>JBBCBC010000018.1:30919136-31616023 GCA_037126765.1 Stenogyne calaminthoides | reverse complement strand
TTCTATAGAGCACATTGGAGCAGACTCGATGATTGTGGATCCGCTAACTAAGATTTACCACCCAAGGTCTTTCATGAGCATACAACTCATATGGGTGTTATGTTATTTTAGCATACTTTGGTTTGATCAGAATCTATAATGTTTTGTTGCTTTATATTATGTTATGGACATGATTTTGTGTGCTTTGGATAATCTCTGAAGAAACCAAATTTTTGGTTTATTTACGATTACGTTTATTTAATTTTTTGGTTGATCTCAGGAATAAGAGGACGAGGTTGGAAATAGATCATGTGGATCACATATGTGTAATTTTCATTTTACACACCACGATTGATATGTTATTGATTGTAATGATATTTGTGATTATTGATGGGTTTATTCCACCAAGGTGGCAAGCCTCCTTAGTCCCTGTCTCAATCACGATTAGTGAAAACAAGATTGTTTAAAGGATACTCGTAGGATGACCTGAGGTTTGAGCTCATTTTTGGAAATACATATTTATGCAGTGTCCACGTGTTTTGCCTAGTGGGAGATTGTTGGAAATATATCAACATATTATTATTCATCCAAATTAAATATGTCACAATTTGTATAAAGTAAGCTCAATTTAAGTGATCTAGTTTAGAATTGTGACTAATATGATATTAAATAATCATGGGCTTTTTTATGTGTAGAAAGCGTTAAGTGATTTTCCTATTTGTTGAGGACGAATAAAAAATAGAAACTTATTCTATGATTGAAAGGTTATGAATCTTTAAGCAGTATTAGTCGTTGTTCATTCTTTATTACCTACGGAAGAGTGAAGGCAGGTGAAACTAATAGTTTGGGAAGTGAGCTGATACGGAAACATAAATCAATCATTGATTAGATACTATTTCGCTGTGAGTTAATATCTCTTCTACATTTGATTAATCATCGTAGATGGTATTTTGGATCTAATATAATTTCTAACATATTAAATTCATAATCAACAATGTTAAATCTACTTGATTTCAATAAGAGAATGATGTTGTATTATAAACAAAAACAAAGATATTACATTAAAAGATACTATAATAGTACATGCAAAAACATAACAATAATGCAAATATAAACATAATAAAATTAAATTAAATTAAGAAGGATATCTAATCAAAAGCAGACTAATATTACATTTAAAACATAACAATATTAAAATAAAAATATGATTTTAAATGTATTATATGTATAGAGTAATAAAATAAAAAGTTATATATTTGAATTCACTAGATAATTAGAGATATAATATATGTCTTCTTTCATCTCTTGAGATACAAAAATTGCTCAATTTTTTTAAGTAATTTTTTTTTTTTTATAAATAAAACAAATTATTACAATATAAATATAATATAATATATTCAAAATTGTCAAGTAATTGTAGTTTTTTTAGTTGTAAATATTTAAAGCAAAAAAATATTATAGAAATATGAATCTTTTCAGATTAATTATTTATGGCATGATCTTTATCATTAAGTAATTAATGCGGGTGGTGGAGAATCGGTCATCTATCTTTTCGGGTTTGGTTTGAATATTTGTTGGCGCATCTTGGCTGTGGGTTTTCCCTCTAAAAATTAAAATTGAATTTTTAATTTCACTTACGTTAAATTTTCACGTCTTATATAAATTACATCTACCAAAGCGAATGTTGTTGGCCACATCGGAAAAGTAACGGGTTTTCCTCTAGAAATTAAAAATTGAATTTTAATTAAATTTTTTACTTATCTGAAATTTTCATCTTGTATATAAATTAATACTTCAACAAGTTACAAAATATTATTGGATGAGCATTAAATACGCAAATTAAAAAAAAAATAAAGCTCTTCTCTAGACAAAATTGCCCTTGCCAGCTGCCCATTTTATTTCATCCAATTACTTGACAGCGAAGTTTTAAGCGTGCAATATCGGGCACGTACGTTATAAACAAGGTCTTGCATGCTTTTTTTTTTTTTTTGACAGATTCGTCAGTTATTTAATTAATTGATTTGAATGATCTAATTAAGCTATGCTGCTTATTCTTGGACAAACCGCGGATGAATGTCATTACTCGCTTGTCCTTACTGAAATCTAACAAAAATTATACACCACCACAATCCTCCAATAATACCACTCATTTTTCAGCCTTCACTTCGACTTCATAACTTGGAATAAGTGAAAATTGGTTTTATGATTGTTTTATGTATTTACTGTCCAAAACCAATATTGACAAAAACAATATGACAAGCAACCAATTTTTCAGAATTATTCAAGGTAATTAAAATTCGAGAGTTTGAATTAAAATATTCTCATAATTTAAGATCGAATAGATTTGAGTCCATAATTTTATTTTTTACCATTAAATGCCGATAATCGATAATCAATTTGGCCATTAAATTTGATCAGAACACAAAGCGACTTGTGGGTTTCAATTTGAGCTTTATAGAGCGTTGTGACCTGACTACCACGCCAGATTTTTAAAATGTGTTTGACTAATTTTCTTGGTCGATTATATATGTTTAATTTTAACTTTTAAAAATATATATATAATTAAAAAAAAAAATGTCAAGTGTCAATTCCTTTGACGTCATTTGAAATAAAGAAAAACGGTAAAACAACGTCGTTTGAGTTTTTCGATTCGAAATAGAGACTAAAATTGAATATTGTCAAAATTATTGGATTAAAATCGGCGATAAAAAATTAATGGGACTAAATCTATTTGGTCAAATTTATGGGGAGCAATTGTGATTCAAAACTCTTAAATTAATGATCAACTTTAGGATGTTTGTATAATAATTTAATTGAAAAGTACCACGAAAATGAAACCATATATGTATAGCTCCAAAATACTTGTGATATTAAAAAATTTATCTCTACCTTGGCGGGATTATAGTCAGATTTGCATACTTCAGTGAATTAGCATATTTTAATTAGACATAATTAATGTCCTATCTACCCTTATATTTTCAAAATATTTTACTTTTTACCCCTCCATTTTAGTTTTAGCTAGGTATCCCCTTGTACTTTTATTTTTCTTAATTTACCATTGTAACTATTAATTATCTTAGCGAAACCTGTCAAAAAAAATATCTTAGCGATTGTATTATTATTTATCTAAAGTTTTACCCCTTGATCGTACTTATATTTATCTTAATTTTCTCCTTCACTAAATTTTGGAAAATGTTAGCCAATCAAAATTTAAACATTTTCCAACTAGGGATTGAAAAATACCAAAATAATCGAAATATGAACTTTTCAAATTGAAAAATTGAATTTTTTGGCATACCAATATTGTATATGGTATAATTACCCTAATATTTTTAGTACTATAATGGTAAGTATAGTCCAAATTTTTACTTCAGTATATGCCTAGTATAAAAAAAATTGATATTTCATTAATATTACGATAAAAAGTATGTATAACATTTCAAAATGCATATCAATATCCTATATAAATTTAGGTATAGTATTGAAGTTTCAGTATGAAAATAGTATATTAAAATTTTTTTTTCTTAACCCTTTTTTCTGATAATTAAGAACTGATCAACTATGAATTAATCTAATTGTCTGAACCACAAATAAGTGCTCGTTTCATAAACGAACTATGCTTAGGAAATTGTGCAATTAAGATTAATGTCAATCTTGTCGATGACAAAAAAGGACAACGAATATTCCACAAGACTTAAAAAGAAAATAGGTAAAATACGAGTCTCTTACATTTGGAATGAAAGTATTGACTAATCAATTTGAAATATTAATTTTAGAGGGAATTGTCGTATGCGTTTTATCACAAGACGTTAAAAGATATTTTCTAATCATGCAACTTATTATACTAAGAAATGCAGAATTTCGCAACATGAGCAGGTACGAAACCAGGTTCAGTGTAAATAAGTTGCATCTTCAATATATAACAATTTCATTTTCTAAAATGTCTTATGAACGCATGCATTTGGATGACATACAAGTGTTAGCCTAATTTTTAATATAGCATTTTACCTTATACGTACACACATAAAAATCAAGCCGGCCGGCTTGTCATTTGTTTTAGCTAGCTAGAGGGACTTCAAACAATTAATTAACACATATAATACACAAAAATTTAGGATTCGTTTGTTGCTTAATTAATTCCAAAATTGTGTGCGTATATATAAGATTATTTGTCGTCATTGAGCAAGTAACTAAACATAATTGTGATACATAGTAGTAAATAAAAATGTCTGGGCGTGTGTTTTGAGGATTATAAGGAGGATCGTGGTACTAAATTTCAATTACAACTCTAACAGCAAGAGTGGTTGCAGCAGTTTGTCTGGTGGTATCGGCGGTAATTGTGAGGACCAAACCATGCATGTCACCTTCAGCAATGGCTATGTCTTTGATTACAATGATCTACACTCTTTCAAGTAAACCTAATTCCTCTCTCTCTCCACCCAATTACATAATATTGAGTCCCTCTATTTCACTTTGATATTAATTACATAATATTGAGTCGATCAAGATTCTCTATTTCACTTTGATATTTTTTAGTACGTACTTTTTTAGGTCCCGTTTGGTTCACGGGATTGATAGGATAGAGCCATGATTATAATTTTATCCCACCATCTGGTCTGGATTTTGGTTTGTGGATTTGACCCATGATATCTTCAAACCCGCAGAGAAAATATACAAAATCCTCCATGGAGGATATGTCAATCCATATGAAAGGTGGGATAGAAAGCATATCACGCAATATTACAAATTGTCATTCTATTATTTGAATAAATCTGCGAGAATAAAGTGTGGTTGTTTGATTCAATTTAAGGGTGTTTATGACATTTTAATAGGTATCTCATCTAATCCTCTAATCCAAACACGTATATTGATTCAACAAATCCGGTCAAATCAAAATCCAATCTTTCTCAATCTCCTCCAATCTATCACACATAATCAATCCAATCCGTGAACCAAACTTTTTAGTACATGACCTATACGGTCATGATTTGTAATATATTTATTACACTTGTCATGTATTAAAAAGTAATGAAAGCGCCAAAAAATGGATATGTGCTGATATTGTGGAAACCTCTTAATGAATCAAATTCACATGAACTATCTCCTAAAGTAATACTTTTTAACATACAAAGTAATACCTTTTAGCATATAAAACATCATGTTTTAAAATGTTTGATTTTGTTAAAGCGTCTTTACAAGAGTTTTTTTTTTTTTTTGTTCTATAGTGTTAAAAAACGTAATTCCCAAATTATATAAGTCCCGTTTTCATAGTAGAGCGAGTTTCACCTTGAGATCTACTTTCGTGATTTTATGAGTTGTTCCAGGTCTCAAAATCAGTATTATGCTAAAAGTAAAATTTTTTAATTTCGAGTTCACCGTAAACTTCTTCATAAATATCTTATAAGGTATATCGTGTTCACCACAAAATTTTCATTAATTCGATTAACTAAAGGTTTTTGTGATCTCTAATATTTTAGGTACGTGTTTTTGTGACGTTATTTGGAATTGGGTACACATTGCTGCAACTCCGTTCGCAATATATTACATGAAGACCAGAAACATCTCATAAATCACTATCGCTACCTAGAGATTGTTTTCTATGCAGATAAAGGTATATACATATATGTTTCTGAATTATCCAGTGATTATAGGGTTAAATGTAAAAGTGGTCTCAAGATAAATTTCTCATTGCACTTTAGGTTTCATGCTAAAAATGATTTGTTTACATTTAATTGCAAAATTAATCCCACAAGAATCACTTTTTACACTTTATTATGCAAAACACTTCATGCTAAAATAACTATACTTAATTACCTCCATCCCAAAATTATTTACCCCTTTATTTTTGGATTTTAATGTGAGTTATTAATTTATTAGTATTTAGAGTGATAAAATGATTTGCGGTTGAGAATATTGTATTCTTTTCTATTTTATTCGTAAAGTAGATAATTTTTTGTGTTAAAAGAAACATAAATGTAATTTTGAATTGTTGAGAGTATCATATTAAAAAAGGTGTAGATTCTTTATTGTATTTTTTATAGAAAGGGTAAATAAATTTGAGGCGGGTCTTTTGAAAAAAAAAAGTAAATAATTTTAAGGCGGGAAGAGGTATTATATCATGTTAACAAAGGAACACTTCTGCAACGAAATTTTCTTGTGGGACTTTGCATTTAACCCGATAATTATATAATAGTATGACGTGACATTGTAGACAAAAGTCAAAATTGGTACAAGTTAAATGACACAAAAATGTACTATTTAACCTAATTATTCATTAAGATGTGATTTTTACTGGTTTCTTTTCTCTCGCCGAACGTTCAGGTGGTAGGCGTTCGTGCTAACAACAGGGGTTGGGGCAGTATCGGAGTAACGGTTGATATGAAGAGGCTATGGGGAGAGATTGATGCAGGAAAGATTCAAGATTTCTATACTATGGCTTATATTCCAGCTGCATTTCTTCTTGTTGCAAGCACATCATGCTTGGTTTCCACCATTCATTCTTCACTCGCTCTCAATTCACTCTAATACTCAGTCATCAAACTGAAACTTTTCCGATCAAAAAAAAATACTCATAGTCATCACTCAACAACTATATATATATATATATAGTGTTTATGTACCTTTTGTTTGTGCTTTTTTTTCTTCATTGTTATAGTTTATCATTGATCAACAACACTTTAAGGGCTTCTTGAAGATTAGCCTTTAAGATTGATTTAGTGTTTTTCGGCTTTTAATTTGTCCTTTTTGTAATGAACTCGAACCGTGACTATAGTAATTTTTGGTATATTGTTATAATAGGTGTAGTTAATATCACAAATTGTCCTTTTTTTGGAATTCAATTTTAGTTTGCTTATATTTTCTCAATTTTGATACTTTATTGTCACTTTTGGGAGTGAGTCTCAAGAAAAAAAATAATTATGCGGTTCGGTGTAGAGGCGGTTCAGATCTTTTAAAGATAATAAATTATATAATTTTAAAAATATTTTATGGGTCACAACGCGATCGTCGGATATATCAAAACATAGCTTTTTGAGTCACTTTTTGGTCCTTGCACCAGAATACATAAAGACTTAGCCTTTTGTGTCACTTTTGGTCCTTTTCCACCAGTAAATTCAAATTTCAGTCGAAAATAAGTCTCCCGGACGAAAGAGCACCACCAATCGAAAAGTAACCAACGCCGCCCTAAAGCCAGTTGGAAAACCGTCCGTGCGGCAAAGCTTCTTCACTTTCTGGCAGCTCAACGCCCTCGCCGTCGGCGTGGTCCCCTCCGCCAGCAGCATGGTGAGCGCGCAGGACTTCGCCTTCGTCATCTTCTCCCTGATCTACATATACTTCCTCTCCAAATTTGCGTTTCCCCAACCTCAATAGATGCCGATCTGCCCGTTTTGCGAGAAAACAAAATTCTCGGGATCTATGTCTTCGTCGCAGTGTATGGGAGGGTGCGGCTGGATTTGTTGGGAGTGGTGGCGTCGTGGGGGTAGCGTTGATGGGTGGGGCGGCGGCGGCGGCGGAGGGTGACTTTCTGTAGATATTTTTTTGGCGTGGGGATTGGGGAGGTGGGAGTTGGATGAGATTTTTATTTTTATTTTCTGAGAGGGAGTTGGACGAGATTTTGGTTGAATGAGTGGGGTTTGAATATGTAATGAGTGGAGGGTAGTTTAAGATTTTTAGTAGGTATTTTGACCCATGAGTAATTTAAAAAAAAATATTGGACCAAGAGTTCTTTTATGGAGTTTTTTTGACCTAATAGTCTTTAATTCGATAATTTAATATGATTGAGATTCTTTTAATAAATTAAACTCAAGATCGATACCATCTAAAAAGTATTAACTTTGTAAAGAAGATAAAATTAATAATCGTTTATTTAATTACCCAAATGCTCTCAAATAACATAAAATCAAATCAATATATAAATAAAAATAAGCTCAAATATCATAAAATCAGTGTCAGATCTTGTATATATTGGATAAACCATGTACAAAATTTGCATTTTTAAATAATATTAATTATTTTTACTGGACATTATTAATTAGTAAACTATATTTATTGGGCCGAAAAATTTTTGATCTAAAATTTGATGACGCCAATTCTCGACTTGGGCTTGGTTCAACTTTTTTCGGGCTTTATGAATTTATGAACTGGGTCTTATTTGATTTGTTAGGGTTCAAAGGCTTGATTTGAGCCGAATTTACTTCATGGACTGATAAAAACATTAATTATTTGTCTATTTATTATAGGAATTGAATTTAATTAAAAAAATTATACTAGTAAATTTAAGGAGTTTTTTTATCAATCTAGTGCGAAAAGATGATAAATCTATCAATTTAAGGTCTTAAATTTTTTTTTCTTATCGATTGCCGAAGATAAAAAAAAAAAAAACTAACAATCTAGTGTGCGAAAGATAAACTATCAATTCGAGATTTATCTGTTAAAGATCATGTTTGACACTAAACCCAAACCATGAAACCTAAACCATAAATCCTGAATTTTGTACCAGTGAACCCTAAATCGAACCCGAATTCTAAACCCTAAAAATAAAAAAATAAGGGACATGAAATATAAGTGTAAACATGGGGCTTTAAAATGTGTGAAATTTCTTTAAATCGATAGTTTATTTTATATTAATTAGTAGTTTTCTATCATTTTTGAATTGAATCAATATGAAAAATCTTTAATAACTTAAATTGATAGTTTTACCTAAGTTAATATTTTTCCCAAATTTAATTTGATATATAATGCGTAATTTTCACGCAACTGTAAATTTGTTTCGTAAACAGTACAAACTCGTAACAAATTATTTTTTGTTAAAAAAAAAAATTTCGCTCAATCTCTTCATTGTTGTCAAATATTAAGTAAACAATAAAAATCGAGAACTTGTAATTTATCATAAAAATTATGCTAATGTTCTTTTTTTGATTAAGTCCCTTCTAATCAAAGTAAGAATTTGAAATTATAAAAAATAATTCAATTATTATTTTTTCTTTATTTAGAATGCCTTAATTCAATAAAAATTATATTTAAGTAAAATTCAAAAATGAATGTCGTAGAATTTAAAATTTACAAATCTGTATATTTATTATTTATATTAGTAGGTATATATATTTAAAGGCGATCTATTACATTTTTAAGTTCATTCTCTCACCGTCATATTTATTAACATCTTTTTCGCCTCGCTAATCTAATTTGAGTTGTATGTCAGACTACAATCGGTAACACCACCACCATAGAGGAGGTCATCTCTCACTATAAAGGGAACCACCATAAATGGAATATATTACATGTGTCTCAGAGTATAAGATCTTGCCCTTATAGTAGTGGCTTCTAACTATGACCAATCCACATTTTGACATTTATATTAGTGTATATTGAGATTACTTTTAAAAATATAAAGTACAATAATAGATATGAATATCAAATATAATAGTAATTTGAAAGAAAGCAAAAGAAAAAATTACCCTAAATGTAAAAAAGAAAAAGAAATAGTGTTGGCCCACTCTTATCAATGCCCATGACCCGTATTCAGACGGGCTATCAAATGTTTAGTCCAACTCCTAATCGGTGATCATGGGGGGCTAGTCTAACGGGCATAGTTAGAGCTGATAGAAGCAATTGTGCAAGTCGACCCACAATATTTTATTTTTATGGGTTAACCCACAACAAACTTGAATCGGAGAAATACTTAATTAAACTCAATCCATATCGGGCAAGGACATAGTTAAAACGGTCCGACTCCGATCTACAACCCATTTTTTTTGAGAGCTCAACGACATTAAATTTACAAAGAGGTTTGATCCCGAGCTATAGACAAAATATGTTTAGGAATATCTCACCGAGCCAAGCTTGAGGGAGATTTACTCAAATAATGCTCCAAATTGTGAAAGGCATTGGTATTGTTCGTCAAGGACAAGACTAATCACCTTTAATTCACCTTAATTAGGAAAAATCGTATGTGCCTTGGTGGTAATGGCCAGAGCCTATGAAGGTAGAATCTGCCTTTATGCATGGATAGCATCTTGTGAATCTGGAGAAGACTATGAATGGGTCTCGGTTCGTTAAAGGCAAAAGGCGATACCATCAACTATCGCGATAATTCCGCCGCTAATACCAACCTCGAGGGTTGATTTTATGGAAGAAACCCGAGTTTACCATAGGATCATAGATAGCGAAGCCTTCGATAAAAAGAGTGGCTTCATTGTAGCGCATCCACTTTAAAGCGTACGCTTACCAGATCGTGATAGAAATTTGAAGAAGAAGGTGGTTAGGGGCATTTTCGGGGACAACTTGGTTTTCAAAGTGATATTGATCTAAAAGAGAGTATGTCTACTGCTTGATCGACGAATCGAGAAAGAGCCGGGCGCTTTGATTGAAATTCTTCTCGTGTATAATATCGAAGCGTTCTTTCCATATCCCCCACATTTTAATATAATCTTTTCCATCTCAAAGACTATCCTTAGAGTTCAATAGAAAGGTCACAAGATTTTTCGGAATGGCAATTTCAGCCCTTGTTTAATAATGTTCCACTAATCCGTCGATTTCGTGCTTCTTCGCTACCCGACATAAAAAATTGCATGATTAGTATGATCGATCGAGAGGAACTACGAGTACACACGCGGGGAACGGGGGACATGTTGAGCGCTTAAATTGGCTCAAAAGAGCAATGGGCGTTATTAGGCTGCTTTCCGTGAAAATTATGACTTTATACGGGGAATATCGAGTCTCAAATCTTGCCCAAAACGCAGGGTATGACCTGGAGGATCAGTAATGTTGCTCGGCATGGGGGCTTGGTGGAGACGTGATTCAGTATGTTGTTTGATCAGATATACCCCTTTCTTATTGTGATGGATCGTGCGAGCATCTCTAGATCCATTACGTCAATGGGTAAGTTCCTAATTACGCCCACTTCAGAATGGCGAGGAAGAGATCGATGATCTTGGTGATGTCCCACGTGTTCTCGGGATACGAGATATTCGGGACAAATGACATTGCTTTCGTAAGTGATGCAAGAAGTGATCTTTTTTTAAGCAAGCGTGGTTGGGATCCGATTATCTTTTCCGACATGAATATCCCTACCGTTCATGACTTTCCAATAAAGTCCTCGAAATGACCGATCTACTCCAAATGATTGAATGCCGGATGTAGATGGAGGATTCGATCCAATAGTCTCTTCCGTAATATCGAGTGTTTGAAATACGGCTTTGAAAACTCGGTCACAGGGGGAATCGGGGGTTTTGGATCATTCTCCAAACTTGCTTAGCAAGAGTGTTTTATTGAAAGAAACTAGGTCCCGAAGCCCAAACCACCTTCATCCTTATGTTTGTTGGTAGTTTCAATCTTTCCAATGGATTTTTTTTCCGAAGAATTACCCCCACCGAATCTCGCACATAAGGCTTCAATATCACCACAAGAGAGTGGTAGGGATTCTAAAGCACGACATAGCATAGGTGGGGATAAACTGGATAACCGATTTAAGGAGGACCTCTAAAATCCTCCATGGAGAAAAAAAAATTGTTTTCAATTTATCTAGCCTTTTTGAAACTCTTTCTCAAGATACCCAAACTACATTTTTTTTATTGCATTTGGAGAAGGTAGGGAGGCAAGAGATACATATCATAGCCTTGACTTATATGGATGTGGGAGCGTCTTTAGTAAAATGTTCATCGGTGAGGTACACTTGCTAAAGGTGATGGCTTATTTATCAACAAGTTGATTAAGTTAATTCAAGCCCTCTTATAATCGTTAAGGCATTTTTCTTGATGGCGAGGACCGTCTCCTTGTTGGTTTTTGAAGAAGATTAAGCTATCGCCCGGCGAAAAATAAGTGTGTGATCATAGACTTTTCCCCTAGCAATTAATTTTGAATGAACGAGATCCCTTCTTGCGAGCATGAGCATTAATAATGTAAAGAGACCTTGAGAGACAAGGCACGAAGAAGAAGGGTGACGTGGGATCTCCTTCGACGTAATCCCCTGGAGGGGTAATGTTGCCCTTGATTGCCTCATTGATCTTAAAGGAGTAAGTTTTAGAGGTAACACAATCCATAATAGTGATCCGATCGAAGTAAACCCATCTTGGTCATAATTTTTCTCAAGGTAGTTCCACTCTCTGGCAAGGTCATAGGCTTTGCTCATGTTCAGCAGGGGGAAGCATAAGTGGATTTGCTCTTATTGTTCTAAGCCAAGGCATGCATTCATAATCGAGGAGAATATTATGCTGTGATAAGTCGGTAGGAATAGCGCTTTGGCTAAAATAATGATTTCAACCAAGGTGGAGCAAAAACCGTTTTGTGATAGCCCCAGAAATAATTTTTGTAGGAGGCATTGCGCATTGATCGGACGATAGTCCTTGAGAGTCGTAGGCTCTTTAGATTTTGGAATGAGAGATATGATAGTGGAATTATGATCTTTAAGGCTAGTTCTCCCGTTGAGAGTGTCGAAGCACATCCTTGGTAATATCACCGCCAATGTCATCAAGAATGTTGAAAGAAAATTTCGTGAAAGCCATCCGGACAGTGCTTTAGAAGGATTGAGATCAAAAAGTGCCTTCGGGACCTCTTCTTCGATAAAAAGGCTTAATCGGTGATTGTTCATTTCATACATCACGGAAGGAAGAAACAAAATTAGTAATGTTATCAATGTCTCAGGGGAGGGGTGTTGGGATTTAAAAAGAATAGAATAATTGATAATATTATCCTCAATCTCCTTTGATTGGTCAGTTTAACCACCGCCCGTCTCTAAAGTAATTGAGTTTAAACCGATTACGCTTTTTGTGGCCCAAGGCGATCTTGTGGAAAAGGATGTATTTCTATCTCCGAATATAGTCAATTAACCCTCGATCTCGCTTTTCAAATGCGTTTCTTCTTGAGGCAGGAGCTTATCCAACTTGTTTCGAGAGAGCGAATTCTACTAGGTTAAAATCTTGTTCCTCATCATTAAGGTGGTTGTTAAGGAGAGTGTGGGTTAATTTGATTTGATGTCCAAGATTCCCAAGTCGACCATTGGACCAATTTTTAAGGGTCGTAGCAGTTTGCTGAAGTCTAGTATACAAGGAGTTTTCGTTTTTCGAGGAATCCCAAGACTCTTTCAACCTAATTTTATAATCCTCCTCAAGCCACTTGTGTTCAAACCCCGGGTTGGTGATTTAGAAAAACAGAGTGGCCGTGTCCGTGATTCTAATGAAAAAGAAGAATCGGATGATGATCCGAGCCATAGAAGTCGAGGTTTTTTACGGCGGCATTCAGGAAATTGGATATCCACGCATTATTAGCCACGAACCTGGTCGAGTCGCTCCAAGACTTGATTGTTTCTGTTCTCATGTTGTTCAAGTGAATTTAGACCCGAGGCTCCCATATCATGAAGGTTGACCGACTCAAGACCTTTTTAGGAATAGATCCATGAGTTTGAAAGATCTGGGAGGGCCACCTTGCTTTTCACCGTCGTAAGAAGAATTTCATTGAAGTCACCTCCTAAATCCAATCATAATGAAAGGCCAAGATGAAAAGTTGCAATAATGATTTAATAAGGCCCAAGATACATGTCTAAGATTTTGATTAGAATTCTTGTAGAGAATCTGTTGAAGAACCAACTTTATTATTAAAGACAATTAAATAATCGACATGACCCGTGAATAAGACAAAATGGGCTTAGCAAGGCGGACTTGAGAATGGAGAATTACTCAACCTAACCCATAATAGGCTTAGAGGGCTTAGTAGGCTAACTAAAGGGTGGTGATTTTACTTGAGATTTTGTGCTCTTTCATAGCTAGATGTGATGATTATTGCATGATTTTGATCATTATATTGTTTCAATTGGTAGAAAAGTTCATATAATGCTTCAGATGCTTGATCAGGTGATTTGAAGTGGAAAAACGAGGATGATTTGACAAAAACTTGAGGAAAAGAGTGTTCGATTCGAGTAGTGCGTAATCGGTCGAGCTAAGCAAGAAACGAGCTTGAAAAACACAACTTTAAGAATTGTTGAAAAATGATTTCGATTTCGAGCAAAGCCACTCTATTCGGAAATGGGGTCAATCAGTCGAAAGCCAATCTACTCGGGATTTTGAGCATTCCTGTGAGTACAAATGAGTTGGGGGAATTTTGGGCTACTCGATTCGAACAACCAAAATGAGTCGAAAGCGAATACAAAAAACGAAAAGTGTCGACTTATGGCAAATTTCTACCAACTAGAGAATTGAAAGCAACCCGATTTTCGAATATTTGGTCAAAAAAGAGATCTTTGCAAAAAAGCCCTAGGGACACGGGTAAACCGATTCCAAAAGCATATAAAAGGCTCAACTTTATTTTTTCATTATTATTTTGGTAGAGATGGGGAAGCAAACAAGTGATAATTTTAGAGTTCAAGTAATACTTTTGCTAGTTTTTTTTTTTTCTTCCATAGATAGTTTAGATCCTCGTATAATAGCTTAGTTATAGCTTTATTTACATTTCAAGCAAGGATTCAAAGAGAATTTGTGAGTTTTGTTATGCTTTTGTGCTACAATTTCATCCAAGAGGTGATTCTTACTTTTTATCAAGATTTTACTTGTTAATTTTGTTATGGGTTCCTTGAATTCTTGTTGTTTAGCCATGGGTTTTGCATTGTGCACCATGGGCTAAGGTTCTTAGTGTTTGGGTGTGTTCGAATTGTGATGATGATTGGTTAATCGCTTTGATTATGATTGTTTATCTCTATTGATGGTGATCCTTTAGATTAGGGTTTTTTACTTGTTCAATTTGTTGGATTTTGCTATTAGCTTGTATGTTTATGCTAGTTTATCACAACGAGAGTTGGGTAGACGGGATTAGGCATATGGGTATTGGTTTAATTCGTCGAATTTAAGTTAATTATGCTCTATTGCAACGAGAGTTTGATAGAAACATAAAACCCCCCTAATTTACATTAACTACTTTAGTTAACACCCAGAGTGGGAAAGTGAAGAGCATATAGGAGAGTAGAACTTTAGTATACAAGTTGGGAAAAACGGGGGACATAGTCGTTAGTTAATTAGAGAACCATATCCGCGCAATTACCCTGGGCTAGAAAGGGAGATTCTCCTCCCATCCTAGGATTTCAAAAATGATGGGACCCTAGGCTACCAAGTATAGGAATAGTATATTGTGTAGTGATCGTTCTTATGGAATAACTAGGAAATAGAGGTAAATGCCATAATTAATCTTTTGATAATCGTCTCACAAGAAAAAACACCCGAACACCTCATCTCACACTTGGAAACAAAATTGTTTGTTGCCTAATTGCTTTCTTTTTGCTTGTTGAATTTTCTAGTTGTTAATCTTTGTTTAGTTGTTAATTTTGTTTTAACTCGAAAATATCAACATGTTTCACACTAGAATCATGCGACAACATATAGCAATAAGGCTATATTCCACATCCCAAGTCCGTGATCGATATTTAACCGGGCACACAACCACATCTTCCTTCACTTGGGAAGTAGGTGTGGTAAACACGTGTCAGCCGCCCCCGACCCTTTTTTTATAAAATATTATCTTTTTAAAATGTATTATTTATAATAAATTTTAGAGTAAATTTTCGATGAAACTTGTTCATAAGAACAAATTTTACTACACTTATAAACTAATATCATAACACTTGTAACTTTGAGATCATAGTCTTTGGATGCTATAGGTATTAGTTGATAAAGAGTGATATTATTTTATAAGTGTATTGATATCAATTTTATAGTATAAACATGTTTCACAACGAAAGTTTGTGTAAATTTTAAGATATTTAAAAAATTCTTGACAAATAATTAAAAACAAAAAAAAAAACACTTAAAATAAACATAAAGATTAACAACAATATTCACAAAATGTTGGTAGTAAATAAAATATTTTTTTTGTTCTTTGTGTGAAGTAAGTAGCATTATTTTTTAGTATTTGTATTTATGTATTTTAATTAAATTGAACAATAATATTAAAAAATTAAAATAAAAAGCCCATGGGCTAACCCACTTGACCATGATGCTGCCTGGCCAACTCAGATAAGGCGGCTCACGGGGGTTGTAAATCTCAACTCAACTCACTCCATATATAGGGGGCGGGACAACCCAACGGGCTTGGCCCATTTTGACAGATATATAGGCATACTTTATGCTAAATTAGGAAAATATAAAAAGTGTTTTGAGATTAGTGAATTAAAAGTCTACTTGGTGCGGTTTAAGAATAATAATGTGTATCATTAAGGGTCAATCACCATGGAGTTATTAATTTTATTATTATTGTTTGGTTAAATCATCAATAATATATATCATTTGAGGAAGATTTAATAAGGATGAAATTAAATAATAAAAGACAAAGTTTAATATGAAAATTTAACTAACAAAAAAACTTTTATTTACAAACAAATTATGTATATGGTGAAGGTAAGACAAAAGTCGGTGGTTAAATATATTTATTTACATTGGAAATGAAACTATGGTTCCTTCTACCGAGGAAATGATTCATGGTTCATCCAGGCTTAAATATGTCATTTATGGTTCATTATTTAGTGTTTAGGGTGATGAGATGATTACCCTGGTCCCTAATAAGTCATGATTTAGAGCGATTTTATAGTTTTTCACACATGAAAATTTTCACACTAAACCTACTCATAATAAAAATAAGATAATCAATTACTTACTTCTATTTTCATTATGGGTATAAAAAAATTATCAATCATTATGGGTATATCAAAATTATCAATCAATATTAATGGGAATAATTCTTTTTATTCCCTTCGTTATGTGGTGTTTTACAAGTACATATATAGCTTTCCTAGCTTTTTCTGAACTAATTAGATGCATTCCATTTTAGCTCAGTTGTAATTCTAGAAGTTGACCCATACAAGTTGGTTTATACACTTGACTACCTCACCTTTTAATTTTTTTTTTGAGTGGGCTCGCGTGTATTCAAATGCACTGTACACTCATAATATATTTTAAAATTATACAATTTATTATACTGAAAAGTACAATTAACTTACATATTAATAGTTGTACAATTTAGTATAAAGAAATTGCATTTTCAAGATAATAAGTTCTTATGCGATTAAAAACGATTATGACAAGACGATGACCCGAACGCATATCAAGACCTAACCTTAATATACTTCCCGCCCCATTTGAAATTTCACACTTTCCATTTCGGTCGCCCATTTCAAGTCAGCACACCCCAAATACGAAAAAGAATCTTACAATCTCTACCACACAATTTTTAATCATGAATCTCTCTCCATCCCCTTTAAAAAGTTAATAAAAGTTACTTTTTTTTAATAATAATGTCGATCAGGGTGAAGCGCCGAATAGGAGGAGGAGTATTTTATGAATCAGGTTTCTAATTTACTCAGACTCGTAGCATTATTAAATTTCATAAGCTTCCCTAAAGACATCTTATTTTACTTTGCAAAAATTAATAATTTCCCAATCCCATTTTTTTAAAACCTACTTTGGTAATACTTTTTCGAAGCAAAACTATCTAGTGTGTGGGGTTCACGAACAAGGCAAAAGACTAACGAGAATTTCACAAAGTGGAGGAAATGTCGTGTTTGTGAAAAACAGTTTCTCAAGAGGATAGTACAGCTGTACAAAATTAAATTCAAACATTGTTATTTATTTTATATAGCGATTCGGTTTAAAAAATAAAAGATTTCTAACCATCTTTTACTTTATTAAAATAAGGAAAAATGTATTCGATGAAAACTCAATTTTGAAGGCCCTCTCTCTCTCTGTCTCTCTCTGGTTTCTATCTTCTCTCTCTTGTCTCCCAATTCTCTCTCCTCTCTCCTCTCTCCAGAAGGAAAAAAAACCTAAAAGAGCTGTTCACCCACAAGTAAGTTACCTCTCTCTCTTTCTGTCCCTCTCTCTCTAAATAATATTATCTGGGCTTTTCTCTCTCCGTCTTTCCTATATTTCTATTTGAGCTATTTATCTGCTTGATTTTTTTAAATTTACAGTATCGCCTGCGATTGGTGCTCTGATTTGTTTTGTTTCCGTTATTGTTGTTGCGGATCTGTGATTGTGTGAATTTATGTTTCAGATCTGTGGCAAAGTTTCAAAGATTAAATCTTTTGGACTGGGTCTAGGTTTTCTTTTGGGCGTTTCTAATTTTTTGCAATATATGTTCTGTATTTTCGTGGATTTTCTTAATTCGAAGGGATCTGTTTGATTTCGCATTTTTGTTCCTGTAATTTGTTTTTGGGGGATTTTTTGTGTTGGTATTCTTTCTTTATGTTTCAGATCTTAGGTTCTTATGTTTTTTATTGCCTATAAACATTGGGGCTCGTTTAAATGTGGAATTATGAATGATGTGCATTCGTTGTATAGTTCAAAATGATTTAATTTGTATGGGTAGAAATTTGTTGGAAGACTCACAACATTGGTAAATCTCCGTTGATTCCTATGTAAATTATTGTTGCATTTGGATTCTGCTCCTTTTTTTGCACCTAGTTGAAATGCCCACATTTTAATCATTTGTAATGATAAGAACAATTCAGTATATAATATAGCTCTGCTTAGAAATTGGTTCTTTGCTGATCACATAATCTCTATGGATTTTTTGAGGTTTTGGGTGACAATATTGAATGATTCAATACCTGAAATCGAAGAGTGGGTCTTATGTGAAGACAGGGCATAATTTGGGATTGAAGCTTTAACACTTTGGAAGGGATGTGTGTTAAGTGTAACACAAGTTCTTGCCATAATTGGAAATGTTTGAGGACCTAATGATTTATATGTTTCTTTCTTGTATATATAGATTCCATGGATGAAGATAGCCTGAGGAATTGGGGTTACTATGAGCCCCCACTCAAAGGGCATCTCGGTCTCCAGCTCATGTCGTCCCTATCTGATCGAGACACTAAAACCCTTCCTATCAGGGAGAGATAATCCCGTAATGGTATCAGCAAACGGGGCCTTCCACCCTCGTGATTGTGTCGTTTCCGAACAACAGGTCACTCACATGGACTTTGTACGCGATAATTGGATAAATCCTCGTGAAAAATTCATGCACATCTTCCCAGGAAACCCTTACAACCCCATTCTTGCCGAGTCCTCCGGGTCCCACCATCCAATGCAGATGGTACAACAGCCAGAAACACCCAAGGAAGAGCCCGTCGTTGTCAAGAAGGAAAGCACCCCCACCAAAAAACGGGGCGGCCCGACCACCCCAAAAACGCCCAAGGCAAAGAAACCTAGAAAAGCCCCTGAACAGAAGGATCAAAATGGTAATAACCCCTCCGTTCAAAGGGCAAAAACGGCAAAGAAGAATGTCGAGGTTGTTATAAACGGGATTGATATGGACATCACGGGAATCCCAATTCCCGTTTGCTCGTGTACTGGTACTCCACAACAGTGTTATAGATGGGGGTGTGGGGGGTGGCAGTCGGCGTGTTGTACCACGACTATATCGATGTATCCACTCCCGATGAGCACAAAGAGACGTGGGGCCCGCATTGCTGGTCGGAAGATGAGTCAGGGGCTTTCAAGAAGGTTCTGGAGAAACTGGCGTCCGAAGGGTACAACTTTGCTAACCCGATTGATCTCAAGGCGACATGAAGCATGGGGCCGAACAAGTTTGTGATAATCAGATAGGTCGAGAAGAAGAGGATCGCTGTCACCACCGCATCTGGTCCGTTTTCCATGTATATATTATGTGGCCTCTTGCTGTTTGAAATTTTCATACATGTTTGAAATCCTTGACTTGTTATGGTTCTTGCAAAGCCATTAATTGATTCGCCTTTGTTGTTGACTTCATAGGCTGGGAACATTTTTTTCTGGCTGTTGAGGGTAGGATAATGAATTGTTTCGTTTATTTAGGTAATGGATAATTTTGATATTTATTTCTTCTTTCCTTGCATAATTCTCATGTTTTTACTTGTTATATACTCTTGTTCTACTATATGTGTTCTTCCTGTTATGTTTATGTATTGAGGAGATACTGATATTTGTAGTTTTGACATGCAAAATTCATTTACTGAAACATGGTTTTTCTATTTATGGACATTCTGTAGGCTTTTTCTATGACAGCATGAACTTCTGGAATGGATTTTTTTTTCACAATTTTTTGGTTATCTAATCTGAGATGCTTGTGCCAGCTTTTTTATTACGATTAACAGGAAGTTGAAGTTGAAAAAAGTAAATTAATGTGGTTACATCAGAAAAATTCTTTTAGGAGGGAATGAAAAGAAGTCATTTTTTGGTGTTTGTGAAATGGATCTTAAATCATTTATCTTTCTCACTTGGTATTCATTAATTCTATTGATAATTTTATTTCTAGTATAGTTAGTTTTGTCTCATAAATTGAGTGGGAGATTGGGTTCGATTCTCTTTGAGAAGCTAATTAGAGTTATGAGAGTTCGATTCCTTTGAGGAGCTAATTGGAGTTATGTGAATTATAAGGTGGATTGATGAATTTGCATGAGTGTTTGGGTGTTTGGTGTCTAACTATTAACAACTAAGCGTGTCCCGATAAAAATAAAATAAAAAATGGGAGTGTATAGTTTGTTCCAAAAGAGTAATTCTGAAACACCATCATTCTTTGCGTTAGGTTTAGTTTTGATGGAAAGATACGACATTTGATATAAAATTAATAGACAAGTACGTAGATACAGTCTTATATTTGGTAGTTTTATTTGGCAGGTTTACATAGAATTATTTGGCAGGTTTTATCTTTTTTAATTATTGATAGGTGCAAATAGAGTGTTAAAAAACCTACAATACTCCTTTCTCAAATTAAATTCCAACAAACAAAAAACTCACACCTATTTTCTCTCTTCCTCTTCCCCATTTTCAGCCTCTCCCTCTCCCCCATTTTTTTCCTCAAAGCAAACTCAAACCAGAAAGAGTCCTGCCGCTCACCGTGCTCCCAAACATCCTAACCAGAAAAATTGCCTCCATCCCTGCCGCCGCCAGAGACGCCGTTGCCCCCCACCCCCCACCCACCCGCACAAGATCGTTGTAGATCTTCACCAAACCAGAATCCTGAAAATGAGATCTCTCAAAATTCATCCCCATTGTAAATAAAATCGTTGTAGATCTTCACCAAACCAATCCACGAATCTGAGATCTCTCCAATTCACCCCATTGAAAAAACAATCGAAGTCTTTTCTCCAATAATGGGTGGGTGAATTGGAGCGAATTTGAACGTTGTTTGTGATTTGTTGAAATACTCATACTAGATATAAATTTTGCGATTTGCGAATTTGTACAACTTTGAATTTTGATGAATACTCATACTAGATTTGTATAGAGTTGTTTTACGATTTGTTTTGAATTTGGGTTTGGAGGCGGAGGATAAGGGTTGCACATGAACTTGTTCATGTTTTTTTTAATACATATATGCATGTCGAAATTAGGACAAAATATGTAATTTTGAGATTTTTTAGAAGATGATATATAAATTTAGAATTTAGCTAAATAAAATTTTGGCTCCGCTTCGTCCTAGAAGCTATTGCTTCCAATTTTTCAATTTTTTATATGAAAATTTTAAATTGTAATATTTTTATTTTTTATTGAATTTTTGATTTGTCACACCAATAATTTTGAAGCATGTTTTTTGTGGATTTTAAATATATAAATTTATGTAATTTTAAAAATTTTGATATGGAAATTTCATATTGTAATGTTTTTGTTTTTAATTTTGATATGGAAATTTCATATTGTAATTTTTGTGGATCATAATTTTTTTATAAAGTAATGAAACTTGTGTTCGTTCTTGCCAACAATTTCTGTAAAGCGAAAAAAAAATGAAGAATGATGGAAAAAAAAATGAAGAAAGATGGAGTAGAGTAAGAAAGGAATTAAGGAAAATAATTTCATGTGGAGTTTAGTTGTGTCAGACTGGCTGATGTGACCGTAAGTCTTCAAATTAGAACTAAGGGTGTTGTAGTTTTTTAAACCCTATTTTATGTACTTATAAGTAATTCTATCATATCATGAACTTAAAAGTAATAAGAAATTTGGCTTTGGACTGATAAGTGAGGCACTCTTTTATATATGGAAAGGAGTCTCATTTCTTATCACATGTAAAGTAAAATTCTGTTATATTATATGTAATTTTCTAATACAAGATTCCCTCAAATTAACGAAAGAATTTTGTTAGTGATTGTTTAAGCTGATTTGTTTTCAAATGGAATTTGAACTGTATTCACTCTTGATTTTTGGAATTTCTTTTGGTAGGATTTTTGTGTAATTTATTGGATAATTTGAGCGTTTAACTTTTCAATTTTAAAAAAAGTAAATCCCTAGTGCCCCCCTCCCTCCACAAAAAAAAAAGGAATGGTAAAGAAAAAACATGAAAAAAGTAATAAGACGTAGAGCTTGCAATTCGGTCCGCCCGATGGTCCCAAATCAGCCCATTGGGTCAATTGGTATTTTTGGGTTGTGTTGGACCGGCTTAAATTTTCATTGGGTCTATAAAAACGTAATTCAACCTAGTCTCGGCTTAGATTTTCATTGGGTCTATAAAAAAGTAGTCTAGCCTAGTCTTGTTTGGGCTAATGGACCAATGGGCCAGTCAAGTCTAACTCCTTTTTTTTTAGTAAAAAGATATTTATGAAATTAATTATTTTTTTTAAAATTAAGTTGTATGAATATTTAAATTAAAAATTAAAAATCAATCAAATTTAAATATTTCAGAGACTCATTGTAAACATTCAATGTCCAAGATAATCGAATAAATTGAGTGCATGTGAAAGAAAAAGAAAAGATTTCTAATCAAAGAAAAAGAAAAGATTTCAAATCCCCTTTTTTTGATCAATCAAAAATTTAATATTAATAATTTATATTTAAAAATATAATTTCAAATTAATAATTCAAATTGACCAAAATCCTTCGACAAAGCCCAAAAGAAAAAGTAAAAAAAAAAATCAGAATTGATTTCTTTTTTATGACCATGGTCATCCTCTAACCTTGGGCATGTGATGTTGCCCAAATCTCATTTTATCTCATTTTTGCCATATGTCTTTCTCTGGTTGGCCGTGTGTATTTTATTTAGATAATTTTATATTTTAATTTATCCACTTAAAAAAAAATCATCAAAATTCATGAAATAAAATTCTCTATAAATAGAGGGGTAGTTACTCTTAGGTACCATTTTTCAAGTGATCTTACTTTAAGGTGCTACACCTTTTTAGACTTACTCTAAGGTACCAAATTTGGGCCAAAAAGTCTTGAATACCCTTATGTATATAATAGAATTAATGACTCTCCACTACAAAATTTCCAACAAAAAGACTTTAAGGTAAGAAAAGATCTTTAAAGCCGATTCTAAGATCTGATGTACCAAAGATAACCCTTATCTCATTTTTGTATGTATTCGTAATTTTATTTTTTTGTTTTGACCAAGTGCACATTTCGGGAAAGTACAAATTTTATAAAATCTAAAATTTAAATTAAATTATATAAAAAGTTACAACTAATATAAAGTGAAATCAAAAAAGAGGAAGTGAAAATTAAAAAAGGGCACTATAAAATTGGCCTTAGAAAAGAGAAAATTAAAAAAAAAAAGCACTCCAAAATCGTCTTAAAATGGAGAAAATGTGTTAGAAGTCAGAAAAATGAAGAAGGGGCACCTTAGACTTTTTTAACCATATTTTTTGTCTTGTAGAAGTCAAAATAAAGTTATTTTTTCAGACTTTAGGAGTTATTTGGGGATTGGCACTAGAAGTCACTCCCTATATAATAATGTATTATATTGGTAGTCATGTGCAGTTTTTAAAATTTGACACTCTTCTGCACCCCACATTTTTAGTAATTTTGTATAATAAAAATTTTAAAATTGTAGATTATAAATTTTAATCGTATGTCCTTTTATCTAATTGATTTTTTTAGTCCATTTCTTTTAGTTATTTGTCGTTTTATTTAATTAATTTTTTTAGTAACAAAAATTCAACCTAAAAAAAAATTACGATTAAAACTATTCTCAAGACACCCCAATTTTTTTATCATTTGTCACACATTCGTATATATATTAAATTGTATATTCTTAACCAAAATCACATTACCAGTAAATAATTTTGTACACTTAATTTTTTTTTTTTAATCATCATCATTTTTTAAATATTTTGCACACTTTAAAATTTCGCTTTAGTAAAATAAAAATCAGACACACCAAAAAAATTCTGTAGACACCCGTAAAATTCTGCACATACATAATAAAAATTACACTTGCACACCTACAAAAAAATGCACACTTCAATAAAAAAAATGCACACGATGTAGAAATCTCCTTCTTTCTCTCTTTTTGCTCAATAACAATAATAATCTCTCATTCAACAAAAATATATGCAACATAGCTGAAAACATCTTTTTGCTCAATAAAAATAATCATCTCTCATTCAACAAATATATGCAACATAGCCGAAATCCCCAAAATTGAAGCAATATTCAACAAACCCCAAAAAATTATAAAAACACCCAAAAGTATAAATAGATCTAAAATTATGAATCTTGAAATCCCCCAAAATTGCAGCAATATCAGCCGCACCACCACCTTCGCAGATCTGCAGTCCACGTATTTGTTTCTACCTTCTCCTCCGCCTAGGTCCACCCCGGATGCGCCGCCGCTCGCGTGCATCAACAATCGCCAACAAAATCAACTCGGCCACCGCTGCCCGCAAAATCCACCAAAATCTAACCCCGGAAATAATCAACCGCCGTCGGCCCCAAAACCACTCAAGCCTGGATCTGCCCCAGATCCACCACATCTAATAACCATACTCCACCGCTGCTCAATGGAGACATAGCTGCTTCTCCATCTCCAATGCCTCCACCGTCGCCGTATTCTCCTTCGGTGAAAATCATCGTGAGTGCGCTGCTTGAAAAAAGAGGGCGCTGCTGGGCGATGGCCACCTCTCTGACGAACTCCTAACGGCCATTAGGCGGTGGTGAATTTGAGATAGACAGAGAAGGGTTCGAGTGAGGGAGAGAGAAATTTGAATAAATGGGACTGGACGAATTGGACGAATCTATGCAGAATATGGGAATTTGGGAATTTGAATAGATTGATCGAATTTGATTTGGAATGAACTGAGAATTTGCCTATTTGGACGTAAATTGCCATGATTATCTTAAAATCTTCTGTAATGTCCAAAAAAAATCTTGAATGGGGAGAAATAGTCAAACAATGTTTAGACCGGTTATTTTAAGAAAAATATATCCCTAATTTATTATTTTGTTAGTATAAGGGTAGATTTGTCAACTTTTGACCTAAACGTGTTATTAAAAAATTCTTAAAAGTCTTTCAAGAAAGAATATCTCTTTTAAAAATAACATTTAGGTAGTAATTTTTCCTAAATAAGAGGCCAAATATTGATATATTTTGGATCACAATCTCAAATCTTCTCATTTCTCTTTTTAACTTGTGCCAAATCTCCTATTTTTTATCATTTTCTACATGGATCCAAATCATCCCAATTATTCCCCCTACTCCCAAAAGCCATTCAAATTCTCAAAATTATCAAAACTTGAATCCTTTTTGAATCGATGATTCTTAGTTTTTCAAGATATCGAAATTCTTAATTTTCTCGAATTTGAACCAAGTTCTATCTTTGAACAAGTTCAAATATCGAAAAAATATCTCTTGCGATTTGTTAGGAAAAAGAAAAAGAAAAAAGGTGGTAAAAAAACAATGGTCCGTTAAAGAAGATGTTGTATTTATGTCATTTTGGTGTTTAATTAGTGAAGATGACACAGTTTGGCAAAAATCAAAAGGTGACAAATCAGGGGAACGAGTACATGATATGTCTGAAGAAGCTCTAAAAAGAAAAGCCGAAAGAGTTAAATGAAAGAAATATAGAGATGATGAGAAATCGTTGGAAGCGAATTAATGAAATTTGCAAACAAAGTGGATGGAAGCACTCAGGAAGCCGTAGAACCACGATATAGAAGCGGAATGAGCAAGGTGATATTGATAAAAAGCTCATGAAATTTATTTTGTTAGCACTAAACACAAGTTTACCGACTTGATTGTGTATAATGATGTTTTGAGTAAACATCCCAAGTGGCAAATAAATTTGATCGTGCTCAAAAGCGTCCAAATGTCGAAGATGAAAGAGGATCTCAAAGAAAGTGGTGGTAGCTCAAAGAGATCAAGGACCAGTGAAGAAGGGTAGTATTCAAGCCCCACTAATCCAGAAAATCCAGGCAGTGGCAGTTCAACTATTCCACGTCCTATAGGTAGAGATAAGACGAAGAAAGG
Organism: Stenogyne calaminthoides; assembly: GCA_037126765.1. Lineage (NCBI taxonomy): Eukaryota > Viridiplantae > Streptophyta > Magnoliopsida > Lamiales > Lamiaceae > Stenogyne > Stenogyne calaminthoides. The sequence goes on along the minus strand of JBBCBC010000018.1, from coordinate 31,589,860 downwards.
AAAAGGTAAGGTGGTGTCAGATGAAGTTCTTTGAACAAATTAAATGCAATGAGAATCACTAGAGAAAAGTTGAAGCGATTAGAAGCTAATCAACATACAAAAGAGAAAGAGAACAAAGGAAGAAAGGGGAGAAGAAAATGGAGCTGCAACTTGCTCTTTTATCCAGATTGATGGATCACTTTTAGCAGAAGAAGAAGAGATGAAACTCTATCTATTAACATTGTTCAAATAATGAATGTCAGTTATTTTCAGTATTTTTACTTTGTGTTTTTTTTTTTGGTTTTTGTCTTGTAAGTTTTTTTAATTTGTGAAACTTTATTTAATTTCATGTAATCTCAATTAGTTATTTTAATTATGAAATCGTTCATTGTAATTTTCCTATTAGTAATTTTCATGTATCTCCATTAGTAATTTTACCATTAGTAATTTTCGTGTACTCCATTGCAATTTTTCACTTAGTAATTTTCATGTATCAACCACATGACAAGTGACATCACGATCGAGGATGCTCAGCAAAATCATGGAATAGATCGTATGATCGAGGATATGGTCTTAAGCAATCTTAATATGACCGGAGGAGATTCTTTTCTAGAGCTAGAAAGAAGCGCATTGTGAAAGTTTTTAACGGCGTGGTGAAAAGAAACGCTTGATGAATGATTATTTTATTGATAGGTGACATATACTCCGAGCTCTTCCAACATGATTTCACATGAGAAAATCAGTATTCATTCGTATAGTGGATGTCAAGCATCGCTTGATGAGGAATATTTTCAACAAAACACGATGCCACAGAATTCGACAGTCTTTCACCATTACGAAAAATGTGGTGTTATGAGGGTGTTGGCATATGGGACATCTGTTGGGATTAAAGCGACAATTATGGAGAAAATAATAGAAATAAGAATTAAGGAACACAAATTTGGTTACCCGGTTAAATCGGGGAATGACTACGTACTGAAGGGGGCACTACAAAGCCAGGAGATCTACTATATATTTTGGTGATATACAAATACAATGAGTCAAAAGTGTTTAAATATGAGATTTGGGCCTAAAACCCTAAAATCCGCAAGAGAGGTTCGGATGCTTCGACCCACGGGCCTTGGTCGAGTGAAAGTGCTCGACCTCATGTGTTGGTTGAGCGCCTAGTGCGGGCTGGAAAGGTGGGTGCTCGACCGAGCAGATGTGCTCGACCACGAGCACTGGTCGAGCGCCTCCGTGCTCTGCGTCCCGGTTTCAATCAGGCTCCAATAATCCCAATAAACTCCCACCGAGATCGACTAAAGCGTAACTTGTCTCTTCGTTTGAGCGGTCTCTCTCTCCTTTGGTAGTAGTGTCGGGCCTTCATCTCGGTTTCTAAGGCGGTTGAAGTCATGCATAACTTCAACTTCTCTAAGGTCACAACCTTAGTCAACATGTCAGCAGGATTCTCACTGTTGGGAAATAAGTTGCACGGATCTATTCGGGATAAATATTTAAATACAAATTTAATTATAACAATTATTACTAGTATGAATTAATCCTATATTAATTCAAATAATAATTCAACAACAAATCATGCATATAAACAGTTCACGTAAATCCTACGCATGCGGAATTACTACGAAGTTAACGTGAAGCGATACCTCTTGGAATGGCAATGACCTCGTTGATTAGACACACCAAAGAAACCTTCCCAAGTATTCCTCGAATCCTTGCTCGACAATCCGTTGGTAGGATGCTCGCGAACAATTAACAAAAGGAAAATAAACTTTGTTGCACCACCTTTTTGTGGATTTACCAATTTTTTCAAAGACATGGAATTGTACTTGGGAATGAAACACTCATCCCTTATTTATAGAGGTGTGGTGGTCGAAAATTTGGGATAAAATAATATGGGAAAATCTTTTTCTTGATCTCAAGAAATCTTGAATATATCTCATATATTCTTTTCTCCATAATTAAAATATTCCACAAAAATCCCAACTCCTCTTTTGTTATGGAATTTTTGAAAAATATAGGAACAAGAATCCAAGATTTGGATCTTGAATTTATGAGATATTCTTGTATTTCAAGAAATACATATCTTTCATAATATTTTTTCAAGAAAATCAAGAAAATCTTTTCTTGCCTTTTATATTTCAAGATTTTGAAATATACTATATGGATAACCAAGTGGGAGATTTCTTGAATTTAATGAGATAATCTTGTATTCCAAGAATACATATCTTCATTCCATAACAAATTTCAAGAAAAATATTTCTCCCTTTTAATCCATAATTTTTCGAAATTATAAGGAAAAATAAAGGCAACAATATTTATTTTATTTTAAACACCCTTTTCGGTTATTTGATTTTATGTTGGGCTACTTAGGGGCCTTTAGGAGAATTAAGATTGGACCTTCCAATGGATCTTGAATTATCAATATTGAGCCACAATATTATTCAAGCCCATAAATATTAATTAATCCCACTACATAATTAATATCAGACTATCCATCTTAACCCATATTTACGGTCAATATGGCTCCAGGTTATTATTTCCGTGTTTAAGATTATCTAGCCCATTAATTAATTCAAGCAAATGAAATAGCTTTCCATTAATTAATATCTTTTGTCCTTGGTTGAAAGCGGTTCAACATTATTATCCATACAGGAAACTAGTTTCACTTGCAAGATTTGGTAGGATAAATCTTTATGAACCTCCCAGGGGGGCAAATCGAATGTCACATTTGCACACGATTCTTCGTATTAAATCTTAGCAATCACATGTGACCAATAATATTGCCCAAGATAATAAGTATTGAATCTCGTTGATTCTCTACCCATGATAAGTCAAAGCAATAGTTACCAACCACACGTGATCCTATTTAAGGGATGAAGATTAAGAAATAACGAACCACTGAGGTCTAATTCTTCCTTGTTCAGTTATGAAGAATTTGTCTTCCTGTAGGTCATATTCAGTGCATCAGTCATGCACTAGTGTAATCTCTTGGTCAAGACAAGCCAATCTGAGCCTTACACTTCAACCTTTCACGATGGATTGTTCATTTCTATCTAGGTCGTGAATGGTGTACTTTTAGTTACAAGGGAATGTTAACTTAATCTTCTGTGATCTGGTATCACTAAATTAACTACAATGTAACACGTCTTATTTATTGAAGCAGTTATCACAAAGAAATATATGTAACATTCAATGATATTTAAAGCATCAGTGATAAATAATTTATTTCAGTAAATAAGTCCGAAATTCAGTTTTGATTATACAAAGTAAAAACATACTTTCCAGTATAATCCCAACAATCTCCCACTTATACTCAAAGTCTGCTTTTAAGTATACTACAGCATGTCTCGTGTAGTTCCTAATACGAGACATCTAATGTCACCTACACGAACCTAATAATTTCTCCCACTTATACTCAAAGATTATCGGGCGGCGGTCTTGACACCCATTCCTTCCACATGTCTCTCGAATGTATTGAGGCGGACCCTTTGTGAATGGATCTGTTTGGGTTGTCTTCGAGACGCTATCTTTGCCACCTCTATATCTCCTCTCTTAACGATATCTCGTATAAGATGATATTCCTTTTCAATGTGTTTGCGGGCCTTGTGGGCTCTTGGTTCCCTTGAATTTGCAACCGCTTCCGCATTGTCACAATTAGGGGGTGGATCGCACTGGCATACGAAAATTTTTCGCCATACCGCTATCAGATCGAAATTCTCAATACCAAAAAAATTTCATATCGTTGTCGCATTTAAAAATTAGGTATACCAAAATTTCGGTATGCCGATATTACATACCGATACCGTGATCGAAATTTCAATATATATCAAATATAATATAGAAAGATTTTAAATATTTTCAAAGGTATTAAAAATAAGAAAATATCGCAGATATTTTTCCTAAGATACGTAAATTTTTTCAGATAATTAAAATATTTAGATATACCGAAATATTTTAGATTTCTAAGATACCGTAAATTTTCTATATTTTCATACGTTATCGCAAGAAATTTTTGGCAGGATGGCACCGCACCAAAAATTTTGGTATACGAAAATTTCGATAAAATCGATATTTTTGAGCAATGAAAATCAAGATATCTTAAGTATTTTCGGTATTTCCTCCACCCCTAGTCCACAATAAATAGTGATTACGCTAGCAAATTCGGAACTACATTCAAGTCCACTAGGAAGTTCTTGAGCCAAACCGCTTTTTTCATTTGCTTCATAAGCGACTACATATTCGACTTCCATGGTAGAATCTGCGACGCATTTTCGCTGACGCTTCTCCACGTGTCATGGCTCCTCCCCATGCAAAAAACACTCTGGGAGGTAGATTTTTTCGGAATCTAAGTCCGATTGGAAATCGAGTCCGTGTGGCCGATGGGGATTAGATTATCTAACCCGATAAATTAACATTCTATCCCGAGTTCTTTTCGGATACTTCGGAATGTTTTTAACTATCGCCCAATGTTCTTTCCCGGGTTACTTTTTGATATCTTGCCACCATGCCAACGACAAAGCGGATATCCGGTCTAAAAGCATATGTAATGTCTTTCATGTCATCTATCTATTTTTTGTGTCTTAGGAACATTTTCTTGGATAGATGGATTCCATGTCCGAAAAGGTGAAGCCTTTCTTGGAATCCTACATCTTTGAATCGTTTCAAGGCGATTGTCTATGTATGAAGCTTGCGACAAGCCTATCATCCTTTTCTTGCGATCTCGAGTGATCTTGATCCCAAGGATGTGGTGCGGCTTCCCTAAGTCCTTCATATCAAACTATTTTTAAAGCCATTCCTTACGCCCGATAACACCTTTACATCGTTCCGATGATCGAATGTAAATCTCACGATAGTACTAAGAATACCAATGCATTTTGACACGCTTTTTGTACACACAACTTTCAAACTCGTTTTGATCAAACCCATAAGACTTTATAACATGATCAAAACATTGGTTCCAAGCTCTGGATGCTGTTTGAGTTTCGTAAATGAACTTCATGAGCTTACAAACTAGGTGTTCTTGGCCTTTTTCAATGAAGCCTTGGGGTTGTTGCATATAGATCTCTTCATCAAGACTTCCGTTAAGGAAAGCTGTCTTGACATCCATTTGCCAGACTTCAAAGTCGAGATGCGCAACAATCGATAAGAGAATTCGGATGGACTTGAGCATGGCTACAAGTAAAAAAGTTTCCTCATGTCGATCCTTCTTTTACGAGTATAACCTTTTGCTACAAGTCTTGCCTTGAAGGTTTCCACCTTCCCGTCCGGTCATCTTTTTCTCTTGTACACCCACTTGCAACCAATGGGTTTGACCCCATTAAGTGGTTCGATTAGCTCCCACACTCTGTTATGATCCATAGAACCCATTTCGGCTTTCATTCTTTGTTTTAAGAACCGCATCCTTGTCTTGGATTGCCTCGTCATATGTCCATGGGTCCGATTCGTCTTGACCGGGATCAAGTCCGAGGACTCTCCTATCCCCATGAATCTCTTGGAACATTTCACAACCCTCCCACTTCTGACGAGGTTCGGTTTGTGTAAGTGTGTCGTTTGGTATGTCATCTTGTACAATTGGCAATGAGGTTAGCCCCCTTAGCTCATTTAAGGTAATCTCACTTCTGGGTCTTCTTTCGTTCATATAGTCTTCTTCCAAAAATCTAAAGTGGGTGCTTATTACCACCTTTTTGATCATCGGGACCATAGAACATACACCCTTTTATTCCCTGGTATCCCACAAACAACCTTAATTCTGATCGAGGATCTAATTTATCGGCTTCCTTGTCCAACACGTAGGCCGGACACCCCCAAATCTTCATGTGTCTCAAACTGGGCTTGCGCCCGGTCCACAATTCTTTGGGAGTTTTGGGAACCGATTTGGATGGCACCAAGTTGAGAATGTAGAAATGTTGTTTTCAAGGCATGACCCCGAACAACTTGGGAAGATCCGCGATAACTCATCATAGATCTAACCATTTCCAAAAGAGTTCTTTTTCTTCGCTCTGCAACCCCATTTTGTTGAGGGTTAAGGTGCGATTATTTGGGATGCAATCCTTCATCGACAAGTAGTTCAAAACTCATCATCGAGGTATTCGCCTCCACGATCGGATCGTAGAGACTTGATCGTTTTTCCTATGATTCTCTGCTTGAGCCTTAAATTCTTTGAATTTCTCAAAAGGTCTCGATTTATGCTTCATAAGGAAAATATAATCGTACCTTGAGTAGTCATCAATAAAAGTGACGAAATACTCATAACCTCCTCTTTGCTTTGGTTGACATTGGACCACATACATCTGTGTGAACGATTTCTAACACTTCTTTGGCTCTATTCCCTTGGCTCCGAATGCCCTCTTGGTATTTTTTACCCTCCAAACATGATTCGGGTTGGAATTGGTTCAACTTGGAGAAAATCCGGTGAACCTTCTTTCACCAACCTTTGGATCCTCTTTGGATTAATATGTCCCAATCTTAGATGCCATAGAAGTGTCTCGTTCACGTCGATGAACGTTTTTTTTAAAAAGCAGTTGATGTGTTATAGGATGCATTTAGTGAGTGGTGTGCACGATTAATTGTATAGAGATTATTCGACAATGTTCCATGACAGATAAATTTATCAAAAAGAGAAATGGTAACAAATTTATTAAAAGTAAACCGAATATCCATCAAGAAAAAGTTTAGAAACCTGAAATTAAATTCTTTTCTAAAATTCGAACGAAAGAACATCTCTTAAAATTAAAACTTTGTCTTCAAAAAGAGGTGCACTTCTCCCATCGCTTCAAATTTGCCACTCTTGTAGCATTGCCCGGTGTGATGAGGATCTCACTCTCACTAAGTTGCTTGGGTCCGCTTGAACCCTCAGAAGTGAAACAAACATGATCATTGGATCCAGTATCCACTACCCATAAATGGGAGGCATACGCCACTAAGCAAGTTTCAACAACTAAAGTCGTGGGAATTACCTTTCTTTACATTCCTTTTGGGTTTGGGCAGTGACCTCCAATGTCCTTTTTTTCACCACAGTTAAAACAATTTCCTTTTGGTACTTTCTTGACACCCAAACAACTAACTGTACTTTTCTTAGTGATGAGATTGCTTTGGTTCGACCACTTTCCTTTTCTTGAGACTTGCCTTCCATTGGCTTTAGATCTTGAGAAAAAGACTTTTTGGTCACCAATGCTTCGTCTTTCTTTCCCAAATGCTTCTCTATTTTCTCCAAGGCTTCTTGTAGGATGTCCATAGTAAACATGTGATCACTCATCACAAAACTTCTGATAAAACCCATGAAGCACCTTGGAAGAGTTAGCAAAAGAAATTCGATTTGGGCCTCATCACAATACTTAGTACCGAGATAAGCCAGTTTTTCAAAATGGTGTTTAATTCTAAGAACATGCTCCCTTACTGGTGTTCCCTCAGCCATCTTTAGCCTGGCCACATCGTCATTTTTAAACTGATTGATCATGCGGTCTTTTGTTAAAAATATTTCTTCAAGACTTTCAGATAATTTTTCGCAGCAGACTCAACACCTTCATGAATGTGTCTCAAATCATCAGACAATGAAGTCAAGATTACACGTTTCATGGGTTCATTGGCATGCTCCCAAATATTATACAAGTGTCTTTCCGCATTAGGTGATTCATCAGTAGGCTTACGTGGCTTGGGTACATCAAGAACACAATGATGTTCTTGTGCAGGTAGGACAAAATTCATATTTCGTTTTCAAACATTATAGTTGTCACCAGTTAATTGGTGTTCTTTGAGTGTATATAACAGTGGATTAAAAGGTTGCGACATGATGAACTGAAATAAACAATGATATGCATAAGCACAAATATATAACAAGGTTCGATCACATGCATCATATTAAAATCTCAAAAAAAAATATGAACATGCATCAGTCAACATCTCAAAACAGTTTAAATAAGCCACGTGGGGTGGGTCATTATTTGAACACATTCAAGCAGGTTATAAACAAGAGCAGTTACAAACCTTTAATATCCAGATTAATAGTTGGCTCCCACTTGACCAATATAAAATTGACAAGGACTTCGGGGAAGTATATGCATATCAATTTTATACCTAAGTAATAACCATGATTAAATCTGAAATTATTATTTTGCTTTTGAGCGAGCCCTCGTGGGAAGGATCATAAATCGCCACTAGTAATAATCCACAATCATCCATCTGGAATTTATTCATGTGAAAATTTATCTTTTGACCGCCCCATGGGGGAATTTCTCCAAAAAATTCACAAATAAATAAATCATGGAGGTCAAAATTAATTCAATTTTATTGTCCGGAATAAAATTGTCAATTAATTATTTAAACATACTTAGTAATTTTTGAGGGTGAGATTTTTCATTGGACAATTCTCATGCAAACACATTTAAACAAATTAAATAAGGCACAAGATATCACAACAATAAATCAAGCAAAGCTGAAAAATAAACATATTGGGCACAAATTATCCAATTGTCATGGTTTGATTTTTCTTGACTTGATCTTGAAGAACGCCATCTTGAATTCCTCCCACTCGATCGTCTCGAAAAGAACTTCGTCTCGAAATACGCACGTAAAAGCTATTTCGCGTGGGATGCATGCGTCCATATCCGTTGGCCACTCATTTCGACTTTTCGGCGAACGCGTGGGTATCCTACAAGCGTCAAGACGCTGAAGACCTTACCTCGCGGACCTCGGACCTCGCGCCAGCAGCGTCCAAGGCCGCCCTACGGCCGCCCGTCCGCTTCTCGGCCATTTCACAGATGGTCTCGTGCCCGTCTGGCGTCGCCCGTCCGCCCCGTGTGCATCGGGCGATCCCACCCGATGCTGTCGCCGTGCGTATGCATGGAGAAGTCGGTGTGATGCGGCGTGCCTCCTCGCACGTTTTGCGACTCTGCATACGATTTTGGATCTATCCTTTAATTCTCCGTCTCCGTCTTCGTTTCGAGGGTATTTATAATTTATTTATAAAAAATAAATAAACCTAGATCTGAACTAGTCTATTACATTGATCAAATCAAACAAATCTAATCTGCTCCGTGGATTTTTCACGAAGTCAAAAACTAATTCGAAGCTAATCGAATTAAAAACCACAATTTATATGCATGCATAAATAAACACATTAAATTCCATGACAATTGGATACCTGCAAAAAAGATCTAGCAATTCTACTATCCAATTTCAAATTTAATGACAGCGAATTAAATTACAATTTAAATTTCAGAGCCCGAAACCGAGGCTCTGATACCAGTTGTTGGGAAATAAGTTGCACGGATCTATTCGGGATAAATATTTAAATACAAATTTAATACTAACAATTATTAATAGCATAAATTAATCCTATATTAATTCAAATAATAATTCAACAACAAATCATGCATAAACAATTCACGAAATCCTACGCGATGCGGAATTACTACGAGTTAACGTGAACGTACCTCTTGGAATGGCAATGGCCTCGTTGATTAGACACACCAAAGAAACCTTCCCAAGTATTCCCTTAATCCTTGCTCGATAATCCGGTGGTAGGATGCTCACGAACAATTAACAAAAAGAAAATAAACTTTGTTGCACCACCTTTGTGGATTTACTAATTTTTTTCCAAAGACATGGAATTGTCTTTGGGAATGAAACACTCATACCCTATTTTATAGAGGTGTGGTGGTCGAAAATTTGGGATAAAATAATATGGAAAAATCTTTTTCTTGATCTCCAAGAAATCTTGAATATATCTCATATATTCTTTTCTTCATAATTAAAATATTCCACAAAAATCCCAACTCCTCTTTGTTATGGAATTTTTGAAAAATATAGGGAACAAGAATCCAAGATTTGGATCTTCTTTAATTTATGAGATATTCTTGTATTTCAAGAAATACATATCTTTCATAATATCTTTTCAAGAAAATCAAGAAAATCTTTCTTGCCCTTTATATTTCAAGATTTTCGATATATACTATATGGATAACCAAGTAGGAGATTTCTTGAATTTAATGAGATAATCTTGTATTCCAAGAATACATATCTTCATTCCATAACAAAATTCAAAGAAAATCTTTCTCCCCTTTTAATCCATAATTTTCGAAATTATGAGAAAAAATAAGACAACAATATTTATTTTATTTTAAACACTTTTTCAGTTATTGGACTTTATGTTGGGCTACTTAGGGGGCCTTTAGGAGAATTAAGATTGGACCTTCCAATGGATCTTGAATTATCAATATTGAGCCACAATATTATTCAAGCCCATAAATATTAATTAATCCCACTACATAATTAATATTGCATTATCCATCTTAACCCATATTACAAATCAATATAGCTCCGGTTATTATTTCCCGTGTTTAAGATTATCTAGCCCATTAATTAATTCAAGCCACTGAAATAGCTTTCCATTAATTAATATCTTTTGTCCTTGGTTAAGGAACGGTTCAACATTATTATCCATACCGGAAACTGTTGGGATTATACTGAAAAGTATGTTTTTTACTTTGTATAATCGAAACTGAATTTTCAGACTTATTTACTGAAATAAATTGTTTATCACTGATGCTTTAAATATGATTGAATGTTACATATATTTTATTGATAACTGTTCAATAATTCATACGTGTTACATCTGTAGTTAATTTAGTGATACCAGATCACATAAGATTAAATTAACAGTCACTTGTAACTAAAAGTACGCCATTCACGACCTAGATGGAAATGAACAAACCATCGCGAAAGGTTGAGGTGTAAGGCTCAGATTGGTTTGTCTTGACCAAGAGATTACACTAGTGCATGGTCGATGCAATGAATAGACCTACAGGAGGATAAATTCTTGGCCCGAACAAGGGAGAATTAGACCTCGGTGGTTCGTTATTTCTTAACCTTCGCCCCTTAAATAGGATCACGTGGGATTGGTAACTATTGCTTTGACTTATCATGGGTAAAGAATCAAAGAGATTCAATACTTTTTATCTTGGGCAATATTATTGGTCACGTGTGATTGCTAAGATTTATCTGAAGAATCGTGTGCAAGTACGCTTGTTTGATTTGCCCCCTTGGGAGGTTCATAAGCTTTATCATACCAAATCTTGCAAGTGGAATTATTTTTCAGATGGATAATAATGTTGAACCGTTCCTTGACCAAGGATAAAAGATATTAATTAATGGAAAGCTATTTCAGTGGCTTGAATTAATTAATGGGCTAGATAATCTTAAACACGGGAAATAATGACCGGGACTCATATTGACTGTAATATGGGTTAAGATGGATAGTGCAATATTAATTATGTAGTGGGATTAATTAATATTTATGGGCTTGAATTATATTGTGGCTCAATATTAGATATTCAAGGTCCATTAGAAGGTCCAATCTTAATTCTCCTAAAGGCCCCCTGAGTAGCCCAACAAATAGTCCAATAACTGAAAAATGTGATTAAAATAAAATACATATTGTTGCTTATTTTTCCATGTATATTTCAAATTTTATAGATAAAATTGGGAGAAAGATTTTCTTTGAATTTTTTTATGGAATGAAGATATGTATTCTTGGAATACAAGATTATCTCATTAAATTCAAGAAATCTCCCACTTGGTTATCTATAATGATGAGTTCAAAATTTTTGAAAATATAGTGGGCAAGAAAGATTTTCTTGATTTTCTTGAAAATATATTATGGAAGATATGTATTTCTTGAAATACAAGAATATCTCATAAATTCAAGAAGATCCAAATCTTGGATTCTTGAACCATATTTTCGAAAATTATCCATAATTTGAGGAGGTGGGATTTTTGTGGAATATTTTAATTATGGGAAAAAGAATATAGGAGATATATTCAAGATTTCTTGGTGATCAAGAAAAGTCTTTTCCCACATTGTTTTTCCACTGAAAAAATCGACCACTCCTCACCTATAAATAGGGGATGATTCTTTCATTCCCAAGTACAATTCCATGTGCTGGAAAAATTAGCAAATCCACATAAGTGGTGCAACAAAGTTTATTTTTTCCTTTTGTTAATTGTTCGACAAGTGTCCTTCCACCGGATAGTTGAGCAAGGGCTAAGGGAATACTTGGGAAGTCCTTTTGGTTAGTCCGTCCAACCGAATTCACTGCCATCCCGAGAGGTACGTTCACGTAAACCCGTTGATTCCGCATGCGTAGGTTTTACGTGGCTTATTATATGCATGATATGTTGTTGCAATTATTATTTGAATTAATATAGGATTAATTCATGCTAGTAATAATTAAAGAATTAAATTTGTATTTAAATATTCACCCCGAATAGATCTGTGCAACTCATTCACCAACAACTGGTATCAGAGCCACGGTTTCGGGCTCTGAATTTTTTAAATTGTAATTTAATTCGTGGACATTAAAATTAAAATTGGATAGTAGAACTGTTAGATCTGTTTTGCAGGTATCCAATTGTCATGGATTTTAATGTGTTTATTTATGCATGCATATAAATTGTGGTTTTAATTCGATTCGTTCGGATTTGTTTTGCCTCGTGAGAAAATCCACTAGGAGACTAGGATTTGTTTGATTTTATCAATGTAATAGACTAGTATAGATCTAGGTTTATTTATTTTTGTAAATAAATTATAACCGGATCGAAAACGAGGATGGAGACGAAGAATTAAAGGACAAAATCCGAACCGAAGGGCGTAGCGCAGGGCGCTTGTTGGCACGATGGCGCAGGGCGAGGCCGAGGGCCGAGCGTGAAAGGGAGGAATCACGCGACGGGCGTGAGCTACGCGACGCACCGGGCGTGTATCGGGCCGTGCGGACGGACGCGAACAGACGCATGCGCTGGGACGCGGGCGCTTGGGAGATCTAGGCGGATGCGTCTGCGAACGCCGAGGATCGCCGCCGCCGAGACGCAGCCGAGGCATCCTTCTGCCCGTGGCGGTGCCCTGGTGCCGGTCTAAAGCAAGTTTAGCGGACGCGGGCGCATATTTACGAAGCGGCGGGCATTTCGAGACAAAGTATTTTTCGAGACTATCGAAGTGGAGAAATTCGAGACGTGTTTCTTCAAGATCAAGCCAAGAAAAATCAAACCATGACAATTGGATAATTTGTGCCCAATATGTTTATTTTTCTGTTTTGCTTGATTTATTTGTGCTATCTTGTGCTTTATTTAATTTGTTTAAATGTGTTTGCATTAGAGTTGCCAAATGGAAAAATCTCACCTTCAAAAATTACTAAGTATGTTTAAATAATTAATTGACAATTTTATTCAAGATAATAAAATTGAATTAATTTTGACCTCCATGATTTATTCATTTGTGAATTCTTTTGGATAAATTCCCCCCACGGGACGGTCAAAAAATAGCTTTCACATGAATGAATTCCAAATGGATGATTGTGGGTTATTACTAGTGGCGACGATGACCCTCCCCACGAGGCTCGATCAAAGCGAAATAGTAATCCTGTATTTAATCATGGTTATTACTTAGGTATAAAATTGATATGCATATACTTCCCCGAAGTCCCTGTCAATTTTATATTGGTCAAGTGGGAGCCAACTATTAATCTGGATATTAAAGGTTTGTAACTGTTCTTGTTTGTAACCTGCTTGAATGTGTTTAAATAATGACCCACCCCACGTGGCTTATTTAAACTGTTTTGAGATGTTGGCTGATGCATGTTCATATTTTTTTGAGATTTTAATATGAAGCATGTGATCGAACCTTGTGATATACTTGTGTTATTGCATATAGTTGTTTATTTCAGTCAAAGATGTCGTTATTTTTTTAATCCTTGTTATTATACTTAAAGTCAATACAATATGTATGGAAACTATATTGAAACGAAAAATTATAATTATCTTAATCGCACAAAAGCACAAGTGGATTCTTGACACACCAAAATCGGGATGAGCCAACCGACGAGTCAAAACACGCGGGACTCGTCGGATCACCTTGGCGAGAGATGTTGTCATTTGAAAATGGTGGAGGGCAAACCCGTAAGAGGATTACGTCCTCAAAATAGATGGCCCATCCGAACAAACTTGAGATTCTCGAAGCAGATTATGATCCGAGACTCGGATGAATTTGGTACTTCACTCTCTGCCCAAAAAGTTTTTGAGCATTTTGGCCCGACTAGCTAATTTGTTGCAAGCTTTTTGGTCTTGGATGAAATGATGATAAGACACCAAACTCAGCTTTTGATGGCAAGTGGTCCGCCTTCATCTTCTAGGTCAAGGGTAGGCAAGATAAAGAAGAGGACCAAAGGCCATAAGCAATAAAACTCAATGTTGCCAAGGACAATGGTAAGATGAGGAATGCTTATTGTGTCAAGGAAAATCCAAGGAGGAAGTGCTTAAGGCTGCGGTGAGAGAGGAAAATGGAGGTTTTGCGGTTCAACCCAAAAAAGGATGGACGAAAGGTAATTCTCACGCACTAGTTATTTGAAACTTGTTTAGCGGTGTATACTTATCATTCGTGGGTGGTTGATACGAGATCCACTAATCATGTTGGCTTCACGGGTTCAAACGGACCCGACAACTTAGTGGGGAGTGAGATCCTCATCACACCGGGCGCGATCTTCGAGAGTGGCAAACCAAGCGATGGGAGAAGTGCACCTATCTTTTTGAAGATAAAGTTTTTTGAGATTATCTTTATGTTCCCGGTTTTAGAAAGAATTCACTTTCGGTTTCTAAAATTCGATTAAAGGACACTAAGTTTCTTCTAATAAGAATGACATCATTTCTTGAAATGATGAGTGTATATTCATGCGGGACATTGATGGAAAATCTCTATACAATTAACTGTGCACACCACTCACAAAATGCATCCTATAACACATCAACTATTTCAGACAAAAGAAAATGTGAACGAAACACTTCTTTGGCATCTAAGATTGGGTCATATAAATCCAAAGAGGATCCAAAGGTTGGTAAAAGATGGTTCACTGGAGTGTCTCCAAGTTGAACCAATTCCAACCTGCGAATCATGTTTGGAGGGTAATATGACCAAGAGGGCATTTGGAGCCAAGGGGATAGGGCCAAAGAAGTGTTAGAGATCGTTCACACAGATGTATGTGGTCCAATGTCAACCAAAGCAAGAGGAGGTTATGAGTATTTTTATTGATAATTACTCAAGGTACGGTTACATTTTCCTTATGAAGCATAAATCTGAGACCTTTGAGAAATTCAAAGAATTTAAGGCTCAAACAGAGAATCATAGGGAAAAACGTATCAAGTCTCTACGATTTGATCATGGAGATATACCTCAGCGATGAGTTTTTGAACTACTTATCTGATGAAGGGATTGTATCTCACCATCAGACCGGAATCCCTCAACAAAACGGGGTTTGCAGAGCTTAAGAAACGAAATTCTTTTGGAAATGGTTAGATCAATGATGAGTTATGCGGATCTTCCCGAGTCATTCGGGGTCATACCTTGAAACAACGACTTACATTTCGAACTTGGTGCTATCCAAATTGGTTCCCAAAACTCCCAAAGAATTGTGGACCGGGTAAGCCTAGTATGAGACACATGAGAATTTGGGGTGTCCGCCCTCGTGTTGGACAAGGAAGCGATAAGTTGGATCTCGATCAAAAATTAAATTTGTTTGTAGGATACCCCGAGGAACAAAAGGGTGTATGTTCTATAGTCCCGAAGATCAAAAGGTGGTCATCAACACCCACTTTAGATTTTTGGAAGAAGACTATATGAACCAAAGAAAACCCAGAAGTGAGATTACCTTAAATGAGAGGGCAAACCTCAATTGCTAATCATCTTAGATGATATACCAAACGACACGTTTTTCACAACCCGAGCCTCGTCAGAAGTGGGAGGGTTGTTAGACACCCGAGAGATTCATGGGAATAGGAAAGTCCTCGGACTTGATTCCTGGACAAGACGAATCAGACCCATGGACATATGATGAGGCACTCCAAGATAAGGATGCAGATTCTTGGCAAACAACAATGAAAGCAGAAGTGGGTTCTATGTTTCATAATAGAGTGTGGGAGCTAGTCGAACCACTTAATGGGGTCAAACCCATTAGATGCAAGTGGGTATATAAGAGGAAAAGAGGACCGGACGGGAAGGTTGAAACCTTTAAAGCAAGACTAGTGGCGAAAGGTTATACTCAGAAAGAAGGGATCGATTATGAGGAAACTTTTTCGACCGTAGCCATGCTTAAGTCCATCCGTATTCTCTTATCGATTGCTGCGCATTTCGACTTTGAAATCTGGCAAATGGATTTCAAGACAGCTTTCCTTAACGAAAGTCTTGATGAAGAGATCTATATGCAACAACCCCAAGGTTTCATTGAAACAGGCCAAGAACACCTAGTTTGTAAGCTCAGGAGGTCCATTTACGGACTCAAATAGGCATCCAGAGCTTGGAACCAAAGTTTTGATCATGTAATAAAGTCTTATGGATTTGATCAAAATGAGTTTGAAAGTTGTGTGTATAAAAAGCATGTCGGAACTGCATTGGTATTCTTAGTACTGAACGTAGATGACATTGTGATCATCGGGAATGATGTGAAGGTGTGATCAGACGTAAGGGCATGGTTTTTCAAAACAGTTTGATATGAAAGACTTAGGGAAAGCCGGACACATCCTTGGGATCAAGATCACTCGAGATCGCAAGAAAAGGATGATCGGGTTATCATAAAGTTTCATACATAGACACTGTCTTGAAACGCTTCAGCATGCAAGATTCCAAGAAAGGATTCGTACCTTTCAGACTTGGAATCCATCTATCCAAGAAAATGTCCCCTAAGACGCAAAAGGAGATAGATGACATGAAAGGCATTCCTTGTGCTTCGGCTGTCGGAAACCTTATGTATGCAATGCTGTGTACGAGACCGAATATCTGCTTTGCCGTAGGCATGGTAGCAAGATATCAAAAGTAACCCGGGAAAAGCGCATTGGACTGACGATTAAAAACATTCAAGTGTCCGAAAAGAACTCGGGATAGAATGTTGATTTATCGATTTGATACTCCAATCCCCATCATTCGGCCACGGACTTGGATTTCCAATCGATTTAGATTCGAAATTATCTGCCTCAATTAGTGTGTTTCCATTTGGGAAGTGTAGCCATCAAATGGGACGAATGTAAGCAGAAATGCATCACTGACTCAACCATGGAAGTCGGGTAAGTAGCTTCTTGTGAAGCAGTGAAAGAACTGATTGGGCTCTAGATCTTCTTAGTGGACTTGGATGGTGTTCTCAATTTGTCTAGCAATATCTGCTAGGGGCAGTTGCAAATTCAAGAGAACCAAGAGTCCTGAGTCAAACAAGCACACTAAAGGAAAGACATCTTATACGAGAAATCGTTAAGAGATGAGATATAGATGTGGCAAAGATAGAGTGCGAGGACGACTGGCGCAGATCCATTCACAAAAAGAGTCCATCTCTGAATACATTCGAGAGACATGTGGGTGGAATGGGGTGTCAAGACCGTTGCTAACTGCTTTTTGAGTATAAGTGGGAGAAATTATTAGGTTCGTGTAGGTGACATTAGATGTCACGGACTACGCGAGACATGTTGTAGTGTACTTAAAAGCAGACTTTGAGTATAAGTGGGAGATTGTTGGGATTATACTGAAAACTATGCTTTTTACTTTGTATAATCGAAACTGAATTTTCAGACTTATTTACTGAAATAAATTGTTTATCACTGATGCTTTAAATATGATTGAATGTTACATATATTTCTTGCATAATTGTTCAATAATTCAAGACGTGTTACATTGTAGTTAATTTAGTGATACGGATCACGAGAAGATTAAATTAACAGTCCCTTGTAACTAAAAGTACGCCATTCACGACCTAGATGGAAATGAACAAACCATTGCGAAAGGTTGAGGTGTAAGGCTCAGATTGGTTTGTCTTGACCAAGAGATTACACTAGTGCATGACTGATGCACTGAATAGGACCTACTGGGGAGGATAAATTCTTTTAATCGAATAAGGGAGAATTAGACCTCAGTGGTTCGTTATTTCTTAACCTTCGTCCCTTAAATAGGATCACGTGGGATTGGTAACTATTGCTTTGACTTATCATGGGTAGCGAATCAAAGAGATTCAATACTTTTTATCTTGGGCAATATTATTGGTCACATGTGATTGCTAAGATTTAATACGAAGAATCGTGTGCAAGTACGCTTGTTTGATTTGCCTCATTGGGAGGTTCATAAGCTTTATCATACCAAATCTTGCAAGTGGAATTAGTTTTCGGTATGGATAATAATGTTGAACCGTTCCTTGACCAAGGATAAAAGATATTAATTAATGGAAAGCTATTTCAGTGGCTTGAATTAATTAATGGGCTAGATAATCTTAAACACGGGAAATAATGACCGGGAGCCATATTGATTGTAATATGGGTTAAGATGGATAGTGCAATATTAATTATGTAGTGGGATTAATTAATATTTATGGGCTTAAATTATATTGTGGCTCAATATTAGATATTCAAGGTCCATTAGAAGGTCCAATCTTAATTCTCCTGAAGGCCCCCTGAGTAGCCCAACAAATAGTCCAATAACTGAAAAAGGTGATTAAAATAAAATAAATATTGTTGCTTATTTTTCCATGTATATTTCGAATTTTATACATAAAACTGGGAGAAAGATTTTCTTTGAATTTTGTTATGGAATGAATATGTATTCTTGGAATACAAGATTATTTCATTAAATTCAAGAAATCTCCCACTTGGTTATCTATAATGATGAGTTCGAAATTTTTTAAAATATAGTGGGCAAGAAAGATTTTCTTGATTTTCTTGAAAATATATTATGGAAGATATGTATTTCTTGAAATACAAGAATATCTCATAAATTCAAGAAGATCCAAATCTTGGATTCTTGAACCATATTTTCGAAAATTATCCATAATTTGAGGAGGTGAGATTTTTGTGGAATATTTTAATTATGGGAAAAAGAATATAGGAGATATATTCAAGATTTCTTGGTGATCAAGAAAAGTCTTTTCCCACATTGTTTTTCCACTGAAAAAATCGACCACTCCTCACCTATAAATAGGGGATGATTCTTTCATTCCCAAGTACAATTCCATGTGCTGGAAAAATTAGCAAATCCACATAAGTGGTGCAACAAAGTTTATTTTTCCTTTTGTTAATTGTTCGAAAAGTGTCCTTCCACCGGATAGTTGAGCAAGGGCTAAGGGAATACTTGGGAAGTCCTTTTGGTTAGTCCGTCCAACCGAATTCACTGCCATCCCGAGAGGTACGTTCACGTAAACCCGTTGATTCCGCATGCGTAGGTTTTACGTGGCTTATTATATGCATGATATGTTGTTGCAATTATTATTTGAATTAATATAGGATTAATTCATGCTAGTAATAATTAAAGAATTAAATTTGTATTTAAATATTCACCCCGAATAGATATGTGCAACTCATTCCCAAACAGAAACTAGTTCCACTTGCAAGATTTGGTATGATAAATCTTAAGAACCTCCCAAGGGGGCAAATCGAACAAGCGTACTTGCACACGATTCTCCGTATTAAATCTTAGCAATCACATGTGATCAATAATATTGCCCAAGATAAAAAGTATTGAATCTCGTTGATTCTCTACCCATGATAAGTCAAAGCAATAGTTACTAACCACACGTGATCCTATTTAAGGGACGAAGATTAAGAAATAACGAACCACTGAGGTCTAATTCTTCCTTGTTCAGTTCTGAAGAATTTGTCCTCCTGTAGGTCCTATTTAGTGCATTAGCCATGCACTAGTGTAATCTCTTGGTCAAGACAAGTCAATCTAAGCCTTACACTTCAACCTTTCACGATGGATTGTTCATTTCCATCTAGGTCGTGAATGGTGTACTTTTAGTTACAAGGGAATGTTAATTTAATCTTCTGTGATCCGGTATCACTAAATTAACTACAATGTAACACGTACTATTTATTGAACAGTTATGCAGTAAATATATGTAACATTCAATGATATTTAAAGCATCAGTGATAAAAAATTTATTTCAGTAAATAAGTCCGAAATTCAGTTTTGATTATACAAAGTAAAATCATACTTTCCAGTATAATCCCAACACTCACTTCCTCGGATCTTCATCAGCTGTAAGATCTTGTTCTCAATGAGGTAACGTATGTAATGATACCTTAACTCAATATGCTTCGTCCTCGAGTGAAAGACCGGATTCTTTGCCAAGTGAATAACACTCTAACTGTCACTATACAGAATACTATCCTTTTGCTCCTTCCCCAACTCACACGAAAGATTCTACAACCAAACCATCTCCTTGCTAGCCTCAGTAACTTCAACGTACTCTGCTTCTGCAGTGGACTGAGCTACGATCTTCTGCAACTTAGAAGCCCAAGAAATTGATGTACCACCAAAAGTAAACACATACCCGGTTGTACTCCTTCTTTTGTCGAGATCACTGGATGCCAAGTCTGCATCAATGTATCCTGCCAACTCAACACTTTTTCCCTCAAAGCACAAAGCTTGTTCAGTAGTACCTCTCAAGTACTTAAGGATCCACTTCACTGCCTCCCAATGCTGCTTGCCCGGATTTCCCATAAACCGGCTAACCACTCCCACTGCATGTGCAATATCTGGTCTTGTGCACACCATAGCATACATCAAACTGCCAATTGCCGAGGCATATGGGGTGTTTTGCATGTAGGCTCGCTCCTCATCGCTACTAGGTGAGTCCTTGTTGGATAGCTTGAACTGACTTCCCAACGGGACACGAACTGGCTTTGCATCCTCCATATTAAATCTCTTCAAAACCTTCTTTATGTATTCAGCCTGAGAAAGATACAACTTTCCTGCCACCCTATCACGATCGATTCGCATACCTAAGATTTGCTTGGCCTCTCCAAGGTCCTTCATAGCAAACCTATCAGACAACTTCTTCTTCAACTTGCTCACTTCCCGAGCACTTGAGCCTGCTATCAACATGTCATCAACATATAATAGCAAAATGATATAACCATCATCATACCTCTTGAAATAATAAACAATGGTGAACTTCACACCTATTGATCCCAATTTCATGCATGAACCCATCAAACTTCTTGTACCACTGTAATGGAGCTTGTTTCAACCCATACAAGCTCTTCTTCAATTTGCAAACAAGCTCACTATTCCCCTTTGACAAGTACCCTTCCGGTTGCTTCATGTAAATGTCCTCATCTAAGTCACCATGAAGAAATCTTTGTTTTCCTATCCATCCGTTTCTAACACCAAGTTCTCTCTGACCACGGACTCAGAACTAACCGAATGGTAGTTAGCTTCTAACTGGAGTAAAAACATCATTATAATCAATACCATGTTTCTGCTTTGAAACCCCTTCACAACCGGGTCTTGCCTTTTGTAACGCTTGCTTCCATCGGCCTCCTCTTTGATTCAGTAAACCCACTTATTATGCAAAGGCCTTCTTGCCCTTAGGGAGCTAAACTAGTTCGAGTGTTAGTTGGTCATCAACGAATTCATCTCATCATCCATTGCAAGTTTCCACTTGCTCACCCGCCTTCACGTGTAGCCTCGTGATAACATTCGGGCTCACCACCATCGGTCAACAATAAATAATGAAGAGAAGGTGAATACCTATCAGGAGATCTATGTTCTCTCGTGGATCTCCGCAGCAGAATTGTTGGTGGTGGTGTACTTGGTTCTTCCTCAATAATCACCAGATCATCTAGAACCCCCTTGCTCCCACCTGAGTTCAAAATGTCTAGCTCCACAACCTGAGTCTCAGAACCACCTTATTTGGATATCCCCGACCTATCTTTGTACAAAACCTGCTCATTAAATACGACATCTCGACTACAAATTATTTTTCGATTTTCCTCATCCCAAAATCGATAGCCAAATTCATCACCGTCATATCCAACAAATGTACACTTAACAGACTTAGCATCCAATTTACTTCTACTACCAGCATCAATGTGAACATATGAAACACACCCAAATATTGAAAAAAAAAATAGATTTACCTCCTTACCAGACCAGGCCTCCTCTGGTATTCCAAGGGAGTTGAGGGTCCTCTGTTTATCAAGTAGGCCGCAGTGTTAACTGCTTCTTCCCAAAACATCTTTGGCAGCCCACACTTCAATCTCATACTTCTAGCACGTTCACATAACGTTCTGTTCATACGTTCTGCCACACCGTTCTGCTGGGGGGTTCCTCTCACAGTTTTCTCCATTCGAATTCCATTCGCCTCATAGAATCCTTTGAACTCATAGAGCTCGTACTCTCCACCATTATCCGATCTCAAACACTTCACTTTGAGACCCGTCTCAGTTTCTACAAGGGTCTTCCAATTCCTGAAAGCAGTAAAGGCATCAAACTTATTTTTCAGAAAATAAACCCATACCTTCCTCGTAGAGTCGTCAATGAAAGTCATGTAATATGATGCTCCAGCAAGAAATGTCACTGGTGCTGGACCCCACAGGTCGTTGTGGACTAACTCCAGCTTCTGCTTCTTCAAGGTTTTGCCTCCCTTTGAAAAACTCACTCTTTTCTGTTATCCGAATACACAGTCCTCACATAACCCGATGTCAACTGTCTTGAGGTCTGGCAGCTTAACCTTCGAACACATAACTTTCATCCCTTTCTCACTCATGTGGCCAAGACGACAATGCCACAAATCTGCATTCCCCTTTTCACCTGCAAGAGCAATGCTATCCCGGGTATTGCCTATCATGTACAACGTTCCCTCCTTCTTGCCTCGAGCCACTACCATTGCACCTTTGGATATCTTCCACGTGTTGCATCCGAAGATCACACTATATCTCTCGTCATCAAGCTGACCTACCGAGAGTAAATTCCTCTTCAATCCAGGAATATGTCTCACATCTTTCAACTGCAACACAGTTCCATTTGGTGTCTTGATCTGAACATCCCCCTTCCCTTTGATTTCCAGAGGCTCATAATCAGCTAGATAAACCTTCCCAAAGTTCCCAGAAGTGTACTTCTCCATTACGTCAGCACTGTTGCATGAATGAAACGATGCTCCAGAATCTAACACCCATGATTCTAATGGACTGCATAAGGTCAAGATTAATGCATCTGAGCCCTCATCAGTGTCGGCGTTTGCTGAGTTGTCATCCTTCTTTGGTGCATTCCCTTGTGCATTCACTAGTGCCTTGCACTCCCTTTTGTAATGACCAAGTTCATGACAGTTGTAGCACTCGATCTGACTCTTGTCCTTCTTGGGCTTATCTTTGCCCCTTAACTTTGATCTACCCCGATTTGGCTTCCCTTTGGATTCAGATCTGCCTCTGTTTCCCGCACTCAAGGCTGATCCTGTGGCCACACCCAATTCTTTCTGGAATCTCTTCGCTCATGATTAGATCTCTAACCTTATCAAATTTAAGTTTCACTTTACCTACTGAAGCACTAACAGCTGTTACCGTCCCACTCCAACTTTCTGGTAAAGAAGACAACAAAATTAGGGCTTGAACCTCATCATCAAAATCAATCTCAATCGCGCTCAATTGGACTATCGTCATATTGAACTCATTGAGATGATTGGCTACCATAGTATCCTCTGCCATCCTCAGGTTGAATAACCTCCGCATCAGATGAACCTTGTTCGCTGCAGACGATTTTTCATACATCTCAGTCAAAATCTCCATCATCTCCTTTGTGGTTTTTGCTTTCACCGTATGTAGGGCGACGTTCCTAGATAACGACAGACGAACCAAACTCATCGCCTTTCTGTCCAGCAACTTCCACTCGTCGTCCTTCATACCTTCAGGCTTTGAACTTAAAGGTTGATACAGATCTTTACCGTACAAGTAATCCTCGATCTGCAACTTCCAGAATCCAAAATCCGTTCCATCAAACTTCTCAACAGGCAATTTCCCTTCAGCCATCATAATTGCTCCCACCAGATCCCTTGAACCCGATGCTCTGATACCAGTTGTTAGGATTAAAGGAGCAATTATGGAGAAAATAATAGAAACAAGAATTAAGGAACACAAATTTAGTTACCTAGTTCGTCAAGAATGACTACGTCTGGGGTACATGTAATGATTTCAATGTACTCCAAGATCTCCAGTTTTTACAGATGTCTTGGAAGGTCGAGCTCCAAAGGTTAGTTATGTCGTTAATGTTCGGGAAAATAATAAAGCATATTATCTAACTAATGGCATATATCCTTCATGGGCTGTATTTGTTAAGTCAACTCCTTCTCCAGTGACCCAAAAGCAAAAATTGTACGCTCAACACCAAGAGGCTGTACAAAAAGATGTTGAGCGAGCATTTGGAGTTTTACAAGCTCGTTTCACATTTCTTAAACGTCCATGTCTTGTATGGGATAAAATTTTGATTGAAAAAATTATGATGGCTTGTATCATCATGCACAATATGATAGTGGAGGATGAACGAGACACATATGACATACCTAAATTATTAGGATCCCACCGATATTTTAATGGATAGTCTCGTAGATGATGATCAGTCCTTTTATACTAAATGCATTGCAAGTTTATCCACCTATATGACTTATATGGAACAACTTCGTAATAGAGAAGCTCATGTTGCTCTTAAGAAGGATTTGATTGAG
Source organism: Stenogyne calaminthoides (assembly GCA_037126765.1). Taxonomy (NCBI): domain Eukaryota; kingdom Viridiplantae; phylum Streptophyta; class Magnoliopsida; order Lamiales; family Lamiaceae; genus Stenogyne; species Stenogyne calaminthoides. The sequence continues at coordinate 31,565,375 of JBBCBC010000018.1, read as the reverse complement.
CATATATGGCAAAAATTCGGCACTGATAATTAAATATGTAATTTGCATCTTTTGTTTTTTTTATAATTTACGCATGTATTTATAGCTCGATTTATTTATTTTCTTTTGTATTTCAATTCTTGTAATTTCAATTCTTGTAATTTTAATTTTGTTATTGGATGTTGTAATTTATTTTAACTGCATTGTAATTTTTTATTATAATTATAATTTTTTTAATATCAAATAATTGTGTATGTTTTTTAAATATTTTAAATATAATGCAAAATAATTATAAATTTAATTGTTAAGTTATAAAAGAAATAATTTATTAAAAAGTTGTTGTGGTTGTGGGTGGACATGGATAAACAATGAAAAAAGATGAATTTAGGTTGTAGAGTAAAATGTGTATGTGAAGGAGAGATAAATGAATTGTTTATTATTTTGTTATGGTTGTGGGTGGACATGGATAAACATGATCTAACTCATACTTACTTTCAGGTTGGTTGAACTGGTCAATTGGGCTAGACTCAAATTTTCCGCTCTAAATATATTTTCATGTAGCATACACCCCCAAATTCTGCCCTACCCCAAATTAAATAAATCCACCTCTCTCCCTCACCCAATTAACAAACGTTCACATCCCAAATAAAAATATTTTCTCTCCCCTCTCAATTAGAGTTAATCACGTGTTGATTGCAAAAATAGTGTTAATCACGTGTTGATTGCAAAATTAGTTCATTCTTCTTGTTTGTTCAAATAATTGCGTTACTTCTTCGACTACTATGTGAAATGTTGTGTTGCTTTTTTTGTAATATTTTTTACGTAAAATGCATTTTTAATTTTTTAAGGGTGTACATATTTTTTTTTTACAGGTATGCAAATTTTTCAAATTTTATTTGATGATATGTTGGTAGATTATGCGGTGCAAGAGATAAAGATTATTATGGAGCAAGAGAGTGAAAGAAAGAGATTTCTGTATTTTTTTTATAATTTTTATTATGCAAAATGCAATTTTAAGTGCAGAACTTTTTACAAGTGTGCATAATTTTTTTACGGGTGTGCATAATCTTTTTTTAACAGGTGTGTATAATTGTTTAAGGGTGTGCAATTTTTTTTTGGTGTGTGTGCGAATTTTTTAAATAAAAGAATAGGTGATTAAAAATATTTGGAATGTGCAGAAATTTTTACGAGTGTGCAGTTTTTTTTAACGGGTGTACAAAATGGTTGAGAATATACAATTTAATATATATATTTATATATTAATATATAATTTTCATGGGCTACTATTTTATTACTGGAAAAAAATTAATTAAATAAAAGGACATATTATTAAAAAAATGGGATGTGCAGAATTTTTTACGGGTATGCAGAATAGTTTCGAATATGTAATTTTTTTGGGTTGAATTTTTGTTACTGAAAAAAATTAATTAAATAAAAAAACAGATAAAAAGTTCAGTAAAATTCAAACTTTAAAATCTACAATTTTTTAAAATACAAAATTACTAAATATGTGGGGTGCAGAAAAGTGTAAAATTTAAAAAAATCTGCTAACACATTATTATATACATAAGGACATTTAAGACTTTTTGGCTCAAATTTAGTATCTTAGAGTAAGTCTAAAAATGTGTAGCACCTTAGAGTAAGACCACTTAAAAAATGGTACCTAAGAGTAATTGCCCCCAAAATTTGCAAGCACACGATTCTCTGTATTAATTTAGCAACTGTCGTACAATTAATATTATTACTCAAGATATAGGGTATCGAAGTCGCAATGATTCTCTTCCCATTTATAAGTCAAATCAATAACTACTAATCGCACACGGTCCTTATTAAGTGACAGAGATTAAGAAATCAACAACCACTAAGGTCTAACTCTTCATCCCTTAAGTCAAGGTCACGAATGAGTTTATCCCTCTCTTCAGCCCGTTAAAAAGACATCGAATGCACTAGTGTAATCTCTTGGTCAAGACAAGTCAATCGAGCCTTACACATCAACTTCTACCAATAGATCGTTCGGGTCTATCTAAGTTGTGAAACACGCACTGGGTTACAAGGGCGGGATTAGCGTGATCTTACGTGATCGGTATCACCACGTTAACTACAATGTAACATGTGTTATTATATGAACGATTTGCAATAAATATATATAACATTCAATCATATTTAAAGCAACAGTGATAAATAATTTATTTCAGTAAATAAGTGTTCAATACATAGGTTATACAAAGTAAAAGGATACTTTCACGTATAACCCCAACAATGTCATGGGATAAAGCTATCTAAGAAGGATTGTCCTTCCACAGACACTGATATCCAGCGCATGAAAGATATACAATATGCATCTGCAATTGGCTCCATCATGTTTTCGCCATGACTTCACTAGACCAGATGTGACCTTCGTTATCAGCACCACTGGTAGATACCAGCAGAATCCGGGTGAACCTCACTGGATTGCTGTCAAGAACATTCTCAAGTACCTCAGACGTACTAAAGATTACTTTCTGGTCTACGGAGGACAGTCGGAGCTAGTTGCAACTGGCTATGCTGATGCAAGTTTCCAATTCGATTGTGATGATTACAAATCACAGTCTGACTATGTTTTCGTTCTCAATGGTGGGGCGGTTAGTTGGAATAGTTCCAAACAATAGTCTACAGCAGAGTCAACAACCGAAGTTGAGTACATTGCTGCGGCAGAAGCTGCCAAAGAAGCTGTCTGGATAAAATAGTTCTTAAGTGAACTAGGGGTAGCTCCGAGTGCCAGCAGTCCAATAAAGTTATATTGTGACAACACTGGTGCGGTTGCACAAGCTAAGTAACCGAGATCCAATAATAGAAATAAGCATGTACCGAGACGTTATCACTTGATAAGAGAGATAATCGCTAGAGGAGAGATAGAGTTAGAACGTGTCCCCACGGAGGATAATCTGGCTGATCCCTTCACCAAGGCTTTGAGTGTTCATGTACACACTAGACATTTTGATGGTCTAGGGGTTAGACATGTAGGTGATTGACTCTAGTTCAAGTGGGAGATTGTTAGTGTTAGTGTCCTAGAGACAATCCATTGTAAGGACATAATGCTAAGATAATATTCTGTGTTGGTTTAATATTATTGTTTATTTAATATTAAATGTATGACATTACAGTTATTAGAATATTATGTTTGCATTTGTTCTTATCTGTATTCCCTTGAGTCATCGTTGTCATTGAGTGTGTGAGAACTCAGATGACTTAAGCGTGATTCTCAAATAGCCCCGATTGAGGTGTTGTAACCATAATAATCGGTCAGCAGCCACGTGGCAAATGATGATGACGTGGCAAATGCTGATGACGAGATGGCTAGAACCGAGTTCAGATGTAGAGTACGAGATGTCGAGATCGGCCTTCAAAGGGCGGCCTAACGACGAACAAAGAAGATCAAGCTCGCCTTAACAAGCGACCTCCCCCAAGGTCGCTCCACGAGCAAAGTCGACAAACACAGCAGAAGGAGATAATCTGGCTTTTATTTTATTGTTCTTAGACTAGCCATTGCTCAACAGGCCCATGTTTAAAGACCCATTTAGAGTCCCATTAATATTTTTTACTTATATCTTGTAAACTCTATATAAAGAGGAAGAAGTCCACACAAAATGAGGGACGAAACATACATAAAAATCATAGTAAAGTGATCTTGGCTTGGTATGCCCCCAGACGTAGTACTTTCGGACGAACTGGGTCAACAAATTCGTTCGTTCTTTATGCTTTTCGTTCATTTATTCATTTGTTATTCATTAATTACTTGTTTGTGACATAGACGTAAAATCAATGTTACAACAAATGAAGCTGTCTGTGGGAAACGTCTAGCGAATTTTCATTGAATATTCGTTAGGACCCATAAAAAGAAGATCAAAACGATAACACTCATTGTTGATCGTTCATCAATGATCCAAAAATAACCAAATATGGATGGAACACTCACTTTTTATCCAAAATTCACAAACATGTAAAAAAAACCCAAATGTTCGTATATCCTTGTTGTTTTCAACCAAAAATTTCATGAATTTCTCAAAAATTCACGAGTCCAACATACATATATGATTTTGGATTGCAAATCCATGAAACTTCATCGAAATACATGCATTGATAGTTCAGTATTCGTATATGATTTTGGATTAAAAAAAAAATCTCAATCCCATCAACAGAAAAACTCCCATACTGAACCCAATAGATCAGAAAAGAATTGTTGGGTGAAGCTTCAACTCACGGCCATCTTGTCCCCCAAATTTACAATACTACCCAAAAGCAGTCGGAGTCGCAAATTCCCATCCCAACTCTATTTTGCGGTCAATACCCAATCGACTCGCCACCACAGCCGAATCGCAAACAGGAACCAGTGAACCCCGAGCTGAAGCCCCCGCTTCACCACCGTGCAGCCATCGCGTGTTACCTCATCGTGCGCTGTCTCTCACGCGATGCCAAAACCACCGCCGCCTCGCCAGACCACACTGCGAGGGCCAAGGTCACAGGCCCGCGACCTCGTCGCTTTTACCACAGCACCGCGATTCGCCATTGATATTGCCCACCCCATCGTCCCATCTCCATCGCACCGCCACCTGAGCTCGCGATGCTAAATTGATGTCGCGTGGCTCGATTGAGGCATAAATTTCTCGCCTACCGCGGATTTGCAGCGCGAGTGGGGGAGGAGACAAACCTAGAACGGGAATTGTAGCGTCAATTGGGGAGGAGATAAACCTGGACCTCGCGTGAAATTGGTTTCCAATTTGCGGCGAGAAATTGGGGACGACGCGGGTTCCTCTCTTCACGTGAATTCCGCTACGGGATGGATTGAAGAATTGGGCCCTCACATCTTCACTCAAGGGTATATTCTTCCCTGGGCCTCCTATCAGTTTATGGGCATCAACTTTTCTAAGACCAATTTTTGTTTGGATGGCCATTGGACCTGAGTCAGGTTTTTTCATAATATCCAGAAATTTGTTCCAAAATACCACTTCAACTGCGGAAAAATGGTTTGTAAAAAAAGATGTAGTCCTAATCTATGTTTTAAAAGCGGAAGCGGCGATCGATTCGGACAAGCTTAGCGCTTTCGGTCGGACCGGATCCAACCAAGATCGAATTGTTAGTAATGTTTGCAGTGGAATTGCAGATGACGTCATAATTAAATATATAAATTATATATATTTATTATTAATAAAAATATTATTTTCTACATCCTAAATTAGGCAAATTCTATATCCTATCTATCCCTTAGGCCCATAAAACAAATTGGCCAACCTAAGAAAGTGTTTAGCCCGTTAATTTTGTTTGGAGGAGCCCATCAGATAAAAAAAAACAAAACTAATGCTATTTAATATATTAACTTAAAAAGTGCTACTTTCATAACCCTATGTAGCTAACCCAATAGTTCATCCGCCTCCCCCAACTTTCCAAACGCCGCCTCCCCAAGTTCTTATATTTTTTTTTTTTTTTTTAAAGTTCCTATCACAGACTTGCAGCACTTTCAATAGTGAGAGAGAAAGAAGAAGACAGAGAGTGGTGGTGGTGTTCGAGAAGAAGAGGAAGAGTCCCCTGTCGTAGGAAAATCGCCGCCGGAGGGAGGAGTCCGGTGCCGATCTGTTCAAAATTGCAACAGATTTTTTTTTCTTTTCAAACAACGTCGAACCGGCGAGCCACCGGCTCGACCGGATGCCGGTTTATACCGCTTTTGACCGATTTCAGCGGTTCATGGCCGTATTAACCCTCAAGCGGTCTAATACCTCAGAGCGGTACGGCAAGGCCACCGAGTAGCGGTCGGACCGGCCGGTCCGATCCGCTTTTTAAAACATAGGTCCTAATGTCTTCTTGGATTCACGTTAGTGAAGACAAAACACGTGGCAAAAATCAAAGAGATGTCTCAATTTGAGTAAGAGTGCATAAATTGTACGAAGAAGTTCGAAAAGAAAATCCACAGGAGTTACGTGAAAGAAATCGAGATGCACTAAAAGGTCATCATCAACGACTTAATACAAATGGAAACAAGTGGGTTGCCGCTTGCAAAGAAGCATATCGCTGAAAAATAAGCGGAATGAGTCAACTGGATATTGCGAGAAAAGCTCATTCCATTACAAAGCAAATGGCAAAAAAAAATTCAGGACTTCCACTTGTTTAATGAAGTTATGTGTAAAAATCCCAAGTGGAAAATAAATTTAGATGATTTAACACGTTCTCGTGCTGAAGATGACGAGGGTGATGATGAAAGCGGTGGCAGCTCGAAGAGATCAAGGACCAGTGAAGATGGAGCATATTCCATCCCCACTAATCCAGAAACTCCGGGCAGTGGCGGCTCATCTATTTCACGTCCTACAGGTAGAGATTGTTGAGATTATACTGGAAAGTATACTTTTTACTTTGTATAATCAAAACTGAATTTTCAGACTTATTTACTGAAATAAATTGTTTATCACTAATGCTTTAAATATTATCGAATGTTACATATATTTACTGCATAACTGTTCAATAAGTCGTACGTGTTACATTGTAGTTAATTTAGTGATACCAAATCACAGAATATTAAATTAACAGTCCCTTGTAACCTAAAGTATGCCATTCACGACCTAGATGGAAATGAACAACCCATCGCGAAAGGTTGAAGTGTAAGGCTCAGATTGGCTTGTCTTGACCAAGAGATTACACTAGTGCATGACTGATGCACTGAATGGGACCTACAGGAGGATAAATTCTTCAGGACTGAACAAGGAAGAATTAGACCTCAGTAGTTCGTTATTTCTTAATCTTCGTTCCTTAAATAGGATCACGTGGGATTGGTAACTATTGCTTTGACTTATCATGGGTAGCGAATCAATGAGATTCAATACTTTTTATCTTGGGCAATATTATTAGTCACATGTGATTGCTAAGATTTAATACGAAGAATCGTGTGCAAGTACGCTTGTTCGATTTGCCCCATTGGGAGGTTCATAAGCTTTATCATACCAAATCTTGCAAGTGGAATTAGTTTCCGGTATGGATAATAATGTTGAACCGTTCCTTGACCAAGGATAAAAGATATTAATTAATGGAAAATTATTTCAGTGGCTTGAATTAATTAATGGGCTAGATAATCTTAAACACGGGAAATAATAATCGGGAGTCATATTGACTGTAATATGGGTTAAGATGGATAGTGCAATATTAATTATGTAGTGGGATTAATTAATACTTATGGGCTTGAATTATATTGTGGCTCAATATTAGATATTCAAGGTCCATTAGAAGGTCCAATCTTAATTATCCTAAAGGCCCCCTGAGTAGCCCAAGAAATAGTCCAATAACTGAAAAGGTGATTAAAATAAAATAAATATTGTTGCTTATTTTTCCAACTAAAATTTCGAAATTTATAGATATAATGGGAGAAAGATTTTCTTTGAATTTTGTTATGGAATGAAGATATGTATTCTTGGAATACAAGATTATCTCATTAAATTCAAGAAATCTCCCACTTGGTTATCTATAATGATAATTTCGAAAATCTTGAAAATATAGTGGGCAAGAAAGATTTTCTTGATTTTCTTGAAAAGATATTATGGAATATATGTATTTCTTGAAATACAAGAATATCTCATAAATTCAAGAAGATCCAAATCTTGGAATCTTGGACCTCAATATTTTTTAATTCCATAGCAAATAGATAAGGTGGGATTTTGTGGAATATTATGATTATGGGAAAAAGAATATAGGAGATATATTCAAGATTTCTTGGAGATCAAGAAAAGATTTTCCCACATCATATTTTGCCAAAATTTTCGTCCACTTTAGAATCTATAAATAGGGGAAGATTCTTTCATTCCCAAGTACAATTACATGTGCTGAAAAAATTAGTAAATCCACAAAGGTGGTGCAACATAATTTATTTTCCTTTTGTTAAATCGTTCACAAGAATCCTTCCACCGGATAGTCGAACGAGGGCTAAGGGAATACTTGGGAAGTCCTTACGGTTAGTCTATTCAGCCACACCGTTGCCATCCCAAGAGGTACGTTCAAGTAAACTCGTAGAATTTCGCATGCGTAGGTTTTACATGAATTATTATATGCATGATATGTTGTTGGATTATTATTTGAATTAATATAGGATTAATTCATGCTAGTAATAATTAAAGAATTAAATTTGTATTTAAATATTCACCCCAAATAGATCTGTGCAACCTATTTCCCAACAGAGATAAGGCGAAAAAAGGGAAAAGGTAAGGCATCACAATCTCACGTTGATAACTCAGAAATTGTTAAAGAAATTCGTGCATTGAGACTCACTAAAAATGTTGAGGTTGAAGTGATTAAGGACCTGGGAAAAGAGAGAATTAATACGGAGAATAGAAAAATGCAACACAACTTTTGTTGGCATTAATAGAGAAAGATCACTTAACCCCAAAATAAGAAGAGATGAAATTCCATCTAATGTCAAAGTTCATGTAATTTTATTTTATGTATTTTTAGTTATTGTCTTAAAAGCTTTTTATTCGTGTGATTTTAGTTAATTTCATGTAATCTATATGTAACTTGATATATTTATTTTCTGTCAAAGCTTTTTATTTTCTGAATTGTTGTATTTTATGCATCTATATATAACTTGATATATTTATTTACAGTTTTGTATTCTAATTCTTGTAATTTAAATTTAATTATTAAAATCGTAATTTATTTTAAGTGCATAGTAATTTTTTCTTTATTAAAATAACAAATTTTAAAACTTAAATAATTTAATATATCACCTTATTAATATGATAAAAATCTATTAAAAATAAATATAATTATTAAATAATAGAAAAGAAAAATTATTTTAGATTGGGTTGGGTTGTTGATAAAGTATGAAAAAGAAGAAGATTAGATTGAATTGTAAAGGGCTAGTTACATTCTAGTACAATACACCTAAATTTATTACCTTGTGGTACAAAAACTTTATTGAATTTCAATTCACTACAATTTGGACAAAAGTACCCCTCTGTCCACAATTTCCTGCTACTGTACACTTTCCCTGCTGCAGGCTGCAGTGATGTGATGAATCTGACACAAACGAACAGTGCCTGAAACTTGAACAATTCTATGTAAGTGCAAATTCTTTATTGCTAGTGCCAATTTTTGGCCGATAGTGCAAATTTCATTTTCAATATGTGTCTGACTTTTGATTATCTTTTAATTTTTTTAATTTAATAATTGTTCTAATTTTGTCAATGGTTTGCACTGTTTGTGAATGGTTTGCACTTGTGTGTCAAAGTTTTGCACTGATGTGTAAATGGTTTGCATTCTTGTGTCAATATTTTGCACTGATATATCATGTATAAATGGTTTGCTTTTTTGTGTCAATATTTTTCATTGATGAATTTCATTATAACTTAATACAAGAACCAGAGACGTAAGTGCTACAAAATGAAACATGAACAAACACGACTTAAAAGGAACTATTGGAAATTTGATTTTGAAAGTGTTCTAGCACTCATGTTTGACCAATTTAATTGAGGAACTAAAACATTGATTTTTGTAAATTAAACATGACGAGATCGTTCTACTCGCGGAGTAGATGATTGTGGTATCTTTAATATCTCAAAATCAAATTTCGGTGAGTGAGAAATTAATTAAAAAAGATGAGACATTAATGCTCTAGTGAGAGAGTAATTAGTGGGTGAGTGTTGACCAAGTGTAGTCTCCCCACTCATCCCACATTGGAAACTAGAAGGAAAGTTTCCAAGTATAAATAGAAGTTTATGGTCATGTTCTCCAAAATGGTGCATGGGGACCCTAACCATGAACCACACACGCGCGCGCCCACGAGCCCAGCCCCGCCCGAGCCCGGGTTCGGGTTCTTGGTTCTTGGCAATTGGGCTTTGGGTAGGCTTTGGTGCCCATCTATCTTTTTGGAGACCCAAAAATTCTAAATGGGCCAATTAATTTTTTGGACTCAATGAAATGGGTGGCCCATCCGATTTTGGGTCGGCCCAAGAGTCATGACTTAACCGTGCGCGGATTCAAGCTTATCCCGAATTCGAAATTTGAAGTCGAATTAAAGGTTCACCGAACCTGGACGGGCTCATGCGGTCAAAACCGCTCCACTAGAATCGTGGGTCATAACTGACCACGAAGTTCGTGGGCTTTCCACATTTTCCTCAACCGCCCGTGAGTTGGTTCCGTCTATATATAGTGACCCTTCAGAATTCACTTCAGTCACTTTTTCAACCCTACGAAAAAAGACTTCCGCAATTCTGCATACATACTTTCTTCCCGTCTTTCTGCTCATACTCCGAATACGTTCGACGACAGTATTATTTCAGTGGTGCTACTGATTTAATACTGTGAATCGTTTTACCTTTTGGGGCAATTACACATGATCCTGTGAGCACTATCTAGGGCGTATTTTTTCTTACGGGGAAAAGGGTTTACCCTTGACTCGGTTCGTTTCATTGCTTTACTGTTTATCTTGTGTGTTGCATTTCTATTGTTGCAGTATTAGATTATCGGTGTTAACAATCGCAAGACAAAATCTTTTTTTTAATCGAACTACTGCAATGTCGAACGAACAACAAGATATTGTTGATGAGTTGCTTAACACCGACATCATTGATGATGTCACTGATGGTGTTAACAACTCAAACACTGGTTTAGCTGCGGCTACTCCTACCCCAATAGTTTCAGGTGCGCCTGTTACTCCCGTTACTGGACTAGGTGCGCCTACTCCTGTTAACGCGCCTGTTACTCCCGTTATTGGACTAGGTGCACCTACTCCTGTTAACGCGAACACTCAGTATCGATCTGATGTTCTAAGAACTGATGGTCCGTTTGCCTTCACTGGACTTGGAATGACTCAGGTTGGTAACCAGTATGCTGGAATGTTAGCAAGTGCTTCTAGGAGCCAGGTCTTCGCTGGAATCGGAATGCCTCCGATTGGTAACCAGTATGCTGGAATGTCAGCAAGTGGTTCTGGGAGTCAGTACGTTGGAAATACGGCTAGTCCGTTTGCTACGATGTACCCTAGAAATCCTTTTCTAGAAGGACCTCAGAACAATCCTTTTGTGGATAACTCCGGTGGAAATCCGTTCATTGGAGGAAACCAGTTTTTGAGCAATACTAGTGGTAACCCATACATGGGTCCAATGATTCAGGCCTCTCAACCTGGGACGATAAGGCCTTACTGGCGCAGGCTGAAAAATTTGAGAAGTTCTCGGGAGCAGATTTTAAGAGGTGGCAGAACAAGATTGAGTTCTACCTGACCACCTTGTCTGTGGTGAAGTACCTCAAAGAGGTCTGTCCGAATATCCCTGATGATAATGCTGATCAGATAACGAGAATGAATTATGACCTCTGGATCAGTGGGGATTACTTGTGCCGGAATTACATTCTGGGTGGACTAAGTGACGCTCTGTACAACATCTACGTTCAACACAAGACTGTCAAAGAAATGTGGGCTTCTTTGGAGAAGAATTAGGAACGAAGATGTTCGTCGTTGCTTCATTGTACGACTTCAAGATGGTAGACAACAAGCCTATTGTCGAGGTTCAAAAACTGCATATAATTTTTCATAACATTACTGCAGAAGGAATGTAGTTGCCAGAACAGTTTATGGTGGCAACTGTGATTGAGAAACTGCCTTCATCCTGGAAGGAGTTTAAATCGTACCTCAAGCACAAGCGAAAAGAGATTACCTTGGAGGACTTGATTGTCCGGCTTCGAATTGAAGAAGATGGCCTCAAAAGAGAAAGGAAGGTCTCGGCTTCTGCACTCGAGGCCAAAGCAAATTTGATGGAGAAGAAGGATCCATCAACTAAGAGAAAATGCCCCAATGAAAAAGAAGTCAAGGTGAAGTCTGTTGCTCCTGCCACAAAGCAGAAATTCATTTTCTCTGGAAAATGCCACAACTGTGGCAAGCCTGGCCATCGGGCAAGTGATTGCAAAAAACCCAAGAATGAGTCTGTGAACGTGGCTGAACGGGAGTTAACGGATGTTGATTTGTCTGCTGTGGTGACTGAAGCCAACATGGTGGACAACAAGAAGGAATGGTTTGTAGACACTGGGGCCACTTGCCATGTTTGTTCGGAGAAGTCTGCATTCTCCACCTATTCTCCTGCTAAGGGGAGAAAGTTGTTTATGGGCAACCAGGCCTCGTCTGAAGCGGTTGGTATTGGAACAGTTGTGTTGAAGCTGACCTCAGGGATGGAGCTGAAGCTGAATGATGTGCTGCATGTCCCAGACATCCGGAAGAACTTGATCTCTGGCTCGTTGCTAGTCAGTCACAAGTTAGTGTTTGAGTCTGACAAAGTTGTATTGAGTAAGTTTGGTACTTTTCTCGGGAAAGGTTATCTCGAGAATGGTTTATTCAAAATGTCAGTCATGGTTGTAAGCCGTAAAGGCAAAAACACTATTATTAATGAGAATGCTTCTACTTCTGTTTATATCGTTGAGTGTTCCTCTTTATGGCATTTTAGATTATGACATGTTAATTTAAAAACTATAAAGCGTTTAGTAAATTTGAATTTGCTTAACATTGCAAACGTTGATACATCCAAAAGATGTGAGATATGTGTAGAAGCTAAAATGGCTAAATTACCATTTAAATCTGTTGAAAGGAACACAACTCCTCTAGAATTAATTCACACGGATGTATGTGATTTAAAATATGTGCAAACTAGAGGTGGAAAAAAGTACTTCATTACTTTTATTGATGATTGCACTAGATTCTGCTACGTTTATCTTTTACAAAGTAAAGATGAAGCAATTAAAGCGTTTAAACGTTACAAAACTGAAGTAGAGAATCAATTGAACACTAGAATTAAAACAATTCGTAGTGATAGAGGTGGAGAGTATGTGGCTCTGTTTGAACAGTTATGTATTGAGTCTGGCATAATACATCAAACGACAGCTCCCTACTCACCTCAATCGAATGGTGTTGAGGAAAGAAAGAACCGAACACTAAAAGAGATGATGAACGATATGTTAATCAGCTCGGGTTTGCCTCAAAACTTGTGGGGGGAAGCTATTTTGTCAGCTAACCACATTTTAAATAAGATTCCACTCAAAAGTAAGGATGAAACCCCTTATGAAGTGTGGAAAAAGCGCAAACCGTCCTACAAACACCTCAAAGTGTGGGGGTGTTTGGCTAAAGTTGAAGTGCCAATTCCTAAACAAGTGAGAATCGGACCTAAAACGGTCAATTGCATCTTTATAGGATACGCCTTCAATAGTAGTGCTTATCGATTCTTGATTCACAAATCAGAGATACCCGATATGACAGTAGGCACTACAATAGAATCAAGGAATGTTGTATTCTTTGAAAATGTCTTTCCTTGTAGGGATAAAGAAGAAGTGAGTTCAAACAAACGAACCCACGAAGAATCAGATGACACTGCAGGTCCTTTCACTCAAGAGAGTGAAGAACCAAGATGCGGTAAACGAGCTAGAATTGATAAGACTTATGGTCCAGACTTCATAACTTACGTGTTGGAAGACGAACCTCAGTCTATCAAAGAGGCTATGTCCAGACCGGATGCTCCGCTTTGGAAAGAAGCTATTAATAGCGAATATGATTCAATTCTGCAAAATCACACGTGGGAGTTGGTTGGCCTCCCAAAAAGGTTGCAAGACCTTAGGATGTAAGTGGATCCTTAAAAGAAAGTATAAAGCAGATGGATCAGTTGAAAAGTATAAAGCCCGTTTGGTTGCAAAGGGTTTTAAACAAAAGGAAGGGTATGATTTCTTTGACACCTATTCACCTGTTATGGGGAATACATCCATTCGTGTACTTATTGCGATTGCTGCTTTCCACAATCTCGAAATACATCAGATGGATGTAAAGACTGCGTTTCTCAATGGTGAGATAGATGCTGAAATATACATGGATCAACCTGAGGGTTACATTACACCTGGAAATGAGAAAAAGGTGTGTAAACTTGTTCGATCACTGTATGGACTTAAACAAGCTCCTAAGCAGTGGCACTTGAAGTTTGACAACACGATGTTGTCAAATGGGTTTCGAATTAACGAATGTGATAAGTGTGTTTATGTGAAGGAAACACCAAATGACTTTGTTATCGTATGTTTATATGTCGATGACATGTTAATCATGGGTAACAATCAAAATGTCATCGTTAATACGAAAAACATTTTAAATCGGAATTTTGACATGAAAGACATGGGTCTAGCAGATGTGATTCTAGGAATCAAAATTGAGAGGACATCAAATGGAATCTCCTTAACACAATCTCATTACGTTGAGAGAGTGTTGAAAAAATTCAATGCATTTGATGATCCACCTGCTAAAACACATCTGGAACACAATGTTCATCTGAAGAAGAACAGAGGAGAACCTGTAGCTCTGTTAGAGTATGCAAGGATCATTGGAAGCGTGGTGTATATTACAAATTGCACACATCCAGATCTTGCATGTGCAGTGAACAAACTTAGTAGGTACACGAGCAATCCAAGTCACGATCATTGGAAAGCTCTTAGAAGGGTTCTAAGGTACTTAAAGTACACCCTTGACCTTGGGCTACACTATACCAGGTATCCAGCTGTACTTGAGGGGTACAGTGATGCTAATTGAATATCGGATACAAAAGACTCATTTTCCACTATTGTATATGTGTTCACTATTGGAGGAACAGCTGTATCGTGGAAATCCACAAAACAAACGTGTATTGCCCGTTCCACAATGGAATCAGAATTCATCGCTTTAGATCAAGCTGGTGAAGAAGCAGAATGACTTCGTAATTTTCTGGAAGACATTCCTTGCTGGAACAAACCTGTATCATCGGTAATGGTACATTGTGACTGTCAAGCTGCTATAGGTAGAGCTTCGAACATTATGTATAACGGAAAGTCGAGACATATCCGCTGTCGACATAACTCTGTTAGACATTTGATCTCAACTGTAGTTATAACCATTGACTATTTAAGGTCAAAGGATAACGTAGCGGATCCGCTCACGAAGAGCATATGCCGAGATCAAATGAATAAGCTGATAGGGGGAATGAGTCTGAAATCCACTAAGAAGAACTGAAACAGTGGAAACCCAACCATGATGACTGGAGATCCCAATAACTTGGTTCAAAAGGGAAAACCAAACTGTGAAAGTTAGTTGTGCAACACTTGAAAATCATGACCATTCCTGACAGCACTAAGTCAAGTGTTGAGCACTCGTAAAATGTGGTAAAGGCTAAGTCTTTGACTTTTAATAATTCATAAAGGTCCAGATGGGACTGAATATGACTGGATACTCGAGAGGAGATCACCTATGTAAATGAGAAGTGAGGGCCGCTTCGACCAAACATTTATGAAGCACAAAAGGGCGTCCATGGCCAAAACGGACAAAACTATGAGAACGAATCGGAGTCGAGACTGACTTGTGTCTGCACTGCCTATAAGGTATACACAAAGGTGGATTAGTTCAAGGCACTATGTCCACTAATCCGCAGTGTACCCGACAGTGCTAGGCTAAGGAAAGCTCAAAACCACAAACTACTTATCCTGAAGCAACAAAGTCTCAAATGAGCTGGATGATGCTCCTAAATCCGTATAGATGCAATTTTCACTCATGTGGAGGATTGTTGGAAATTTGGTTTTCAAAGTGTTCTAGCACTCATGTTTGACCAAATTAATTGAGGAACTAAAATATTGATTTTTGTAAATTAAACGTGACGAGATAGTTCTACTCGCGGAGTAGATGATCGTGGTATCTTTAATATCTGAAAACTAAATTTCGGTGAGTGAGAAATTAATTAAAGAAAATGAGACATTAATGCTCTAGCGAGAGAGTAATTAGTGGGTGAGTGTTGACCAAGTGTAGTCTCCCCAGTCATCCTACATTGGAAAACTAGAAGGAAAGTTTCAAGTATAAATAGAAGCTTATGGTTTCTCCAAAATGGTGCATAGGGACCCTAACCATGAACCACACATGCGCGCACGCGCGTGCCCCGCCCCGCCCGAGCCCGAGCCCGGGCCCGGGCCCGGGTTCGTGGTTCTTGACATATACAAACCATAAGCACAATATAAATCTCAAAATGCATTGACATATACAAACCACAACAACTGTGGCACTTCCAGAGAAGGAAAAAACACAAGTAGCAAACGTGCACCAAACCACGCCTCTACCGTTTTTTCTCGCGGTCACCTACAAAATCCCAAACGTGCACCAAAAACCCCCTGTCACAACACGAATTAAGCAAAGTCAAACGCCAAAAAACCAAATAGCAAGTTGGATCCACAAGTAGCATCACCCAACCTTTCCTTTATCAAATTTTAATTTTCAGAAATAAAAAAAAAAAAAAAAGAAGCCAGATCGTTTTCACAGCCAGAAATTAAACCAAAAAAAAAAATCAAATCCTTTACGCACAAAAATTTAGCCCTGAAAAACCAGACTTTTAGATCTCTAAAAAATCAAATCCGAGAGGTGCACGCTCGAAATCATGGATCCGTTCGCAATCCAGATCCATCGGATTTGAGTCTCTTCTTCATGTTCCAACATAGACATAATTTAAAAGTACTGATTTATTTTAACTACTGATTTAATTTATTTAACTAATTAATTGATATTATTTGAATAAATAAAAAGTAATAATTATTTTTTATCCACAATATTAGTTCATTAATTGATTAGTATTTGTTAATTTATTGAAAAGTATTAGTTAGTTGGTTATAAAGTAATTATTTGTTATTCACAATATTATTTCATCAATTGATAAGTATTTGTTAATATATTGAAAAGTATTAGTTAGTTGGTTATAAAGTATTAGTTCATTCATTGAAAAGTATTAGTTCAATTATCAATTTAAACATGAAAAAAAATCACATTATATGGAAAAAAATATACACATTACATAATTTCCATTCGAAAATAAATCACAACGACGTGCTGCTAGAAAAAGGTCTAATAATTATTAAAAAAAATTATAATATTGGGGTTTATTATTCTTTCTAGCCCAATAATTAGCCTCACGTCGCGGCGCATCCAAATCGTGTAATATACGGAATAGCTCTATCCCGTCTAGAAATTGTAAATGTATACCATTTACAAAAGGGTCATGTGAGTGTTCCCAATATCCAGATATAAATGGTACTGGATGATTGTCGTCTGACATATACAACTGAAATAACAGTTAAAAAATTATTATTATAATTAAATAAAAATAAAAAATAAAATAAACTTTAAAGTAACATTAATATAGTTTTTTCTTACCAATATACAATGAGCGTTGTTGTGCATGTTCCCCAAGATCAATTTGTTGGTCGGAAGACCTCGACGTTCATCTGTTATTGCGGGAAGACAAAAAGTTTTGTCGTGTTCTCCAAATGACATTACGAAAACGTTATATGTGGTTGCAACCAGGTATCCATGTTCAGGTAATGCAAACCATTTATCACGTGGGGCAGAATTATTGGAGTGATTAAGTGATTTTACCAAATCTGAAAAGGTTGTGTAACCACCTAAAATGTTTTCGTGTAAATCGTGTCTTATTTGCAGTTCATTATAAAGATTCATTCGTACCCTACCCCATTTGTCCTCGCTTCCGTAGATTGCGAGTGCAACCGCTCTAAATCCGCAGTTCTCATCTCCAATTACATCATTGTAGAAATTAATATAATTTTTAATATATGGAGGAAAATCGACCTCCACCTGAGAGTTAAAAAACTGTATTGGATGGTTAATATTATTTTGAAAATTGGATGGCCTACTTGTACTAGCGGTACTTTTGCGACGGGGGACTTCAGAAGGTTGGGGCCTCTGGGGCTTTGAATTAGGAGTTTCGGGGGGATCTGTGTCGGTGTGGCCCAGACTTTGGGGAAATCTGTTCCGAGTCTCTCAGAATAATTCATCGTGCGTGTTTCCGATGTGCTATGTCTAAGATCAGCTTCTGGTGGAATATCCTGGTGCGCATTAGTTGCCGCCACTCTCCCCTTACCCCTTATTTGAGTAGACTTTTTTAGTCCCACACCTTTCATCATGTACTCATACTCAGAAGGTTTACGATCGGTGTCTCTAGTCTTCTGTTTTGACTTTTTTTTTCAACCTTCGGTGGAAGAATGTCTTCCGTGTCATCATCGAATATTTTTCTCCTAGTCTTACCACCACCGTCATCATCTGTTCCGGTGGTAGGTATACTAGAAAAATCTATATCCAATGTTTTCCAAAACGAGTCTATACAATTTAAAGGTATTTGAGAGTACCGTGTAAGCTCACAGTGGCACGGAAGACCATGTGTTCTCCTGAGATAGCAACCGCACATATTTCCGCCTAAATTCCTACTCACTTCTGCGACAATGAGGTCGAACGCCTTAAACATGATATTGTGCACTAGTTGGCCGTAGAATTCGTTCTCAAGCATATCAGTCCTTGTCTTGTGGGCGCTAAACCTCGATTGTTTTTTTATCTCACATATCTGCAACTCCATGACTTGGTGAACCTTTCTGAAGATCATGTCAAAGTGTTTCTTGCCGCCATCCAAGTGTTTTTTCACCCTATGGTGTTCCTGTTCAACCCTACAAATATATTACATGTATCAATACAATACGTCGTTCCAATAGTTTAATTTATGTAATAGTTGTGATAAAAAATATAAAGATTGTACGGTTACCTGTTTGTGGTGTAGTTTCCGTAGTGCAGGTGACCATCGAGATACATCCCTAAAATTCTCTGTTTATGCGGCGTAAACCACGTATCTTCGCAATACGAAATCAGACCTGTAAATCTACTGTACTTCTTCTTTACGGAATCCCACCTAATTTTCCTTTCTCCACGTGTGCCCGCCTGGACTGCATAATTCCACATTAGTTTAAAACTATCAGCAAATTGTTTGCTAAGTCCCTTTTCTACTAGGTGTAGAGCATGGCTATATACAGCTTGCTCTACGTGGTGCTTGCATAATTGTGCTTGAGAATTTGGAAAAACTACATCAACAGCATTCATCATCGCGAAAGCCTTGTCCGTAAAAATGACATTTGGCAGTTCACTCTCGTACAGTCCCCGAATAAATCGTAAGATATATTCGAAGTGTTCCTGCGTTTCACGGATCATAAATGCATATGCAATGGTGAACGTCTTATGAGTGTTTGTTGCCCCAACGGCCTCAAGTAAAGGCATACCGTACATGTTCGTGTTGTATGTAATGTCAATGATTAATACTTGCGGATACGTGTTAACCATTACAACCGAACATGGGTGGCTGAAAACTATATCTTTGAGTCCGTAATCAGCATCCGTCCTAAAGGCGTACCTATATGTTTAAATAAACTAATCAAATATAATACAATTATTTATATAATAAAAAACAGGATTTCATATGTAATGCATATAGATTAAAGTTAATCATTAATAATAAATAGATTGTATTGACTGTATAGCAAACTATACCCCAGTAATAAATTATATTGAGTGCAGTGGGATTAAAATAAAACCTACTTGACTGTTGAAGTTTTATAAAAATATATTAAAAACTTTGCTAATATTTATACATGTAATTCCGTTGTTTCAGTAGGTGTATGAAGTTTTGCGTTGAGGTAAGCTCCTCTCGGCTCTCTCTCCTCACCTTTTGCTGACAATTGTACATTCTCTTTGAGTCCGTACTATTGTTGGGATCGATTGTCTTTAAATATCCCAAAATGTTGCTCGAGCTCACATTCATTGCATCTAGCAGTTGTACATGTTTGTACTGTTCGGGGGTTATTTGACAAAGTCTTGAACCCTCTGCAAATGTTGGAAATCGATGATTGTGTGTCCCCTCCAACACCTCAATATGCCACCTATCACGCTCGGCATCAGAAAGCCAAGCAACTAACGAAAAAAGACACGAATTTTTGGCGGTTTTGGTATTTCACTCATTCTTGGTTTTTTTAGGTGTATATTTTCCACCTTCACTGCATATATACCTGACCTGAGTTGCATTAAAAGTAAGAATGGCCAGTGTGATGTTTCTCATACCGGCAACACTTTTAACAAAAAAAGCTACTCCGTCTTTTCCAATTAAACCATAATTAGGTGCAATAAAATCAACAGTGACATCCTCGGAAACGTAATCAGGATCGTAATAAGAACTCATGTTGAAAAGGAATACGAAATAAAGAAAGGTAGGAGACAAATTTATAAGAGAAGATGATGAAAATATAGGATGGATGTATGTATGTAGAAGATGGAAATATATAAGAAGTAAAATTTATGAGATAGCATGGCTGAATGAACACGAATTTATAAGAAGTAAAATTTAACACTCGGGTCAAATTTTCAATTTTGGTCAACCGGGGCCCGTGGTCGCATCTGGCACGCGACTGACAGCACTGCGGTCGCGTCTGCCATGGGACCGACACCTCTGCGGTTGCATTTGACACGCGATTGACACAAAACCCGTCGCATGAGCTACGCGACCTATTCCCTCCATTTTTTTATTCCCCAATACTCCATTTTTTGCGTCAATTCTTCATTGTTCCCTCCATTATTTTTGTTCCAAATCATCCATCCATTTTGCTATATATATACATACAATCACATATATTCATATTTATGAAAAAAAAGCATAACACATTCAACTACTAAATTCTTACACAAAAAAACTAGAACACACCATGTCTTCTACATCTACTACTCGGATCCGACACAATCTTATTTGTTATTGTGGAAAAGCTTGTTGTACGTATGTTCCTAGAAGCCTAGAAGCAGAGGAAGAGTATTTCATAACTGTCCGGACTCCCTAATTGAAGGTGGTGGATGTGATTTTTTTATGTGGGCTGATGATAATAATAAGGGGGTGGTTGACAAGAATGATGACGAGGGTGAAGACACCGACAATAAGTTGACTAAGGAGATGAAGAATCTGGTTCAAGAAATCAAGGTTCTCACTGAAGCAATCAAGGAACTACTGAAATTGATAAAACTATTTTTTATTGTACTACTTCTGATTCTTGCATCTAGGACCCAACAGTGGTTTGGTTAGTTTTATTGCATCTTAATGTCAGTCCTATTTTGGTACTCTTTTGTAATGTTCTAGTACTAATAGCTTATCTAATGTAATGTCTTAAAGTTATGTAATGTAATGTCAAATATGTAATCTTCTAATGCTATCTAATATAATGTAAGCTCTCTTTGTGATTTATTTTCGGATGTAAATTATGTAATGTGTATATTTTTTTTCCATATAATGTAATTTATTTTTCATGTTTAAATTGATAATTGAACTAATATTTTACAATGAATGAACTAATAATTTATAATCAACTAACTAATATTTTTCAATAAATTAACCAATACTTATCAATTGAAGAACTAATAAATAATTACTTTATAATCAACTTACAAATATTAATCAATTAATGAATTAATATTGTGGATAACAAATAATTATTACTTTTAAATTATTCAAATAATATTAATTAATTCAATTAATTAATTAGCGAAATAAATTAATAAAACATAATTAAAATCCCAAATATTTATTAATTCTCGGTCAAAAAATTCAAATTAATTTTGGTCAAAAGTCAAAAGCTACTGACGGACGTGTGGCAGGCGCGTCTGACGTCACTGACAGTCGCATGCGGCGCGCGCCCGATAGGGACTGCATCGCATGCTGTCGCATCTGACGTGCACCTGACCGCACAGCTGTCGCATGTCAGGCGCGTCCAATTTTTTTTTTAATTAAATTCGGTCCTTTTTTGTAACACAATATATATACATATAAACAACACTTTCACAACTCATTTTCACAACTCAATTCTCTCATTTTCACTACTCAATCCTCTCATTTTCACGCCGTCGCCTCCGCCGCAGGAATTGGTTTTGTTTTTCTTTTTATTTTTTAGTTTTAATATATCTTGATGTATGCTTTTTCTTGTTCAATTTTTCCGACAAATACTAATGAAAAATTTATTCAATAACGCAGTCCACTTGCCGCCGTCCGCCGTCAACCATTGAAGGTGCGTTTTTCTTGTTTATGTTTGTATACATATTATATGCTTTAAAGTGTTAGTTGAATACCCTTTTAAAGTGTTGGTTGTATTGCTTTAAAGTATTAGTTGGTTGTAAAGTATTAGTTGTAATGCTTTAAGGTATTAGTAGAATTAGACTAGACCTAACATTTAAATTTGGTCAGATTAATTACTAGTAATAAATATTTAGTACTAAAAGGTTAGTAGGAGAATGACTAATAAAAACACTTACATTTTAATTAACCAAATTTTGCTGTAAAGTATTAGTTGTATTGCTGTAAAGTATTAGTTTTATTGCTGTAAAGTGTCACTTGCTTTGTTCTAAGGTATTAGTTGAATAACTTCATAATTTCTTCCTTAGTTCACTATGCAAAGCTTCAACTACCACTGCGCCGAATGCACCTATCTGTGTAGACTATGTAACCGATGTGTTACAACTTCACAACGAATGCAACAACAACTGCAACAAGAAACGCAACAAGAAACGCAACAAGATGCACAATTAGATTGGAGTACAATGTTAGGTGTCAATTTAGGATTCGATCTAAACACCCCTCCAATAGAACATAATATCGAGCAGTCTGTTCCGGTTCAGTATGCTTCAAATCCCGCACATGAAGATAATGATTTCATGACCAACACCTATATTAATATACCCCCAATACAATTCCCTGATTTATACTCACCTACGTTCGATCTGTTAACGCTCACCTTGAATCAGTCGGGCGTGTCTACCTTCAATTTTCCGGGCGCGTCCACATCTCATCACTCCACTCCCCATGGTCCCTCAATGTCTCATCACTCAACTCACCATGAGTATGAGAATGAATACCAAACTGCTACGCAGGCAACACAAGCCTCATCGTCGCAAAATGCTGAATGGATGACGACAACGCCCATGCTTGGAGGACCCAATGATCCAAGTGTGTTGTTTGCTTTCAAATGTCACAAAGCCAAAAAAATATGGGAAGATCCAGTAAGTAAAATACACAATTTTTTTAATTATTATTTCAAACGGTTACAATATGTAAATTAACGAGTTCATTTTTTTTAAATATGTAGAATTTTCAAAAGATCCTTGGTTCCCAGACTCGAAAGAAATCTATTGCCCTATGGTCGTCGAATCCATTCAGTCAAGGCCATCAATATTTTGAAATAATTCAACAATCTGGATTGGAGGATATCGGGAGATTGATGTTTGATTCAAACAACATGCCCCTCATTACAGCATTCGTCGAACGGTGGCACCCTGAAACAAACACGTTTCATATGCATTTCGGAGAGATGACGATCACACTTCACGACGTTCACGCTATTCTTGGTAAACTGAAAATAAAATTAATTTTTAAAAAATAAAATTTTGTACATGCTCATTAATTAATTTCACTTATAACAAAAATAACTTTTTTCCAATGTAGGCTTGAGAATAAATGGTCTCCCTGTCGTTGCCAGCGGACCATGTCCTGACAATGCATTGATTAATAGATGTGGATCTAGGGGATACAACACAAAAAGCACACTCCTTAAGGATATATGCACTACGTGTTTTAGTGGGCACCTAAGCGATACCTCTATTGCTCGAGGTTACTTGTGGTACTTGATGGGGAGTTCACTCTTTGTTGATAAAACACGTGATGATGTCCCCAAAAATTATGTAAATGTGTTGGGTAATCTCGAGTCTGTCCCTCAATATGCATGGGGAGCCGCGACATTAGCTTATTTATATAAGCAGCTTGGGAAGGCATCTAGAATTGAGACGACACAGATGTCGAGCTGCTTAACATTAATTGAGGTAAAAATTTAATTTCAATAATATTTTCAATTATATTTAATTAATACACTGTTATCAATATATGTAACTAATAACTAAAAAACACATTTTAAATTTTCAGTGCTGGATATAAGATTTCCCTGATTTGCGCAAACGCAGCGAAGCTACGTCGTATGACCCTACCCACTCAACAACATCGCAATGGAACAAGACCCAAAAATTCCAAACTCGACACGGGATCTTGTACATTATCGCAAACTATTGGATAATTACCCATCGACTCATGTATGTTTATCATTCTCAATACACCCTTAATAGTAATAACGTCAGTAATAATTTAAGTACCTTAACAAAATGACATATAAAAATATTTTACTTACTTTATAGGTCAATTGGACTCCATACGGCCGTCCAGCTGTTGGGATAACATATGCCAAGATCTATCAGGATGACCTCATAAACACAAATTTAAATTAACAATTATTACTAGCATGAATTTACCTAAGTGAATTCAAATAATAATTACACCAACAACGACATGCAAATAAAATTCACGTAAAAGATCCTAGCATGCGAAATTTCTAGGAGTTTAAAAAATGTACCCGTTGGAGAGACAATCCGAGATGGACAGGATCAAGTAACTGGCTACCAACCAAAAGTCCTTCTCAAGTATTCCCAAGTCCTCGCTCAATAACCCGGTGGGAGGCTCTCCGATGAACGATTTATAAAACAAAGGAAAATAAAATTGTTTCACCACCTTTGTGAATTTCTAATATTTTCAACACATGGAATTGCTGCACGTAATTGAAATTTTTTGAAAAAACACAAATTTTCGACGTTTCAAAATATTTGATATTTTATCGACGCTGATATTTTTCCGAAAAAAAAGATCAATTCATGTGTGTTGGGGATTAAACATTCATCCCCTATTTATAATAGAGAGGGGGACAAAAATTTGGCTCAAATTAGGGTTAGGAAAGGTCTTTTCTTGATCTCCAAGAAATCTTGAATATATCACATATATTCTTCTTTTCATGTGTATTTTTCCACAAAAATTTCACACTCTTATTTAGCCTAATATTTCGAAAATAATAGGGAATTTTTCAAGATTGGATCTTTCTTGAATTTATGAAATATTCTTGTATTCCTAGAATACATATCTTTTTCCATAAAAATCTTTTTCAAGAAAATCAAGAAAATCCTTCTTCCTATTATTGCTCTATAATTTTCGAAAATCACCATTAAAGAAACCAAGTGGGAGATTTTTTGAATTTATGGGATAATCTTGTATTCCAAGAATACTTATCTCCTTTCCATAAAATCTTTTCAAGAAAATTCTTCTCCCTCATTTCCTTTAAAATTTCGAAAAATTAAGGAAATATAATGCAATAATAATTTATTTTATTTTAAGCACCTTTTATTTATTGGACTATAATTGGGCTACTTGAGGGGCCTTTAGGAGAATTAAGATGGACCTTCCAATGGACTTCTGAATTCCAATATTGAGCCACAATATAATTCAGCTCATTAATATTAATTAATACCACTATATAATTAATATTGAACTATCCAATCTTAACCCATATTACGGTAATATGACTCTCGGTTATTATTTTCCGTGTTTAAGATTATTTAGTCCATTAATTAATTAAGCCACTAAAAAGCTTTATATTAATTAATATCTTGATCCTTGGAGTAAGGACAACTCAGCTTTATTATCCATACTGGAAAATTAATTCTACTTGCAAGATTTGGTATGATAAAGGTTCCGAGCCCACCAAGGGGACCAATCATGCAAGACTTTGCAAGCACATGATTCTCTGTATTAACCTTAGCAACCGTCGTACAATTAATATTATTGCCCAAGATATAGGGTATCGAAGTCTCAATGATTCTCTTCCCATTTATAAGTCAAAGCAATAATTACTAATCGCACACGGTCCTTATTAAGTGACAGAGATTAAGAAATCAACAACCACTGAGGTCTAACTCTTCATCCCATAAGTTAGTGCGAATGAGTTTATCCTCTCAGTAGGTCCGCTTCAGCGCATCGAATGCACTAGTGTAATCTCTTGGTCAAGACAAGTCAATCTGAGCCTTATACATTAACTTCTACCAATAGATTGTTCAGGTCTATCTAAGTTGTGAAACACGCACTAGTTTACAAGGGACTGTTAACGTGATCTTCTGTGATCGGGTATCACCACGTTAACTACAATATAACATGTGCTATTATATGAACGGTTTGCAATAATATATATATATATATAGCATTCAATCATATTTAAAGCAACAATGATAAATTTATTTCAGTAAATAAGCGTTTAATACATAGGTTATACAAAGTAAAAGCATACTTTCACGTATAACCCCAACATCAGCGTCTATCCCTGCCCCTTCATTATTTCATGGATGCATTCAGTTTCTTGACTTCGCCGAAGTTATATGCCAAGGCAATATGGGAGAGTTCAGCCCATACTGCCAACACCGATCGACTTAGATCTTCAACGTTCAAAATTCGGTGCCAATGCAGAGAGCTACAAAAAAGTGTATGGGCCCGCGGTGGCATTTTGGAACGAAATGCAAAATCGTTGTTACCGTCTTGGGGACCTTGTACCTTCGCTGTAGTGCCGGACAGTACCACGGAGGATTATCCTGCATGGTATGCAAACATTACTCATCCGAGATTGCACAACACTGCACACAGTGAGAATAATGTTTATGTTAGTGGCATGTCGAGGTCAGCTCAACAAAGGTTGGAACACATGAGGCAAGAAACTCATAATTTGATCAATCAAGCTAGTGTTGATCCACAGTGTCCACCCTATATAGTGCCTCAACTTGGCTCGATTGCCCATCATGCCGGTACCTCGACGATCCCCGATCCTGCATATTGGGGACAGCAACACGGGTATCTCCCTGAATAATTCACACAAGACATAGCTCCTGGATGGTGGTGGAACGGATACGAATGGCAACAACAATACCAAAACCAACCCAACAACCCTTATGACAATCAATAATACTTTTTTTTTTATAGCAGAATTATTTATTTGTATTTTATTGTTTTATATGATAAATTAGTATTCTAATTTTTTATCTCTAGTTTAAATGTTTTAACATCTTTTTATAAAAATCAATAATAATATAGAAATTGCTTGCTTATTTAAATCTATAAAAACTAATATATTTGTATATCTTATTAAAAGATGAGTGCAAAAGAAATAATATCCGGAAATGTCAACACTGTCGATAACCAGAAAAGACCCCCAATGTTGCTGTGGTTGGACGATGATGGAAGGTAATGTAATTTTTATAAATAATATTACGTTTTAACTTTTTATAATTAATGAAATTCTTAATATGGACGAACTAATTGGACACAATAGTTTCATCGCACGGTTTGGATATTGTGTGAAGAACGTGGTACGGAGCATATGCTGCAAGTACCTTGACCCAAAATGGACAAACTGGCCCATGGTTCCTTCCGAGTGTCGGGAACACATGTGGACTATATTCCAAATAGGTTTTATCATGTTTGTATTTTACACTTATTATTATTTTTGTGAACACATGTGCATCTTATTTATTTTAATTACAGGGTAAATTCAAGATGAATGGAGATCCAGCTGATTTTAGAATAACATTCTTCAAAGTTTGCGCAACATTCATGCGTCAAGGATGAAGAACTGCCAAAATACATGTTGACGAACCTGAAGGGTCACAAATAAAAAAGAAACCGTGGTTTGATTGAGGAAATGACATTTAAATTCATGTAGCTTTATTTATTAAGATTGTATTAAATTGATGCTTAATATTATTTTGAAAAAGTATTTTTAGACTGGTTAATATTATTTGTATAAAATTGATGCTTAATATTAATTACAGTATAAACCAACTACATATTATTTGTACACCCCGGTCATAAATAATTTTTTAATTATAACTCATAAATAAATAATTATAAATTATAAAAAAATTAAAATTATAAAAAATTCGGAAAAAAAAAGTCGGTGTCGCATAGACCATGCGACAGAATTATATTCCGCCGCATGGACTACGCGACCGGTGCGAAATAAAAAATAAATAAATAAAGCCGTCGCATACACCATGCGACGAAGTATTACACCGTCGCATGGGCAGCCGACGGTCTGTCCTAGGTTCCACCAAATCAACTTGTCACTTTTGTGGATTTAGCATAACTCGACTTAGACTACCCACATCCACAACCCTCTCTCAACCCAACCTAAAATAAAATATTAATTTCTCTCTCTTCCACATATACAACCTACCACTCAACCCAACTTTATTTTTTATATACTCACATCAACAACCCAACTCAACCTAAATTAATTATTATCATTTCATTATTTATTAATTACATACAAACTACAATTAATATTTATTATATTTAAAATGTGTAAAAAAATATATAAAATAAGTAAATATTCTAAATGTATAATTATATCAAGGAAAATAATTTAGCATAAATTTAAATTAAGATAAATAACAAAATTACAAACACAAGAGTTGAAATAAAAAATTACAAAAAAATAAATCAAGCTACAAATAGATGCATAAAATAAAAAAATTACAAATACAGAAGATGCAAATTACATATTAATTCCTAGCTAGTTCCAAAATTTTCCCATATATGCTCAATCAAGTCATTTTTTAGAGCACTATGAGCTTCTCTATTGCGAAGTTGTTCTCTATTAGTCATATAAGTGGACAGGTTCGCAATACGTTCACTAGAGAACGGAACACGTTGATCATCATCTGCAGGATCATCCCTTAAGAACTCAGTGGGATCATAATAATTTTGGTAAGTGTCTCGTTCATCCTCTACTATCATATTGTGCATGATGATACAAGTCATTATAATTTTTCCCATCAATAATTTATCCCAAACAAGACATGGACGTCGAAGAAATGCGAAATGAGCTTGTAGAACTCCAAAGACTCGTTCGACATCTTTTCGCACAGCCTCTTGGTGTTGAGCGAACAACTTGTGCTTTTGGAGTTGTGGAGAAGTAATTGACTTGACAAATGCAACCCATGAAGGATATATGCCATCAGTGAGATAATATGCTCGATCATATTCCCGACCATTCACGACATATCTAACCTTTGGTGCTCGACCTTCCAAGACATCACTAAAAACTGGAGATTGATGGAGTACATTAATATCATTGCACGAACCTGGCGTTCCAAAGAAAGCATGCCATATCCATAAGTCATAAGATGCAACAACTTCCAAAATGATTGTTGGTTTTCCACTTCTCCCTGCATATTGTCCAGCCCATGTAGTAGGACAATTTTTCCATTCTCAATGCATGCAGTCAATACTGCCTATCATGCCTGGGAATCCACGTTGCTCCCCAACATATAGCAGTCTTGCCATATCATGTTCATTGGGTCTTCTGAGATACTCATCACCGAAGCATGATATGACCCCTTCGACAAATTTTACAAGATATTTTCTTGTCACTGTTTCACTTATTCGCAAATATTCATCAACGGCATCGGAAGATGGCCCATACGCCAATACCCTCATAGCTCCAGTGCATTTTTGAATCGGTGAAAGGCCTTGTCTACCAGTTGCATCAGGTCTTTGTTGAAAATATTCGTTATTAGCAGTAACATCACCAACTATACGAAGGAATACTGATTTTTGCATGCGAAATCTACGTCGAAAGATCTCAGGATTATACGTCGGGTTGTCGACAAAATAGTCGTTCATCAAACGCTCCTCACCAATCTCTCGTTCTCTTTCACAATACCTTTTTCTGGCTCTAGGAGTGTGATCTCCTACGAGCAGATTAGGATTGTTTATGATCATATCCTCTATGATACGATCAAATTGATGATTCTGTTGAGCAACTCGTTCCTCCCATTCATCAATAAACTCCCATTTATTTTCTGAACTAGAGCTTGAATCTGAATCTAGTGATGAGTTTTCATTGAGAGACATTTGTAAAAGGGATTTGTAAAGTGGATTGTGAAGGATATTCGTGTGTTAACATTATATGAATTCAATTCACATATATAGACAAGTGTTTAGATAGACAAATGCATGTGAGACATGCAAAAAAGTGAAAAGATAAATGCATGAAAGTGAAAATATGACAAGTGCATGTGAGGCATGCCAAAAAGTGAAAAGACAAATGCATAAAAGTAAAAATTTAACAAGTGCATGTGAAGCATGCAAAAAAATGAAAAGACAAATGCATGTAGTTCTAATTTCTCAGAGAATCAAATGCGCGTAATTCTAATTTTCCAGAGAATCAATGCAGAAAAGAAAAGGTAAGGCACCGTGATGATAAGAACTAATCAAATATGTAGTTCTAATTTCAATATATTTAAAGTTTGGTCAAACTTTCAATTTGTAAAAGTATTTAGTGCTTTGGACAACTAACATGAACTTATCTATAATATTCAAACTCATATATAAAATCTTGATGTATATATAGTACAGGTTTGTAATATAATGTATGTGTTTATAATATGAACTAATCTAATGTATGTGTTTGTAATATAACTCGATATCATGAAATTTATATTAAAATTACATGAATTTAAGTTACATAAATTAAATGACATAAATTAAAATTACATAAATTAAATGACATAAATTAAAATTACATGAATTAAAATAACATAAATTAAAATTACATAAATTAAATGACATAAATTAAAATTACATGACAACAAACTACATTGATTGTTTTGCCACAACTTGCATTAGATGACGTTTCATCTTTTCCTCTTCTGGGGATAAGTTATCTTTAGCCAACAATGACCTCAAGATACTAGAGTTTATGTTCATAATCTTCCTTTGTTCCTTCATTTCTTCATTTCTTTTCTCAAATTCGAGTCTCTCTCTTCCCAGTTGAGTCATTTTTTCAGCTTCACTTTCCCTAGTTAGTCTCATTGCACGAATTTCTGCAGCAATTTCAGTATTACCTGCATATTGTGAAGCCTTACCTTTTCCTTTTCTTTTCGGCATATCTCTGCCTATAGGACGGGGAATAGTTGAGCATCCACTGCCTGGAGTTTCTGGATTGGAGGGGGTGGAATTTTCCCCACTATCACTGGTTTTTGCTCTCTTTGAGCTACCATCACTTTCTTCATTACCTTCTCCATTTTCACCACCCTCTGTATTTTCATTGTGTGTTGAAACTGTATCTAGTCTTAAAGCCCATTTTTCATTTTTGCTCATAACCTCATTAAATACAAACAAGTCCTGAAACTTGTTAGCACCCCCTGCGTCTTTTTCGAAAATTGTATGGGCTTCTCCCTCAATATCCGTATGGCTCATTACGCTTCTTTTTCGAGAATACGCTTCTCTATAAGCAGCAATCCATTTGTTTGCATTTTCATTAAGTCGTTTCCAACGACCTTTCAGAGAATCCACATTTCTTTCGCTTATCTCCTTCGGATTTTCATCTCGATGATATATGTACATTTTATGTACTCGTGCTCATATAGATGCAATCTTTTGATTTTTCCACGTTTGCTATCTTCACTAACGAAACACCAAGAGGACATTAAAGCTACATCTTCTTTCACAGTAAAAATTTTTGGGTTTCGTTGTTGAACATTTTGGAATAAATTTCGGGAGATATTTTGTGGTGGTTGGACATGCTGAGAGATAGGAACTTGATTTGGATTCGGAGAAAACGTAGAGTTTTGAAAATAGCTTGGAGAATCTTCTGAGTTCGGAAAAGATTGAGAGTTCATATAAGATTGAAAGCTTGAACAATTTTGAGAGTTTGGATAATTTTGAGAGTTTGAAAAATAATTATTTGGATCCATGGTAGAAATTAAGAGATAGAATGACAAAAAGTAGAGGAGAAAATAGAGGATATCAAATTGTGTTTCAAAGTATGCCAATATTGGTGTCTATTTATAGAGAATTAAAAAATATGAATTTTAATATATTTTTTTTATTTTTTTAAATGCATATTATCCATAATATTACATTATTCATATAAAATCTAATTAACCAATCATGTAGTGACAAATGGCACTACATGATTGGACAACCATGGTGGAGGAATAGGTTGACTGCCACAATAATCTCCCTACCGGCCGCAACCTCTATTTTCATTTTCCCTTTTTTTTTTTGTTATTTAGCTCCCAATCGGTTGCAAAAAGCACTGATATGGGTAGTCTTAGTACTAGGATGCAATTATCCCAATTGTAAATTATACACGTGGATTGTATATGTGGAGGAGAGAGAAATGAATTATTTATTAATGGGTTGAGTTGAGTTGTAGATGAAGATGGTCTAATTCCTAACTTTTCAAATTCTCCGCCGTGGAAAACAACTCTAATTTGTATCATCCGACATAATTATTTAAAGTCGATCAACGGGGGCATATGAATCTCACCATATTTGGACATTCTTAAGTTGATCAATTTAAATAAAAAAATTAACGCCCCAGACCAAATACATAAATGAGACTATAATTCGTATCATAGAAAAATTATCACTCTAATCCACGTATTTTCTTATAATTCTTTTATTTCAAAATACGACAAAAAAAATTATATATATCACGTTTCTAAGTGTATTTTTCTGCTAATACGTTGGTTCGGGACTTTCGATCACACGATGGGTCCAGAATCTGAGAAAACGGAGGGAAACACGAAAAATCAAATAATTAAAGAATCTTTCATCAGAAACATATATGCAGCAAATTAATATCACAAAATACTAAATGCAGCAAATTAATATCACAAAATACCAATTTCATGCATGCATATATATATATATATATATCGATGAATTGTTCTATTTCTACTCTCTTAATTAATTAATTAATTAATCTTACTTTAATTAATCATGAAGAAAACTAGCCGAAGAAGAGAACGATGAATCAATCCCAGGCTATCAGATCCGGCGGTTCTTGAACAACAACACTCTTCGTCACTGCTAATGGATTTTTCGCGGCGAAATCTTCATCAAATTTCTCCCAATTATCAGTAATAATAACCGTCTTCAACCCATTATTATTATCATTCTTCTTTTTGTTATTTTTCTTGTCAATTTCAACCACGACAATCGCTTTCTCTTGGAATTCTTCGTCCGCAATCATCATCAGTTTATTATCGGAGTCGAATCTCGTGATGATCTGCTCGAGCTCGTGGATCCCCTCGTCGGGGACGCGATCGAAGACGGGGAATTCGGAGGCGTTTACGACCCCGATTTCGTGGCATAATTCGAAGTAATTAATCAAGTCTTCGCCCTGCTGCTTCGCCTTTTGAACCAGATTCAATGCAATTTTGGCTTCCGATTTGGCAGCAGAGTAAATGTTGACTATCACAACAGCAATCCCTCTGCAGATCCGGCCGTAAACGTCGTAAATTTCGATTACGATAGCGTCCATAATCTGTAGAACGAGCGGAACAAAAACGGCTCTGGACACCGGTTTGATCTGCATCAACAGATCCACCATATTCTGCAATTTCTGTAACAGAATTAGCTCTTTCCCCATCACGAATTGCTCATAATCGCCCAGATCCGCGTGCTGGAAACAGATCGTCGATTTCTGATCCAGAAAGGCGTAGTACGCGCGTATGAGCGCGTTGTAGGACCACGCTTTCGACGGAGGGAGATGCGCGTCTTCGAAATTGGAGAGATCGAAGGGCAGCCGTCCGATGTTGGCGACGCAGGGGGATCTGGTGTTCAACACCGCGTGCATAAGGTACAACGCCTTTAAAGCGACGGTCCAGTCCCGGGTTTTCTCCATCCGGTTCGAGACGGACCAGAGGATCGGTTTGAGATTGTAGTGGGAGAGGCGGATCCATTCGCAGACGCGGTCGGCGTTGCGGCGGTCGAAGGAGGAGTCGCGGTGGCGCGTGGCGCGGATCACGGCCTTCTCGATGTCCGGGTTGCGGATGGCGGTGCGGCGCGTGAGGTTCGCTTGGAAGAGGCTGGTGCGGTCCTTGAGTGCGCCGGCGGCTCGCGTCCACAGCCTCATTCTCCGGTGGCTTCTCCGGTGGGGTGGCCGTCGGCGACGCTGCGTTTTTGTTTTTGATTGTTAGTTGTGTTTTTTTTTTGTGTGTGATTGTTTTGGTTTTTTTTTTTTTGTTTTTTTGGGTGTTTAATTTAGATGGGAACTAGTGCAATACCCGCGTAATACGCCGGGCTGTAAATAATTTTTATATAGTATTTTTTTTTTCTATTTTATATTGAATTGAAGTACCCTATGCTCCAAATATAATACAATTTTTTTTTATTGTAAAAAAATTAATGTTAATAAATAACCAACAAAAACAATAAAATCAAATTTAAACTTATTTAAAGTAAAGAACACCTTCTCATATCCATGTGTGGTGAATATCCTATAAATTTGGCTACAAAATATATGAATGAATCTAACAATATCGTCACATTATTCATATTACAAAATATTTAAAGAAAATAAATATTAAACAATTTTTACAAATATTAATGTAGTTCCCGATTAACAAATCAAAAATTGAAAGACGAAATAAAAATAGCAAATCAAAATAACATAAATCAGTCTAAATTAATTATAGCAATAGAATTATATAAATTAATTATAAAAAAATATGTTTACCTTTAATCCCGTGGACCACCGTGAAGAATGAAGAAATAACGATTACATGATCAAAAAGTGAGAATCAAACAAACTATTTTATCGATAAAGTATTGGTGAAGAAAATCTTGAGGGAAACAAAATCACATAACTGTTGAAGAAAAGAGATGGGGGTAGAATTAATCGGTTGAGAAGGTTTGAATGGAGAAGTTAGGAAAAATTGTGGATTGAGATTAGAAATAGAAATAACCGATCAAATTTAAATTTTCAAAATTTAAAATGTAATAGGATGGGAAGAAATATTCATTAGCGATGGGTTTAATTTAAATTTGAAAAATAAAATGGTGGATTAATAAGAAGCGGAGAAAATAAGATTAGTTAAAAACTGTTGTGCCACGTGGGATAAAAAAGATTGAGAATTAGATATTAGGGGATGAAAAGATAAACATGTTTTGCGGATGAAGGATTCAACACGGTGTGGAGCAACTAATGGATACCATTTCTTAATTTATGTATTTTATTTTATAAAAATTGAACAACTTATAAATAGTATGTATAGGTGTTTAAAAATTCAGAAAACCCTTTCCAGAAAAGGATTCAGAAAATGGAACGTGCAATGAAGCACGAAAAATGGGTTAAATGAGTCAACGGAATAATTTATTTGGATTTTTATTTTAGTAGCCTAGTCAACGTTGGAATATTGATTGAAAAGAAATTATTAAGGGAGAAGAGGTAATTATAATCAAAATAGATTAAAAAAATAAAAAAATACCATTAACCATCACAATATTCAAGGCTAAGTCTTCTATGCATCCAAATGCACCGTGCACTAATGTATTTTAGAACATGCAATTTGTTATACTAAAAGATGCAACTTATTTATACTATATCATGCAATTAATATATGGAGAAATAATTGCACGGTTCAATGTAAATCTTGCACCTTTCAGCAGAACAAGTTGCATGATCTAAAATGTACTACGATACATATGAATGCACATGAGACTCACTCAATATTCAATTATTATTCACAACAAAGTGTTCCCTTATTATATTTTAATTCAGTGATTGGTATTTCCGATGATTGTTGGTGGTTGAAGATTTGTTTATCCTAGATACTACAGAATATGATTTTGAGTTGATAAAGGTGCATTTTCCCAGAAGATTGCATTTACTTTCTGAGATTACTCTAGTTTCATGAGGAGTTGAGGATAAACGTATTTGACACACTTTGCTTTAGATGGTAGATATTCTGTAAAATCATATAATTTCCTTGCGTTTAAACACAACAAATCATAAGTACCATGAACAAATTAAGCCTGTGTTTTGATTTTTGATAAGAAAGGGACTTGTCATTATGAATAAGGGTGTGTTTTGAAACACTTAAAACAGCTTTCAGAAGCACTTATTTTCAAAAGTTGTGAGAGGAACTTTGAAAATAAGTCTTTTAGAAACTGTTTTTAATGTTTCAAAACACCCCCTAAAGTTAAAGCTTGAAAGCTATGGATAAAAACTTTCTGCTGAATATTTTTCATTGCTCAATTGATAATACAATATGTATTCCAACTACACATATATACACACTAATAGAATAGTCTAGACTAGGTAGTGTTGTTGCTTTCCCATTGGTTGATACAAGAAGCCAAACCAAATGGTCACTGATCTCTTAACTGTCTTTGTACCAGATCCCTTTTCCTGCACATCTGTTGCAGCTGCTTTACGGTTAGAGTTTTATGTCTATCAGCTGGACTTCCTTCACGTGGGCTTTGATTACATGGGCTCTCATGCATGGGCTTAACTTCTCTCGAAACATGTTGAGTTGGGCTTTGACTAATAACACTATATTTCTTATTATGCTCCCTTAATTCAAGTACGTCTTCAGGCATTACTCCAAGTTTATTTCTAAGACGGACGAAGAATTGACCCGATAGAGGTTTCGTGAGAACATCGGCCTCTTGATCTATGCTCGGAATGTGAAGAACCTGTATCTCCTTTTTGTTGACTTTCTCTCGAACGAAATGAAGGTCAAGCTCGAGATGTTTGGTTCTCGAATGAAAAACAGGATTGGAAGCAAGAGACATTGCTCCCTGATTATCAATCCATATTACAGATGGCGTTTTGTTGAGGCGTTGAAGCTCTTGGAGAAGATACCGAATCCACATAACTTCACAGGTGGCATATGCTAAACTTCGATACTCCGCTTCGGTACTCGATCTCGAAACAGTGGCTTGTTTCTTGGAGCTCCACGAAATGAGATTATTTCCAAGGTATATGCAGTAGTCGGACGTTGATTTTCATTCATCTATATCTGATGCCCAATCGGCATCGGTGAAGGCGACCAAATCGAGATTTCTAGATGCAGAGAATTTAAGTCCGTAGTTGATGGTAGAGGCAAGATATCTGAGAATCCTTTTTACGGCTTTCCAATGCGTGTCTAATGGTTGCTGCATGTATTGACTCAATTTGTTGACGGAAAATGATATGTCGGGTCGTGTCACGGTTGCATATTGTAATGCCCCAACAATACTCCTATAGTGGTGTGCATTATCAATAGGCTGTCCCTCAAACCGTGATAGGAGATTTCCAGCAACCATAGGAGTCGAGAGTCCCTTAACGTCGACCATTCCGGCTCTGTGAAGAATTTCACTAACATACTTCTTTTGGCATAGATGAATATTAGAAGAAGACCTCTTAATTTCAATGACCAAGAAAAAGTTCAGTTCGCCAAAATCTTTTAGAGAAAAGAATTTGTGAAGATCAAGAATGACCTGTCGAACTTGAGAGCGATTAGAACCGGTAATTATGATATCGTCCACATAAGCAAGAAGAAGAACAGTGGAACCATTGACGTGTCTTATGTAAAGAGAGTGATTAGCCTGTGAGGTGGTGAAACCAAGAGCTTTGAGGACGGACGCAAGTTTCGAAGTCCAGGCTCGCGATGCTTGTTTCAAACCATAGAGAGACCGCTTTAGTTTGCAAACCAGATTTTGCCCGACCTCAAAACCCGGAGGTTGAGCCATGTAGAGGTCCTTGTCAACCTCTCCATTTAGAAAAGCGTTGTCCACATCGATTTGATGAAGAGGCCAGGAAAAATGAAGAGCCAATGTCAAAATGATTCGAACCGTTGCCGGTTTAACGACAGGACTAAAGGTATCGGTGTAGTCAAAACCGGGTAACTATGTGTAGCCCTTAGCAACCAACCTGGCCTTGTGTCAAGAGATAGAGCCATCTGCATTGGTCTTTAGTTTATAAAGCCACCGGCAGCCTTTGATAGTGTGATCAGGAGGAGGTGAACATAACTCCCAAGTTCCATTTTTCAGTAAGGCCGAATACTCACGATCCATAGCAGCTTTCCATAGTGGATCTTGAAGTGCTTCAATGTGAGTTTTTGGTTCAGCAACCACTGAAATAGTAGTAAGGACTTTAGGCTTGAAAATTCCAGCTTTAGCTCGTGTAACCATGGGGTGAAGATTCCCTTGAGGAACTGAATCAGTAGCACTATCAACTGATTGAGAACCTAGAGAAATAGAAGAAGAAACACTGGGAGAGATTTGGTTAGCACAATTCTCAATGAAAACATCTATATTTGTCTATCCATCAAGCATGGGTGAATTTGAATGAGGAAAATGGGAAGAATTATGAGAGGTGGGGGGTGAGAAAGGAGAGGAGGGGGAAGATGAGTTGGAATTGTCGAAAGGTGGAGTAGTGGGACCAATTATTATTGGATTAAGGATAGGAGGAGAAAGGAAAAGTTGAGATGGGACACTTTCAGGTGGGAAAGTATGAGAAGATTTTTGGAAGGGAAACACATCTTCATTGAAAATAACGTGCCTTGTGATAATGACTTTCTTGGAAGGTAGTAACACTTTATAACCTTTATAGTCAGTGCTATACCCTAAGAAATAGAAGGCTGGGATCTTTGTTCAAGTTTGTGTGTATTATAAGGTTTGAGGTATGGAAAACACAAACAACCGAAAACTTTAATGTGAGAATAATCGGGTAATTTTCCAGTGAGGATTTCATGTGGAGTTTTGTCATTCAAAACGGCAAAAGGTGTTCGGTTTATAAGATAGGTGCTTGTGATGAAGGCATCATCCCAATGCCTAAGAGGAGTATGGGAGTGATTAAGAAGAGAAAGACCTTTTTCAATAATATTCCTATATTTTCTTTATGCCCTACCATTTTGTTCAGGGCTGTATAGACAAGAGAATCTGTGAGTAATACCAAGTTCATGAAAAAGAGGGGTCAAGGGCTTATATTCTGTTCCATTGTCACTTTGAAAGATTTTAATATTTGCATTATATTGATTAGTGACAAGATTTTTGAAGTGGAGAAAAGCTTCTTTGACATCAGCTTTGAGATTTAAAAGATAAATCCAGGTATACCGTGAAGCTTCATCAACAAAATTAACATAGTAGCAGAAACCATTATAAGATTTGCTAGGTGAAGGGCCCCAAAGATCAGAATGAATGATTTGAAAAGGAGTTGAAGCATTGGATTCAGAAATGGGAAAAGGCAATTTTTGACTTTTTCCCATCATACAACCAGTACAAGAACTGTCTTTTACATCATCAAAAAAAGAAACTTGGCACCTAACAAGAGCCTTTCTGGTAATAGGAAAAGAATCATGTCCTAATCTATTGTGCCATGTAGTGAGAGATACACTCTTCTTGGAAGTAGAGGCAGTGTGCACCATAGCAAGGCTCACAACAGGTCTTTTAGGGAAAGCATTGGAAACACGGGAAGAACTGGAATTGATTTTCTTGGGAGTAAAGAGAGAGAACTTGTATAGGCCATGATCAAGAGTTCATTTGAGTAGTATCCTGTGAGTTAACTTGTCCTTCACAAGACAAAAGTCAGGATGGAATTCAAAATATACTTTATTATCAAAAGCAAACTTAGAAACACTGAGTAAATTTTTTTTTTGATTTCAGGAACATATAAGAGATTTTTAAGAAGAAAGGAATACTTGTTGGAAGTAGTCATAATGGATGAACCTAAATGAGAAATGTTCAAACCTAAGCCGTTTCCCAAGTGAACTCTTTCATTTCCCTGGTATTCTGAGCCAATGTTGAGGTTTCCTAAGTCGTAGGTCACATGACTATTAGCTCCTGAATCTGGAAACCAAGAGTTGGCATCAGTGAAAGAATCACCTGCTTCATAACTGGTGGCAATATTAGCAGAAGGTGGAAAGCTTCTGTTGTTGTTTTGAGGCGGAGTGCAATTGAGATCTTGTCTATAGAAATATTTTTCAGCTGTATGGTTGTTTCTAAAATAGATCTGACATCTTGGTCCTCCTGACCGTCCACCTCTTTCTCTAGTAGCACCTCCTCTAAAAGGAGCTCTCATGATAAGAAAGGGACTTGTTGTAATCCCGAACGGGTTTCAGTGAGGGTGGAAGTCTAGAGGGGAGGGGTGAATAGACTTCCAAAACTTTTTGTGGATCAGGTGTGATATGCAAGTATGCCTGATCAGAGTGTGATATGAACCAGTATGGACTGATATCCGACTTACTGATCTGTATGAATCAAATCAGTTCGGCGTCTATCAGTTTAACTGATGGTGCGGAAGATTAGTTAACCCGTGTGAAAACCAGTTTTACTCAAACAAAGATTCTGACCAATCTGGTTCAGATCAGCTGACAAAGGTATCAAACTGATCATATCAGAAGCTTGATGTTAATCTGATCCAGATACAGAATATGCATGCTGATAACAAAGAGTAGTGTGCAGATAAGTGTAAAGCAAGATAAATGCACACAGATTTATAGTGGTTCAAACAACTTGTCCTACGTCCACTCTTCCCTATCAACAGGGGCACCAACTTAACCAACTGGACTTAGTTTAATGTGTTAGTCCAACACAATACAACCAACAGATATTTCACGAGTTCTCACTCAACCAATCCCAGAGATCAGATCTAGAAACCCTAGACTGAAATCTTGTTATAACAAACTTAACCTAACTTTTGTTTGGGTATAAGATTTGTGATGCTCCAACTGGAATACTATCCTATCTTCTATGTAGCCTAAGGCTGGAGGATAAGTATTCTATGCTAAGAACAATGGGATGAACACTTAAGAATAAATCTGGAGTTTGTGTTCTTCGTGCGGAAATATGCTTGTGATTGAGCTTGATGATAATTTCCGTAACCTTACTATGAAGGTTTGATCCCATATTTATAGGCACGAAATCGAACTAGCCGTTGGAGAGCAATTCGAATTTTGGTCTATTTAAGGTAGGTGTGCAGGCGGATTTGACGTGCTTCAGGGGCGGCATGGCCGAAAGCATGCAAGCTTGTCCTTTCTAGCCGTTTGACACTGAACCACTTTTCTGCAGACTGTCAGCTCTCCGTACGTGCGTTGTCAACTCCTCATTGGCTATCAAGTACGATTCGCAGCACTTGAATAAGTAACAAGGTTGACATTCTTCTTTTCTGAACACATTCCTCGTACTATGTAACATGTAAGTAGTTACCTGATGGAGTTGACACAGATCAGTTCGAACACTGATCTGTCTACCTGATATAGGTCTTCTGTTCGTAAGTTGTCTTAGCACAACTTACTGACCTTTTCTTGTTGTCATCTGATGTAGGTCTTCTGGACGGTCTTTTGTCTTGAATTCTTCTGCTTATCTGCTTCTCGGCTTATCTGCTTCAATCACCAGATCTTCAACATATCTGATCTTCGAGTTAACTGATCTTTTGATCTTCAAGACTTAACCTATACATATTGAGTCCCCCCTCAATATGTGACCTATTTATTACTTCAGTTGTCTATACATTTCAGCTGGTCATCTTATCTGCTATCTATATCATCAGTCAGCTAACAGGTCTGACTGGTCCTATTACATTATCTGTTTTGAAACTTCCATCGAAACTACAAATTTCCCAACACTTGTCATTATGAATAAAGCTAAAGCTTGAAAGCTATGGATAAAAACTTTCTGCTGAATATTTTTCATTGCTCAATTGATAATACAATATGTATTCCAACTACACATATATACACACTAATAGAATAGTCTAGACTAGCTAGTGTTGTTGCTTTCCCATTGGTTGATACAAGAAGCCAAATCAAACGGTCACTGATCTCTTATATGTCTTTGTACCAGATCCCTTTACCTGCACATCTGTTGCAGCTGCTTTACGGTTAGAGTTTTATGTCTATCAGCTGGACTTCCTTCACGTGGGCTTTGATTACATGGGCTCTCATGCATGGGCTTAACTTCTCTAGAAACATGTTGAGTTGGGCTTTGACTAATAGCACTATATTTCTTATTAATTTTTCATAATTATGCATTGCACATAATGTGCTCGGTTGTCCATGAATTAATTATTCAAGAGCTCATATTATTAATTTTACCAATCATATTTGTGGTAGGTTGATTGCTTCA
Source organism: Stenogyne calaminthoides (assembly GCA_037126765.1). Taxonomy (NCBI): domain Eukaryota; kingdom Viridiplantae; phylum Streptophyta; class Magnoliopsida; order Lamiales; family Lamiaceae; genus Stenogyne; species Stenogyne calaminthoides. Next base: position 31,523,742 of record JBBCBC010000018.1, on the reverse strand, counting down.
CTATTTAGCATTTAATGGGTCGGAGTTCCTGTTGAAGTATTGAGCCAATTTGGCATAGTGTTCGATCAGCTGATAGGTTTGAGATAGGATTGTTTTTTCTGGTTGCAAGGTGTGATCACTTCTCTGCTTCATCCGGCCATTTCCCCTTTCTCACCATTGTGGTCTCACTTCTTTCGATTCTTCAAATACCTTATAAGATTTATCACCCGCTTCAGTTCATACGCTTAGAGCGCACTTTCGTTGACGAAACGTTCACGTAAATCCTCTCAAATCTCTTGTGTTGTTTTAGCGTGTTTAACACCATTACGGATCTTATTTTCCATGGAGCTATGCAACCAACCCCTTATCATGATGTTGCAATACTTCCATAACAAAAAAATCATTGTGCTTTTGTTCGGGATTGGAATTTGACTCGTCAAAGAATCCAAATTTGTTATTTGCAAAAAGGACATTGCTCATCCCATCGACTTAATTTGTGTAGTTCTCATTTTCAAGAATATCACCAACGAAGACGTTGTTTGGGCTATGAGAAGCCGGAATAAAAAATGGAGAAATCACATCCATCGTGTCTCGACCAGCGATACTGCTTTTTGGCTTGTATATGTTGTCCTTAGTCATGGTGTGTGGAATGAACAATAGGAAATAAAAGATAAATAAAAGTATTAGCAGAAGCTTAGATTATTAACCGCTCCGATTTTATCATAAAATTATCGAAACCATGAGCATGAATAATAGGTATTTATGATGTTTTTTACAAATATTACAAAGGGTTTCATGTATGCAAGTGATTTTGTATAAGAAGTATCAAACGCGATCCTAAAAAAAATAGCTACAATTATGCTAATAAGATCTAAAAAAATATGAAAATAGTGAGAATAATTACAGCAAAAGAAATAATTATTGTAATCATATAAAACTCTAAGATTTTCTGCTAATGGGAGGAATGATGCCTTACCCCCTTATCTTTACATACAGCCAATTTTATCCCAACCATGAAAATCCTCAAAAAAATATTTAAAGCATTTTGAGAAATAAAAATATACATTCGTATCAATTTGATAACAATTAATTATATAAAAATAATAGTAACTGTATTTTTGTGATGCAGCACAATAAAACTTGAATCTGAGCTCTTCAGTGCAAAACATTGTCTTCATGTTGAAAAATTGGCTCAAGTATTGTTAATTAATCATTGTATTCCCTCTCAAGTCCACAAAGTAGAGTGGCTTTAATCCCTCACGACTGATTAAATTTGTAACCTTTTGCAGCATATATTTAGCAATTTGAACTTTCTCATCAAAATTGCACAGCAAAAGAAGTCATTGCAATAAAATAGTACAATTGAAGAGAGATGCATAGGAGCTTAAGAAAAAAAATATATTGTATAACAGTGTGAAATTTATGAGTGAAAAACTTTACAGATCGGAATAAAAGTAGTAGGGAAAACATGAGAGGAATAAGAATAAGAGGTAGGAGAAATGAGGGAGAAGGTATAATGTTGGTTATGATTTTTTTATCTGGACTACTCTATTCATGTTACTTTGTTGAATTTTGAATATATTATTATTATTATTATTATTATTATTATTATTATTATTATTATTATTATTATTATTATTATTATTATTAACAAACCACAATGGCAATGCTTCACTCGAAGTTTGTCATTTCTCATAGTTTGAATTAATTTTTAACAGTACATTATATAATTTAAGAAGTAAATAAAGAGTACAGTTTGTTTTCTTATTTCTCATAGTTTGAATTAATTTTTAATAGTACATTATGTAATTTAAGAAGTAAATAAAGAGTACAATTTGTTTTCTTAGAAAAAGAACGTATGTTTACCACTTTTAAATTTCTTATAAACACCAATTCTCCTATTTTTATTAATCCACTTCTAAAAATGAACGTTGGAGATTTTTGTTTAATCAACAATACGATAAAATGGTGTAAAACTCTCAACAATTCTCTACATATTCCATAAAATTTTATGATACGATTTCAAAACAACCACTTTTACTATTTTAGAGAGTTCACCATATATTCAAACATCTTATGAATGACAAATAAAATTATTCAATTTAATTTATGTATGAGATTTTTTAGATAATCACTAAACTTATATAATTTTTAGATAATTATTTAAATATATTAGTATATACTTATCTCTATGCACGTATTAAAAAATAAATATTAAAATTTTAAAATTTGAGAAATTGACACGTGACAGAATTAATGAAGAAATGACACATGTCAGAATTAATTCTTTAATAAATGTGTAATAAAGAGAGTGGACAAATTAAGGTAAATGTACTAAATGAAATTAATTTTAAATTTTAAGTCACTTAACAATTTTTTTGGAGTTACACACCTGTGAATTAAATTTATATATAAAAAATTTCATTGTTTGTATAAAAATTATTACCGTTTAAAAAATTATTTTATTTTTCAAACAGTGACAATTTTTATAGATAACAGTGATAGTTTTTGTGTATAACAGTAATATTTTTTTATATAATAGTGATATTAGAAATATAGAACTAACCATTAACTCAAATTTACACAAGTTTTTGTCATTTTTTCTCCTACTTTAAAAAACTAAAAAAAGAAATGATAAAGTCTAGTATAAAAATTTTCATACATGAAAAAACTTTAATTTACAACCAAATTTTGTAATTGGTGAAGGTAAAATAAAATTGAGTGGTTCATGGTTCACTCGGCTATAGGGAATCAATTAATTATATGGATAAATTAATGACAAACTTCTATCTTAATACAATATAACCTCTATAAATTAATAATTTATCTAAAATAATATTTTTCTCCGGTCCCGACTTGGGCCCCAAGCGTAAATTAATAATTTTAATAAATTAATAAGATAATAATTTTTTTAAGACCCCTATATAATATAAGGGCCCCATCAACATCATAAATTAATAATCTCATAAAATTACAAAGATAACTAAGACAATTAGTAAAATATGACTCTAGTGTTGCTTGTTTTCTATTGAAATTCAAATCAAAATGAATCTCATCTCACACTTTTCTTACGGCACTTAAAAGCTCTAGTGTGACGTTCGTTGACTGCAGAAAGAAATTATGAAGGATTTTCGCCGTTGCTATTGCTTCTTTTCGCGTAACCGATTCTAATGGTACTGTATCATCTTGAGCTTCATCCTCAATTGGATTTTCAATAATAGTATCAACAATTTCTCCTAAAGGATCTGTGAACATCCTTCATTTTCACCCGGATAATCCAATAGATGATTGACATTCATTTGATTGTGATGACCAAAATTTTTAATCAATGCGGAGAGTTCATTAGTACCTGCTTCAGTATCCGCATCATGTAAATTTGTTGAATCTTCTTCATTCACTGAACGAAGTTTACAATGAATGAAACAATTGGCTATTGTCTCTTGCTGCACATTTATAGTCCAGGCTGAAACCACAAGATTGATGGCGTCTAGAACATTAAGCTTTTCTGGATTGGATTGTCCCAACTCATGGCCTTCTAGTATCATACGGTAGAGCCTCCTACGATAGTGCATCTTGAAAGTTGATTAGATGATTAGATGATTCAAGTTCTTATTGAATATACGTATGAATTTTAAACATTAAATAAGATGATTCAAGTTCCTAACACTTAATACCCCTTAATATCTCTATATAATTGAATTTAAATTCATGAATTCTTATGTAATTAATTTAAATTAAATGAATATAGAACACCTCTTTAAATTAATAAATTATTAATTTATCAATTAATTAATATCTCTTTAAAATTAATATTTTTTCCGGTCTCAACTGTATTAATTTATAGAGGTTATACTATAGTCTCATTTTTCTGCTACAGAAAAAGTTTAATTGTCGCGAAAATCAGGACATTTAACTTGATTGTATCTTAAAAGTAAAACAAACTATTGGATAATTGCATTGAAAAAATCACGACCTTAACTTCTTCATTTAGGAGTGCATTTATTATTTATTTACGTACTATTTGACAACAATTCTTTAAACAGTCTAATTTCCATTTTCTTTTATAAAAAACTAAAGATATAAGTTAGAAATTGGAATCAAACATACAACAAACACAATATACATAACATTGTTATCTACTCCCCCGTCCCAACTCTATCCTAACACTACTTTTTTTTCTCGTGTTTTAACGAACGAGTTGTTTATTAATATTTAAAATGATAAAGTAATTTTTAAGAAGGAATATGATAGATTTATCTCTTCTCTATTATTTATGTCTCCTTAAAAATTATTTTATCATTTCAAATATTAATAAAAAAAACTCGCTCGTTAAAACACGAAAAAACAGTAACTGTGAAGATAGAGTTAGGACGGATGTAATAATATTTATAAAGTACTCCCTCTGTCACCCAAAAATGCTCGGAGGGTTAAAATAGATTTTATGGAAACATAGATTAAGTCTATTTATAAATAATATAATTTAATTGTGAGTAAAGTATAATGATAACGTGAATAATTAAGTGATTGTTGGACGATGTAAAAAAAAATTGTATTCATAGAAATACTTAATCTACCATTTCACAAAACTTAGGGGGTGTTTGGCACATCTTATAAGCTCTTTAAAACAGCTTATAAGTTGTTTAGGAGCTTATAAGTTCATTAATTTTGTTTGGTAAAATAAGATGTCTAACATCTTATAAGATCTAAAAATAAGCTCTTTGGAGCTTATAAGCTCCAAAAAAATAAACTCTATCATATCACATCCCATCCCGGCCCAAATTCGGTCCGAATTCAATCCACCCGGTCAGTTTTTTAAAAAAAAAAAAAAAAATGGAAAAAAAAAATTCTGAAAAAAAAAAATTCTGGGAAAATATATTTATTTATTTTCGAGAAAAATAATTTTTTTCTGGGAAAATATATTTATTTTCGAAAAAAATAATATTTTCTGAAAAAAAAAAATATTTATTTTAGAAAAAAAATATTTTCGATTCTTTTTTCTGAAAAAAATATTTATTTTCGAAAAAAAATTATTTTCTGAATTTTTTTTTTCAATATTTTCTATTTTTTCTGAAAAAAATATTTATTTTCGAAAAAAATATTATTTAAAAAATTGAAAAAAAAATATTTTTTGCAAAAATATATTTATTTTCGAAATAAAAATATTATTAAAAAAAATCAAAAAAAGTTATATTAATTTTAAAATTAAAAAATGGTTTTCAAAAGATTAGTATTAAAGAACTTATAAATTTTATTAGTCAAACACTTTAACAACTTATAAGCTACTTAAAAATTACATCGTATAAGCTCTCAAAATAACTTATAAGATGTTAGAGCTTATAAGATGTTTAAAATAAGTTTAGTCAAACAGACTCTTATTTCAATCCTCTAAACTTAATTCTTTGTGATGATGTTTATTTGGGAGAAGTAAATAGCTGACGTTTTTATTATCGAAGAATATTCCAAGCTCATGTAAACCTACAGTATAACTTAATACACCTACAATGCCACAATGATTGCCATCCTAATCTAGTATTTCATGACAACATAGGTAAAACATGACACCATGTAACTAAAATAGTTACAAATCTTTCTAAAGAAATTCAAATATCTTTTCTTAAGTCCAAATGATGACTCAATTTTTTTTATAATATAGATAGTGATGCTCTAACGATTTGAGTTATTGTACTTCGACAAAAACTCAAATTTCTTAATTATATATTTAAATAAAAAAAATAATTAATTGCATTAGTTGTTAGGTATGACAACAAGACATGACGATAAAATTACTTGAAAATCCAACTAATTGCATTGATGATTAGAGATGATAAAAGGACAAAAAAAAGAGGAATGATGTGCGGGGTGACTCACCCCAGCGGTGAAAGGTTTTTCTAACAATTTACACTATCAAATTACTTTTCTGCCCTTAATTGAATTTGGCTCCAAAATTTGGTTCCATTGTGGATGAAAATGCACCAACAATTTTACTATTCACTACTGTACTTGCAATTCATTATTTTAAAATAATCGAGTCACCATTGTTCTTCTTTTTCAACCCCCATTGCTTAGCCGTGATGAGTGATGGTATTAAACGCAAGTTTATAGATTTCATCTTTACCTTTTGAAAAGACTGATATCGATAACAATTTTTAATTGCAATATCATATTATGTTTTATTGATAAATATTAACTTGAAATATATTCAAAAATGAATTGTAATTATTTATGCTATATACTAATAAATATAAAAATATAATAATAATAATATTATATATACACATATACTCCATATCATATATATTAAATATAATGTATTTCCTCATTCCACAATGATATTTGATCTCATGGGAATGAGAACTAATTTTATGAAAAAGTTGATGAAATAATAATATTGTAAAGTCAATTTATAAATAAAGTAATTACCTGTAAGTAGATATCATATATATTAAATATAATGTATTTCCTCATTCCACAATGATATTTGATCTCATGGGAATGAGAACTAATTTTATGAAAAAGTTGATGAAATAATAATATTGTAAAGTCAATTTATAAATAAAGTAATTACTTGTAAGTAGAGTTCAATGACAATTTGAATAATTAAGTAATAGTTAGAGAGTATTAAATGATTGTTATCATAGGTTGTATGAAAACAAATTTGGTGGAAGTGAAAACAAATTTGGTAAATAGACAATATTAAAATTTTAATAATGCGAAAATGTTTCAAAACTAGACGGAACAAAAGAAGTACGGCCCATTCCAATGTGTCACGTGGCGGGAAAAATTGTCATCCCTAATTATGGTTGCATTCATGATACATATTCCAAATTATACATTTTCATCCCTACCTTAGAAAACTTGAAATGAAATAAAGAAAAGGAAAGAATTAGAATCAAAATCATTCAACAAGTGATATACAAAGGGAAACACCCATACCCAGCAGCAATGACACTAAGTGCAGCGCCGTATTTCTAAAAGACGGGACGCCACTGTTCATCTCAGCCAACACCCCAGCAAGAGCAATGTATATAAAACCACCAGCAGTAAACCCCTGCAAGTTCACAACAGTTGAGAAAATGATAAATGTTTGCTCTCAAACATAGAAACGGGTCGTACAGTTGCAAGAATATAAAAGTGTCACCTCAATCAAGGACGACTGCCCAGGATCCCGTCCCCACATCAGAGCCTGTAATAAAATAAGGTTACTTGCATTTTTCATGAAGGTAGATAGTAACATCATTCTGTTAGCTATATAAGTGAGTACCAACCAGAGAGGTTCCTGCTAATGCCACTAGTGCTGATAGAAAGTTAAAGAAAAGGGCTTTCGAGACACTAAAACCAGATCTCACCAAAATTCCGAAATCACCAATCTGCAGAAACCGTAAATAATATTAAGGTTCGATGATATAAACATTTAGAGATATTATGCTCACTTGTTGTGAAATTGCGCCAAATAAAATATGGCACATGTCATGATAAGTTGAGGAGTAACACTTTGGTGTACCAGTTTCACCGTCGAACTAGTGCAATTTTGACCAAATTTTGACTATAATTTTCAACCAAGCTGTGTTCTTTATATTTTCCATGAATCATAGAAAAAATTGGTCCAGAATTATCAGTTCCATGTGATGAGAAGTGTTAGTTGTATATTGAAGAGGTACCAAGATTGTTCAGCCTACAAACTAATACTTTCTTTTGTATGAACTAATACGTTTCTGACTCTTCATATAAACTTATACTTCTCGTTATATATTTCAGGTTTTTTATGAATGTGTTAAACTACAGTTTGTGTTTGGTTTACACTGCCCCTCAATTAAAACATAATTGTAATACGACATCTGCATCATTCAATGTCCTCAGATACAGTATTTGCAATCCCCTTTTTCTGAACCAAAACTTAGTATAATACATGCTCAACGGCCCCCCAAGTCTAATTTCACCAATTGGTCAATCTCCATAGCAAGCAAGAGATTGTTAGGAATACAAACACAAATTCCATCAGCAGTTTACATAATAAGTTGGCACTTTGCAGTAGATTCTCATGTTTACTATCCTAGTACACATAATACCTAAGTTTGAAATATTTTTAGCAAAGTATAATGGTATAAAACAATTGATAAAGATGTCATCCATTAAAACTATGTGAGCACATTTTTTTATTCCTAAGAAGCATCGAATTCAATCATTTCTTTAACATTTTATTATCCATGTGATGGGGTAGAAAGCCATCTCTTGCTAGAAATAGATAATGCATATAAAACAATAGATAGTCTAAGACAATGTCACCTATTCCTAGTGCCTTGAAATGGAAGAAAGCTCGAGAGACATCTTGGCCCAACATAACAAGGAAGATGGTTTTTGCAAGCAATGTCTACCAAATAGGGCTTGCTGCAACAGGAACATTTTAGAAATGACAAAAGTTTGTATAGACCTGGTTCATGCTATGAACCTTGTTTTTAATTCATGGCATTTGACCCTACCCAGGGTATAATACGGTTCAAGTTTAGTGGTTTAGAAAAATGTATTAAAAATGAGTGAAATGGATCAAATAATTCAAATTCATAGCATAGACCTGGTTCATGGGAGACTAACTCTTTAGAAATTGAGCCAACAGTCCAGGACTCCATTGTTTCAAGTACCATACACTTTGTATGATAATGTTTTTGAACCAACTAAAATTTCTCTTGTAAGATGCACGGGTAGCATATCTAGTTTATAATTTTAAATGACTGTTTAATTAGTTATATATATGTGTACTTTTACATATCTAGACTATAATATATTATATGTTTTTCATTTAAAAATTTTAATATTGTAAATTAAATAACCTCCAAATTCAACAAACATCAAATCCAATATTAAAAAAAAAAGAACATTTCAAACAACATAAAACCCACATTTAAGATCTGAATTAAAGATTGTAAAAAATGATTAATTTGATATGTTATGTGATAAGAATGGATTTCAAACGAAAAAAAAGAAAGAATTTTTTAAATTGTGTGCACTTCCCAATGCATTTCCAGGTTTAGAAGGTAGGTTAGGGTGGGAAAATGTCAAGCTTTCTATTTTGAGTACTATTATACTATATTATTATATATAACTTTGCATCGGATCTTGTATCACATACTTGCTTGATGCTTGTTTCTTTCAATCATTTGGTTCTGCTGGAACTTGTACAGCACTTTGATCCACCCACCCCCACCCCCCCCCCCCAAAAGGTGGAAAATTTTATTATTAAAGAAAAAAAAAAGTGATTCTAATTTTCTTCCATTTTCAAGGACCATGTGCCTTCATAAGATAAGAAGAAAATTAAGAAGCTGACATTGATCAAATTTGTAACAAAACTGCATTTTGCTACCCATATGCACTCATGTACTGGAGATTTAAAAAAATGGGCAATAAAAACACCGCAGGGACAATCAAACCTCTTGAGGAAGCTCATGAGCAAGCAGAAACAGAGTTCTCGACCAGCCACCAACTGATCCATAGAGGAGAAAAGCACTTCCCAAGGCCACCCCATCAGTAAAATTATGCTGGCCAACATTGAAACATCAATTTTTATCAAACAGAACGTAATATTTTGAAGCAAGAAAACCCTAGATAGTTGGAGGCAACCTACCACTCCATCTGAGAAAAGGTTGAGGTAACCGAACACCAAACTTGACTGGAACTTGATAGGCTCTTTTATTTCGGTGGACCCCACATGATCATTGGAGATGTTTTCAACTTCAGGAGCATTACTGCCAGTATTTCTCTGGAAGTAGCAAAAAATGGACAATTATCAGGCCACAGAAGCACTGCTCTAGTTATTATTTACTTTGCATAGTTGATAGATTAAGTACGGTAGACAATTTAATCAAAACATTACACATAATTCGTGAGTAAATTGCAAAGTTGGTCCCATATCTATTGGGTGTTGGCAATTTTAGTCCCATATGAATCCCTTTTCTCAAGTCAGTCCCATAACTTTTAAAATGATGCAATTTTAGTCCCATATTGACAAGGTTGCAGGATTTGTGCACTTGAAGCTCACGTGAGCTGCCGGAATTCCATGTAGCAGCCGGACTAATGACTTGGTGTCGCTTACGTTTTGCTGAGACCCCACCATATTAATTTCAATTAAAAAATAACAAATTGATTATCATCCTAAAACAAAAAATTGTCAATATAGGACTAAAATTGTGTCATTTTGAAGTTATGGGACTTAATTTTTTTGAAGTTATGGGACTTGATTTAGAAACTGATACATATGGGACTAAAATTGCCAACACCCATTAAATATGCAACCAAATTTACAATTTACTCCATAATTTGTAGACAGACTTCTTACTCTACCTTACGCAGAGAATCTTTTTCACTTTTTTTCGATTTGCGAGATGTGTTTGTAGATTTATCCAACTCTTTTTCCTTGGATGCCAGTTTTGAGGATTTCCCGACATTCTCATCATTAGACAATTCCTGATCATTTTGATGTAGATGATCATCATCTCTCAATTTGTTAGTATGTTTATGGTGGTGGTGGTGGTGACCAACACTCCAATCATCATCTCCACCAGAATGTTCTTCAACATACCTCACGAGTTTCTCAACAATAAGAAACACTACAATTCCAGCTGTTCAAAGAAAGTGAAATAAGACTTTACACATTTGAAAATCAAAACTTCAGAAAGATCTAAAGGAAACAGAAGCAGGGTGATATTTACACATATATACATAGTAAAACAATTTACATAAGTAAAATAAGTCAGAAGATTGTATAATACTACTATTTAGCTAGTTGAGGAAAAGATGCAACAGGTAAAGAAAATGCCAAGAGAAAATCACGGATACATTAAGACATCGTTATAAGCCAAAAAAAGTCAAGGTTTTAGTTTTTACACACACTACATTTTACACATTCCATTTTAATAGAGAAAACAATGAAAAAAAAAGTTACACTTGAAGATACTTTAAAAAAAAAAAAAAAGGTAATGTATGCTAACAATTCTCACTTACCCAGGATTGACAAACCAACGGAAAGATCCTTTAACGAATGAGAATGTGACGGTCCAGCATGTGCATGATGATCATGGTCATCATGGTGATCGTGTGAATGGGAGTGCTCACCACCTGCACACATAATATTAAAGCAGAAAACTGAGAAGAAAAAAAACAAGCAGTTCATAACATCACACTTTCCAAATATTGATCCGATGTGGCCTAACGTTAAACATGCTCAAAATAGAAGCCAAGATGGGAATTAAAAAGATACTCACACAACTCATAGCATGGTACTCTTTATTTAGTACTTTCCTAAGATGCTGCATGTACCGTGTTCAAAGAAATGTTTTGCAACTAGACTCATAGTTTATACATAAAATTTGCACTAGGTTTTTTTTCGAGAATGTTCAATCAGTATGTATTATGGAAACCTAATTCATAATTGGAAAATGCAGTTGAGGTCCTCCCAGTTGAAACAATGCAGATCATGATTGACTTAAAAACTCGGTTTACTATTTGAGAACCAAGCCTATTTAAAATTTCCAAGATGCTATTATATTGAAAAAAAAAGAACAATAAATGTTTAGATGAGATCATGGAAGAAAGAATGGATAGCAGACACACAATCAGATCAACAAATAACCTATTTTTCTCTTTCACGAGTATTCATACCAAAAGCATGTGGCAGCTGATGAAGGAAAGCATCACCAAGCATAGCTCCTGCCTGCATTAAAGAGGTTCATATAAATCAAGATAGAGCAACTCCCGATAATTTTGCATTCAAACAGATAAATAGACAATCTAATATTTTTCTTAGAGAGATTGATATGGTGCAAAAAATAACATCAGCATTCCAAAGTGCAAATAGTGCACAGCAGCATTCCAAAGTGCCAATATATAAATTCCCCAGAAAAACAGTGCACAGCAGCATTCCAAAGAAGCTGCATAAATCTTCTCAGTAGTTATTCCTAGCAGATTAACAAGAAGTACATGATCTTCTTCTCTTTAAAATTTACTAAGTATGATTCTTTGAACAGAAAAGTAACAACAAAATGACAAGCAATTAGTAGCATTTATAGGAGAAGTTCTAGGGGAAGAGTGAGAAAATAATCCAACACAAAAAATCTAAATTAAAGTGGCAACAAGAACCTAAAATTATAAATATAAGAACGTGCTAAAAAAGACTGAAAGAGAAAACAGAGGAACAAGAAACCCAACCCCGAATAAAGCTAAAGAATCAACAACAGTCTTCGATGGCTTCCCCTGCACTGCAAATTTAAGCTCGAAGTTGTTAGTAAGCTGTAAGCATAAGTGTGCATCTTTTCAAGATCTAAAAACTGAAAAGGAGCAAGTGGGCTACTTACCAAATATTAAAGGCAACAAAATCAGGCAAATGAGAGAAGCCAAGCTAACCAATAGCGAGCATGACATAGCATTGACCCAGAGTGCTGCCAAAGAATTCAATTAATTGCAATCATAACCATAAAAACTTCTTGCAGAACATTTTTCTAAAAAATTGTCTTTTTTTCCAGAACTAAGACCAAGCATACTGGTAATTCATTTAGTCATTAATACTAATCTTGGTGTAAAAGGCAAAATCAGTCAACCTTTACATAGCATTCAAAAATGAAGTTAATTGAATTAAGACAGCAAAACTACAGAGCATGAAGTGATATTATTAATTATAACAACACAACGTAACACAATGAAACTGATGCCAATTTGCCAGCCCAAGAGGACATACAATTAACAAAAAGAAAAAGGAACAAACAGAAAGTAAAAACATTTCACCAAGTAGCATATCATTAACTACTTAAACACTAAACCTCAATAACATAATCTTCTGAAAAAAATGACATTAAAAGAGCAGAAAAGGACAAACCCCCAACATGAAACAAACTAAACTCAACACTAATACTTTGTTTTCTAAACAAAAACTGTCAAAAATGTAGAAACTATTTACCAATCTCAGAAAGCTCAACATGACCATCATGATCATGCCCATGCTCAAATTCATGTCCATGATCATCATTAGCCCACATCATCTTCAGATCTTCCTCTTCAACAATTTCCTCAGGAAGAAGCACCCTCTGCCCTTGATTCTTCTTGATTTGCCCCACATCATCATCATGCACATGATGAGCATGGTCATGGTCATGCCCATGGCTACACTGGTGGGCCGCCGCCACAGAGAACCCAAAACCCACCACCACCAAAATGCCAAATAAATAGGCATAGATCTGCCGCTGCTTATCTGAAACCGCCCCCATTTCCCACCCGTTTAAATTACACAAAACAAAAAAAGAAAAGAAATTTCAAGAATTAAGAGTGGTTTAAGGGTTAAGAAGGGGATCTAGTCTTGCAAGTGCCCTCAATTGTGATGAAACAAACGGCGCACAGAAATAGGATAATTATGCCCACGATTATGCCGAACGTTACTACATCCATTTTCTTGGCCTATCAAAATTTCATTATTTAATACGGGTTTTTTTCAATTATTTTAAGGAAACTGGCTTAGATTTTGAGACCAAATTTAGACAGCGTGGAAATTATCAGGGAACTTTAGGCAGGGTTGTAGGATATTTATATGCGGTTTCTTGAAATTTAAATGTGATTATTGGCATCATAATTGAGGTTTATTAGCATTTAGCTCTGTTTCAGTATTTTGGAAAAGTGAACTCTTTCTTGCGTTTTTTAACAGTATATAATTAGAAAGTTTATTTCAATGGGGATTATTAACTTACCTAAATTGGAAAAGTGGCAAATAATCTATCATCATTTTGGCTGCGGCTACACAAACTTTAAAAGTTTAATAATTATTTTCTAGGAATTTTACGGACAAACATATTTTTATATTATAAGTGAGGAATCAAACATAAAAGAATTTAAGTGTTCTTTGATGTTGGTTTACCGTAAACAAAACCAAGCATAAAAAAAAGGAATTGTTTGCCTTGGTGTTCGCTTGCTATAAGCAAACAAATTAAAACAATTTTTAAAAAATTGTTTGTTTGCTGCTAAACATTAAATAAAAAGTTAACAGTATGTTCAATTGTGTCAAGCGAACAATATGAGCAAATCGATCGATTCTTGGCCAGAAATATGTAAGGCCCATTTTTTAGTACATTATATACATACACATTATATTAAATATAAAAATAAAAATTAATGTATTAATTTACTAGTTTATTAGTATTATTTAGTGTTTGTCACTCATCCGTGTTCAAATTTTCTTAATTACAAAATTTGATTTATTTTTATATTTTTATGTCACATAACTTTTTTTTAAAATCTATTAAAAGGTCTAATCACATAATAGAACCACCTAAAATGCCTAAATCACATATAATAAAATAGCATCCTAATTTAGGAGAATCGGACTTCTTTTATTTTATTCAAATTAAAATTTTAAAATGCCTAATCACCTAATAAAATTAGTCAATAAAAAGGTTACTCAATAAAAAGGTCTAAATCAGATAATAGAATCTAGTGTCCTAATTAATAGAAGAAGCATACTTTTTAATTTATTTTAATTACATTAACATTGTACACTCATTCAAAATAATTTGAAGAGATTGTTAAGTTTTGATTATGAAAGATTGTTTAGGACTGGTAAGACTCTTCAAGGGAATAATGTTTTTTTAGGACAATAATTTAGGGCGGTTGTGTTTTAAGGACAGTAATCTTACGGGCTTAGAAATATATGACAATATGTTTAAAATCTGTAAATATAGGATAATATGTTTTAAAATTTTATAAATGCAGAATAATTGAGCTTCGAAAATGCCCAAATCTCACGGGACATTTCAGCCCGATTTGGACTCATTCAGGCTCGATTGTCCTACATTTACAGATTTTAAAACATATTGTCCTATATTTTCATATTTTAAAACATATTGTCCTACATTTCTAAATTCGACACAACACCCCTTAAGTTATTGTCCTTGAAAATATTTTTCCCATATTACTTTGAAGGTAGTGATTTGTTTTCGAAGTTGTCTTTTTTTAAGTACTCTTTAACAAAAGAAACAAATTCTGCAATTGATATGGTGGATTACTTGAAGAAAATGGATGGGTGTTTCCCAAATGATTACATTACTTAAGATCTTGTTGAGTATATCAGTTACAGTAGCAAGTGCAAAAAGAAATTTTTCAAAGTTGAAGCTCATTAAAATTTACCTCCGATCAATCATGTCACGTGAAGAATAATGAGTTAGCTATGTTATCAAATTGAGAAAGTAATTATTGAGAAACTTGATAATTATGACTTGGTTACTATTTTTGATATTAAAACTATTAGACGAGTTGTACTTACATAATTACTTGTGACATAATTTTCATTTTATTTTAAGTGTAATAAAATATTTTGTAAATTTATATTTATTAATCTTTAAAAATATGAAAAAAGAGTACCTATTTAATTTAAAGTTCGGCTCAGGCCTCAATATTCCTAGGACCGTCCCTGAATATCACCAATGAATTTTTAATAAAGTGTTCGCTCGTTACAAGTGAACTCTATGAATATCACAATTTCAAATCCATCAATTATGCTTCAAATTTTTTTTAAAAAAAAGTTGATTTTCAAAACTATATATCAATAGGTTGGAAATTTTGAACTCTAAATTTTGTGTTGGATTGAAACCCTTCTTCTTCCCTTTGGAAAACGTTTTCTTTTTGGCAAAGTTTCATATGAAATTGGTTTACCGTGCACCACTCATACTATTGCTTGTAGAAATTAATATTATAGTTACTATAGTATTAGTTTCTATAAGCAATAGTATGAGTGGTGTACGGTAAACCACTTTCACATAAAACCTTCTCTTTCTTTTTTCTCCTCTCAATGATCGTGTTTGCTCTTTTTAATATTTTATTTTATCTTTTTCTTTTAATTATTTTTTAGCAAGAAGGGTATAATAATTTTAAATTGGATTTATTACTAATATTCTCTCCATCAAACAAGACTTTGCACAATTCCTTTTTGCTCGTGTTTTAACGAGTAAGTTGTTTATTTGTATTTAAAATAATAAAATTACTTTTAAAGTGAAGTATGATAGTCTTAACTATTTTACCTTTTCAAATACTAATAAAAAACTCGCTTGTTAAAATACGAACCAAACAGTAACTGTGCAAAGTCTTCCGAAACGGAGGGAATACAACATTTGACCCATTAAAACTGTCAATCCATGTTTTCATAACCGAACCGGTGATCGAACCGGACAGATCACCGGTCAGCGGTTCAACTGGTCGGACCGGTTCAATCGTTTAAATGATTTATGTCTATTTTTTTAATATTTTTATATTTTACTTTTTTTTTTAAATGACTAATTTATCAATGGACTTATAATATTAATATTAATATTTAAATTTAATTAATCAAACTTGAACCATAAAAATAATATAAACGTGTTGTATTTCTTGAGAAATAGATTTTGTCCCACATTGAATAAGTATTAGATGAAATGTGAGAAAAAATAATATAAAAAGGGGAAAAGATTTGTCCCACATCGAATAGTATTAGAATAAATGTAAAATAAAGTTATATAAAAGAGAGAGGAGGTAGATTTTATGGATCTACCATCCCACATCGAATAACTATTAAAAAAGATGTGAGATGGAGTAATATAAAAGGGGGAGTAGGTGTACTTCATGGATCTCCCATCCCACATTGAATAGGTATTAAGAAAGATGTGAGATGGAGTAATATAAAAGGGAGTGGAGGTGGATCTAAATTTTACCTAAACCTCATATCCCACATCGAATAAGTACTAAAAATATGTGAGAGAGTAGGTCTACTGTACAAATTTTTATAGGTACAAATCAATCAATTTAGGAATGGTCAGCGAGTCAGTTGGTCAAAAACAGGTCAAAGCGGGTCAAGGATGAGTTGGGTAAAGTGAAATTGAGTCTCAATTGGGATTTGTATATATACAAATTTGTATCCTAGACTTTGTCTATTTAAGATGGAGTAATATAAAAGGGGTGGGGGGTCTAGATCCTTACTAACAAGAAAGATAAGTGAAAAATTGATTGGTATTAAAAATAATTAATTGTTTAAAATTTAAAAAAAACATTTAAAATTTTTAAAAAAAAAACGGCCGAAGGTTTAACCTATAAACCGATTCTTAGGGGGTGTTCGGACCGGTTCCGGGTCCGATTCCCGATTCAACCGATCGAATTGGCCAGTCCGGTCCGATTTTGAAATCATTGCTGTCAATGCACGCTAAAAAGTAAAATTGCTACCAATTACAATTTGACCAATAAAATGACATTCTTACAATTAATTCTTGTAAGTCAGCAACCAACAAAATTAGGGTAAAAAACTCTAAGCTACAATCCAAACTTTGTCTTGCTACAAACCCACAGTTAAGAAAACTAATTCCATCAGCTACAAAGTAAAATTTGAAAGGACCTCAGTAACCTTACTATTAAAACTTGGATTAATCATTAATAATAATGATATAACTAACCCCATAATATACCCACCCCCTTATTTTGTGTCAGATGAAATACCAACCCTTCCCCAAACCCACCCACCTGTAGTACACATCAAATCATAATATTTGTGTCAGAGTGTATAATTTGAGATAAAGATTGTATCAAAATTTGTTATATCTGAAAGAAAGGTAAAGTTGTTCATTTCCAACAGAGAGGAATGGCTGCGACGGTGGAATTCTGTGGAGGAAAAAAGTACAGAGGTTGTTGGTGGATACAAAAATATAGATCGGCGAAAGTTTGGATTGTAGCTTAGAGTTTTTGACCCAGTTGTTCGTTTCCAACAGAGAGGAAGGGCTGCAAAAGTGGAATTCTGTGGAGGAAAAAAAGTACAGAGGTTGTTGGTGGATACAAAAATAAAGGTCGGCGATAGTCAAGTTAAGTTGTTTACGGATTAAAGTTGTCGTATAATGGCATGGGTAGTTTGGTAGGTTTTGTTGTGGTAAATAAGGGCATTATAAGTGAATGCAGGCATATAGTGTAATTGTTCTGGGGATTTGAAGGTATTGCATGTGGGTTTTATGGGTTTGGTTTGATATGGGTTTGGTTTAATATGCTGATGTTTTCATTTATATGTTCAATATAATTATCAGGATGGAATTTTTCGTTTCCGGAAGATATTTTTTCGATTTTGAGGTTTGAAGGATCTAATTCAAGGTGGGTCACCCTGTACTCCCATAAATCATTGAATGTTATGAAAAAAAATGTATTATCTATTGATAAAAAGGTTGATTATGTATTTTGATGTTCTGTATTTTGGGAACTAGAGTTTTGTGGGTTTTGAGTTGTAATACAATGTATTAAGGGTATTACAGTTAATTGTTTATGGCTGCGGGTTTTTTGTATTTTTTTTAAGTAGATGATTCAGAAAGTGTAAAAAAAGTTAGTATTTGTTTGGGATGTGGGTAGATGTGGGTTCCATGGGATAGCTGTCAATTATGACATGAATATGAAGTTCGGGCTATTGTATTAGTATACAAAATAGTTATGTACACATGTGAAATCATTGAAGTAATATCATTGTTTGTTGTTTCATGGATGGGATTGACAAGTCTGAATGATCTAATTTAGGGTGTGTAATCCTGTAATTACATAAATCATGCATATTGTGAGGAAATTGTATTATTTGTTGGTAAAAATGTTGATTATGTATTTTGATGTTATGTATTTAGGGAATTATAGTTTTGTGGGTTTTGAATTGTAACTGAAAATGTTGATATCATGTTGTTAAACAATGTATTAACGGTATTATATTTAATGGGTGAGGGGTTTTATTGTGTTTCTGAAATAAATGATTCAGAAACTGCAGAAAAGTTAGTATTTGTTTGGGTTGTGGGTAAATGTGGGTTACATGGTATAGCTGTCAAGTAATTATGATAGTGAATATGTAGTTTGGGATATTTTATTAGTATACAAAATAGTTATGTACACATTTGTAATCATTGAATTAATATAATTGTTTGTTGCTTCATGGATGGGGTTAACATTAGAAAAAATCAAGAGGATGGCTAAAAGAAGATCGTCAAATAGGTTGATGGATGAGAAAAAATCAAAAGGCAAAAGTACAAGAGGGAAGGGTATCAGTCTGAAAAAGGGTAGAGTAGAGAAGACCAAAACCAACGACAGCAACTCAGGTACACAAATGTTTAGATGAAAAAATAAAATATAATATGGTTTCGTTTATTGACTTGTTCTGTATAATTAGATTCCGATTTAGTTTTCAAAAGCACAAAGAGAAGTAGAATGAGTCCAAACACAAAGGGTGAAAGCAGTAAAAGAAAGGGAAAACAACGAATGAAGGTAGAAGCTGAAGAACAAGGTTAGTGTGTTAATATTCTGATATTTTGTATATATGTATTGTAAGTAACATCATTTCTAACATATGGTGAGTGCATAAATTATAAATAGATGATGAAGGTGATGCTGGAAACCAAACATGTTATAAAAGCAATCTAAGGAGTGTGGTGAAGGATATTAACTCCATATCATACACAAAGGCACATTTGAAAGAACTTAAAAAGACTCCGTTCTGGTTAATGTTTGATAGCATATACGGCCTAGATATAAAGAAACTGAAAAGTGTTATGAATATGTGTAAGAAACACGAGGAAGACATAAAGGAGATGATATTGTCGTTTGATACAAGGATGCAAAAGTTTGTTGTGGGAAAGGATATGATAGGACTGACCAAAAGGGATCTACAGCTAATCTTTGGACTAACAGGAGGAGTAGAACGTATACCTTTGAAAGGTACTGATTACAATATGTCAGGATGGATAAATAGAGTATTTAGCGGGCCTGTGAACGTAAAGAATAGGAAGTTTGTCATGACAAAAAGATGTTGGGATTATACTGAAAAGTATGCTTTTTACTTTGTATAATCGAAACTGAATTTCAGACTTATTTACTGAAATAAATTGTTTATCACTGATGCTTTAAATATGATTGAATGTTATATATATTTACTGCATAACTGTTCAATAATTCGTACGTGTTACACTGTAGTTAATTTAGTGATACCAAATCACAGAAGATTAAATTAACAGTCCCTTGTAACTAAAAGTACGTCATTCACGACCTAGATGGAAATGAACAACCATCGCGAAAGGTTGAGGTGTAAGGCTCAGATTGGTTTGTCTTGACCAAGAGATTACACTAGTGCATGGTGATCTTGTTGAATAGGACCCTGAGGAGGATAAATTCTTGAGAACCGAACAAGGAAGAATTAGACCTCGGTGGTTCGTTGTTTCTTAACCTTCGCCCCTTAAATAAGATCACGTGGGATTGGTAACTATTGCTTTGACTTATCATGGGTAAATAATCGAGAGATTCAATACTTTTTATCTTGGGCAATATTATTGGTCACATGTGTTGGTACCGTGCTGAAACGAAGTTTTACGTGTATGGGGGAATACACGTGTTCAAATGATTTTAAAACTTTTTTCTTCATCGAGGTCACTTGGGTCGATAATCCTCAAGATTAGGTTCGAGAAGCACTGATCGCTCGAGTCAAAGTCTCATCGAGACGGTGATCCCGAGCTTCGCCAGATACCTCGAGATAATCCCAACCGAGTCCCGAGTGTCAGAGATCCTGAAGTTGCTTGGATCGATAACTAACTTATGAATCCTCGGAAGAGATTTGATTCAGTAACTATCTGTTAGCGTTCTACTCGATCGTCTGGAATGGTTGGCCCTTTAGTTTATACTCGTTTTAAGCTTTCTTTGAAAAACCTTCCCTTTATGAAATAATGATTAGGTTGTGATTCACTTATCCAACTTCAATTGGATTGATTCCAATCGAATACCAAATGAAAAGTATGCTTTCAAAAAATCAAGTCAATGCAGCAGTTAAGCATGAGATAAGGAAAGCAATAAAGAACACAACAATTATAGTGGTTCGGAGACTCAAGCTCCTACATCCTCTCTCCGATCCTCAGAGAAATTCACTATCAACTTCTGAGCTTTCTGACTACCTTGTAGTTTACTTACTCAACTCGGCCCTGAGTTTTCTGACCACTCCACGTAGTTTACTTACTCAACCCAACCTTGAGTTTTCTGACTACCTCCGTAGTTTACTTACTCAATCACACACAAGCTTTCAGACTACCCCTGTAGCTTACTAACTTCTCCTCTAGAGTTTTCTGACTACTCCGCGTAGTTTACTAACTCTTTACAACTCTTCTCACCAACAAACACACTCCAACTACCTTCACAAGGGTTTGGGGTTTCTTGGTTGGTTTCCAACTAGGATGAGATATCCTTTACAATGAAGCACAATGCAAAGGGTTAGGATATCTCGACTAAGCTTTGGATATTTCTTATCAAGCTAGGCTTAGTATAGTGAGCTCTCTTCAATATAGAAGCACTTGGGAAATTCTAAGTTTTTCGAGTGCTTTAACTTTTGCAAGAATAAGCTTGAGCTCTTGAGTTGCGTATAAATTTCCCGTAACCTTACAATGTAGAGGGTCACCAGTATTTATAGGCATACACCAAGGTCACTCTTGAAAACTATCCGTTGGAGAGATAGCTTCGTGAGTTTCCTCTTAAGGTGTATGAGAAACGGCTATATTTAGGATTTGAACCTCGCTAACACGTTTTAGGCTATAGCCTTTCATGTAGCCGGTCTTCACTTTTTGCAGTCTGGAACTTTTGTACATCTGACATCTTTTTCAATGACACATCACGGTCGATGTTAGTATGGTATGATGTCGTCTTCCTATTTTTGACTTTTGTCTCGGTTAAAGGTAGACACCTTCAGCGGCTCTTTTTGGTTACAAACTCGAGTTTGATATAACCTTAACAACACTTCGACTTAGTTCCTTTTTATGCGCATTTGAATGTCTTGGCAATATCTAACTTTCTAAGGAATCGCGATCTTCTCAGTATTGCATCCTTCAGATAGATTTTTTCAGTGCCTCGGAACATTGAGTTCATATCGAGCATTCAACTTTTTACCGAGTCTTGCCATTGTGCCTTTGATATTCTTGATCTTCGATTCTCGATCTTGGTCTTGCGTCTTGAGTCTTGAGTCTTGAGGTCTTCGAGTCTTTGTAGTTTATCTTGACCGATGTAATCGAGTCTTCGTCTTGAGTCTTGATTACTCAATATCATCATCGAAGTCTTGATTCTCGGTTTCATCCCCGAAACCCGGATACTTCATAATCATCTTGAGTTCTTGAGTCTTGAACTTATCTCGAACTATATCTGCCGACTATACATTTTGCGAGATAACATCCCCGAGTACTCTAAAACCCGAATCGACTAACTATCAAGATCATTCGAACATGTCATACTTAGGGGTTTTGGGATCTTAATCAAAATCATATATCTTTATTAAATTCATCTCCCAACAATTTCCCTTTTTGATGATGCCAAAACCTATCTTGTTACAAACATATAACCTATACTCAGGTTTCAGTTTATCCTATTACAAGATTGGTTATGTCCCAACAATTTCCTGAATCAGAGAATCTCCCAACAAATTCAGAGAGTCTCCCAATCAATTAATAATTTCTTCAGTAATGAATCTCTTTAAATAGTTCATTACCAAATACTTAAACAATTTCCCCCAAATTCAGACAATTTCTCCCTTATCGACATACAATCAGTTTAGAGGCATTCATTCAGCATATCAAAATAAAAGACATGTAAATAAGATAATGAGATATTATCTTTTGAGCATAATGATAAATCTTCATTGATGATGAGTATACCATTACAGATTACAATGAGTTTATCAACAAAATCAAAAAGACAAAAATTTAAAGATTACATAATCTTCTGAGTCTTCAGTCTTCTGATTTGGCTCTTCAGTCTTCTGCTCTTCAGTTTCCTTCAATCTCAACTTCATCAGCGGGCACCTCCAGGTCAAACATTCCGAAAAATCTCTTCTTCAGCTCATTTCTTTCCTTGATGATGTCCGGACTGTTTCCTGTTAGACCCAACTGACCAGCATACTGAGCAATCTCTTGAGTAATGGCCTTCTCATTCACCAAGCCATTATCAAGTCTTGGAGGAGGATAGGAATATGGACCAGGGGCTACTATCTGTATCTCTCCTTCATCCTCAAGGTTAATCCACTCTCTGAGATACTTTGGATAGAAGGTAAGGAGATATTCAATGAATGCTTCATTTCGATCCGAGCTTTCCCTCTCCATTCCCTGAGAACATCATAATTGAACCAGAAGGTTCTCTTGACTTCTTCCCACATATCGTTGAGTTTGATAGGCATCCATTTATCAACGTGGGGCCACTTTAGTGCTTTTGATGTTCCTTTCCTCTTGCTCGCAAACTTCCTGAATTCACTCCTTCACTACGCTCTTCGTCTATCTTCTTTTCGATCCACAGACGCTCCACGAGACCGGCAAAGCGGCTTTCTTAGCTTGTTCCATTTGGAGTGTCTTCAGAGCATTTCTCGTGTTGAAGACTTTCTTCTGAGGTTGAGACTCAGATTCTTCTTTATCTTCATCATCCAGAATCAGCTTCCTCTGGATTGGCTTAGAAGCCTTCGCACGCTTGCTTTCAGGTTGAACACCGCCCAAGGCTTTCCTCTTCATAGGCAATTCAGCAGCAGCCTGGCTTGTTCCAACCTTTGCTCTAGCACTCAGTTTTTCTTTTGTAACATCAAGCATGGTTTGCTTAGAAACTCGAGTGTAGATAGGCTTCTCTACCTGAGCGAACTTCAATTTCTCAGTAGCTTCGACTTCTTTTAAGGCTTTTGCTAGATTATACATTTCAGCATCTTTCTGAGCCTTCTTCTCCAAAGTACGTGCCATGAACTTTCTGAGGTCTTCACCTTCCTTTTCCCCCTTCTTGGCACCGTAATTTGGAAGAAGCCTGGAGAGTGCTGTGTCCATGTGATATTGCTCTTTGCTCACACAGCGAATCTCTCCTGCTATCTGATCTTGTTCGTCTTCCAGCCTCCTTAGATGGTTCTTGGCCACAGAAAATTCTTGAGATAAGTGGGGGCCAACCGAAGAGTGCTTCTTTGAACATCTCTGTCATCTTGGTCATGAGTAATGAGCTCATTTCCTCAACAAAGCCAGACTTGATTAGCACCTCATTCTTTCTGCGGTTTCACTTCTAGGAAATCGAGAACTCTCCCGGTGTTTTACGCCCGGTTCATCACTTAACTTCGGCCTTGACTCCCTCCAAACTTCTCATTCGGCTTTTCTTCCATGGAGGTCATCCGGGTGGTCGAGTGTTTTGAATTTGCACCACTCGAAGAGTGACTAAGACTTTCCATCTTTTGAGCTTGATTGGCAACGTCTCTTCCATCCGAGCAATTTTGATCATCATTGGCTCAACCTTCTCAAGTTTTTCCATCAAGGGAGTGAGATCAATCTCGGGAATCTTCTGATCTCTCTCTTTGTCATCGATCATCATGAGGTTCGGGTACAATCTGGGGTCGGCCTACCTGCACTGAGCTTCGGCTTCAACTTTGAAGAGTTCTAGCTTCAGTCTGAGGTTGACCAATTCTAGGTTGATCGCCAATGAAGTCTCCTTTTCCATCCGAGGCCGCTTCTCAACATCTCTCTGTTGGTCCCCATCTCCATCTTTAGATTTGTCTCTCACTTTCGGGCAACAACTTCCGATTGCTCTCCTCTCGGCCCAACTTCTTTTGAACCGGCTCATCAAAATCGGAGTTTTTCATCCACGAGCTTTGTCCTTACGAACCCCGAGAAGTCGGTCGAGGAAGGTTGTCTCCTCATTCCACCGATCTTCCCCTCTAAAAGCAAAAGCAATGTCAAGCATCTCGGGAAAGAGTCCGATTGAGGATGAACACAGTTGTCCTTAATCGAAGAAAACATCTTGCGAGATCGGGGTATGGTGAGCTCAGTGGTAGCGGTCTAGAATGAACCGTTCCCTTGCACCTCCACTCGCCTTCTTGAAACCGCCCTTCTTCCATCTCGGGCTCTGGTTCGGTTGAAGCATCGGTGAGGATCAAGCAAATAGATCATTGAAGCTCATCAAGAATATTACGCTCCCGAGCCTCGCTGAGAAGAAGTTTGTCAGGTCCAGTCCTCGTTTGCATCGAGAGGGTTTACGAGGCCTGAGTTGGCATATCCTCGGTTTGAATCGAGTTGGCTCTTCTGGCATGCGAGCCTCGCACATCTTCAGATCGACTGAAATGGGCTCTTCGTGTTCGAGCTCGCACATCCGAGGTAGGTATCTCGAGGTCTCGAGCTCCTTTAAAAATTTCCTGAGAAATTTTATCTGAACTTAGAGATGTCTCAAGCACCTCAGAGAAGACCTGTTCCTCAGTTTGGTCTTGTGTCTTGGAGATAACCTGAGCCAGAACTTGCAATGGTGAACTCTGAGCGGTTTGGCCCTCAGGTTGAATCTCCTCAGAATCACTGCCATCTTCATCAGTGAGAACCACCAATCTTCTGCGCTTTGGGGCAAGGTTCTTTTGCTTCATTATTTTAGCACCCTGCTCCATCTTTGCCTCCAACAAAACCTTCCCCCTGGTTTGTTGAGTCTCTTTATCAGCCGCAACTGGTGATTCTACCTTCTTTTCTCTCTTCCCCTTGATGGCTTGCTTCTTTGAAGCAATGGGTTTAAAGAGAATTTTGGACTTAGGGAATGGGGTCGAATTGGCGAAGATATCCTCCTCCTCTCTGCACATCTCCAAAATATAAGCAATTTTGGTGGCATGGTGGATCTTGCCTTTGATTGAGATCGCCCCGTCAACCTTCCTCAAAACTTTGGTCTGCTCACTCACCGTCTGAATCAGGAATTTCAGCCAGTTGAAGTCGGTGGTGGGTGAGGCCTCTATTGCCGCCATCAACGAGCCGGTAACCGACCGCTCAAAACTCCCCGCAAGACTCATGATGCACTTGCTCACAATATCCATCAACACACGATATTGTGGCTTTAAGTGCCTCTTATGTAATGTCGCCTCAAACTTAATGAAATTCTCAAAGAATCCTATCTAAGTATTCCGATCTCTACCCGACATATACATCGTAGGATCCTCTCCTCTATCACGAGCTCAAAAACATCATTCAAATTTTTTGAACTATATACGAGATCCCTCTCAAAATCGATGTATTTGGACGATTCGCTCTAAATGTGATCTGATTATCTTAGAATGCATCTGATCCTCTTCATCTAACTTCAAGTTATAGATGAATTCGATTACCTCTGTCGCAAACTCCCCGGTGCGGGTGGGTTTTGCGACTAGTTAAATGAGTTTTGATCGAATCATATGCAGAGCTTCCTCTTCTGGCTTTGAGTTGGTTGTGCTTTCGAGTGAGACAACGAACTCGTACCATGGCTTGTTGGTTTCGGCTAATCTCTCGAACAAGGTTGGAGCCATTTTAGAGATTGATTTGAGAAGTGAAGCTTTAGGGTTTGGGAATTCTGGGCAAAGGGGATTTTTATTTGCAGAGGATTTGGGAACGAAGGGTTTGATAAAATTTTGGCTTGAAAGGCTTCTTAGGGTATATATAGCTTCGAGATCGTGGGGAATCGCGTTGGTTAGGTGAAAAACAACGGTTGAGATTAATCTCCGATTAATCGGGTATACGAACCGACGATCTCCGAAAAGTAAGCCGCCAAAACATCCTCATTGGTCATTAATGTAGCAGAGCATTAAATGACTATTGACTTTCTTCGGAATTTAAAACAATCCCGCCCAAAAACATTCCTCAGGTGTTTTGTATTTATTGCGAATGATTACTGAACTTTACTTAAGCAATAAATGAGTCGTATGAGTCATTACTTCTTCAGACCAATTTCTCTCTATCAGTCTTATCGAAAGTAATCGACCTTGATAAAATGTCGATAATAATCGAAAAATCTTGAAATGGTTCAAGATGCTTTCTTAATCTTGACCTTGAAGAAATCTGAGTTTCTCGAGACTCGATTCAAGATTTCCATTTTATCCTAAGCTTCTCAAGAGAATTCGAGAAAACTTCATGCTACGAAAACCTTAAATTTTTCAGATTTTACTTTATACACCTGGTTCTAACATCCCTAATTCAACTGAAAGTTCCTGAAATCTTGATTCCGCCAAAGGTTTAGTCAAGATATCGGCTCTCGCTTATCGGTATGAATTTTCTCCATCCTTATGTCCTTCTTCTCGACATGATCTCGATGAAGTGATGTCCGATATCCACATGCTTGCATCCGGTGTGCAATAACGGGATTACGTGAAATAGCAATGGCACTATTATTGTCACAAAATATTG
The DNA here is from genome assembly GCA_037126765.1 of Stenogyne calaminthoides. Classification (NCBI taxonomy): domain Eukaryota; kingdom Viridiplantae; phylum Streptophyta; class Magnoliopsida; order Lamiales; family Lamiaceae; genus Stenogyne; species Stenogyne calaminthoides. The sequence goes on along the minus strand of JBBCBC010000018.1, from coordinate 31,496,602 downwards.
GTACTTCATTGGCTTCAACTTTATAATCCCTTAATTGTTATGCGGGCAAAGAATCGAAAACACGGCTGACTTCCTATGACCATGTATTTACTTCAATGAGATCTTTGGTTGCTCTTGAGGTATGTTTCTTCGAAAACCAAGATATCAGCTTACTTCCTAGAAATTGACAAGTTCCTGAAGTGGACTTCCTGTCAATTCTGCAACCTCCATAATCAGCATCTGAGTAACCAGTTAATTCAAGGTTATCATCAACTGGATATTACAATCCTCTATTCACTGTGCCTTTAAGATACTTCAGTATCTTTTTGGCAGCTTCCATGTGACTAGCCTTAGGATTAGCTTGGTATCTTGCACATATCCCAACAGCAAATGTTATATCCGGCCTACTTGCTGTGAGATAGAGCAATGATCCAATGATTCCTCTATAATCAGTATGGCTTACTGATTTGCCTTCAGAATAAGGATCCATCTTGTAGTTAGTATTCATGGGAATCCTAACTGTATTGCAATTCTGTACACCATACTTGGCAATCAGATCTCTGGTGTACTTTGCCTGGTTGATGAATATTCCTTCCTTTGATTGTTTCACTTGAAGACCTAGAAAGAAATTCATCTCTCCCATCATTGACATCTCAAACTTGCCTTTCATCAGTGTTGAAAACTTCTCACACAGCTGATGGTTTGGAGATCCAAAAATGATGTCATCAACATATATCTGAACTAGTAAGATATCTTTCCCATCCTCTATCCCCACGACGAGTTCTATCAACAGTTCCTTTGACAAAACCATGGTCAGTAAGAAACTGAGAAAGAGTATCATACCATGCTCTGGGTGCTTGCTTAAGACCATACAAGGCTTTTCTGAGCCTGTAAACTTGGTCATTCTGTTTGAAACCAGGAGGTTGTTCCACATAAACCTCTTCTTTAAGCACACCGATTCGTAAATGCACTTTTCACATCCATTTGATAGGTATGTGAACTTCATGTGGGCAAAGATATGCAAGAAACAATCGATGGCTTCTAGTCTTGCAACAGTGCAAAGGTTTCATCATAATCCAAGCCTTCTTCTTGGGAATAACCTTGTGCAACTAGCCTTGCCTTGTTTCTTACAATGTTGTTGTTTTCATCTCTTTTATTCTTGAAAACCCACTTGGTTCCAATGACATTGTGCCTTTTTCGGGTCTATCTACTAGCTCCCATACTTCATTCCTTGAGAATTGATTGACTCTTCTTGCATAGAAGAATCCAATGAGAATCTTGTAGAGCTTCACCAATCTCGGTGAGGTTCTTTCTCCGATAGGAAGCGCCAGAATAGTGCACTCTCACCATGGAACCTTCTTTGTTTTAACACCTTGGTTAGATCACCCACAATCCGACTTGTAGGATGACTATCCAACCATTTCCTTCTTGATGTTCCCCTTCAAGAATATCCTCAACATTTGAAATGTTAGGTTCGATTAAATCAAGAACTTCGAGGAACAATGTAGCAGAGAAAAAGGAATCATCTTCCTCAGGGAAATTCTATTGAGAACATTGTCGAGACATTTGTTCCCCTTTGGTTGATAGATTGAGAATTTGCCTCATTTGTGACCACATCTTCATTGGCATCACATACCGAGTCGAGGCGGTGTCTGTCAGATTGGTCACCTTTGGAGTGTTGGTTTTCCCGAGTCTCACCATCCCGATTTCCATCCTTAACTTCTTTATTCGAGTCCGAGTCACTCCAATCATAGATAGTGGACCGACTTCTTCTTTTCGAGTTCATTGGATGACTTATCTTTCGTTTTCAGGGCTTAATCTGGTGATCCTCTTGGGCGGTTCATAGCATCATGTTCTGTTTCTTCCGAACACAAGTAGATTCATCAAAAACAACATGAGGTGTTTCCTCCACAATAAGAGTCCTACAGGTTGTAAACTCGAAAGTTTTTCTTGACTTCGAATATCCTAAGAATATTCCTTCATCGAACTTTACTATCAAATGTTTTCAACTCGATCTTTACCATTATTGTGTATGAAACACTTGCAACCAAACACACGAAAAGAAAGAAACAAGAGGCTTCCTTTCATTCCAAAGCTCATAGGGTGTTTTGCCTTGACTCTTAGTCAAGATGGATCTATTCTCGAGAGTAGCATGCGGTGTTGACGACTTCAAATTTCAAAAATCTTTTAGGAATATCGACCTTCAATTTATCATTGTCCTTGCGAACTTCTTTTGAGTTCTGTTCCTTCTTTCAAAGAACACCGCTTTTGTTGGGGTCCTTGCGGTGATGTTTCATGTGAAATTCCATTCTCTCGCACAATAATCGATATGATATGATTTATAAACTTCGTTTTTTTGTCGATCGATTTTGACCACACTCGATTTTTTCTCAATCATCGAGCCTTTTCAAGAACTCTGGCAAACTTTATTCGAGTCTCTTTCTTACTGAGTAAGAATATGACCCCAAGTATATCTTGAGTAGTCATCAACTACTACCAATGTGTATTTCCTGCCATTAGTGCTTACTGGTGTTATAGGACCAAAAAGATCCATATGCAGTAACTGAAGTGTCCTGTCAGTAGAAACCTCTACTTTGCTTTTAAATGATGCTTTTACTTGTTTTCCTTTCTGGCACGCATCACAAATATGTTCCTTACTGAACACTTCATTAGGCAACCCTCTCACAAGAGCTAATCTTGCAAGTTTGTTCAGGGTTTTGAAATTTAGGTGATTCATTCTTTTATGCCATAACCAACTGGTATTAGTGGAACTTTTAGCAACTAAACATGTATCTTTAGGAGTTGAACTCCAATCAGCAAGATACACATTCCCTTTTCTTGTACCAGTCAGTAGTACTTTCTGTGATGTATCATCTTTCACAAAACATAAGTTCTTAGAGAACTCAACATTAAAACCCTTATCACAGAATTGGCTAATTGAAAGCAAGTTATGCTTCAATCCAGATATATATGAAACACCATGGATATGAACTGAGTCGATTTCCAAAGTTCCATATCCTTGATCAATCCTTGGAGTTATCTCCAAAAGTGATCTGTGGGCCTCTTTGTTCAACATAGTCACTGAGTATCTTCTTGTATCCTGTCATATGTCTTGAACATCCACTGTCAAGATACCATATATCAGGAGCCTTTTCATCTCTGCTCATCAGTGCCATGTGATCTTTCATCAGCTTAGTGCCCTTGTTTTCCTCCTGAAAAATAGATCAATTCTTAGGTACCCAATTTGTGTAGGGTCCCACGAGGTTAATTTGTACCTTTCGGAATCCAAATCGCCGACAACTCTAATCACTTTAGAGTGGCTAATCATCTTCCATAAACATCAACATATACATCCACTACTACGGGTGCCTTAGCGAGTTTTCGTATATGTGTGCTAGCTTTAAGCATGAACATGTGCCTTTGAATTCTTCTTTGGTTCAGGCCTTCTGTTCAGATGCTTAGGCTTTTGTGCTGCCGGTCTAAATCTTTTTTGACTCGGGTTCAAATAACCTTTACCCTTAGGCAAGTGGGGTTCGGGTTATGCATCTTGAAACTGGGTCTTTCAAAGATCTTGAGGACTTGGTCTCTTCGGTTGAGAATGTCTCTATTTGAGTGTTTCTCATCCGAGGATTCCTCGATGGTTCATTGTGGAGCCTTTCGGGTTTGCATTCTTAACCGAGGCTTTGAAGTATTTGCTCGAAACTTTCAATCGACCTTTCGGGTTTTCTAGCCTTTACAGGGTTTGGGCTTTCTAACCCGATCATTCGATTTTTTCGAGACCATAGGTCATTTTCCCTTGTCTACAACCTTGGGCATTACTTGAGTTTGAAGTGTAGGTGCTAATTGGTTTTACAAAGATAGTCTTCTTGCTACTTGATGCAAAGATTCGAGATGACCTTGTGAGGTTCCCCCTAGAATAAATCTTAATCCAGTTTTTATAGTGGCAGATCTCTGGTAACTTTGAATTTCATCTATTACATTAGATGCTTTATTCAATAGAGTTAACTTCTTTTGTGCACTATCCTCATAGTTCTGTAGAGTTTTATGCTTCTCAGAGAGGTCATTGAACTTCGATTTCGATTAGTGAATCTCTTGGTGAATTTCTCTAGCTTTTTCGATTAGGGGCGATGATCAACTTCTCTTTTCTCGAGAGTTGTACTTTCGTAACATCGATTCATCGGTAGCTCCCATTAATTGAGAAGTGATTTCAATATTGCTAGAGTCATTCCATTTTAGATTTTCGACTTTTCGGTTCCTTATTCGCTCTTGAGTTCGATTTAGCGATCCTTGCAAAAACAAAGATAGTCCTTCATCGATTCTCAAAAGAATCCATCAGGTCAAAATGACTGTTTTCAGTGGAACTTGAAAACTCTTGTGCTAGTGTAGGAGCAACAACGGAGAAAGAAGAGTTTACCTCCTCAATGGCCATCAGACAAATGTCATCACTTTCGCTGTCTGAGAATATCTCATCTGAAGAGCTAGATCCCTCCTCGAGTTTTTTCTTTCGCTACCATGGCCTTTTTTGCTTGAGAACTTCTGGTCTCTTTTAGCTTGTCTTTCTCTTCTCTCCTTAGCACTCAAATCTGGACAATCATACTGGTAGTGACCTTTCTTCTGGCAATTATAACATATGTTGGCATCATCATCCTGGTCATTTTCTTCTTTGGACTTGGAGTCCTTTCTCTTGGATGAAGATCCTTCAGTTTTCAGGTCTTTCTTCTTCTCAGTTGATCTGTCCTCAGGTTTCTTCTGGTACCTGTGGTTCCTGTAATAGTTTTTGTATTTTCCAAATCTACTATTAAGTCTATCAAACCTCCTTGCCATCAATGCTAGCTTTTCCTCAAGCTCATCCTGATGTTTGGCATGGGGGTTCTCAGACTCTCTAGTTTTACAGGTTTTATCTTTGGCTTTTAAAGCCACATTTTTACTCGATGAAGAATCATCTTTCTTTGCAAACCTTTTTGGATTTCTTTATCAATTACAAATTCATAGGCTTTCAGCTCAGAGAAGACTTGTTGATATGGCATTGAACTAATGTTCTTGGTGTTTTCAATCACCACTGCATGAATATCCCATTTCTTAGAAAGACCTCTAAGAATTTTCAATGCCACTTCTCTTTGTGGATATTTCTTTCCAAGTGCATTTAGATCATTCATGATGCTAGTGAATCTGACTTCCAGTTTGTCTATTGATTCACCATCATCCATTTCAAAACTATCAAACTTTCCAATTGTCACTGAAAGTTTGTTTTCTTTTATATGATATGTGCCTTGGCACATTACAGCTAGTGTATCCCAAATCTCTTTAGCAGTATTACAGTGAGAGATCATTCCCATCACACCATCATCAATTAGATTTGTATAGTGTGTCTTTTTGCAATGTAGTCTAGATTGACTAACTTTCTCTCCTCGAGGATTCAATTGGTCATCACACCTAGGAAATTCTGCTCTAGGATCAATTCTCTCATCTTCTGTTCCTCTGGGATTCACCACAAGAAATTGGAATGGTCCTTGAGAGACCACTCTCCACATACGCTCATGTTTGGAATAGATGAGCCCTGCATTCTCGATCTCCATAGATCATAGTTCTCCACCGAGAACATGGGAAATTTTTAGAAGACATTTTTCCGATCTTTTGAAAAAAAAAAAAATTCAAAGAAATAAGATCGATTCGGATAGACCACAAGTATTTTTGAAAATAAAACTTTGGTCAACACGTGAGATGGTCAAGTTGAACCCTTTGCTCGATACCACTTGTTGGTCCGGTGCAACGAGTTTTACACGCGTGTATGGGGGAATACGCGTTCAAATTGATTTTAACTTTTTTTTTTCATCGAGGTCACTTGGGTCGATAATCCGAAGATTAGGTTTCGAGAAGCACAGATCGCTCGAGTCAAAGTCTCATCGAGGCGTTGATCGAAGCCGCTTTCGGATACCTCGAGATAATCCCAACCGAGTCCTCGAGTGTCGAGATCCGAGTTGCTTGGATGGATAACTAACTTCATGAATCCTCGGAAGAGATTTGATTCGGTAACTATATCTGTTCTAGCTACTCGATCGTCTTGGAATGGTTGGCCCTTTAGTTTATACTCGTTTTAAGCTTTCTTTGAAAACCTTCCCTTTATGAAATAATGATTAGGTTGTGATTCACTTATGCAACTTCAGTGGATTGATTCCAACTGAATACCAGTGAAAAGTATGCTTTCAAAAATCAAGTCAATGCAACAGTTAAGCACAGATAAGGAAATCAATAAAGAACACAACAATTATAGTGGTTCAGAGACTCAAGCTCCTACATCCACTCTCTCTGATCCTCAGAGAAATTCACTATCAACTTCTGAGCTTTCTGACTACCTTGTAGTTTACTTACTCAACTCGGCCCTGAGTTTTCTGACTACTCCACGTAGTTTACTTACTCAACCCGACCTTGAGTTTTCTGACTACCTCCGTAGTTTACTTACTCAATCACACACAAGCTTTCAGACTACCCCTGTAGCTTACTAACTTCTCCTCTAGAGTTTTCTGACTACTCCGCGTAGTTTACTAACTCTTTACAACTCTTCTCACCAACAAACACACTCCAACTACCTTCACAAGGGTTTGGGGTTTCTTGGTTGGTTTCCAACTAGGATGAGATATCCTTTACAATGAAGCACAATGCAAAGGGTTAGGATATCTTGACTAAGCTTTGGATATTTCTTATCAAGCTAGGCTTAGTATAGTGAGCTCTCTTCAATATAGAAGCACTTGGAAAATTCTAAGTTTTTCGAGTGCTTTAACTTTTGCAAGAATAAGCTTGAGCTCTTGAGTTGCGTATAAATTTCCCGTAACCTTACAATGTAGAGGGTCACCAGTATTTATAGGCATACACCAAGGTCACTCTTGAAAACTATCCGTTGGAGAGATAGATTCGTGAGTTTCCTCTTAAGGTGAGTGAGAAACGGCTATATTTAGGGTTTGAACCTCCCTAACACGTTTTAGGCTATAGCCTTTCATGTAGCCGGTCTTCACTTTTTGCAGTCTGGAACTTTTGTACATCTGACATCTTTTTCAGCGACCTGTCACTGTCAGTGTCAGTATGGTACAGTGTCATCTTCCTCTTTTTGACTTTTGTCTCCAGTTAAAGGTAGACACCTTCAACGGCTCTTTTTGGTTACAAACTCTGAGTTTGATATAACCTTAACAACACTTCTGACTTAGTTCCTTTTGTCTGCATTTGAATGTCTTGGCAATATCTAACTTTCTAAGGAATCGCGATCTTCTCAGTATTGCATCCTTCAGATAGATTTTTTCAGTGCCTCGGAACATTCAGGTTCATACTGAGCATTCAGTACTTTACTGAGTCTTCAGTTAATTACTGTGCCTTCAGTATTCTTGATCTTCAGTTCTCAGTCTTCAGTCTTGCGTCTTCAGAGTCTTCTGAGTCTTCAGGGTCTTCTGAGTCTTTGTAGTTTATACTGACTGATGTACTGAGTCTTCGTGCTGAGTCTTCAGTTACTCAGTATCATACTGAGTCTTCAGTATCTCAGTTTCATCCTGAAACTTCGGATACTTCATAATCATACTGAGTTCTTCAGAGTCTTCAGAACTTATCCTGAACTATATCTGCTGACTATACATTTTGCAGATAACATCCTGAGTACTCTAAAACTGAATCCTGACTCAACTATCAAGATCATTCTGAACATGTCATACTTAGGGGTTTTGGGATCTTAATCAAAATCATATATCTTTATTAAATTCATCTCCCAACAATTTCCCCCTTTTTGATGATGCCAAAACCTATCTTGTTACAAACATATAACCTATACTCAGGTTTCAGTTTATCCTATTACAAGATTGGTTATGTCCCAACAATTTCCTGAATCAGAGAATCTCCCAACAAATTCAGAGAGTCTCCCAATCAATTAATAATTTCTTCAGTAATGAATCTCTTTAAATAGTTCATTACCAAATACTTAAACAATTTCCCCCAAATTCAGACAATTTCTCCCTTATCGACATACAATCAGTTTAGAGACATTCATTCAGCATATCAAAATAAAAGACATGTAAATAAGATAATGAGATATTATCTTTTGAGCATAATGATAAATCTTCATTGATGATGAGCATAATGATATTATCTTCATTGGCTGATGCATGTTCATATTTTTTTGAGATTTTAATATGATGCATGTGATCTAACCTTGTGATAATTTTGTGCTTATGCATATTATTGTTTATTTCAGTTCATCATGTCGCAACCTTTTAACCCACTGTTCAATATACTGAAAGACAATTTGCTCACTGGAGAAAATTTTGTTGATTAGAATCGAAAACTCACTATTGTCCTTACTGCACAAAGCCATAACTGGGTTCTGACCACACCTAAACTGGATAAACCATCAGATGAGTCCACTAAAACGGTTAAGAAAGAGTATGCTGACTGGGAGCGGTCTAACGAAATGGCTAAGTGTACCATCTTGGCTTCTATGTCAGATGTGTTGCAACACCAACACCAGAACGTTGAGACCGCTGCGGAAATCATGACTAGTCTTAAAGCGATGTTTCAACATCAGAACCGTGTGGCTCGTCAGATCACCATGAGGGACTTGCTCTCTATGAAAATGGTGGAGGGAACGCCCGTAAGGGAGCACGTTCTCCAGATGATGGCTCACCTTAATAAACTTGAGGTACTTGGCGCTGAATACGATATCGAGACCCAAATCGATTTCGTGCTCCATTCTCTGCCGAAAAGCTTTGAACAATTCAGGTTGAACTACCAGATGAATAATCAGAAGTTCTCGATGCCTGATCTATTGCAAGCTTTAGTCTCGGCAGAGGCGATATTGGGGCAGAAAAGCCAAGCCTTGGTGGCAAACGGACCTTCTTCTTCTTCTAGACCAAGGGGTGGTAAGAACAAGAAAAGGAACAAAGGCCACAAGCAAGTGAACTCAAGTGTTTCCAATGGCAAAGATAAGGTGAAGAAGGGTGGTGGAGTGAACAAGCCAGCTAAGGGGAAGTGCTTCAACTGCGGTGAGAAAGGACATTGGAGGTCAGCCTGTTCCAGACCTAAGAGGGATGGAAAGAAAGGTAATTCTCACGCACTAGTTGTTGAAACTTGTTTAGCGGCGTATGCCTCCCATTTTGTGGGTGGTGGATACGGGATCCACTAATCATGTTTGTTTCACATTACAGGGGTTCAAGCGGACCCGACAACTTAGTGGGAGTGAGGTCCTCATCACACTGGGCGATGCTACGAGAGTGGCAGCCGAAGTAGTGGGAGAAGTTCAGTTTCTAAACTTTTATGATGGATATTTTGGTTACTTTTTAATAAAGTTGTTACCAAATTTATTTTTGATAAATTTATCTGTCATGGAACGTTGTTGAATGATCTCTATACAATTGCTTTATTTCACACCACTCACTTAAATGTATCCTATAACACATCAACTGTTTCGAGAAAAGAAAGTGTTCATCAGACGTGAACGAGACACTTCTTTAGCATCTATAAATTGGGTCATATAAATCCAAAGAGGATCCAAAGGTTGGTAAGAGACGGTTCACTAGGGCTTCTCCAAGTTGAACCGATTCCAACCTGCGAATCATGTTTGGAGGGTGATATGACCAAGATGGCATTTGGAGCCAAGGGGAATGGGGCTAAAGAAGTGTTAGAGATCGTTCACATAGATGTACGTAGTTCAATGTTAACCAAAGCAAGAGGAGGTTATGAGTAATTTTATTGATGATTACTCAAGGTACATTTTCCTTATGAAGCATGAATCTGAGACCTTTGAGAAATTCTAAAGAATTTAAGGATCAAGCAGAGAATCATATGGAAAAACGTATCAAGTCTCTACGATCTGATCGTGGAGGCGAATACCTCAGCGATGAGTTTTTGAACTGCTTATCTGATGAAGGATTGTATATCGACTCATCGCATCTTTAACCCCTCACCAAAACGGGGTTGCAGAGCAAAGAAACATAATTCTTTTGGAAATGGTTAGATCAATGATGAGTTATGCGGATCTTCCCGAGTCGTTCTGGGGTCATACCTTGGTAACAGCGACTTACATTCTGAACTTGGTGCTATCCAAATCGATTCCCAAAACCCCAAAGAATTGTGGACCGGGCGCAAGCCTAGTATGAGACACATGAGAACTTTGGGGTATCCGGCCTACGTGTTGGACAAAGAAACCGGTAAATTGGATCCTCGATCAGAATTAAGGCTATTTTGTAGGATACCCCGAGGGAACAAAAGGGTGTATGTTCTATAGTTCCGAAGATCAAAAGGTGGACATCCGCACCCACTTTAGATTTTGGAAGAAAACTATATGAACCAAAGAAAACCCAGAAGTGAGATTACCTTAAATGAGCTTAGAGGGAAAAACCTCGGTCTTGAAATCGTCTTTAGATGATATACCAAATGATACATTTTTACAACCGAGAGCCTCGTTATAGTGGGAGGGTTGTTAGACGAAACCGAGAGATTCATGGGAATAGAGAGAGTCCCGGACTTGATTTCCGGAATCGGACTCCATGGACAAATGACGAGGCACTCCAAGATAAGGATCTGATTCTTGGCAAACAAAGAATGAAAGTCTAAATGGGTTCTATGTTTCATAATAGAGTGTGGGAGCTAGTCGAACCACTTAATGGGGTCAAACCCATTGGATGCAAGTGGGTATATAAGAGAAAAAAGAGGACCGGACGGGAAGGTTGAAACCTTTAAAGCAAGACTAATGGCTTAAAGGTTATACTCGAGAAAAGAAAGGGATCGATTATGAGGAAACTTTTTTCGCCCGTAGCCATGCTTAAGTCCATCCGTATTCTCTTATCGATTGCTGCGAATTTCGACCTTGAAATCTGGCAAATAGATGTCAAGACAGCTTTCCTTAACGGAAGTCTTGATAAAGAGATCTATGTGCAACAACACCAAGGTTTCATTGAAACAGGCCAAGAACACCTAGTTTGTAAGCTCAAGAGGTCCATTTACGGACTCAAACAGGCATCCAGAGCTTGGAACCAAAGTTTTGATCATGTAATAAAGTCTTATGGGTTTGATCAAAACAAGTTTGAAAGTTGTGTGTATAAAAAGCGTTTCAGAACTGCATTGGTATTCTTAGTACTATACGTAGATGACATTGTGATCATCGGGAACGATGTGAAGGTGTGATCAGACGTAAGGGCATGGTTTCAAAACAGTTTGATATGAAAGACTTAGGGAAAGTCGGACATATCCTTGGGATCAAGATAAATCGAGATCGCCAGAAAAGGATGATCGGGTTATCGCAAGTTTCATACATAGACACTGTTTTTTTTGAAACAATTCAGCATGCAAGATTCCAAGAAAGGATTCGTACCTTTCATACTTGGAATCCATCTATCCAAGAAAATTTTCCCTAAGACGAAAAGGAGATAGATGACATGAAAGGTATTCCTTGTGCTTCGGCTGTCGAAAACCTTATGTATGCATTGTTGTGTACGAGACCGGATATCTGCTTTGCCGTAGGCATGGTAGCAAGATGTCAAAGTAACCCAGGGAAAGCGCATTGGATGACAGTTAAAAACATTATGAAGTGTCTGAAAAGAACTCGGGATAGAATATTGATTTATCAGTCAGATACTCCAATCCCCATCAGCTACACGGACTCGGATTTCCAATCAGATTTAGATTCCAGAAATTATCTGCCCCAGTTAGTGTGTTTCCATTTGGGAAGTGTAGCCACCAAATGGACGAGTGTGAAGCAGAAATGCATCACTGACTCAACCATGGAAGTCGGGTAAGTAGTTGCTTGTGAAGCAGTGAAAGAACCGATGGGGCTCTAGATCTTCTTAGTGGACTTGGATGGTGTTCTGAATTTGACTAGCAATATCTGCTAGGGGCTGTTGCAAATTCAAGAGAACCAAGAGTCCACGAGTCAAACAAACACATAAAAGAAAAGACATCTTATACGAGAAATCGTTAAGAGAGGAGATATAGATGTGGCAAAAGATAGCGTCTGAGGATAACCTAGCAGATCCATTCACAAAGAGCCTGCCTCTGAATACATTCGAGAGACATGTGGAAGGAATGGGTGTCAAGACCGTTGCCAATCTGCTTTGAGTATAAGTGGGAGAAATTATTAGTTTTGTGTAGGTGACATTAGATGTCACGGACTACTCGAGACGTGTTGTAGTATACTTAAAAGCAGACTTTGAGTATAAGTGGGAGATTGTTGGGATTATACTGAAAAGTATGCTTTTTACTTTGTATAATCGAAACTAAATTTTCAGACTTATTTACTAAAATAAATTGTTTATCACTGATGCTTTAAATATGATTGAATGTTATATATATTTCTTCGCATAATCACATTTTCAATAATTAAATGACGTGTTACATCAGTAGTTAATTTAGTGATACCGGATCACGAAGATTAAATTAACAGTCCCCTTGTAACTAAAAGTACGCCATTCACGACCTAGATGGAAATGAACAACCATCGCGAAAAGGTTGAGGTGTAAGGCTCGATTGGTTTGTCTTGACCAAGAGATTACACTAGTGCATGGTGATCTTGTTGAATAGGACCTCTGAGGAGGATAAATTCTTGAATCGAACAAGGAAGAATTAGACCTCGATTGGTTCGTTGTTTCTTAACCTTCGTCCCTTAAATAGGATCACGTGGGATTGGTAACTATTGCTTTGACTTATCATGGGTAGCTTAATCGGAGAGATTCAATACTTTTTATCTTGGGCAATATTATTGGTCACATGTGATTGCTAAGATTTAATACGAAGAATCGTGTGCAAGCACGCTTGCTTGATTTGCCCCTTGGGAGGTTCATAAGTTTTATCATACCAAATCTTGCAAGTGGAATTAGTTTTAGGTGATGGATAATAATGTTGAACCGTTTCTCGACCAAGGACAAAAGATATTAATTAACGGAAAGCTATTTCAGTGGCTTGAATTAATTAATGGGCTAGATAATCTTAAACACGGAAATAATGCCCGGGAGCCATATTGATTTGTAATATGGGTTAAGATGGATGGTGCAATATTAATTATGTAGTGGGATTAATTAACATTTATGGGCTTGAATTATATTGTGGCTCAATATTAGATATTCAAGATCCATTAGAAGGTTCAATCTTAATTCTCCTAAAAGGCCCCCGAGTAGCCCAACATATAGTCCAATAACCTGAAAAGGTGATTAAAATAAAATAAATATTGTTGCTTATATTTCCTCTAATTTTTCGAAATTTATGGATAAAAGAGGGAGAAGGATTTTCTTTGAATTTTGTTATGGAATGAAGATATGTATTCTTGGAATACAAGATTATCTCATTAAATTCAAGAAATCTCCCACTTGGTTATTCATAAGGGATATTTCGAAAATTTTGAAAATAGAGGGCAAGAAAGATTTTCTTGAAAATATATTATGGAAGATATGTATTTCTTGAAATACAAGAATATCTCATAAATTCAAGAAGATCCAAATCTTGAAATCTTGCACTCTTGATTTTTCGAAAATTCCATATATTGAGGAGGTGGGATTTTTGTGGAATATTTTAATTATGGGAAAAAGAATATAAGGGATATATTCAAGATTTCTTGGTGACCAAGAAAAATATTTTCCAACATTGAAATATCACTAAAATTTCGACCAACCCCTCTCCTATAAATAGGGGATGATTAGTGTTGGGGAATGATCCCCAACAATTAGTTCATTCCCAAGTACAATTCCATGTGCTGGAAATATTAGCAAATCCACATAAGTGGTGCAACAAAGTTTATTTTTTCCTTTTGTTAATTGTTCGCGAGTATCCTTCCACCGGATTGTCGAGCAAGGGCTAAGGGAATACTTGGGAAGTCCTTTTGGTTAGTCCGTCCGACCAAAGCCACTGCCATCCCGAGAGGTACATTCACGTAAACCTGTAGATTCCGCATGCGTAGGTTTTACGTGGTTTTTTATATGCATGATATGTTGTTGCAATTATTATTTGAATTAATATATGATTAATTCATGCTAGTAATAATTAATGAATTAAATTTGTATTTAAATATTCACCCCGAATAGATCTGTGCAACTCATTCCCCAACAAAAGAATGATGTATGATAAGATTGATATTCTTGTTAAGAAGCAGATGAAACGAGCTACCAGGATGTTGCAAGGGTTACTATCTGTTATCTTTTGGCAACATTGTTAGTTACAAATCAAAATTCTTCCATGTCAACCTACTTGTCTCAGTATCTCGAGGATTTAAATAACATCATGATATATGATTGGTGTAGATTGGTCATTGATATATTGCATAATCAGATGATGACCAGTGGATCTATAAGATCAGGTGGATGTACAACACTCCTACCTGTAAGTTTTTTATTGTGCTGCTGCTTTTTATTTTTATTTTTTATTTTTTAACATTTTGAACTATGTATAATTGACTAACATTAATACTCTTGCTAATATAATTTGGTGAAGTATTGGCTTTGTGAGCATACACATTTGGTGAAGCCAGTAAGTTATGTTGCGTTCCCAAGATTTTTGAAGTGAGACTTGCACGATCTGAATAAAAAGCTAAAAAAAGTACATGTGACGCAACTGGAGTCGAAATACGTATGTGACAGTATTAATCTGTTAATATTTAGGATACTTGAACAAAATATGATTGTATTTAACTGTTTGATAACAGGTTGTTAAGGGAAAACTCGAGTATACACCGAGAGAGAGAGCTGAGATAGATAAGCTTCACAAAATGTGGGAGAAAACTGCTGAGAGCGATGAAGATGATACTGGAGACACAAATGATGTGTCATCACCTGATACTGAAAATTCAGATGATAGTGACGGTATGGGTCCTTCGGAATACAATTGCAATTCTAAGGAGAAGAGAACCGATCTGAGAGTGACCCATGATCCATCTAGTTCAAAAATGATGACCGGCAGAAAGAGAGCGAGGACTCCTAGTTCAAAGGAAGGTACTTCAGAGTACAACTGTACTGATAAGGAAAAGAGCACCAATCTGAAAATTAACAGTTATCCATCTAGTCCAAAGAGATGGAGCAGCAACATCATTGCAAGGACCAGGAGTTCGAAGAAAGCTGTGGAAAGTGAGTCAGCTGTTAAGAAATGTGACAGCAACATGGTTGATTCTGTTGAGTGTCAAGAAACAGAGACAAATTTAGATGCCCCATCGTTCGGTCTAAATATTACACAGGATGGTGCTCCAGTAGATGAGAATATTGACAATGGGGAGCAGTATTTGAAGAATGGTGTGGACGGAAATATGGATACCGATGGAATTGATGTTGCAGTCAATCTGGCAACAAATTATGGGTTTGGGAACTCAGGTGAAGAACAGATGTTGATAATGAAAAAAGAGGTTGCTAGGTTAAGCAAGCATTTGAAGATGAAGGATGCACAATTCGATAGAATGGTGCATTATCGAATTGATGAACACATGAAAGTTATAAAGGCTGATCAAGAGAAAGAACGTAAAGAGAGGGATGAGATGATTAAAGCACTGACATTGGAGAATGCACAACTGAGAGAACGCTTGAACGATCTGGATGAGCCTAGTATGACACAAATATATTCAGACCCACGTAATTTAGTTGAGATGGACAGGCTGGCAGAATTGCACATTGAACGGGGCAGTAACGATAAGTCATTACATAAAAAGACAAATAGTGACTTTACAACACCAAATAATGATAGTGCAAGGTTGGTCAAAAAACTCATTGGTGATTTCAGTGAGGTACAGGGGTCTGACAAAAATTCAGGTGGGTCAGCAGGCATGATTAATCCTATCGATGGGTTGGCAAGTGTTCTCTTTGATAGATCAATCCACACAATCGCGGAGGAGGCAACAGAAATAACTGATGACGGTGATAAAGTTGAAGGTGAGATGCTTATTCAGACAAAGAGAGTATTGAATTATACTACACCTAATTCAATGACTCAGAGGGTGAAGGCAAGGACAGCAAATGAAGTAAGGAAGAAAGTGACCATCACACAACAACTGAACACTTCTGAGATGATGCAGGTGCATGAGATAGATGATGTACCAAACATACAGGATAATCAGCGGAAACCGTTTAAACTGGATGATAAGCATGAGGCAGTAAGCATGACAAAGGATGTAGTCAAGGAGACAATCAAAACACTGTACGACGAGCATGGTGATGGGTAAGAATTGAAATTTTAGTTAAGTATTAATATTTTAATATATATAATTGGTGTAGGTAATATAACATATACATATGAGGACAGGTTTTTTGTATTTTTTCTTAGGAAATGCGTCTATGGTGAGTGTCATCCAATCTCACACGTATCGATCCGTCATATTATGGATATATTGCAAGATGACAGGATACCTGGGAATGTAAGTATATAATGTAACATGTATATCAATATAAAAAGAGTTGAATACATAACTCTGGAATATAAATTTAATGTTTTAACTTGAAATTGATCAGGTGATTGATTCATGGGCAGACCTTTTAAAGGTTATGTATGAAGAATATCAAACTGCAAATGAAGTGGAAATTTTTACAGCATCGTGTTGGGTATGGAAACAAAATTGATTGGAATCTAGAATTATGTCTCATTATTTTGGTGTTTTGACTGAGTTTTTTTGATATATATGTACATAATATTATAGCAACTCCAGAAAAGTATGCAGGTTGGGTAAAGAAAGCGACTATAGAACAACCACTTGACTCGTTGAAAAGTAACCATAAAATATTGGTATTCCCTATGAATGTAGGGTTTTATGATGGATGTCATAGAGGCTTTGGAGATCATTGGACACTACTTGTTCTAGACATGAAGAACAACGAGTGGTTATTCTATAATTCTTTACAGCCACGAGGAAGAGGAGTTGTTGACAAATATTTACTGGGAGCAGATGTAGTGGTAAGCTAATAGTTTAATCATATGTGTAGTCTTTGGGATGATTTTTTTGTATTGAATATATTGATTTATTTGTCCCAGGTGAAATATGTGGAGGAAAGATTGTACAATAATAACAAAGACAAGAATCCAAATCACCTCAGTTGTTAAAGGATGCATTAGAAAGCCAAAGCCTATATTTTCAATTCAGCTGATGGCAGCATCAGTTGATTGTAGTCTTATAGTGTGCAAACACATTGAGAATATACTTACATGTGGCCCGGCAATGACAGGTGTGTGTGACAAAAAACAGTCAGGAGAGTATCGTGCAAAAATTGTGGAATGGTTCATTGATCCAGCTTCCGTATATATTAAGCCATCAAAGAAATTGAGGAAAAGAGGATGATATTGTTGCTTGTAAGGCTCAGTGGAATTGTTTGGATATTGTCGTGGTTGAATGACCAGACTTATGTATATTATTGCCTATGTGATTGGATATATGGAATGTATGAATCATATGTTAGTAGTAGTATGGTGTAAAATTAATATCTAGTATGATATTCTGCGGCAATTTTATGGAAATGTTGGTTTGTTCAATATATAACTGAAGTATAGTAAAATGCACAATAGTATACAATCCGAAATAGATTAAAAAGTAAGTGAACAAGTAAAGGTCATTTTTGTCAATTCTTTTAAATCCCTTAATTATATATTATATAGGCAGATTGTGTATGATTGATAAGAAATGTGTAATTAGTGTATATATATAATTATTACGACACGAGAATCTATAAAGATGTAGATTGTAAGAAAAGACATATCAAATTTGAAGAAGTAAATACTAACTGAGCTAAAAATCCAAAAGATCATGTTAGATATAGTAGTATCTATACACTATCATTTTATTCCTAATAATTTGTAAACTAAAAGAAAAGAGAGAAACAATTGAAACAGAAAGTAATGGAGAGGAGGGTTGCAGAACAAGATGATCGGAGACGGCTACCACAATTGCCGGAAGAGTTGATCGGAGAAATACTGTCGAGGTTACCCCCAAAGGATGTAATTAAATGCAAACTTCTAAGTAAGCATTGGGAGGCAACAATTTTGTCTCATGATTTCGCAGAAGAAGAACATTATGTACAAAGCGTGATGAAAAATAGAGTCGGGTTCATACTAAGGAAAAAACATGGGTACAATCCATTGTTGTACAACTCTGGTGTTATTGACGCGACTGAAAATAACAGGCATGTAGCAGAAGCAAACGGCGGGGTAATAGCAAATGTTATTAACTACATAGACATCTTGTGTTGCTGCAGAGGGTTAATGTGTCTGTCAAACAGAGCTGACAAGAATTTCTTGTGGAACCCGTCTACAAATGAAACTGTAAGTTTACCTCCAATACCAATTGAGTTTCCAATAGGTTCAAGAACTGCAAATGTATTTATTGGCTTGGGTTATGATAAATCGACTAAAGATTACAAGTTAGTACGGGTTTCGCTTTTTAATGGGTCTGAATTTAAATCTGAAGTGAAATGTTTTTCTTTGAAAGATGGATTTTGGAGAAACATTGCTGATTTCCCTTTCGAGTTTCCATTTGGGACACCAGGTGTGTATGTTAGTGGTAATCTAAATTGGCAAATTCATGTAGATTTTCAGATGTATTCAATTTGTAATCTCAACTGTGAGACTGAAAACTTTGGCCGAATAAGTATGCATGTTGCACAAATTGAGAATTATGGGTATTTTAATCTGTGGTCATTGGATGAAGAAAAACTATGTATTTACTCGTCCTTCTGTCAGTCATCCGAAACCTGTGAGATTTGGATACTGAATGAATATGGGGATAGTGATAGTTGGGTGCGTTTGAGGCTTTCGCCAGGTTATCCAGGATTGGAGGGTGAAAGAATATTTCATTTGTAGCCACTCTACTTATTAAAACCAGGAGGACAACAACTACTATTTAGAGCAGATCTTTTTGGCCGGTTTGTTGTGTATGATCTGAGTGAAGGAACATATGAAGAGGTGTACTCACCTGGATTGGATGATGATTCTTGGTCAGTTTTCTGTTACGTGCAGAGCATATATAAGCTGAACTTTTGAATGTGTTATATACTACTAGTAGTAGGCATCCTAATGTGTAAGGTTGTTATGAATTCAATAAGTAGCAGGATGTGTTTTTAAAACATGAATTTGGCAGTTATGTAGAAAGTAAGGAGACAAATGTGTTTATTTGGGTAATGGTATTATTCAATTTTGCAAAAAGTATCTTGTACTTGTTATGTAATTATTATGTTTATAATTTTTCATATGATATTGTATTCGATGGTGTGGGACTGGGCAAATCTGAGAAAGGTCGGGTGCTAAGGAATGAGGATATGAATAGATTTATGTTGTAGCTTTACAATATTTTCTAAGTCCTATACGGACAAATGTGAATATGGTATAATAGGTGTCAAGAAGGATGTGGGCATTTACACTTATGTACATGTCTTTTTAATAACATATGTATACATATGTTATTAAAAAGATTACAATAATAGTGCATGGTACACATGGATGCACACTGTGTATACAATTATAGAGACATATATATTAAAATGATATGTAATATTCATTATTAACATTTAAAATATGCTAAGGAATGAGGATATGAATAGATTTATGTTGTAGCTTTACAATATTTTTTAAGTCCTATACGGACAAATGTGACTATGGTATAATAGGTGTTAAAAAGGATGTGGCCATTTACACTTATGTCCATGTCTTTTTAATAACATATCTATACATATGTTATTAAAAAGATTACAATAATAGTGCATGGTACACATGGATGCACACTGTGTATATAATTATAGAGACATATATATTAAATGATATGTAATATTCATTATTAACATTTAAAATATGTAAAGTAAAACATATATAGATAAAACTAAATATATTTATTCTTCCCGCCCTTATTCGGTGACGTCATAAGGAGATGGTTGGAAATTAAATTAAAAACAATTGACACAACTATTGATAACACCACGGCGGAAAATAGAAGATACGAAGGGTCGCCTATCTCTGCAGAGACAAAATCATGATTATATATAACAGAGAAAAATTAAATGGTTGGCATTGCAAAAAATTCCCAATTGTGAAAAACCTAATCCACAAATTCTGTCCGAGATTGAAAAAAAAAATGGACGAGTTCCAGCAAAATTTGTGCGAAAGGCGTCGTAAAGAACTGAACGACGAGATAATTGAAGATATATTATCAAGAGTACCGCCGAAGGATGTTGCGAAGTGCAAACTACTCAACAATGATTGGAATGGAAGAATTTCTTCTGATTACTTCGCAAAGGGGAAAAATATAGCACAGAACTACAGGAATAACAGAGTTGGGTTCGTCCTAAAGAAATTTGGTCCAAGGACGCGAGGGTATGAACCTGTTGTGTACGAAAATGGAAGTATTGTGAGCACTAATCACAATAGGCATGTGGCGGATAAAGATAATAACATGGTGATAGCTGATGCAGATCAATACATCAATATTTTAGTGGTCTGCAGATATTTGGTTTGTCTTTCAAACAGTGGAAAAGGTATATACTTTTGGAATCCGACAACCAACGAAAATTTGAAGGAATCTCTCTCAACAGCACCTAATTTCCCTGTAGGTACAAATAGAGCAGAAGTAAATTATGGATTAGGCTATGACATTAAGAGTGATGATTATAAGTTAGTAAGAACTACTCTGTTCAATGGGTTGAGAACGATTACAGATGTTAAATTTTTTTCTTTAAGAGATGGATCCAGTGCAGATGTTGGTGAATTTCCTATGAAATGTATATGGGAATGCCTTGTGTCTATGTTAATGGGAGTTTGCACTGGCAGGTATTCGTTGATGAAAAAAATTACGGGATTTGTAGTCTAAATTTGAATACTCTGACATTTGGGGATATTAGTGTACCTGTGAATCCAATAGATGTGAATGGATATTATACATTGTGCTCATTGAATGATGAAACACTGTGTATGTATTCTACTGTGTGCAAGATATTGGAAGAATGTAAAGTTTGGATAATGGATGAGTATGGAAATAGTAGTTCGTGGAGGCGTGTAGATCTAGCACCGGGTTATCCTAGATTGAATGGTGAAAGAATATCATATGTGGAACCATTGTATATGTTAGAAGGAGGACAAATTATAATCTCCAAAGTTGATCCTCCAGGAAGGTTTGTTATGTATGATATGGCTGCAGAGACGTATCTTATCATGGATAAGCCGGCTTTTGAAGAAATGAACTGCAAGATCTACCGTTTTGTACAAAGCATATGTAAATGTAATTAGAATCAATGTAGCCCCGGTGTATTAAGTATTAACTAGTATGTAATAAAAAGTTTGTTTGTAATGATTATTATTGTTTTAATAAAAATAAAATTTTCAGAATGTAAATGATATATGTTGAGGATTCTGAAAAAAATAGTACATGATTGAAACAATGGAATAATAAAAAAGGGAGGGCCCATTAATTGGGCCTGGCCCAGATGGAAATAATTGAGAAATGTGGTAAATATAATATACAAAAATGGGAATTCATGTACATTTAATAGTCTAAAATATAGAAAAATGTGGTTAAACATATTTAATTGGTAAGATGTACAAAGTAATATAGAAAGAAGATGTAAATATATATTGTGTACATTTTTATATATATAATATGTATAATTGGATACCCTACATTATACAAGACGATTTAATACATTAGATATGGTTCATCGTAACAAAATATCACACGGAATCCCTATCGCATAAATGTTATAGCGACAAAGTATATTTAATGTATGCTACGGACATTAGACAATCTCTAAAGGTAAAAAAATACATGTATATTAAAAAAAAGAAAAAATAAAGATAATAGAATTAAATACAAAAAATATAATATTCATTTTTTGGTACATTAAAATAGCCTTGGGTAATTAGTAGTCAGATAAATTTTGTACATAAAAATGGTGGGAAAAAAATAATCTGATACAATTTAATAAACTAAATACATTTGTGAATAGAAAAATAACACAAGGTGGATCTCTATAAGATTTGATAGTGTGACAATACAAGTATATAATTAAAGTTAAAAGTAAATATTAAACGCATCCCAATGAAACGGAAACTTTCGGGTAAGTTCATAAAAATTATGTAGATATAGATTAGGAAAAATATAAAAAAAAACAAATGAAATTTGGGATGGAAAAGTAAGTGTGTAATCAGATAAGATAAATAGAGATAACAAATTGAATCTAATAAAAATAAAACTCAATCTGAAACGGAAAATATACGATAAGATTTTGATCTGACTACTAATGACCCTTAGCTCTTCGAATGGAAAAAAAATGATAATTACATGTGTTTAGAAGTAAACGCGTATACTTTGGAGTACAATGATCAAATCATATCTATACATTACCCCAACTTACCCACCCCACCGTCTGTAAGCAATATGTATATCATGTTTCCCTATAAAATCCTAAAATCTTCAGATTGTTGATACAAATCTAGTAAGAAAAAAAAATCAGACCACAAAAAATCATATGAATAATGAGTTTCTCAAAGATAGAGAGAGTAATTCCTATAAGTATTCCTGGTGAGGTTCTTGAGGACATTCTCTCCAGACTTCCAGTAAAAAAGTTGTGCGAATGCAAGGTGGTAAGCAAAAGATGGTACTCAATCATCTCAAGCCGCCATTTTGTGAGAGTAACTCACCTGGAGAGGATGAAAGAATACAACATGGTTGGTTTCATCTTAATTCAAGAAATTGGATTTTACCCAATTGCATACGGTGTATGTTCGCACGGGGTGAACAAACGAATGCTTACAGATGGGGAAAATCTGATGGACATCTTGGGAATTTACAACGGATTGATTTGTGTTTGCAACGATAAGGACGAGTTCTTCTTCTGGAACCCGTCTACAACAATGTATGTAAGCATACCACACTCGCGTATTGTATTTCCAAAAGATTGCAAATGGTACTCCATTTTTTTTGGTTTAGGATATGATGAATGCTCTGATGATTACAAGTTGATAAGGGTGGTAGTGTTTGAGAATGAGCACAAAGATACAAAAGTGCAAATGTATTCAAGGAACAATAAGGCATGGAGAAGAATGCCTCCTTTTCCGTATGAGTTTCCTCTGTGTGTGATGGGTGTGTTCGTTCATGAAAATCTACATTGGCAAGTCTTTATCCCAAATCTGGGATATGTTATAGCAACGTTCAACATTCAAACTGAAACTTATGACGTGTTAGCACTTCCACTGATTGCTGCCCTTCCCACACGATGTGGTTACCAACTAAGTTCAGTCAACGATGAAAAGCTTGTGGTCTTCAGTACGTTCAGTGTTTCATTCGACGCATTCGAAATGTGGATACTGGAGAGTTACCCTGATATAAATTCATGGACAAAAATAGTTTTTGCACCTGGATTCGATTTGTTAGACATCAACATCGTTGTGAGCATTCGGGCTTTTTACTTGTACAGGCCAGGTGACAAGCAGATTCTATTCAGGGTTGATCCACAGGGGTTCTGGGTAATCTATGACATGAATAGTGGAGAGTACAAAAAGTTGGACTGACCAGTGTTAGGAGCAGCCTTCTGCAGCATCTTCAGGTTTGTGGAGTCATTGGTACCTCCAGTTGATTGTGATTCCGCAGCTTTGGTTTGAATGAAGTTAAGAAGGTTTTACTATGATAACTAGTTATTAATTAAGTTTTAATTTTGATAATATATTCAGAACTAATTATTCCCTCGTAATTAGTTATGAATATATTAGGTGTGGTATGTTGTGATATAGTTTATGGGATACTGAGGTATTAAGTATAATAATTAATGTTTTTAACCTGTGCTATGTAAATTATAATGGGGTATGTGTGATTTTGATTGACTCTTCATTTTCAACAGAAATGAAAATTGTAATCCTCTAGCAGTAATCAAATATAATGGTATTGAATGTCTCGTTAATTTGTATTGTGTATCTACAGAGTATTGGTGATTTGTAGTTTCACAGTAGATAAGGTGTTAAGCGAATTATATAAAGGTATACATATTCAGATATAAAAGTACATTTAACAACGATTGAAACCAAATGGATTTAATGGTGTACAAAAAAATATGTTTTACAATTGAAAAATGGCAAAAAGCGGGGCAGGATTTAATTACTTTTAAACGTAAAAAAATAGAGAGATTGGTGGACAAACAAAATGAATTAGCACAAGACCCCCCAAAAAAAATTAAAGCTACAGGGGTCTAAAGAATTATTTGGTATACAATATGTGTATGTAATAGTACATATAAATTGTGAAAAAAATAAAATTTATATATGGTGTACAAAAGAATCTGATAAATAAATAAAAAAAAATTGAATATAAATAGAATAACGGGATTGACGTGAACATAAAAAAAGTAAATATTATGAAAATTGTTATCCTAAACTGACTAAACGGGCCAACATTTATGCTTGTGTAAACATTAAAATGGACCAATAAAACAAAAAAAAAACAGAATAGGCCCATCTAGTCCAAGCAGTGGAAAATGACTTATATTTATTTGAGTAGTATACAAATCAGTAGAGTATATACAACTGTAGTAGAATATGTTATTTTAGCCAACGATATCAGACTATAGATAAAACATTAAAAAGAACAAGTTGAATATGTTATAGTCGTTGGAAAATTATGAAGTGATAGGATATAGCTGTTAAAATTCGGACATTAGAAATAGTAGATTTACATGTTCATTTAAATGGATAACTTCCCTAGATTCAATACATGGTGAGAAACAAATAACATTGGAAGAACAACATCAACCAACACAAAAAACCAACCCACATCAAACTCATCAGCAATGTCAACAAGTTTAAGTTCATCAGGTACAAAAAGTTATCTGATGTATACCAAAGAAAAGTGCAGAAAATGTGGAAGACCAACAACTATCAAAATATCAAATACTAAAGGCAATCCAGGGCGCCTGTTCTACTGGTGCGAATTACATGGATTCTCAGAATGGTGTGTACCAACGAGATTCAACAATGAGTGTACATGGGATATAAGAAATCTGAGTGGCGCAACAGAAGTTATGGACGAAACAGATGCAAACAGTACAACAGTTCAAAGGGACACAATGAGATACCAGCTGCCACTTAAAACTATGATACTAGAAAATA
This sequence comes from Stenogyne calaminthoides, assembly GCA_037126765.1. Lineage (NCBI taxonomy): Eukaryota > Viridiplantae > Streptophyta > Magnoliopsida > Lamiales > Lamiaceae > Stenogyne > Stenogyne calaminthoides. Next base: position 31,471,564 of record JBBCBC010000018.1, on the reverse strand, counting down.
TGATCATGGTCTTATTTATGTCTCTGTTATATTTTTTATTTTCTTTTATGTTTATGTAGGATATGTATAATAAATAAATATTCATTTATAAGTAAGATATGGTTTAATAATATATATTTATATAATAAAATTTAAACTGACAATATATACAATACTCTTGTATTAGATGGACAAACTTGAAGCTAGTACAAATACAGATAAACTACAATAATACTCGATAATAGTGTTACCTGCTTATATGGTCAAAAGACTTCAGACACATATAACTTGGATGACTAACAATCTGGCAACAAACTTAGCAAAAATTCTTCTTACGCTTCTTACGGGATTCACCAAACGAGTGTTTCCGTTTTGCCTTGGTGCGTCCAGGAGTTCTGTTTAGCAATGGTGGCATAATCCTGATTTGGTCAACCATAGCTTCACATTGGAAAACCGGTCTCGAGGATTGGATGAATGTTTTTACGAATAATGAGTTTATAAAAAAAATGCTTTTCAATGTAAGGCATGGATGCATCCGTATAATCTTTGCCAAGATAAAGAACACCATGTTTACAAGGAAATCCATTAATTTGCCACTGAAAACATGTGCATGTTGGGATTATACTAAAAAGTATGTTTTTTACTTTGTATAATCGAAACTAAATTTCCAGACTTATTTACTGAAATAAATTGTTTATCATCGATGCTTTAAATATGATTGAATGTTATATATATTTATTGCATAATTATTTTCAATAATTCAGTATGTGTTACATTGTAGTTAATTTAGTGATACCGGATCACATAAGATTAAATTAATCCTCCCTTGTAACTAAAAAGTACGCCATTCACGACCTAGATGGAAATGAACAACCCATCACGAAAGGTTGAGATGTAAGGCTCGGATTGGTTTGTCTTGACCAAGAAATTACACTAGTGCATGTGATGTAATTGAACAGACCTTCTGAGGAGGATAAATTCTTGAGCGAACAAGGAAGAATTAGACCTCGATGGTTCGTTGTTTCTTAATCTTCGTCCCTTAAATAGGATCACGTGGGATTGGTAACTATTGCTTTGACTTATCATGGGTAGCTTAATCGGAGAGATTCAATACTTTTTATCTTGGGCAATATTATTGGTCACATGTGATTGCTAAGATTTAATCTGAAGAATCGTGTGCAATCACGCTTTTGTTTGATTTGCCCCTTGGGAGGTTCATAAGCTTTATCATACCAAATCTTGCAAGTGGAATTAGTTTTCGGTATGGATAATAATGTTGAACCGTTCCTTGACCAAGGATAAAAGATATTAATTAACGGAAAGCTAATGGCTTGAATTAATTAATGGGCTAGATAATCTTAAACACGGGAAATAATGACCGGGAGCCATATTGATTGTAATATGGGTTAAGATGGATAGTGCAATATTAATTATGCAAAATGGGATTAATTAATATTTATGGGCTTGAATTATATTGTGGCTCAATATTAGATATTCAAGATCCATTAGAAGATCCAATCTTAATTCTCCTAAAGGCCCCCCGAGTAGCCCAACAAATAGTCAATAAGCTAAAAAAAAGGTGATTAAAATAAAATAAATATTGTTCTTAATTTTTCCTAATTATTTCGAAATTTATGGATAAAAGAGGGAGAAAGATTTTCTTTGAATTTTGTTATGGAATGAAGATATGTATTCTTGGAATACAAGATTATCTCATTAAATTCAAGAAATCTCCCACTTGGTTATTCATGAGGAAATTTTCGAAAATTTTGAATATAATGGGCAAGAAAGATTTTCTTGATTTTCTTGAAAAGATATTATGGAAGATATGTATTTCTTGAAATACAAGAATATCTCATAAATTCAAGAAGATCCAAATCTTGGATTCTTGCACACATTAATTTCGAAATTTATCCATAATTGAGGAGGTGGGATTTTTTGTGGAATATTTTAATTATGGGAAAAAGAATATAGAAGATATATTCAAGATTTCTTGGTGACCAAGAAAGTCTTTTCCCACATTGATTTTCTACAATAAATTTCGACCCCTCCTCTCCTATAAATAGAGGATGATTAGTTCATTCTCAAGTACAATTCCATGTGCTGGAAAAATTAGCAAATCCACAAAGGTGGTGCAACAAAGTTTATTTTTTCCTTTTGTTAATTGTTCGACAAGTGTCCTTCCACCGGATAGTTGAGCAAGGGCTAAGGGAATACTTGGGAAGTCCTTTTTGGTTAGTCCGTCCGACCGAAGTCACTGCCATCCCGAGAGGTACGTTCACGTAAACCCGTAGATTCCGCATGCGTAGGTTTTTACGTGGCTTTTATATGCATGATATGTTGTTGCAATTATTATTTGAATTAATATAGGATTAATTCATGCTAGTAATAATTAATGAATTAAATTTGTATTTAAATATTCACCCCGAATAGATCTGTGCAACTCATTCCCCAACAGTGCATAACTTCAAACTGAAATCAACAACAACGGAAGAGAACGATTGTACTTCGTACTGGTTTGTACCACACTTATTTATCTTCCATGATAACCCAAACTCAACAAGATAGTTCCATTCACACTCCTTTGATGGACAAAGAACACCGGTCCAAAGACTACTTGCTGGCCTCCTTTTTACAAACCAATCATTCATCGTTTGACGAATACAGTCTAGCATTTGTGTGACAGGAAGCTGACGTTCATCCTTAATCCAAGCATTGAAGGACTCTGCAGCATTGCTGGTCATTTCACCATACCTATTGATCTGAGGATAATAAGCAACAACCCACTTTTCAAATGGCATATCTTCTAACCATTCTTCAGCTAATTTACCTCCAGCTTCCTTGAATATTTCAAGCTTCTCCTTGAAAATCGCTTTACTTTGGTGCATAGGCACATTCCCTGAAATGCACAACAAGCTCTCTGCGTTTCTCCTTGCTAAGACCTTTTGAAACTTTGCCTTTAAGATTTGTTTGCGAGTGATACAAACAATAAAAATGTACAGGTTCGTCAAACACATTTTGAAATGCAGACATTAAACCCGTATTTTGATCTGATATGTAGAAAACTTTCCTATCATGTACAAAATAATCTCGCAATAGAGAAAGAAACCATTCCCAATTAGCCGTAGTTTCAGTCGATACCATAGCAAGTGCAACGGGATACAAACCTGCATAATTCCAGCTAATTTTCTTAACATACGCATCATGTGACACAAAAATGGATTATGAAAAAATAAAGCAATCAAGACAGAAATATATTATAAGTACCATTGTCACCATCCTTAGCAACAGCTACAAGCAATGTCCCCTTCGCCCTACACTTCATGAATGTACCATCAATAAATAACATAGGCCTACAGCTTTTGAAACCTTTCAGGCACACAACAAATGCAATAAAAACGCGTTGAAAATAATTAGACTCTTCATCTTTTTTCCAAACGGACAACACTATCAAGATTAGTACGCACTACAGCTTCACAATACCATCTCAAATTATCATACGATTCATCATAACTACCAAACACTTTGTCCCTGGCTTTGTCTAGTGTGTGTCATGCTTTCCAATAAGGTAAATCAATACCATAGCATGTTCTCAAAAGAGGAACAATATCCTTACCGTGTAAACCTAGATTATCTTTTACATCCTGAACAAATAATGTAACGAGAACACGAGGTGTAAGTCTGTTTTTTTTAGGACAGTCAAATTTCCATCACAATTGTGAATTAAACATAGGTCTGCTACCTCAAAATACATGGTAACAGATTGACATTTAGCCTTAACAAACCATTGACAAAGTTGGGAAACCCTCTCAGTACAAACAGCATGAATGTATCTAGGTTCATTACGAATGTATTTAAAATACATACCTAAACGAGAAGTGTACTTAATAAGCTCACATCTAAACTCATAGGCACCACCTGGAAAAATAGTACCAACACCACCCGACATGATATCCAACCAACAGTCAGAGAGCAGAGGCTTACGCTTTTGAGTAGGACAAATGTTGTAGGCCGAATGATCAGTGTTATATTTCTGCTTAGTGTGTGAATCTAAACCACTAAGACTCTCTAATACATTTTCAGCATAAACGGGTTTAGTGATTACACTCCCACCAACTAAAATAACATTATCTTCAGATGAATCAATAACATTTGCTACAATAGAAATGTCAACAATTACATATTTAACTTTCAGTTGTTGGCATATAACAATCAAATTCCATAAATCATTTTCGCAAGATAGAACACAATTAGACAAGATACCAACTGAAGATCGACAAGTAATGCAATCTGGATTGAGGTCACTCCACGTCGACATTATGTATGAAATCATCCCGGAATATGACATCGATGAATCCACCTCCATCAATTTACACTCTCCATTAAATCTGAAGCTCACTATAACAGAGTAATCCATGGCATAAAACCCAGCAAGCGCTATACCTACAACAACAAAAAATTAAATCATTGTACAAATACGGGTCAAAATTGAAACACAATCAGAGATAAATTGAGTATGTAAACCTACCTCGTAGTTCAATATGGTAGAAAGTATACCAGTATCAACCACAAATAGCGTATCCATTGCGAATTCAAATTTTGAAAATGTAAATTCTTGACAGCTCTCGGATTGGACATCTGTCAGAGGGGGGTGGTAAGATGTGTCAGAAGGTGGGCAACGATGAGAGGGGTGGGGAGGTGCGACAGGGTGGGGAGGTGCGAGGGGGGTGGTGCTTATTTGGGTGTGTTGCTATTACATCGACGTCGGCAACTAAGGGCAAAAGGGGTGTAAAATGGCAAACAGTAGCAAGCAAACAGTGATTTGGGTGAAGAGCACAAGTGCTAAAGAGTATTGTGCCTCTTAGTAAATAACCCACAAAATTAGGTCATATCTCTCTCTCTAAATTATTCTTAACGTCGAATGTTTGATAATATGTTACCTTGGTTTTGAAACTTTTCTTTTTCTTTTTATTAGAATTTCTCTCCTGTAGTGCACGGTTAGTATATTAATAATTTTTTTGAAACAAATAATATAACATGCAAAGTGAATCTTTCAAAATTATAGATAGAAAAATCTTATAATTTATAGATACAATGATAATCAATAATAAATAAAACTAATTATATGTTTATATATAGTAAACCTTTCTAAATTTGTGTAAAATAATGTTAAATAATTTAAAAAATAATTATTCAGTTAATTTTGTGGGATTTTGTAGTTTAGTATATAGATATATATATATCTGTTAGTGATTGTGTTTTTGAAAGAAAAGTATTTAAATTATTTTTTGTAGTAAAATAAAAATAAATAACGTATAAAAATAAAAAATTTTAAACTTTAATTAGAATTGAGATTCCTTTGCAAAATTATTATTTTTAGCAATAAAAAGTGTTAATAATCAATTTTAAAATAATTATTTAATTAATTAAAAATGAAAAGGAAACACTTCTTTTAAGCGATTCATAGCACAATATTATTACATATATGAAAAAAATAAAGAAACTCTATAAATGAAAAATATATGCCATATTAAATTTAAACAAAAAATTCAAGCACATAATATATATTCAACGAAATTTTTTTTTTAACAGAAAAATAAATATATTAATTAGAAGCCATAGAATCGGCATCCAACGAGTTCACAACCATCTCCGGAATGGAAGACGAAAGATAGAGCGAATTACAACTAAGCGCAAAACGCGACAAACAATGAGCACGGGTCCTCCAGACCCAACAAAAAGAAATAGAAATAAAGCCTTTGCAGTCTTGGAGAATCTCTGCAACAATTCCGTCAAAATAGGATAAGTCCTCTGTTTTGCTCATCAAGGCAAAGTACACCAATTGTGAATCCAGCTCCAGTCTCCACCACAATATTCTCCACACCTTTCTGAATAGCACATCTCATCCCTAGCCTTACAGCCTGGGCATCGGCTATCTCGACCGACATGGAATTCTCCAGTCGCTGAGCAAACACCCACAACAGGCCTCCCAACCCCGAACCGATTCCCTCCTGACACGAAGCATCTACATTCAGCTTGAAGATTCCCCTCTCCAACGAACACCACCATTTCGGCGTAGTGGGGCTGGCTGCTTAGCAGTAGCAGTTCTATAGTCCTGTAGAGTGCGTCGCGCAAGATCTACCATGACCTTCTATAGTCCTGTAGGGTCGGGAACGAGTTTTGGAACACGCCTCCCTTTCTCCCATACCAGATAGACCACAAAAGAGTAACAACCATTTCAATCTCCTCCTTCCGCATCAGGCCTACACATCTCCACAAGTGTCATGTCCCATCCCGTATGATCATCACTCATCAGATTACGGACTACCGCTTCCTCCTCCAACCCGGAACTATCCGACATCACCCGCGAGCATCCACCCCCCACAAGTCATGGATCCTTCCAGATTTTAACAGTATGTCCATTGCCCACAACCCACACCAGCCCCAACTTGAGAACCCGCCTTCCTTCGATCATGCTTTGCCATGTATAGCTTGAATTGTACCCCACACTAGCCGACATAAAGTCCCTATTCGGAAAATACCTTGCCTTGAGTGTCCGAGCTAGTAAGGACCCATCATCACGAATAAGCCTCCAGCCCTGCTTTGCCAAAAGAGCTTTGTTACAAGCTTCTAAATCCCTCAAACCAAGACCTCCTTCCCATTTCGGCTTACACAATTCCCTCCATCCTATCCAGTGCGTTCGTTTCTCCTCCCCCTTTTGTCCCCATCAAAATCCATAATAGCCGCTCTGATTTTGTCAATCGTCCCCTGAGGAACTTTAAAACAACTCATCAGATAAGTTGGGATCGCTTGAGCTACAGATTTGATTAGAATAAGTTTTTCCACCTGTGACAGCATTCTACTCTTCCAATCTTTCAACTTCTTTTCAATTCGGCTCACCAACGTCCTGAAAATTGCATCACGAGACCTGCCAACATTAATGGGAATACCCAAGTAGATTGCATGTTGTTCTACTCGGCGTACCCCAATAAGATTCGCCAACAGTTCACCTCTCTCCACCTGCACTCCCCCACTGAACATGATTTCGGACTTGCTCAAATTGATTGCTTGGCCAGATGCCGCCTCATAACACCCAAGGATATCTCGGACACGTCCAAGCTCCGTTTCCGACGCCCGCCCAAAGATGATAGTATCATCGGCGAAAAATAACCGAGACACGACTAGTGCCCTCCGACAAATTCTCACCCCGTGTAAAGCTCCATTCTCCACAATTTTCCTAATTAAGGTCGAGAGCTCTGCACAGAAAAGAAACAAATAAGGAGACAGGGGATCCCCTTGACGGAGACCCCGAGATGGTCAAAAAGTAGCAGTAAGTTGCCCATTCACAAGCACAGCAAAAGAAACAGACCGAACACATTTCATAATTGTATTCACCAGGCTCACCCCCAACCCCAATTTAATCATGACATTCTCTAAAAAATCCTATTCCACCCTATCATACGCCTTACTCATATCCAACTTAAAAGCAAAAGAACCCTTAGATACCGCTTTATTGTGCTTCATAAAGCGGAAAATCTCGTAAGCTAATAAAGCGTTATCTGTAATCAGACGACCTGGGACAAAAGCGGATTGAGCCGGATCAACAACTAAAGGTAAGAATTCCTTAAGTCTATTGGCAATGGTTTTTGTAATCACTTTGAACGCTACATTGCACAAACTTATAGGACGAAAATCAGCCGGACATCTAGGCTTCTTAATTTTGGGAATAAGGACAATGTGTGTATGGTTCAACGAAGAGGGAGAAGCACCAGAATTAAGCACATTCAACGAGGAATTAACAATACAATTACCAACAACATACCAGAATTTATGGAAAAAGATAGTGAACATACCATCAGGGCCCGGAGCCTTACAAGGGTACATTTGGAAAAACGTCTTTTTTACTTTCTCCCGTAAACGGTAGGGATAACGTCCTCAGCATCTCTTCCGAAAATCTGTGCTCCACTGCTCGCAAAGCTTCCTCCATATCTAGATTACTCTTTGCTGTAAACAACCCCGAAAAGTAGTATACGAATACCCTCTGAATATCTCCTTCATCCACAAACTCCCTCCCGAAATCATCCACAATTTTGTCAACGTTATTTCTCTTTTTCCTTCCACTGGCAATCTTGTGGAAGAACCCTGTATTCCTATCCCCCTCCCTCATCCAGCTAACCCCTGATCTCTACAGCCAGTACACTTCTTCCTTTCTCAACAATGTCGACAACCTATTATCCATGCTTTTGGACTCGTCCACCACCTCCTGAGATTGGGTCAATGCTTGAAGTCTGGCCAGGTCAGCCTTGCACTTTCGTATTTCCTTAGGCAGCTCTCTGAATTCCTTCTCATTCCAACCTGCCAAAGCTGCCCCACAACCTGAGATAGATCCGGACAACTCTTCCGAGGCCTAACACCAGTTATTCGCCCATTTTTCCTTCACGATCTCGACACATTTATCCTCCTGTAGCCACATGGCCTCAAACCGGAACAACTTCACCCTATGAATCTGCCCCTTCCTCGATTGTTACCAGCCTACTTAATTAGGATAGGACAGTGATCCGACAAAACTCGAGTCAAGTGACTAACCTCCGCCTCAGGAAATCTCTCCATCCATCTATCATTTGCCAATCCACTATCAAGGCGTTCCTGAATGTTGTTGAACCCCGTTTGTTTGTTTGTCCACGTAAACCGATGGCCTACAAACCCCAAATCAGACAATCCACAATCCTCCAAGCAATGTCTAAAATCCCTCATTCTATCATCTCTCCTTAAATTTCCCCTCACCTTCTCATGGTCAAATAGAATCTCATTCAAGTCACCTGCACAAAGCCAAGGAATCGTGCAATTTCCAGCCAGACCTCTCAATAGACTCCACGTTTTCCACTTCTGATTATCTTCCGGGAATCCATAAATACATGTAAACCTCCAAACATCCACATCACCAATTTGCAAATCAATATGGTTTTGTGAATATGACTGCAACTCCACCGCCCCATCCCCCTTCCACATAAAACCCAAGTCACCACTCCGACCGCCCCCATCGGAAAAGACACAATCAACCCAAAATAATGATCGAAACCTAATCTAAACGCAACCCGACGCAACTCGGCTAAGAATAGTCACGTTTCACATAAAAAAATGAAACTGGGACTTTGGAATAAACCTCCTTCATTAACGCCGGAACTTTTTGAGGGATCCCAAGCCCCCGGCAGTTCCACACCAAGCAACTCATTATGCCCGACGGGGCTGCCCCGCTGCAGCCGTCGCCGAATTTTGCAATTTTTGAAGCTCTCTGATCATCCCTCAAATTACCATCCTCTTCTTCATCCACTAACTGCAACCTTATCTTTCCAACACTACTAGTTTCTGTTAGTGTTAGTGTCCTAGAGATAATCTATTGTAAGGACATAATACTCGATGATAATCAATTTGATTTAATATTATAGTTCACTTAATATTAATGTATGGCAATACACTTGTTTGAATATTATGTTTGATTGTTTGCATTTATTCATACAAGTGTTCCCATGAGTCATTGATGTAATTGAGGTTGTGAGAACTCAGATGACTTACACATGATTCTCAAATAGCCCCGATCAAGGATCATCAAGAATGACATATTGATGATGCAATGGAGATTGGTGTGCGATCTGCATCTTAGAGAGTGTAGTAAGATCTCACTTACTACGAGATACTAGGTATCTCATGATGGATGCACAAATGCCTTAGAGGGTATTGGTATACCCATCCGAGAAACCATTTGATGTAGTTCCACTATATGTGTCTACGGGTGTCTCTGTTAGTGGGAGCGATGCGATAATCCTTTGACTTGAGGTCAATACGCACGACATGTGTGGGATGATGAACTTTGACCATGACCGACGCTTGCACCCTTCCATGGGTAGATATGGCTTGGATTGGGTTCATCACGAAGTGCATGTGCGTGGTAGTTGAGCCAAGAAAAGGATTCATTCCTCAAAGTGGATTTAGAGAGAATACTCATCTTCTCGTCATAATTGGATCTAAGTCATCGGCCGATGCACGTCAACTTAAACTTTGTGGCTAAGTGTGACATAAATGATCAATTAGTGATTAGAGATAGATTGATTAAGTTATTTGAATAGACACTTCATCATCTTCAAGACTTAATCGAGTATTCGCGAATGAAAGGAGGAAATCGTAACAGCCCATGTTTCAGTTACAGGTAGTTGCACGTTTCTCGCAACGTACGTCATATATTGAGAATGTCTGATTTATTGTCTAGGGTTCAATTAAGACTGTTAGTTTGACTAATCGCTCAATACATGAGGGCCTATGGGTCACACAACAAGTAGTTCCCTTTTACGGATTATAGTTTGTTGATTAAATGTTAAATTGGATTTAATGTTTAATTTATGGAGAATTAATTAATAATAGATTAATTTGGAATTAATTATTATTAATGTTTAGTTAAATTGGATTTAATTAAATAGGAATTTCCAATAATAATATATGGTATATTATTATAGGATTTAATATATATGGAATCAAATCCGTAGAGATTTGATATACATGGAAATTAAATCCGTAGATATTTTATATATAGGAAATAAATCGTAGAGATTTATTTAAAATAAAGATTAGGGATTTTATTTCCCAATCGGGCTAGCTTAAGATTTAAGCTGGGCCTCCCTATATATACAAGCTCTTGGGAATTTACGAACAACGTTAATTCATATTTTCTCCATAAGATCTAGAGTTAGAATTTTCCTAGCAAATTCATCTCGGGATTCAACGCTGGCAAATCTGTGCAAGTCTGTAATTGTGGATTACGTGGATACCATAGTAGAGAAAACGGTATACGAATTACTGTAAGAATTCTGTTTACGTTTACTCGTATTTAATTATGCAATTAATTGTTCGTTGTTGGTGAACTGTTTATTTCCGCTGCGCATGTATTACGTGTTTACGTGCCTCTATTTTCCAACAGTGGTATCAGAGCTCCATGCTCTTGTTTATAATTGCATTAAAAACTGATTTTAATTAAAAAGATTTTTTTTTTTAAAATGGTTGTGGCACAGTATTAGATACTGCACCCCTTTTTGTTTCATTGTTGCGCTCGGTTGTTTGTTTTGTTCATCCCCACCGATTCCTAGGGTTTCCCCTCGATGGGGATTCGCCGCCCCCACCTGCGATTCAGGCTGCTCTCGACCAGCTGCGCTACGCTGCGTCGCTGAAGGCTAGGCACCTTGCCTCGCGTCACGCGCAGTAGCCCGCGGTCCGATTTGCACCTCCACCGTCGTCTTCGATGCGACCCGTCTTGGAGACGAATGCCTCTGCCTCGATTCTTGGTGGTTCGCCACCGATTCTCTCTGATTTTGACTCTCGTCGCTTGTTGTCACTCGGGACTTGGCCAGTGTGCCCGTCTCGACGCGATTCAAGGCGGCGTGTTGTCGGATTCGGGAAGAGTAAGTGGCGACGCGCCGCCGTCTCGATTTCCCCGTCGATTTTGCGATCTGGTTTTGAACCAGATTTTGCTCAAGGGGGTGCGGCTCTGCGCGACCCCCTTCCGCTGCCTCATTGTCAACGACGAACCGCCCGCACGCTGGGCGTGACGCTGACGGCTCGCATAGGCTCGATGGTGCGCCCCGCCACGTCGCTGATGGCCGATTTTGTCGAACCCGTTGTTTTTCTTTGAACGACGAATTTGAATTTTGGGTTCCTGTTTCGAGAATAATGGGTTGATTAATTTGATTAATTATGATGAAATTGGATTCTGTAATTTTGGTCGAATCGGGTGTTTGGAAATTTTTGGATTAGATTCGATTGGAGGGTGATGATGTAGGAGGGTTGTTTTTCAAATTTGATTTGAGACAGGCCCTCCCGTACAAATTTTGAAATTTGCACCTGAGCCCCCGAAAACAAATGAAATTAAAACTTAAATTTTAGAATTTTATTTGATTTAATTCTGAAATTAAAATGGTTGGACCAATAAACAATAAATTGAATTAATTGTATTTTAATAATCTTAAAACTGAACTTTAATTGGACTTAAAGCTCATTTTCAAAAGGATTTATTAAAACCCACTGTTAACTTGTTTAATCGTTTTAAATTAGTTAACCTGTTTTACAGTCCGCGTTATAACTGTTTGGGTAGGCGGCACCCAATATTTGTCGGACCGTGTTAAATGTTTGGGTAGACGGCGCCCAAATATTTGTAAGTCCGCATATGTCATGTTTGGGTAGGCGGCGCCCGTAATTGCTCAAATATGACTTAGACATCATGTTGGATCTCGATTAAGCAATTAATACCCTGTCTTTAAAATGTTCCTCACTAAAATATGGTTTTCTCATTAATTTGATAAGATGTCTTCCATCAAAATTAAAAGTAAACCGGAGATTTTGTTCCAATGAGTACTTAAAGTCCCTCGTCTTTTGCTCGGATCTACATCTAACGGGACTTTTATAGGGACATGTAATGTCGCCGCTTGATGGTTGTAAACCAACTTAACTTTGTTTCGCTAGCCCTGGCGGGGAACAAATGGTAAGTGACATCAGTCGAACTAGGTTCGACAAACTAGGAATTGCAGTTTTGTAATTGGTTTGGAGACCTACCAGTTATGCTATTATAATGATCAACCCTCGTTGGGATTATGATAGTAGGAATATGGATCCTAGTCCATTATAATTTATATTAGTTATAAATTCGTATTTTTCCGATGAGGTCGTTGAATATATGAAAATAATGGAGACAAAATAAACATAAAAGAAAGGTCATGTTTATTTTGATTGCTGAATATTGATCATAGGAATTATGTGTTTAATTCCCGTTTTATTTTATTTCTCTTGGTTAGTTGAAATGTATAACAGTTATTGAGATGTGTTTTGGAAACAAACTAAATTGGATAGGCCAAATTTTTTTGGTGGCAAAAAATATGTGTTTGGTGCTAAGGCAAGAAGCGAAAAAAGATTAGTACGTGTTGGACACATATATCGATTACCCTTAAAATTTAGTACTACGAGACGGCCACATTTGGCGACGAAGACTCGGAGAAGAAGCATCAAGAGGATGCTTCCCAGGCTCAGTGTGTGATGTTGCTCGGTATGACTCCCAATATACATAGGCAACGTGGGAAAATGGATCTCTTCTACATGCTCCAACATCTGAAGGATCTCTTTGATTCTGAATCTCATTCGAGATTTATGAAGTGATGAGAGATCCATTCGGATCTTGGGATTAGCTAAGGAAGGAAAATTTCATCTCATGTGCTTAAGGCGATAGGCCTAATTGATAAACTTGGTAATTTAGGCTTTGAGCTAAAAAGGGCCAACGTTTTCATCTATTTATCCTCGGTTGCTCGGATTCATATTTTAGCTTCATTGTGAACTACAATATGAATAAGGCAGATCTCGACCATGCACGAACTTCTGGCGTGCTCAAGAGTTTTGAGTTCACTATCACTAAAATGGTGTTCAAAAGAAGGAGCGGGTAAACAAGGATGTGTGCCTCTACTGTAAGCAGAAGAGGACACCGGAAGAAGGACTGTAAGATTTTGGTTGCTGAAAAGAAGGCACTAGGTGCTTCTAGCACTAGAACATGTATGTTTGTTATTAAGATAAACATGTCCACTAATAGCGCTAACTGTTTGCTATTGGATACCGGATTTGGCTCTCACATTTGCATTAATGTGAAAGGGCTCATATGTCATAGGACAGTTAGGGCGGGTGAAGTAGTCTTATACGTGGAAATGAAGCAAGAGTTGCTGACTGAACGTGTGGGGACTTATGTTGGACTTACCCCTTGATTTTAGATTAGAACTTAATGATTGTCGTCTAGTTCTTTCTATTACTCGCAACATGTATTTGTTGCATTATGGATATGATGTTCTTAATATACAAAATAAAAAAACTTAAACTTAGTAATCATGAAAACCTGACTTACTTATGACATTGTAGAACTTGATCATGTAAACGAGAAAAGAATTGCAAGGTTAAGAAAGTTAGACTACTTAACCCCATTCGACTGTGAGTCTTATGGAGATTGTGAATCTTATCTCACGGCAAGATCATCAATGGACCTTTTACGGGGAAGGGGTGCATGCCAAAGAAGTTCTAGAGTTGATCTACAACGATGTTTATGGACCATTGCCCACTCTAGCTAGGGGTCACTTCGGATACTTCATCACTTTTACTGATGATTTCTCAAGATACGGATATGTGTATCTTATGCAACACAAATCCGAATCTTTTGAGAAATTCAAAGAGTTTAAGGTTAAAGTAGAGAAGCAACTTGGTAAGAGTATTAAGACTCTTCGATCAGATCGAGTAGGTGAATACCTTAGCCATGAATTTGTTGATTACTTGAAGTTACATGGAATCCAGTCACAATGGACTCCTCCCGGAACACCTCAGATGAACGGTGTGTTCGAGAGGAGAAACCGAACCTTGTTTGACATGGTGAGGTCCATGATGAGTTTTACCTATCTTCCAACATTCTTATGGGAATACGCGTTACAAACCTCAATTTACATTCTGGATAGAATTCCATCTAAATCGGTTGAGCATACACTATATGAACCATGGTGTGGCAAGAAGCCAACTTTTACACATATCTAACATGGGGTTTTCTTGATTGTGAAAAGGATTCTTACCAACAAGTTGGAATCAAAGGTGAAAAGGGTTACTTTGTGGGATATCCTAAAAAAAACTAAAGGATATTACTTCTATCTACGATAAATAATCGATTGATTGTTTCTAGGCAAACCAAGTTCCTCGAAGAAGACTATGTCTTTAGGAACAAGGAATTTATGATAGACCTTGAAGAAATTCAAGAACCACAAATTAAATAAGAGATCGATATATTGTCAAAGCAACATGACAAGGAATCGGTGGGAGCATTCATCAAGGATTGGGAGTCTTTCACTAGGTGATCGTCTTTTGGGGGGCGTAATTGGAGTATGCAAGAACCTCCAATTAAATTTGAATGAGAATAACATAGTTCAAACTCCCCGCCCAAGAGACATCTCGAAAGTGTAGCTCTTGAGGACTTGGGACATTGATGAAATCAATGCACCACAAAAAAAATCGAGCGTAACGATACCTTAATGTAAGTCAATTAGGAATCGTAAACCACCCATTAGAATTTGATTTACCTCTTGGAGGAACTCATTAATGTGGACATCTGGGATAAGGACGATCCTTATCTTTGAAGCAATATCAGATATTGATTAGGGAAGTGGCATAAACCATGAAATCGAGATGGACCCGATGTACACCAATCAAGTGCGGGACTTGGTTGAGTTACCCTAAAAGAGGTTAGACCCATGCAAATGGAAAAGTACAAACCTACAAAGCTAGGTTGGTGGCGAAGGGTGATAGTCGACACTAAGACATTGACTATGATGAGACCTTCTCACCAGTTGCAAAGATCAAGTCCATTCTAATTTTACTTGCGATAGCAGCACACTGTGATTATAAGATTTGTCAGATGGATGTCAAAACAACTTTCCTCAATGGAAACATTGATAAGAAAGTGTTTATGACTTAACCAGAAGGTTTTACATCTAAGCCAAATTCTAATCTAGTGTGCAAGCTAAAAATATCCATTTATGGATTGAAGCAAGCTTTAGGAGTTGGAATATTCGATTTGATGAAGTTTATCAAGTCTTTTGACTTCATCAGAAATTCGAAAGATCTTTGCGTTTATCGTAAACACAACGGGAAGAATATTATTTTCATAATCCTATATATCGACGACATATTGATTTTGAGAAACAATATCCCGTTAATGCAGTCCGTTAAAGATTGGTTGTCGAAGACCTTCATGATGAAGGATCTTTGTGAAGCCTGCTACATCTTAGAGACCAAGATCCGGGGATAGATCCAAGAGGATGTTGAAGGTTGTCAAAGTCCACCTATGTAGACAAAGCGTTTTTGCGATAGAGGACTAAAAAGATCAAAGAAGGATTGTCCTTTGTTCGATATCAAGCACATGAAAGATGTCCCATATGCATATGCAATTGATTCAACCCCAAAGCCATGACTTGCACTAGGCCAAACGTGGCCTCGTTATCAACATCAGCGATAGACATCAACAGAATCCGGGGTGAGTCTCTTTGGATTCTTTGTCAAGACCATTCTGAAGTATATTAGACGAACTAAAGAATGTTTCCTTGTCTATAGTGGACAGTCAGAACTAGTAGTCACTGGTTATGCTGACACAAGTTTCCAATCCGACTGTGATGATTACAAATCACAGTTAGGTTATGTTTAACACTCAATAATGAGGCGGTCGATTGGAATAGTTCCAAGCAAAAAGACCGCAGATTCATCAATCGAAGTTGAGTACATTGTTGTATCAGAAGCCTCAAGGAGACTGTCTGAATTTTATATTTCTTAAGAGAACTAGGGGTAGTTCCGAGTGTCAATTGTCTAATAAAGTTTTATTGAGACAACGCTGGTGCGATTGGCGCAAGCAAAGGAACCGAGATCAACAAGCATAAACGAGCATGTACCTAGACTTATCATTTGATCCGGGACATCATAACGATAGGAGAAATAGAATCAAAATGTACTCCCACATATTTAATTTGGAAGATCATTTCACCAAAACACTGAGTGTTCATGTACACACTAGACATTTGATGGTCTAGGGGTTAGGCATGTAGGTGATTGACTCTAGTCCAAGTGGGAGATTGTTAATGTTAGTGTCGTAGAGACAATCTATTGTAAGGACATAATACTCGATGATATTCAGTTTGATTTAATATTATAGTTCACTTAATATTAATGTATGGCAATACACTTGTTTGAATATTATGTTTGATTGTTTGCATTTATTCATACAAGTGTTCCCTTGAGTCATTGCTGTCATTGAGGTTGTGAGAACTCAGATGACTTAAGCATGATTCTCAAATAGCCCCGATCAAGGATCATCAAGAATGAGATATTGATGATGAAATGGAGATTGGTGTGCGATCTGCATCATACTCTTAGAGAGTGTAGTAAGATCTCACTTACTACGATAAACTAGGTATCTCATGATGGATGCACAAATACCTTAGAGGGTATTGGTATATCCATCCGAGAAACCGTTTGATGTAGTTCCACTATATGTGTCTACGGGTGTCTCGGTTAGTGGGAGCGATGCGATACTCCTTTTACTTGAGGTCAATACGCACGACATGTGTGTGATGATGAACTTTGACCATGACCGATGCTTGCACCCTTCCATGGGTAGATATGGCTTGTATTGGGTTCATCACGAAGTGCATGTGCGTGGTAGTTGAGCCAAGAAAAGGATTCATTCCTCAAAGTGGATTTAGAGAGAATAATCATCTTCTCGTCATAATTGGATCTAAGTCATCGGCCGATGCACGTCAACTTAGACTTTGTGGCTAAGTGTTACATACATGATCAATTAGTGATTAGAGATAAATTGATTAAGTTATTTGAATAGACACTTCATCATGTTCAAGACTTAATCGAGTATTCAAGAATGAAAGGAGAAAATCGTAATAGCCCATGTTTCAGTTACAGGTAGTTGCACGTTTCTCGCAACGTACCTCATATATTGAGAATGTCTGATTTATTGTCTAGGGTTCAATTAAGACTGTTAGTTTGACTAATCGCTCGATACATGAGGGCCTATGGGTCACACAACAAGTAGTTCCCTTTTACGGATTATAGTTTGTTGATTAAATGTTAAATTGGATTTAATATTTAATTTATGGAGAATTAATTAATAATAGATTAATTTAGAATTAATTATTATTAATGTTTAATTAAATTGGATTTAATTAAATAGGAATTCCCAATAATAATATATGGTATATTATTATAGGATTTAATATATATGGAATCAAATTCGTAGAGATTTGATATACATGGAAATTAAATCCGTAGATATTTCATATAAAGGAAATAAATTGTAGAGATTTATTTAAAATAAAGATTAGGGATTTTATTTCCCAATCGGGATAGCTTAAGATTTAAGCTGGGCCTCCATATATATACAAGCTCTTGGGAATTTACAAACAACGTTAATTCATATTTTCTCCATAAGATCTAGAGTTAGAATTTTCCTAGCAAATTCATCTCGGGATTCAACGCTGGCAAATCTGTGCAAGTCCGTAATTGGGGATTACGTGGATACCATAGTAGAGAAAATGGTATACGAATTACTGTAAGAATTATGTTTACATTTACTCGTATTTAATTATGCAATTAATTGTTCGTTGATGGTGAACTATTTATTTCCTCTGCGCATGTATTACGTGTTTATGTGCCTCTATTTTCCAACACTTACTACACTCTCTAAGAGTATGATGCAGATCGCACATCAATATCCATTGCATCATCAATATCCCATTCTTGATGATCCTTGATTGGGGCTATTTGAGAATCATGCTTAAATCATCTGAGTTCTCACAACCTCAACGACATCAATGACTCATGGGAACACTTGTATGAATAAATGCAAACAATCAAACATAATATTCAAACAAGCGTATTGTCATACATTAATATTAAGTTAACTATAACATTAATTCAAACGGAATATCATCAAGTATTATGTCCTTACAATGGATTGTCTCTATTACACTAACACTAACACTAACACTTTGTCTAGGCCTCCTTCTCCGTACCCATTTCAACCAACACCGTACACTCCTTTACAGGCATGTCTGTCTCGTCCATTATGGCTGGAACGGTTATGGGATTGGGGGTAAACGGGTTCAAAATGGGGGTAGGAATAGTGAGGTCGATTGGGTTGGATTGAAGAGAGCTCGCCAGAGGCGTGGTGGATACTGTGATTGAGGCAAACATGTTATGGTGGGTTGCGTCTGATATAGAGAGACTTTGCCTCATGGTGGCAAATACTCTTTTGACAGAAACCGGCTCGAGATGTGGGTGGGTTCGGGGTCTGGTTGGGTATGGAGTTTTGGGATAGCTGGGACCACGGCCCTGGGTGTGGATTGAGTTTAGGGTGGTATTGGTTTATCAAGTCCTGTGGGTTTGTAGGGTGATTACTTGGGTCTAGGTTTATGGGATTCTGGGGTGTTGGTTCCAGGGGTAGCTTATTGGTAGATTTTTTAGACGTATGGGAAGGCTGGAATTATATAATTTCAGGTTTAGAACAACATGCAATCTACTTGGGTATTCCCATTAATGTTGGCAGGTCTCGTGATGCAATTTTCAGGACGCTGGTGAGCCGAATTGAAAAGAAGTTGAAAGATTGGAAGAGTAGAATGCTGTCACAGGCGGGAAAACTTATTCTAATCAAATATGTTGCTCAAGCGATCCCAACTTATCTGATGAGTTATTTTAAAGTTCCTCAGGGGACGATTGACAAAATCAGAGCGGCTATTATGAGATTTTGGTGGGGACAAAAGGGGGAGGAGAAACGAATGCTAGTTGTTTTCTTCGCCGGTCTTCTTTGGATTTCATCTTGTTTTCTGTCATTTTTGCCTTCTCTCCTCTTTTTTTCGTCTATCAGTCGTTTATTCGTGTCATGTCTTTGGATCTGACTCGTCGCTAACGGTTTCGCTAACGTTTATCGCTCTTTTGTCGTTTGTTTGTGTTTCTCAGGTTTTCAACATTTCCTGGCATATCTAGGTTACTGGCTACTGGAAGATGACTTCGGAAAGTTGTGAGGGGGTCGGAGATGAGGTTTTGGATCTGGGACTGTTATTATCGGAGGTGAGAAATGAGCGGGTGTCGGCACCGGTTAGTCTTGTGGGAAGGGTTATTGCGGATAAGCTTCCTAATACGTACACTCTCATGGACGTAATGAAGAAAGCATTCAAGGCTAAAGGAAAGGTTATGGCAAGAGATTGGGGGAAAGGGGCGATAATTTTCTCATTCGAACAAGCTCCTGATCGTGATTGGGTAATCCGGAACCAACCTTGGCATTTTGATAATAACGTGTTTGCTATCAAGAGCCTATCTGGGGTCGAACAACCGTCAACAATTGAGATTTCGAATGCAAATTTTTAGGTGAGGATACATGACATTCCCTTTTTGTATAGATCGGAAGGGATTATCAGATCAATTGCGAGTAGGATAGGGGTGGCCGAATGGTATGAAAAATCCTCAGAGTTAGACCCCGCTGAATATGTTCGAGTTAAAGTGGAAATAGACGTGAAGCGTCCACTGCTTAAGGGACTGTCGATCAAAATTGGGGATGAAAACATGTGGCTTCCTTTCTCATAAGAATCGATCCCGATGATATGCTTCTGCTGTGGTGAGTTGGGCCATTTTTTCAAAGCGTGCTCTATGTATGATAGGGATGTGGAGACGGAAATGAAATATGACAGTTCGATAAAGGCATCCATTGGCAGGAACACTTGGAGTGCTAGAGAAATGGGAGTGGATAATTATTGAAAGTGGTGAAAGAGAGTGAAAAGAGAAAGTGGGAAAGACTATAATTGTGAAGAGTGCAAAATGGGTGAATGACTTTTTTGTAGGATTATCCTGTTTTTATATAAGTATAATTTTTTTGTGTTTTCTGGTGTTGCTTGAGTTTTGGGTTTGCTGGTATTGCTTCAGATTTGGTACGAGTTTAGATGGATTTATTTTTATTCACACTCAGTTGTTCAATTTTTACGATGAAATCGGGCCTGGAAAGGCCTCCAGGAAAAAAAAAATGGTTGCACTCTTTTATGCTTATTGTCAATTTATTGATGTTGATTTTGTGTGTGAGCATTAAGTTCTTGTTGCTTTAATTGAAGTTTTTTGACTAATTTAGTTAGGTTGTATTTTGATTGAAAGGTAAGGAGATGTGTTTGAAAATTGAAAATGTTTGTTTCTTTTATCTAGGTACTTCCACTCCCAATTATGCAGGAAAAAAAATGAAGGGATTGAAGAGGAAAAGAAAGTGGATATAGTCCAAAATTACATAATTTTTTAATTTGTGCAAAATTTGTTTGCGTTTGTGCAAATATTTGTGCACTTTTTAGGACAAATCATTTATTCATACACTTGTGCAAAACAAAATTGACAAACACAATTATTAGTGCACTTTGTAAATAGAGAACAAAATTGTTATATATACACAGTTTATAATGGACCAAATGATAGATTTTTTTAAAAAATATGTGCAATTCAATTTGCACATAATCCTTAATTTTTTTAGCAAAAAGTTTTTTTTAACAATATGCGATCATGTAAATCAAACTAAACATAAACAAATTATATTTGCATAATTTAAAAAAAATAAAATTGCACAATATATTTGCACATATTTTCCTTTTAAAATTAGCCATGCATAAACCTCAAAGTGCACTATAACCTAACTTGTATAGAACCGTAATGCAAATAAATCATCTTCATACAAACATGGACAAATAAAAATACACACATACATAGCGCGGATGACTTTTTCTGGACATATTACAAAAAAATAAAAAATCACATGTTCACGCTACTCATGCACATCATCAACAAATGCAAATTATTAAGCATACAAAAAACTCTTCAAATTGTTGGACATCATACAAAATCTCGGATCTTTTCAATTGCAAAGAAGCCAACTAATGTTGAAGCATACAAAAATCACCAATTATGAATCGAGTTATTTTTTTGTATAGTAGGGACAACTTTCTTACGTCTTGGTAAAGCTTCAAACATAATCAAAACGAAATTTAGACTTGATCTTACAGTCACACATAATAATAGAAACAAATTAAAGATGCATACGTCCATAATAGACAATTCCAAAGTAATCAAACCTAATAATTTTTGTTAGACTCCCTAATTATCTCCCTTAATTATAGCTTGTGATTATTGTAAATATATTCTTTCCTTAGTCTTTCCTGAATTTTAAATTTCACCCGTTTCCTTTTCTTCTCCTTCATTATCTTAAACTCCAACCCCCTACAATGTCGGATGATCATTATGTGCAATAGATTAATGAAAGGAAAAAAATACAGAGCAAAGCCGAAATGGTAAAGAAGCTCACTTGTGAAGAATTATAATTTTTTCGAGATGAAAGCATTGTGGAAGTTGACGTGTAGTCTTGGAAACTCAACATTGGGAAAGGGGAAGTTGGCAGCTCTTTTTTTTAGAAACGGTAGATGGGGTTGGGGAACTACAATGACATGATTGTTGGAAGGAATATTAAGAGAAATTTCGTTAATTTACCAAAAATATTGTAGCTAGTAGTAATAGTTTTTTTATTAAACCTAATGCCCCTTTAAAATTGGAATATGTATAATAATTTTAAGAAATGATGTACATACTTATTATATTTTGAATGGAGTATTATTGTATAGTAATAATGATTTGGGTTGTGCAGTGTTTGGAAAGGAATGGTGTCATCCCCATTAGGGGTGGGAAATTTACCGAAAATATCGGTATACCGGTTCACCGTACCGGAAATATACCGAATTTACCGGATTTTTTGGTATATCGGAATTTTTCGTTACGGCAACAGTATAAATTTTCAAAAGTCCCGGTATACCGGTATACCTGAAATATTTTTCGGTATATCGATATACCAATACATTGGAAATTTATCCTTTTATTTTAAATTGTCTCTGTGGGTTTCCTGATTCAAGCTGAAAATTGGAATTCGCAGAATTTTTTTGAGTGTTCCCATAGTTAAAAAAATCAGTCTTTAAGGGAGATATATGTTGTTAAGAGATTATTATTCATAAAATATAGGTTTTTTAAATAAATAATCAGGGCATGAACGGTATACCGTTAATTCGGTATGAAAAATACCGTTAATTCGGTATGTACCGAAAATTTCGGTACGGTACGGTATACCAAAATTTCGGTACGGTATACGGTATGTGATTTTAGCATACCGAAATTACGGTATACCGAATTCGGTATACCGTAATTTTCGGTACGGTACGGTATGAATTTTCACATACCGTAAATTACGGTACGGTATACGGTATGACCGATACGGTACGGTACAGTACGGTATGCCACCCCTAATCCCCATCAGTAAATTTTGGATTTACACATCTAAATCTTCATCCAAATACTCATTCACCCTATAACATATCTACACACCTGATCTAATACAATCATATCTCCACTTTTATCTTACTTAACATTCTCTTATGCTTATTATCTACTACCTCCGCCCCAAAGTTATTTACACATTTGTTTTTTATATGAGTTTTTGATTTGGACTGAGGGAGTACTATTTAAAGTGATAAAGTGATTTTTAATTGAGGGTATTGTAGTTTTATATATGTTATTACTAAAATAAATTATTTTTTTGGTTAAAAGTAATGACATGAGATGAAATTTTGAAATGTTGTGACGAATTATTTTTTAAAAGGGGTAAATAATTTTGGGACGGAGGAAGTACCATTTTCCTCTCCTAGTTTAACTAAAATGGATTCTCTCATCTTCTTATTTATTCACTTGGTCTAATTATATTTCTCTAACATTTAAATTCTCATTTATTAGGTACAATTATCTATCTCCCTATCTCTCTCTATGTATGTCAAGGACAAATTCAGGAGTTTTTGTGGCGGGAATAAAAAAATACAATATAAACTACATTAAGAAGTTCTTCTAGAATAACAATTCAAGTCTATTACAATTGAAACCTACGGATTTTCATATACTTAAATATTTGCATGATGAATTCATTATCAATAATACAAAAATTTCTTCCTCAATATATACAATCAAATTATTATTCAGATCTCTCATTCAATTGCGTAGATTTTTTTTATGATAATCATTGTGTAAAATGCCTTTTTAACTGTAGTATAGTTGCAATTGGAAGAATTGATGCAAGTGTTACAAACAAATAAACTAGTAGATATTGTTGTGTTCGATATAATTATTCAGCATTAATCGAACACGTAAGAGAGACACGTGTAATATTCAACTATTAAAATAATCATGCTCGATGAACAAGTGTGCTCGCCGCTTGCCGACCAAACAAGTTTGTTCGTCAGCCCGCCACTTGTCAACCATGCGAGTATGCTCGCCTATGAAGTAAGTTTTGTTCGCCAGCTTGCCATTTACCAACCAAGGTTGTTCAACCAGCCTACCGAGCAAACAGGTATGTTCGCCAGACTAACCGAGCAAAATGGTCCTGAAAAGATGTTGTTCTGATCAGTCAAACTGATCAGATCAGGGAAGAAGAAATCAGATAGCGTGAGTCCAGTGACCTCAGGGCCAGTATGCTCGATGCACAGATATCCTGAGGACTCAGACATCCTGAAGGGTCAATATGTTTGATGCACAGATAACCTGAGGGCTCAGACATCCTGAAGGCTCAGACATCCTGAGGGCTCAGACATCCTGAAGGCTCAGACATCCTGAGGGGTCAGTATGTTCGATGCACAGACATCCTGAGGGCTCAGACATCCCGGGGGGGGGTAGATGCTCGATGCACAGATAACCTGAGGGCTCAGACATCCTGAAGGGTCAGTATGCTCGATGATATTCCGGCATAAAATTGATATGGTTTAATGGAGCGAAAAAAGCATTCAGTCGAGCAAAAGATTGATTTGGACGACCAAAAGAGTGCCATATAGACAAGCAAATGCAAAGATCAACCAGGAAGACGAAGTTGGAAACGTGGCAGCATCACATGAGTTCTTGCATGGCCCGAAGTCTCCAGCTCATGCTTGCCAAACCAGCTCATGCTTGTCGAAGTACTATAAATAGAAGAAAAAACAACAAGAGACAGGTTCAAGAATTTCCCAGAGGGGTAAGGTTCACAAAAAATTCGAGAGATCATCCATGCACACAAAAACCCTTGCACTCATATACCAACTCTCCAAATCAACTTCATCCATAGCGATTCATCTTCATGAGATGTATCATATATTGTACGTGTAAAACTCGCAATACTACATCCCTGGCTTGGAACGCCCCCAGAGTAGTCATTTCTTGAAGAACTGGGTCAACAAATTCTTCTTATTTACAGTATATTTTACACGTGCATATTTTGTTTGTGAGTTGTCATTGAATTAACCACATAATATTCTCCAAATAAAACGATTCGCAACAATTGGCGCTAGAAGGAGGGTCCAAAAAACCAACCCATACACAATCCTGTAGTTAGCCGAGGCAAAAAAAAGAAATATAATGCCTCAATCTAGGAATACACAAACGGAGAGGTCAGGGCAAAGTCGACCTCACGACCAGAAAGAGGCTCAGTGCCAGCCTCATAAAGATCAGACAGTGGAGACCATCAATCTTGAAGATATTGCTAACAATCCTGCGGCCACAACAAAGGCCATCACTTTCTTGCTACGAGCACAAAAAGAGAGGGCCGAAAAAGAGTTGGCCAAGTTAAAAAATCAAGATGATGATGAACGACGCTCGCATACACCTGATAGCGAGCAAGTTAAGATAAAAGCTACACGAAAGCGGGCTAATAAAAAAGCAGATGATATGTCTGATGACGAACAGCCTCAAGGGTCCAGACCATCAGCGTTTGGACGTTTGAGGCTCTCCGCCAAAGACCGAATCGGCAATTATAGGAGACAGGATCCAGGGAAGGAACAACCGATAAACATGCCCGCTCATTCAGATCCTCATGATCATCCGCATGCAGAACAAAAATTGGCTGGAACAAAATTGTCTATCCACCATCGATTGGGTAGTCAAGCACGAACTTGGAAAGGGGGACGGCCCCATCACGAGCATGACCCAATGGGTCCTCATGATGGGATACAGCCCCGATCCAAGTATGTCAGTTCCACAAAATTTGCGGAAATGCAGAAAGCCATCGAAGGCTTACAGGCCGACCTGGCCGCGACTAAAGGACACCCTCGGGCGAGCACAATACCCTGCTCGCCACTACCGGCGATCATGGCTGCCGAAATACAAGAGAAAGTAGCAAAGATCCGACCATCAATCCCCATGTTCGATGCTGAGTCTGACCCACATGTCCATCTCAGCAAATACTCAGACTTTATGATCGCCATGGGTGCCACAGATGCAACGCAGTGCCGATCATTCCCCATGACTTTGGGTGATCGGGCTCATAGATGGTTCTTTACTTTGCCCGCTGCGTCTATCACATCTTTCGCTCAGCTGAGACAGCAATTCCTGTCCCATTTCTCATCCATGTGTGCTCGCCCAGCGCCAAAACAAAGGTTGGCGCATTTTTCCCAACTGAGGGGTGAGTCAGACCGAGCATACATCGAAAGATTTGATAAATGTTTGTATGATGGGGCCCCAGTTGAAGAGGATGCCAAGATCCTCGCAGTGGTCGGAGGCTTAACCCTGAATACTGACATGTGGAAAGCCATGCATCAAGACTGGCCGAACACATATTCAGAATTCCGAGAGCGAGCAGCCAAGATCATAGCCATGCAGGATCTGCTCGCCCAGTCACGATTGGGTCAGCAAACAACAACTAAGAAAGTTTTTGGGAAGAAAGTGATGAATGAGGGGGGGTATAAACCCCCAGGGTCTTTCAAACCATTCGAAGAAAGAGCAGAAGCAAACGCCCTACGAAGTCTTATGGGCGTTTCAGCAGAAACAATTTTTAACCAAATCAAAGGTCGGGACATGTTGGATAGGCCAAGAAGAATCATAATGGACAAGAATCGGCTTAATGCTTCCAAATATTGTAATTATCACGAGTACATCGGGCATAATACAGAAGATTGTCGCGATTTACTTCGTCAACTTTGGAAGCTATACGAAGATAATTGTCTTACCCAGTTCCTTAAAAAGCCGGCGAGCAGAGACTCCCGAACAGAAAAAACAGGAGATCGTAGGGGTAAGCGAAAAGCCAAACAAACATCTGACAGTGATCCTGAAGAATCCCGTAAGAGGTCTGAAATACCCAAAAGAGGGGCTCCTACTATGGGCAGAGGTCGAGAAAGTCAAGAGATTCACATGATACGTCCTGATTATGGTCCAGTGGGTGGATGTTATCAGGCACCAACATTATCGAACAGACGAAAGAAGATGGAGATGTGTGCCATGCAAAGCATCCATCAGGTGAAGGTGGCGAGCACATCAGCTAGCACGCCACCCTCTCACCAAATCATATTTTCAGAAGGCGATCTCGACGGTATAATCACCCCCCATAATGACTCTCTAACCATCAGTGCTCGTCTCCTCGATTTGAAGGTGCACCGCCTCCTAGTCGATACCGGAGCATATGCGAACATTTTGTTCGTCAACACTCTGCACCAAATGGAAAAGCAAGTTGGGGACTTGAGCAGCTATATTGAACCATGTGATCACACCATTATGGGTTTCGGGGAATCTGTAACCCGACCCTATGGTATGATTAGGTTAGGAGTCGAGTTAGAATCAACTCTAAATCCGGAGATCCGACGAACTAGAATGCTAGATTTTGTAATCATCGATGCTCCGTCTACTTATAACGGGTTCCTAGGTCGCCCGTTTATTCAGGAATTTAAAGCTACTTGTTCTACTTATTATTACTGTGTTAAATTTCCAACACAAGATGGGACGGGTAGCGTAAAAGGAGATCATAAAAAAGCTCGAGATTGTTTGCTATCATGTGCACCAGAAAAGTAAAATATCGTTAACATGATGGAGCAAACATGGGAGATCGGAGAATCAAGCCAACAGGCAAATACGTTGCCAAAATACCCTTTGGCGAGCACACCTCCATGCGCGAACACAGAGAGCGCGAACACAGAATCCAGGAAGGTGACTCATTTCCCAGATCTCCCAGATCTAATGAACATTGATCCGCCAAACGAGCTACCGGACCTAGAACCTCGTGTAGGTTTCGAACCTATAGAGGTTGATGACGAACACCGGGGGTCGATCGAAGATCCTCGGTGGAAACAAAAAAGAAAGTGAGCAACACCTGTCGAACAACTGGAGTCTATCAATATCGACCCGAACAGACCTGAGTTAGAAGTGTTCATTGGTTCGGAATTACCAGAACCAATCCGAACAGAAATGATCGCATATCTTCAAACAAACTTGGATGTGTTCGCTTGGTCGCACAAGGACATGGTTGGCATTGATCCCAAATATGCATGTCACTCCCTCAACCTTGATCCAACACAAACTCCAGTTATCCAGAAGCGCAGAAAGTTCAGTCCGGAGAAATATGCGGCCATGAATAGTGAAATCAAAAAGTTGCTCGACAATAAACTGATTCGAGAAGTAAAATGCCCAAGATGGCTTGCGAACCCTGTGCTCTTCCGCAAGTCTAATGGATCTTGGAGACTATGTATTAATTTCACTGATTTAAACAATGCATGCCCGAAAGATAATTTCCCGATGCCACATATTGATTATTTGGTCGATAATACAGCAGGCCATGAGCTCATGACTTTCATGGATGCTTTTGCTGGCTATCACCAAATACCCATGCATCCGGACGATCAAAAGAATACGGCATTCTGCAGTGAAAAGAATATGTACTGTTGGCAACGCATGCCATTCTGATTAAAGAATGTCGGAGCAACATATCAACGTTTGGTGAACAAAATGTTCGATGAACACATCGGCCGAACAGTTGAGGTGTATATTGATGATATTGTGGTAAAAAGTGAACACAAGGAAGACCACATCACCTACCTCGCACAAACGTTTGATATACTCAGGGAGTACAACATGAAGCTAAATCCGAAGAAATGCAGCTTTGGGGTTCACTCGAAAAAATTCCTCGGACATATGGTCAGTCAACGGGGGATTGAAGCGAACCCATCAAAGATTCAAGCCATGCTCGAAATGCAAGCCCCCAGGAGTGTGAAAGAGGTCCAAAAATTAACCAGACGTTTAGCATCCATAAGACGGTTTATATCACGAACTGGGGACAAATACAAACCTTTCTTTGATGCATTAAAGAAAGGGAAATTCCAGTGGACCGAGCATTGCCAAAATGCATTCGAGTCATTGAAGCAGTACCTTGCAGATACTCAGACACTATCCAAGCCTGTTCCAGGCGAACAACTTTATCTGTATCTTGCTGCATCCGAGCATGCAATTAGCACCGTGCTCGTTCGGGCAGAGGGGACGACCCACTTGCCCGTTTACTATGTAAGCCAAGTACTCAAAGAAGCCAAGCTCTGGTACCCTCCACTGGAAAAACTTGCATACGCTCTCGTAATGAGTGTTCGAAAATTACGACCATACTTTTTCGATCACTCAGTCGAGGTACTGACCACATTCCCATTGCGCCAAGTCCTCCACCGACCAGACACTGTGGGCAGATTACTCAAGTGGGTGGTGGAGTTAGGCCAATTTGGCATTACGTTCGCCCCGCGAACAACAATGAAGGGCCAGGCTATGGTCGATTTCATGGTCGAGTTGGCATATCCACAAATGCCCGAAAGAGCTGTCGACCAACCATGGCATATGTATGTTGATGGCTCATCAACAAGTTCAAGAGCCGGAGCAGGCGTAGTTCTCATCAGCCCAACTAGACAAACATTCACAACAGCCATCCGTTTTGATTTCCCAGCTACAAATAATGAAGCCGAGTACGAAGCTTTGATCGCTGGACTACAGATGGCTATGACAATGGGAATTCAGAGGCTGATGATTTACAGCGATTCTCAGATAATCGTTTACCAAGTAACAGGCGAGTACGAGGCCCGAGACGAACAGATGGCACAATATCAGCAACTAGCAAAGGAGTTGCTTGAGCAATTCGAACAAGTTTTCATAGAACAATTACCATGATTGGGTAATTCGTTCGCTGACGCCTTGGCACGCCTGGCAACAGCAGAAGGAGTGATGAACACGACGGACATTATGGTCGTCACAACTTGTTCGCCATCAATTCCCAGAGTTATGGTCGCCCAAGTAACAGGCGAGCAAGAAACCTGGATGACTCCAATCTTGAGTTACTTACAAAAGGGACTTCTCCCTGAGAATAAGGCACAAGCTACTCGCCTCAGATTACAATTTGATCGTTATATTATCTTAGACGAGCATCTATATAAAAGAGGTTTCTCACTTCCACTATTGAAGTGTATTACTTCTGAAGAGGGTCATGTAATTCTTGAGCAAATTCATGATGGAGTATGCGGAAACCATACAAGTGGGCTCGTCCTGGCACATAAAGCTATCAGACAAGGTTATTATTGGCTGACCCTCAAAAAAGATTCGCTCGCGTATGCTCGCGCGTGCCACAAGTGGCAGGTACATGCTCCACTTATTCATAGCCCACCTGAAGAACTAGTGTCAGTTTATAGCCCATGGCCATTTGCCAAATGGGGAATCGATTTGATTGGCCCATTTCCTACTGGCACGTCGGGAGTAAAATTTATTGTGGTTGCCGTTGATTACTACACCAAATGGGCGGAAGCCGAAGCCATTGTCAAAGCCACCGAACAAAGAATGTGGAACTTTGTTTGGAAAAACATCATTTGTCGTTTTGGGCTTCCCCAATCATTAGTAACGGATAACGGCAAACAGTTCGATGGAAGTGAATTCCGGCAAAATTGTGCTCGCTGGGGCATAAAAAAACATTATTCAACTCCGTATTATCCCCAGTCAAATGGACAAGTTGAAGCCGTTAATAAAATTATCAAGCATACCCTCAAGGCCAGACTTGATAACTCCAAGGGGGGAGGATGGGCTGAAGAGTTGCCCGAAATTTTATGGGCCTATCGAACAACTTTCAGAACATCAACTGCGAAAACCCCATTTGCCCTGCCATTTGGTGCGGAAGCTGTTATACCCGCAGAAATCAAGATTCCGAGTCATCGGACAATGACTTTTGGAGAGCACGACAATGACCAGGCGCTCGCCCTGAGTGCAGACCTGTTAGAAGAAAGAAGGACGGAGGCTGATTTCAAGAATGCCATGTACAAAAAGAGATCAGAAAAGTTCTACAACTCCAAAGTCCGAACACGCAGGTTCAATGAGGGCGAGCTGGTTTTAAGACGAGCAACGGGGGTATCAGGTGGTGTGTTCGGCCGAGCATGGGAAGGTCCATTCAGAGTTACAGAACGTTTGTTAAACGGGGCATATGATTTGGAAGACCTGAATGGAGTCCCATTGTCCTACTCTTGGAATGCGTCAAATTTGAAAAAATATATCAGTAATGACGAGCATAATTGACCGAGCACACTCAGCCACTCAAGCCAAACGAGCATAATTGGCCGAGCACACTTAACCATTCAGGCTAAACGAGCATAACTGGCCGAACATAATCAGCCACGTAGCTGAAGCGAGCACAAATGGCCGAACATAATCAGCCACATAGCTAAAGCGAGCACAAATGACCAAACATAATCGGCCACACAGCTGAAACGAGCACAAATGGCCGAACATAATCAGCCATTCAGCTAAGACGAGCAGGACAATCCTGAAGGAAGAACACATCGTGTTCGACACAAATCTTCTAGAAAGAAATTCTGGCCAACACTATTAAAAGATAGAAGATACGTGTCAAAACAAGTTAAGAAGTGGTGGCAACCAAAAAATGAATGTGTCAATCCTTGAATAAGAGCTGGCAAAAAACCGAACAAATGTCAAAAGAAGAATTCAAAGCGGACAGATGTCCAAAGGAGGAGTAAAAGCAAGAGGGCCAGCACCAACTATCTATACCAGCACCAGCTTGGGATAGTTCTATAAATAGAGGCATATCGATAGCTAAAGAAAGCAGAGAAAAAACAGATAAAAAAGAAAAAAATTATGCGAACATAGTAAGAAAAAATACTACAGTTATCGGAAGAAAGTTGGTTCAGTATGCCTCCAGACGAAGTATCCAGCACTCGATTCAGCTATCATTCTGCTGAATTGAGCATCTGTCCTAGTACGAGCTTTATACCCCATATGACACTCCGAGCACAGGTTGACGCTCGTTACGGACTCAAGATGCTCGGCAGAGTCATGGTTGCCACTCCACGTTACTCACTGCTTATGCAGTAGTAAATCACTAGTCCCCTACACATCCCCAAAATCTCCTCCGAAGGGGAGGGATGTCATGGTATCCGCTCGAAACAACATCCGGATGTTGATGCTCAGGCATCTACTGAAGGGGACAGAATGGTGCAAGCTGAGGATTTTGCTCGCGCCTGATATAGGTGAGCAGGCGTGCTCGCCACATGCTCATGTCTGCAGCTGCCCGCATAATCACAACTTGTCCAGGAGGGACAAACGCTTATGATGCTGCTGCTTGAGCATGTTATTTAAAGAAGGGTAGACAGGATGATGCGCCACATGCTTGTCAACATCAATTCCGCGGACAAGGTGAGGCCAGTTTATGTCTACTCAAGACAAGGTTTAAATTCAAAACCATAGTTTGATGTCTATAGTTGTGTAATAGACAGTCTTCTTCAAATGTAAAGGTTGTAATAGAATACAACGTGTTGCAAAAATATTTTTATTTGTTAAGACTTTCTAGTTGAAGCCTATTAGAGGTCGCACCTAAGCTGGACGGCCCGAACAAAGACGAACGAGCCAAAGTCTATGTTCACCTGACGAACGAGTTCGTACTCTGATACCTGCAGCAAAAAGCGAGTAATGGGTACGCAGTCGCAAAAGACGACTCGTACTTACAGATACCCGTAGCAAAAGCGAGTAAAGAGTGCGGGGTCGCAGCTAAATAAGACTGTCCTAGTACGAAGTGATCGCGCCTAAATAAGACGATCGCGAACCAAGAAAGGGGGGTTGCATAAAGTTAACCCATCTGGTCGCACCTAAATAAGACGATCAACCGATTGCATCACAATAAGACAATCAAAAACGAAAGAAGTCAGGAGCGGGCATAGGCAAACACAATGTTCGAATTCATTCAGAAGAAAAGAGGCATAAACTAGAAACCAAGGCAAACATCAAGCAACACAAGCATCAGTCATTCATCAGCAACAACATTCATCCTCAACGATCAGGTTAGAGGAAACTGTTCAAAATGTAAATTCAGCCATTCAATTTTGAAGTTGTTCGAACAAAAGAGAAGAAGGCAAAAAATTACACAAGTTCAAAAGAGATTGTTCGAACAAAAGAGAAGAAGACAAATTACACAATAATTGTTCAACAAAGCAAAAATTACATTAAGGAACAAATTCGTTGTTGGGGGTGGGCGGAAGTGAAGTATCGAACAAATCATGCCCCATTTGCTCAGCCCCTTTAGGAACAATTCCTCCAACATTTTCAGGCCCAGTCTGCTCGCCAGGGAGTACACTTTGCTCGATCACAGGAGGTCCCCTTTGTTCGTCCTGCACCTGATCGAACCCAGGCTCGACTCTGAGAGTTTGATCAGCAACATCAGCAATGTTCACATCCGAGTCATCTTCCTCATCCAGGATAGGATCATCAATCTCGATCCCTTCAGGAAGATTGGAGAAATCGTACAGATCGTTCAAATCAGACATCGGAAGGTCGCTATCTAGGGGGTTGTCGATCAGGTACTGCTGAAAATTGGATATGAGCGGGGCAATTTGTTCGCCAGTGAGCGTGTGGCGAGCAGACCGGATGGCATCGGCAAAAGCACATATGTAAGAGAAGTTCGTCATGGAATCAACATACTCCTTATTGTGCAACCTTGAATTTTCGAGACCCAAACGAGTGTTGGTCTCTTCAGCAATGATGAGTTGTTGGCCGAGCAAATTCTTCTCACATTCCATGACCTCGACGTCAGTTTGGAGTTTACGAAGCTCAACATTCATCTCATTCTGAACTCTCCGTATGCCGACCACTTCCTCCTGAGCAAGGTTTAGCTCCTCCCTTGCCTGGCGAGCAACTTCCTGAGCCTGGCGAGCATCCTCCTGATCCTGGCGAGCATCCTCTTGAGCCTTACGAGCATCTGCTTGAGCCGAGAATATATGTCCTTGAGCCAACCTCAATTCATCCTGAGTTTTGCTCAACTCATTCACCTTCTCTTCAAAACTTCTGATCAGAGCCAAGTAGTTGGCATGAAGATTGGCGGACTCAGCATAAACTTTCTCAAGGATAACCAAAGATTGGCCCTGGTGTACCAGGCCAAGTCGCATGTTTTCCAAAGGTGTTGGACCCGTGGTGGCCTCTTCCAGCTCAGTAATCCATGCTCGAATGGGGGTCTCGCACGCCTTCTGAACATGCTCGGGAATGCCAGGAACCTTGCGAACACTTGGCGAGCAGTAGTAATTTTTCAATTCGGGCATCAAAGAAGCCAATCTGCTCAATCTGCATGTACACCCGAGCAAACAAACATGACAGAGCGACCAAAATCAATGAAACAACAAATACTTCAATAAAGCAAACAAAACGTACATGTTCGCCCGAGCCGGATCCCATCCCAAAAATGATTTATCTTCTGGGGACCGGAGCTCAGGGTTCAGAGGGGTCCAAGTTTGGGGTCCAGCAGGAGGTGGAGAAGATGTGTCAACCTCCATTTCAACTATCTGCGTGACCGGACCGACCATGGAGGCGGTCATTCTGATCGCTTCGGCAGTGGGGGTCTGGGTCTCCCTAACAGCATCAATGCTAGTCTGAGCCTGTTCGCTTGCCCCCTGCTCGTCGGTTTCCACCCTTGGTCTTTTTGGCGACGGAGCCTGCTCGCTCGCCCCCTGCTTGGCCGAACGAGTTGTCCTTTTCAGTCGGCTTGACTCCCCAGGGCCAGACGCAGATGCTCGGCTCACCCTGCTCACCCTGCTCGCTTCCCCTCGATTTGCTCGCTGAGCCTCCCGCTCGGCTTGAATTCGAGCAAGCTCCTGAAGTCTTTTTCTTCGAGCCATTTCAGTATGCTCGGATGTACTCACGGCAACAGTAACAGCAGGGAAAGCTATAGATAAAATAGTTCATTATACAAGAAAGAGAAACAGCGAGCAAAAGGTACAAAACATACAAATGCAAAAAAGGCAATCCTTACCAGCGGGATTAACAGCAACAAGATGATGAGGGGGCACGTACAAGCCTCCTTTCTTCCTTTGATCGGTGGTATTCAAAGACTTCACAAATCGTTCTGAGCGAGACTCGAGATCGATTTGCCAGACGCTGCTAAAATAGCTGTCGTTGGTTTCTTTGTTCGTCGCAGTTGGAATTCCTGAAATGGAGAATAAGTTAAAATCAGTTCAAGCTAAAGAGCAAAAGACACAAAAATACTTACTTCGGTAAACCCCAAAATCAGTGGGGATGTCTAAACGAGCATCTGGTTCGCTTCCAGAAGCCGGGCTTTTCCAATCGCCCCCAACGAACCAGAATTTCTCCTTCCAATTACTGATTTTGTTCGGCACATCCTCAATAATCTTGCACTTAGCATTAGCCTGCATGAACAGCCATCCATGTTCGCCCTTCGGACGGGTCAAATGCACTAGTCGAGCAAGTTCAGCTGCTGTGGGATAATATATGGGTTTCATTTTACCGAACAAAGTCAAGAAGCTCATAATCATGTGCCACCCATTCGGCTTCAGCTGCGTAATGGTAATGTTCCATTCAACGAGCAAACGAGTGATAGCTGGATGGAGTGGAAACCGAAGGCCCGCTTCGTGTCCAAATTTACAGCAACACAACCCTCAGGGGGTTGGTCTGCTCGCTCATCGGGACCAAGTGCCCAGAAAAAGACATCTTTGGGGGTTTCGTAATTTCTATACAGCTGAGCGAGCATATCAACATCAATTTTGCTCGTCGGGTACTCATTCTCAACCCTAGTCCTACGAGGTTGTTCGGGCCAATAAAAATTATAACGAGCATTATATTTGTTATATGTTGGGCTATGAGGGACACCAACAGGGATATCGAGTTCTGTATTTTGCTCGCCGCCTAACCCTCTGTTCGACTCATCGATATTCACAGTCATCAAGAATTCCTCCCTCACATTATCATCATCCCTATTCACATCAAGACTATTTACAACCCTAGACCTAATTTGGGGTTGGGGCAAAGAATCCTCTGAATCATCCAAAAAATCACTACGGGCTAAGTCCCTATCTAATTCGTTTAGGACGTCATCGGAATCGGAGGAAAGAACGGCAAATGGCTGCCGAACTTGCCAACGAGACCTTGATCCCGAAGTATTTATCTCCAACGCATTAGCGTCGCTACGGGGGATTGTACAGAGAGAGAGGGAGGAAAAACTATGGTGGTTCGATTCTATTGAGGCAGAAGAGTTTGAACGAGAAGCCATAATCGGAATAAAAAGGGGATGAAATAGTTACCTGAGTAAAATCTGTCGCCGAAACAGGAAAGCCCTTGCCGGAAGTTTCAGAAAAGAAAGAGAATGAAAGCAAGAAGAAGAAGTAAAGAAAGAAAGGGCACTGAGGCGGCAAAAATGAGGTATTTATAGATACCGGGTTCAATTTTAAAAATCCGGCACAGAATACGAAATGACACTTACTATGGCCCAATCAAATTATAACAGTCGGGCCCCATGATAAATACAAAGCGACCCTGCTGGGGGGTATTGTTGTGTTCGATATAATTATTCAGCATTAATCGAACACGTAAGAGAGACAAGTGTAATATTCAACTATTAAAATAATCATGCTCGATGAACAACTGTGCTCGCCGCTTGCCGACCAAACAAGTTTGTTCGCCAGCCCTCCACTTGTCAACCATGCGAGTATGCTCGCCTATGAAGTAAGTTTTGTTCGCCAACTTTCCATTTACCAACCAAGGTTGTTCAACCAGCCTACCGAGCAAATAGGTATGTTCGCCAGACTAACCGAGCAAAATGGTCCTGAAAAGATGTTGATCTGATCAGTCAAACTGATCAGATCATGGAAGAAGAAATCAGATAGCCTGAGTTAAGTGACCTCAGGGCCAGTATGCTCGATGCACAGATATCCTGAGGGCTCAGACATCCTGAAGGGTCAGTATGTTCAATGCACAGATAACCTGAGGGCTCAGACTTCCTGAAGGCTCAGACATCCTGAGGGGTCAGTATGTTCGATGCACAGACATCCTGAGGGCTCAGACATCCTGAAGGGTCAGTATGCTCGATGCACAGATAACTTGAGGGCTCAGACATCCTGAAGGGTCAGTATGCTCGATGATATTCCGGCATAAAATTGATATGGTTTAATGGGGCGAACAAAGCATTCAGTCGAGCAAAAGATTGATTTGGACGACCAAAAGAGTGCCATATAGACAAGCAAATGCAAAGATCAACTAGGAAGACGAAGTTGGAAACGTGGCAGCATCACATGAGTTCTTGCATGGCCCGAAGTCTCCAGCTCATGCTTGCCAAACCAGCTCATGCTTGTCTAAGTACTATAAATAGAAGAAAAACAACAAGAGACAGGTTCAGAAATCTCCCAGAGGGGTAAGGTTCACAAAAAATTCGAGAGATCATCCATGCACACAAAAACCCTTGCACTCATATACCAACTCTCCAAACCAACTTCATCCATAGCGATTCATCTTCATGAGATGTATCATATATTGTACGTGTAAAACTCGCAATACTACATCCCTGGCTTGGAACGCCCCCAGAGTAGTCATTTCTTGACGAACTGGGTCAACAAATTCTTCTTATTTACAGTATATTTTACACGTGCATATTTTGTTTGTGAGTTGTCATTGAATTAGCCACATAATATTCTCCAAACAAAACGACTCGCAACAGATACATAATCATTTAGGAGCTCCAATACTAATTTCTTATATAGCATAAAATTAGTAGCTGAAAATAAATAAATTGTGGGAGCATGTGCCCTCTTGGGGGAGTGTAGGTCCATCTCTCATAGTAATGGCAACTGGTAATTAAATTCGTGTAGACGTACATAAATTATTGTGAAATCGCCCTATTTGTGTAAGATGATTGAACAATGGGCATGTGGTAAACATTTTATTTGAAAATGTCTCTTTGTATGAACAATGTTATTTTTGTAAGAAAAATTGGTAATTTATTAATGTCTTTATTTATGAACAATGTTATTTCTTTACATTTATAGTCACAAAATTTATTTTCAATTTACTATATACATAAGAGTGGGTCTCTTATGCACCTAAGTGCACAGTGCACTCATCCAACAGAATAACCCATTTAAAGAAAGTAATTGACCCATTGAATATATTAGACATATTTTGTGGATATATGGGTAGGGTTGGGTGAGTGCACGGATCTTAAATTCATGCACCAATTGAACATGAGACTTTGTCCATACATAAATATTTATTTATGCATACAATATTACATAAAGTATACATGTACAATATTTAACAAGAGTATGTCTCATGTGCATTATGTGCACTGTGCAACTCAAGTGCATTTTTTAAATGTTAAAATTACTTACCTGAAACGTTCAACTTATTTATCCTGAAACGTTCAACTTATTTACCCTGGAACTTTCAACTTGTTCAGTGTAAAATTAGTTGAATGTTTCAGAAAAATAAGTTACATGTTTCAAAAATGCACTTGAGTTACACGTTACAGTTGGTGCTTACAAGAATTTATCATCCAATATATATACACTAATTTAGTGCCCGAGTAGTACGCGGTTTTTTTATTAAAAAGGTTATATTCATAATATATAAATATAATTATGTGTATAAATATACTAAATATGAATTAATAATTGTTTAGAGTGTATATTAATTTACTTGCTTAAACATTAATTGGAATAAAATTATCGTGTTAAATTCTACATATTCTGCAATTGATTCACGAATCTCTAACTTAAATTTGAGTATATTTTTTTTATCTTTCTTCTGACTTAAAAAATCCAGAATTGAGGAAGAAAGAGTTTGCAAATCAGTTGTAGTATGGCTAGGGAAAAATAGATTGTGCTTAGTATATAAAAATTAACAAAAAATCTTTTTAAAAATCACGTGTGGTGCACATATATAAAATCGAAATAAAAATTGACTTGAAAAATTAGTTCGGTGGTTTAAATATAATAAAATAATAGTTTGTATTCATAAATATGATGTAAGAGGTGCAAGGTTCAAACCCTAGTTATTGCAATTTTTTAAATTAAATTACACATTAAAATACCACATGAATGCCACATATTAACTACAAACCAATGAAAAAATACAGATTAATATAATAAAATGTGATAACTCATCCAAATAAACCTCAAAATGACACATCATCCAAATTAACCACAAGATGACACATCATCAAAATGAACTCGTTATTAGTAATATAGGGGATGTTACATATATTAATTCACATGCGTGGCGTAAATATATATATGGATAATATAAATATTTTTTCTCGTAATAAAATACACACGGTGTTTTGTTTTAATTTATCGAGTTCTAATATAACTTACAAAAAATATTGCACGTTTCGTCATCAATTTGAATATTTATTTTTATAAAATAAATATAATTAAAAAATTTGATAACAAAAAATATTAATGTCACAAGCAAACTATTTTTGTTGCACGTATTCTGTAAGAAATTAAAATCGCTGCCAAAAGTTATCCATAATAATTATATTATCACAAATTCTCTTGTGAAATTTGATCATAGTATAAAATTGATATCATTTCATTTATAAATTGATACCATAACACATATTAATGTTAGTGTTAGTGTTCTAGAGACAATCTATTGTAAGGACATAATACTCGATGATATTCAGTTTGATTTAATATTATTATTTATTTAATATTAAATAATGACGTTACACTTATTTGAATACTATGTTTGATTGTTTGCATTTGTTCTTATCTATGATCCCATGACACTGATGTCATTGAGACTGTGAGGGCTCAGATGACTTAAGCATGATTCTCAAATAGCCCCGATCAAGGATCATCAAGAATGATATATTGATGATGCAATTGAGATTGGTGTGCGATCTGCATCATACTCTTAGAGAGTGTAGTAAGATCTCACTTACTGCGAGATACTAGGTATCTCATGATGGATGCACAAATACCTTAGAGGGTATTGGTATAACCATCCGAGAAACTATTTGATGTAGTTCCACTATATGTGTCTACGGGTGTCTCGGTTAGTGGGAGCGATGTGATACTCCTTTGATTTGAGGTTAATATGCACGACATGTGTGGAGTGATGAACTGACCATGACCGACGCTTGCACCCTTCCATGGGTAGATATGACTTGGATTGGGTTCATCACGAAGTGCATGTGCGTGGTAGTTGAGCCAAGAATAGGATTCATTCCTCAAAGTGGATTTAGAGAGAATACTCATCTTCTCATCATAATAGGATCAAAGTCATTGGCCAATGCACGTCAACTTGGACTTTATGGCCAAGTGTGACATAAGTGATCAATTAGTGATTAGATATAATATGATTAAGTTATTTGAATAGACACTTCATCATATTCAAGGCTAATCGAGTATTTGTGAATGAAAGGAAGATATCGCAATAACCCACATTATAATTACAGGTAGTTGCACATTTCTCGCAACGTACCTCATATATTGAGAATGTATGATTTATTGTCTAGGATTCAATTAAGACTGTTAGTTTGACTAATCGCTCGATATATGAGGGCCCATGGGTCACACGACAAGTAATTCCCTTGTACGTGTTATAGTTGGTGATTAAGTATTAAATTGGATTAAATATTTAATTTATGAAGAATTAATTAATACAGTAATATATTAATTTGAAATTATTTATTATTAATGTTTAATTAAATTAGATTTAATTAAATAGGAATCCCAAAATAATATATATGGAATATTATTGTAGAAAAATATATTTAGAAAAATCATATTTAAGAGATATGATTTGCAAGATTAGGAAATATCTTCCTAATAAAGATTGCTTAATCTTTAAGCTGGGATTCCCAGGACCTCCTAGGGATTCATTAAACACTACAAGAAAACCTAATTTCTCCATAAAATCTAGAATATGAATTTTCTTAGCAAATTTCATCTCAGATTCAACACTGGCAAATCTGTGCAAGTCCGTTCATGGGGATTACGTGGATACCATAGTGGAGAAAAGTGCATACGATTTACTGTAAGATTTCTCGTTATGATTAAACGTAATCTAATTATGCAATTAACTGTTTCTTGTTGGTGAACTATTAATTTCGGTTGCGCATGTTTTACATGTTTACGTGCTAATATATTCCAACAATTATACTTATAACTAATATCATAGCATTAAATGCTATGGAATTTTAGAAAAATATTGCACGTTACATCATCAATCGAATATTTATGTTAATAAAATAAATACAATTCAGAATTAAAAATACTAACGTCACAGACAGACTATTTATGTTGCGACAAAAACTTGTATGCAATATTGCATACAAGTGATATGTGCAATTGGGTCTTTTTTTTTCTCGCGGTCAGGGGAATGAATTTTAGGGCAGATTGTTGGTGGGCCAATGGGCTTCTTCCTCGCGCGCAGCCGACGCGGTCAGATTTCCTCTTCTTCCTCTTCTCTTCTGGCGAATTTCATGGGCTTTCTTCTTCCTCGTTTGTGCCCTAATTTTCTTTTTTTCGCTCCGATTATTGGATGAAACCAGGTCATTCAATTTGGATTTCGATGTGGATTCTACGAGAAGATGAGAGAATATGTGTGTGATGTTTGGATTATCCCTCAACACAAAGTGTGTGATGAGATTCAGATCCTTCTGCACTTTTTTTCACGTTGTTCTGTAAATCTGTAATTTTGGACTGAATATTTTTTTCGCGTTTGTACTGGTTTTGTGTTAATGTAGTAACACTCTTTTTCTCATATGGTAACACTATTTTTGTTCATGTAGTAACACATCAAATTGTTCTTTAAATATTTAATTCTGGACTGTGATTTCTTTTCGCGCTTGTACTGATTTTGTTCATGTGGTAACACGTAATATAATAATGTAGTAACAATTATACATAGATGTAGTAACACACAAAATTTTGAGAAAAAAAATAAAAAATCTGTAATTTTGGACTGAAGATTTTTTTCGCGTTTGTACTGGTTTTTGTTCATGTAGTAACACTTTTTTTCTCATATGGTAACACTTTTTTTGTTCATGTAGTAACACATCAAATTGTTCTTTAAATCTATAATTCTGGACTGTGATTTCTTTTCGCGCTTATACTGATTTTGTTCATGTAGTAACACGTAATATAATAATGTAGTAATACTTATACATAGATGTAGTAACACACAAAAATTTGAGAAAAAAAAATAAAAAAAAATTATACGTACAGTGGGAATCGAACCTGCAACCAAATTTATTATCAACAAACCTGAACCACTAGGCTACAATACATATTTAATAAAAATATCATTCTATAAATACATATGCGTCCGCGCTAACCCTGAACCCACTGCCCACGTCCTGCCCGTCCTGCCCACCCAGACCCGACCCGCTCCCAAACTCGCGATTTTTACCTTATTTATGTTGTATTGCACATAAGACTAGTGTGCAATATTTCACACAAGACTTTCTCTTATGTTGCACATTACACCATGATATTTGTCATTTTACATAACCAAAAATTGTTGCCAGAAGTTGTCCATAGTATTTATATTATCACAAATTCTTTAAATGTTATTGAGTTTTAGTATAGTTTAGAAAAAATGTTGTACGTTACATTATCGGTTTGAATATTTATGTTCATAAAATAAACATAATTCGAAAAATAAAAAATATTAACATTGCAAGCAGAATATTTACGTTGCACGTTACACCATAATATTTATCATTTTATAAGCAGTCGAAAGTTGTTGCAAGAAGTTAACAATAGTATTTATACTATCACATCTTTTATGA
This sequence comes from Stenogyne calaminthoides, assembly GCA_037126765.1. Lineage (NCBI taxonomy): Eukaryota > Viridiplantae > Streptophyta > Magnoliopsida > Lamiales > Lamiaceae > Stenogyne > Stenogyne calaminthoides. The sequence continues at coordinate 31,429,089 of JBBCBC010000018.1, read as the reverse complement.
AACTTGTTCATGATATAAAATTGATGTCATTACACTTATAAACTAATATGATAATAATTATTAATTGATATCATTATAATTATAAACTAATATCATAGCATTAACTACTACCAAATTCTAGTATAACTTAGAAAAATATTGCACGTTATGTCATAAGTTTGAATATTTATGTTAATAAAATAAATATAAGGGGATAATTATTAGGTACAATTTGGAATGATCATTTACAATTTACTACCAATCAAAAGAAAAGTTGCAACTTAATTAAATATAGACTATAAATGTACAAAAATAACCACGACTACAAGATATAATTTCTAAAATTGTCTTTCATGTATCTATAAATTACCAAACTCATTTTTCAAGACAAAAAAAATCTCGCTCCTTAATTTCTTTTTCACCATTATTGTCTGTCATTTCTTTCTTAAAAAATTATAGAGTTTCATCGTTTTGATTTATAGGGTACCTTCACATTAATTATTTTTTTTACGTATGTGCAATTTATTTATTTATGTGCAAATTTGTTCTATTCATAAGAATAAAATATTGCACATGTTGAACATATTGAAAAAAATTGAATATTACCAACAAAAAATTATTGCTGCATTTTTTTTGTTTGTGCAATTTTTTTTTTGTGCAAACTTGTTCTATTCATAAGAATAAAATATTACATATGTTGAACATATGAAAAAAAAATTAAACATTAAACTTTTTTGTGCAAAATTGTTATATTTATAAAAACAAAATATTGCACATATTGAACATACGAAAAGATAATTGAACATTACCCACAAAAAAATTGCACGCAATTTTGTCTAAAATAATTGCAGAAAATTAAGCATATGTAATACAATTTTGCACATACTCTAAAATAATTGTATATGTGCAAAAATATTGCAGAAAAATATATTTTAAATATACAATTAGACTCTATTAACAATGAAGGATATAATATGACAACATATAAACACATAATTAGAAACAAAAAAATCAAAACTATTAAACTTTAAAGTAATTCTACATTTTTTAATCTTCCTTTGTGTTTCAAAATAATATAACAAACAACTGAATACAAACAACTCATTAGATAATGTGCGAAAAGTCATTTTCATCATTATATATATATATATATATTTATATATATTTAGGCCATCTATTAAATGATTTCGAAATTTAAAAAGAGGGTGAGAGAATGTGTATTTATGTTATGTGGGAGAGATAGCAGTTTTTTTTTCTCAAATTAAAGTTAGTATTCAATAAGAGCACAAACGATTGTTTTACAACTATTTTGTATCTAATAGAAATACAAAAAAGAAATTAGTATCTAATAATAATAAACACTTATAAGTAGTATGTATTAGTAATTATTTCAATAAATATTATTCTAAAAATCGAAAATGTTAACGTCACGGGAAGACTATTTATATTGCACGCTACGCCATAATAATTGTCATTTTATAAGTAATCGAAAATCGCTGCCAGAAGTTATACATAATATTTATATTAACACAAATTCATTAAATCCTATCAAATTCTAGTATAGCTTAGAAAAAATGTTGCACATTACGACATCAGTTTGGATATTTAAGTTAATAAAACAAATATAATTCGAAAAATTTAAAATATTAACGTTACAAGTGGACTATTTATGTTGCACATTTCGACATAATATTTATGTCATTATATATATATTTACATATATTCAGGCAATCTATTAAATGATTCCAGAATTTAGAGAGAGGGAGAGAGAGTGTGTATTTATGTTACGTGAGAGAGAGAACCGTTTTTTTCCTCAAATTAAAGTTAGTATTCAATAAGGGCACAATAGATTTTTTTACAACTATTTTGTACTCCCTCCATCCACCAATCTTATGCAAACATGTCTTATTTGTACGTCCACAAATCTTATGCACACTCCATTTATGAAAAAAGTCACTTTATCTTTATCCCTCAGTCATCATTTAATTACTTCAAATGTTACTGTATTTTCACTCACAACCAATTACTTTATTAATAAATAAATTCCATAATACTCCATAATACTCTTATTTTATCTATTTTTTTCTTAAAATCTGTGCAAAAAATATCAAACCTAAGATTGGTGGACGGATGTAGTATTTAATAGTAATACAAAAAAAAATTAATATCTACTAATAATAGACACTTAGGAGTAGTATGTATTAGTAATTATTTCAATAGGTATTATTCTAAAAATAAAAAATATTAACGTCACAAGAAGACTATTTATATTGCACGCTACGCCATAATATTTGTTATTTTATAAGTAATCAAAATCACTGCCAGAAGTTATACATAATATTTATATTAACATAAATTTCTTAAATGCTAACAAATTTTAGTATAGCTTAGAAAAAATGTTGCACGTTACGACATCAGTTTGGATATTTATGTTAATAAAACAAATATATTAAAAAAATTGAAAATATTAACGTCACAATTAGACTATTTATGTTGCACATTACGCCATAATATTTGTCATTTATTAGTAACCAAAAATCGTTGCCAGAAGTTATCCATAATATTTATATTATCACAAACTCTCCTGTGAAATTTTTTCATAAATTGATGTCATTACACTTATAAATTGATATCATAAAACGTATCAACTGATACCATTATAATTATAACTAATATCATAACATTAAATGCTACTAAGTTCTAGTATAATTTAAAAAAATGTTGCACGTTACATCATCAATTTGGATAATTATGTTAATAAAATAAATAATTCAGAAAATAAAAAATGTTAACGTCTACAAGCAGACTATTATGTTGCACCTTACGCTATAATATTTGTCATTTTATATAACCAAAAATTGATGCTAGAAGTTATCCATACTATTTATATTATGTTAATAAAATAAACATAATTCGAAGAAAAAAAATGTTAACGTCTTGAGCAGAATATTTATGTTGCACGTTACGCCATTATATTTATAATTTTATAAGTAACCGAGAATTGCTGCCAAAAGTTAACGTAGTATTTATATTATCACACACTCTCTTTTGAAACTTGTTTATTATATAAAATTGATGACATTACATTTATCAATTGATTTCATTGTACTTATAAATTAATATCATAGCATTAACTGCTACCGAATTCTAAGTATATTTTAGAAAAATATTGCACGTTACATCACCATTTTGAATATTTATCTTAATAAAATAATAAAAATTCTAAAAATTGAAAATGTGAATGTCACATGAAGACTATTTATGTTACAAGCTACACCACAATATTTTTCATTTAACTTATAAGTAATCAAAAATGGCCGCTAAAAGTTATCCATAATATATATTATCAAAAAAAAAAAAAATGCTACCATACTCTAGTATAGCTTAGAAAAAATGTTGCACGTTACGTCATCAGTTTAGATATTTATGTTAATAAAATAAATATAATTAAAAAAAAAAAAAAATTAACATCAAAAGTAGATTATTTAAATATAATTAAAAAAAATTAAAAAATTAACATCAAAAGTAGATTATTTATGTTGCACGTTACATCATAATATTAGTCATTTTATAAGTAAATGAAAATCGCTGCCAGAAGTTATCTATAATATTCATATTATCACAAACTCTCCTATGAAACTTATTCATAGTATGAAATTAATATCATTACACTCAACTGATACTATAATTCGTATCAACCGATACCATATACTTATAAACTAAAATCGTAGCATTTTTTTTAAAGCAATCTAGTATAACTTACAAAATTGTTGCACGTTACATCATCAATTTAAATATTTATGTTAATAAAATAAATATAATTCAGAAAATTGAAAATGTTAACTCACAGACATCCTAGTTATATTGCACGTTACGCCATAATATTTGTCATTTTAAAAGTAACCAAAAAACGCTGCCAACAGTTATCCATAATATTTATATTATCACAAATTCTTTAAATGCTACTTAATTCTTGTTCAGCTTTAAAAAAATGTTGACGTTATGTCATTAGTTTGAATATATAAAATAAATCAAATTTAAAAAAATAAAAATATTAACGTCACAAGAAGATTATTTATGTTGCACGTTACTCAATAATATTTGTCATTTTCATAACAAATATTGTATTTGGACATGAATCACAATCTTTTTTAAAAAAAAAATTAATGAATTCCTAAGTTATTAAAGATAATGAGCTAATTTTAAGGAATATATGAATTTAGTGAAATTTCCCCTTATAGCAAATTTTCTTTTGTTCAGTTTTCAAAAATTTAAACTAAATTTGATGATATTTATTACCATTATAGTATTTACGCATCATTTTAAAAAATTTAAGTCAACCCAATATAATTATGCATATAATACAGTACATAATTGCACTTAAATAGTATTTCCTAAAAATATGATACACCATCAAAATGAAGGAGGAAACGACAAATCAAAATAAAAAATTATCTATTAGTAATATAAAGGGATATAATGTTAAATATTGAAAGTGTGGGTGCGTATATTTTCAGAGTGTTATTGAAAATGTTATGCAACATGTAAAACAACATATGACAACGAAAGTATTAAAAACGCATTGCAAAAGATTTTGAAATTGTGTATAGTATTAATTCAGACTATACGAACCTCGTGGTTAAAAACTCACTATAACAAGTAGTGAGATACACAAGAACCTCTTACAAGATCCTAAAAGGTGTAGTGAAAAACCACACACCAAAAATAATTTATTCAATCAAGTAACTAGTGATCTTATATTTAACCTAAAACTTGATCTAATAAGATAAAATTAATACTGATGGGAATGATGGAATTCATTCGACCAGTGCAAATAGAATAACATTGACCCTCACACTCCACTCACAGTTGTGTCTCGGATGCTACTCTCTAAAGTTTGGAGTAGAGCAAATGGTATTCCACTTTTCCTCAAACTTGATCTTCGATCAATGTAGTGTATTTATAAAATTTGGGAATCAATTGCATTGTCCTATCCACTCGGTTTTGATAGCCTTGAAACTCTCCACCATCAACACCATGATCTTGGTGTAACCACCCATGATCTTTCTATTCTCACTCATCCACAATGCAACCGCCTGACAGTCGAATTGTCATCAACCTGCAATGTAGGAAATATAGAAAGACACATCAATTAAAACGGAGTCAGTGTTAAAAGAAAAAACAAATTTATGATGTTGTGTAGAATGTTGTCCAACATGTGGAACAACATCCGTGCAACATCAATAAATATATATTATTATTTATTTATTTTATTTCCTATCCCTTTTAAACTAGGGCTTTAAATTACTTTCCTTTAGATTCTGCAACATTACACGCAGCGACCTCCCTACGCCTTGAGATCTCACGCGCCATCCCATCCCACCCTACTGTAAATTGGCCGCCACCGGTTGCTGCACCCATCATCATGTCTCTTTTGTCTTTGTCAGTCTTCCCATGTCTCTCTTTTCAGCTGACATCGATGCCCACTTCCCCTCTTGTCATTACTCGCTTTCTCTTTTTCGTTGATGCCGATTTTCACGCCGTCCCCATTCATAAAGGTGAAAAATTAGCTATATCTTTTACAGCTTCATGTCTGGAACATAATATATATATATATATATATATATATATATATATATATATTGAAAGATATATGTTAAGATTTATGTATGTTATTGTGAAGATATATTAATTTTGTGAAGATTATAGGAGAAAACCCTAGTAGACCTAAGACATTTAATTTGGACTTTACTTTTGTGAAGATTTTGGTATTTGAGTTGAATGAGAAAGTTGATATTTCGTACAAAATTATATAGAAACCAACAAGAAGAAAAAAAATATGGGGGAGGGGGAACCGACATGTTCAGGCGGGGACGGGTTTTAGCGTCCCAGATCCGCCACGTTGTCAGCCCTATTACTAAGTAATGGATGAACTAAATATATTAGTGAGCATGGATAGTCGCGCCCTAGCATTAAATGCTACCGAATTCTAGTACAACTTAGAAAATGTTGCATGTTACAACATCAACTTTGAATATTTATGTTAATAAAATAAATATAATTCAAAAAATTGAAAATGTTAATGTCATAGGCAAACTATTTATGTTGCACGTTACGCCATAATATTTGTCATTTTATAAGTAATCGAAAATCGTTGCCATAATTTATCCATAATATTTATATTATCACAAATTCTTTAAGTGCTATGGAATTCTAGAATAGCTTAGAAAAAACGCTGCACGTTATGTCATCAGTTTGGATATGTATGTTAATAAATTAATATAATTCAAAAAATTGAAAATATTAACGCCACTAGTAGATTATTTATGTTGCATGTTATGCCATAATATTTGTCATTTTATAAGTAATCGAAAATCGCTGCCAAAAGTTATCCATAATATTTATATTATCACAAACTCTCATGTGAAATTTGTTCAGATTATGAAATTGATATCATTACACTTATAAAATGATATAATTACTCTAATAAATTAATACCCGTAACATTTAATATCTTATATTAGCTTATAAATATAACAATATCAATTGATAAGTGTTATGGTATTATTTTATAAGTGTGATGATATCAATTTCATAATGTGAACAAGTTTCACCGGATACCTACTCATATTATAAATCCCCCAAAACCTTCAACTTTTATTCCAAATATGTGAAAAATAAAATTATATATAAACAAAAATATAAAATAATACACCTCACCAATTAATAATTATAAAATAATAAAACATCAGTTTTGATTTGATATAAAGTTTCATCCACCTATATTTCTCCATCTCTAATCAAACACATATTACTATTCCAACAATCTTTTTTCTACTTCCAATTTCGTCCCAGCCACCATCATCTCTTTTCTTTTCAAATAGAGTCTAAATATATAAGATTATCCAATATTCGAACCAAAAGAGACCGTGAATCGCTCTTAGGTGCAAAATAGGAGCGACTATTACTATTAGATGCTAACATTTTCTATATTACCAGGAGCACCTACTCTTCAATGGACCAAATCACCGAAGTATACCAACGTATAAACCCAATGTCAATAACCACTCACAATAAAATCATATCTTAAAGAAAACCCCAATAAAATTATAAAAGCCCCAATATGATCGGGTTAATTGCACGAACTCTATTGAGATTTAAAAATATCGTGCGAAATCCACTAATGATTTGAAAATTGCACGCAACCTCTCAATGGTTTATTAAATCAAAGCAAAGTATTGTATACACCAGATGCAAATGTAATTCAGATGTATTTTTAAAACATGCAATTTATTTTCTTGAAACATTCGACTTGTTACACTAAACAAGTTGAACGTTTCATGAAAATAAGTTGCACATATAAAGAATTGCTCTTGAATTGCACGGTGCACATAATACACATGAAATCAACTCTCAAATCAAGCTAATTATCCCTTTTTTTATAAATGAATTAACAATTTTATACTCCATCCGTCCCGGTATAATTGTCTAATTTCTTTTTGTTGTTTTGTTTAAGGAATAATAATAAAATAATAAAAATGAAGGGTGATTTTCGGTATTGGGGGAGAGAAAAAAGGAATGTGGAGTAATAAGTGAAGTAATGAGTGACATTTTTTATAATATTGTGTAAAAAAATGTGAGGATAAAAATTATATGTAGTGGATTTACTTTTTCCTTTTATGAAATGAGAAAGTTATAGTGCGACGTTCATAAAAGAAAAGCGAGACAATTATAATGGGACAGAGGGAGTATATTTTTTGAATTTGTAGTATAGTCTTAAAATTTGAATATTTAAATAAAAAAATTAAAGAAATAGTAAAATCGTTAACTTTTTATAAAAAAATTGATTAATAAAGCACGTTGCATTTGCATTTCGTACAATTTTCAAACCGCTATGCCCAACATCTCCAAACCGGGGATTGCCATTAACCCCAATAATTCGAGAAATATCATCTGGAAAAAGTGCATGAAAAATGTACGAGGGACGACGATATATATGCGGCCACCATCACATGAAATACATAAACCATTGCCTCCTGCAAACCAAAGAATTAAAAGCTACTGCAAATTTGAATTATAAATTCGCTGTTGCATGAGAATACGGTGTTGCTTCTTTGATTTCTCTCAAGATTGAAGCGAGTTAACCTAATCATGGCGTCTGGAACGACGTCGTTGCTGCTGAGAGTATTGGAGGACGACTCTTCCAGTGATACTCCAGCAGACGCGGTGATATTCGTCGGAATCAGCCTCGTTTTGGGGGTAGCGTGTCGCCACGCGCTCAGGGGCACGCGCGTGCCCTACACTCTGGCATTGCACTTGGCGCCTTGGGTATGCTTCTATTTCTGTATTCTTAATTTAAGTCTGGACTTTATTTTTATCTGCAATTTACTTGTAATCATGGAGGGATTTAAGGGGGGTAGGATTTTTAAGATTTTCCGATATATATTTAGAAGATTTTAATTTATAGGGATTCGACTTTGAATTTTTACCATGCATGATGTCATAATACAGTGAGTTTGGCATGAAATCCTTGATTAGTCCTGCTTGTAATGATTACTTGTTGGGTGTTTGTGTTATTGTGCAAATGGAAATTTTGTTTCTGACCTTTTATTATCAATTAATTGGACAAGGTGGGAGAGTAAGAAGGAATGTAGATCTGTAGTTTTGTGAAAATGCTGGATCAGAGAACCTGATTAATTGATCTACCAGACGTCGCAAATAAATACCATTGTTTTTCCGGAATATCTAAATAACGTGGCGAATGTAGAATCTCAGTTATTGATTTTCGAAGTTAATGTAAGGGCCTAGTTGATTTAAATACTCACCTTAAGTTTTCTGATTAACAAAATCATCTTGTGTGATAGTAAAGGAAGTATTAGGTGGTTGTTGTTCCATTGTTACATATGATTGCTAGGTTAGAGATACTGGTAAAACATGCCTCAGGTCCTCAGTGCAAGCCACACCCAAGCTGGACTAGGGATTAGTAGTGCTTTAAGCTGTATCTTGATAAGTTTTTGTTCTATTTATGGCAATTTTAAAACAATTTTTACTTGTCAATTTGGCAAATTGGATTGTTTTTCTCTTTTCTTGTACCAAGTAGTAGTTCGGGGAAGCAAATAGGCTATTGTATTGATTCAACATTAACAAGTAAACTGTTATTATCTGTATGTCTCATGCTGATGAAATTTCTCATGTTAAATATAATATTCATTTCATGCTTATCTGCTTATTCTTCTTTGCACAATCCATCAAGGATATGATTTTAGTCAAGTTTTCAGATTTTAGTGCATTGCTTGCAGAATATGGAACACATCATGGGTTGGGAAAGATTGGTGCTGGGATTCGTCTTTGTAAGTCTATTCTAACTTTTCTTTTAAGTTTCCAAAACAGGCTGTTTTCATACAGTTTTTAGAAAGGAAATTTGTTATATATTTCTATAAATTATGTTATTAAAATAAGGTGCCTTGATTCTCTTTGGCTAGGGGCTAATATTGATCCTGATCTTCTCTTGGCTGTGTTCCTTCCTGCACTTCTTTTTGAGAGTTCATTTTTATTGGAAGTGCACCAGATAAAGGTTCTTTTTCTTAACTTCTCTGTTTATTGTGTATATTTATCTTCCATGCTTTCCTGATCACTCTGTCTCTCTAATGTTATGGATCTTTTTGTATAATTGTATGCAAAGAAGTAAATTCTTTGTTTTGTTCCCTTCTAATTTATTTTGGGGTTCATTCAATTTCATTCGTCTTTCTTATCACCTCAATTTCTTTCCATTTCAATTACATTTCTTACATTGCAGGTCCGTTTCCGTATATGTATACAGACACAAACCCATATATATACAATTGTACAATTTTAATAAACATTGAAAACTCAATGCTGTAGCCTGTGGGTAACATGCTTTTTCGCCGGTTGCGATTGAGGATTTAAATAGACCACTTGAAATTATCGGAGGCCCATCCTGATATACCTACCCAACATGCTTCTAATTTTTTACTTGATACTTGAATTTGCTTCAAATTCTAGTGTTAGACTTTTATACTTCTTCCACCATAATTCTCAGTTTCTTTTAAGGCTCTTTTCCAAATAAATAAAGAAGTCTTGTGTATGCTTATTATATTTCATACTTATACAGAAACTGATTACCAATTGCTGAACCAATTTCCAATTTCATTGATGTCCAAACTCTTATGATAGAAGCCTAAACTTATACTTGGATGAGTTCCTGCGCTACATTCCTATGTGTCTTTACTTTTTTCAATCTGTTCCAGAACCTGCCTTATGCTGCCACATAACTTTTCCGCATTTAACTTTAGGTCTTTAATTATTTTTCACACTGGTTCTAAGTTATAACTCAATTTCATTTAATTTTGCTGAGGTTTTTTTTTTTATTGAAATCCTATAGTAAATTGGCATTTTTTTGGCTTTTCCCCATTCAATACAGAGGTGTATGATTCAAATGTTTCTACTTGCTGTTCCTGGAGTACTCATTTCAACCTTTTTTCTTGGGGCTGCTTTAAAGGTTTGCGGATCTTGCTTATCTGCCGTTGACCTTTTGTTTTCCGTTATTCTGAATATCAAGAAACTGTAGCTTGTATTTCCGTATAACTGGAGCTGGAATACGTCTCTACTGCTGGGCGGTCTACTCAGTGCTACTGATCCTGTGGCTGTTGTTGCCCTCCTGAAAGAACTGGGAGCAAGCAAAAAATTGAGTACTATAATTGAAGGAGAGTCCTTGATGAATGATGGGTATAAATCAATTAATAAATACATGTTATAATAGCAGACTAGTTAGATGTTTTGGAATGTGTAGTTGGTTAACTTAGAATTGGAGATCCTTTGATTTATTCATCTGGAAATCTAATTTTACCTGGCAACTGTGATTTCAGGGCAGCAATTGTTGTTTATCAGTTGTTTTACCAATTGGTTCTTGGCTGGAGTTTTAACTGGGGAGGCATAATCAATTTTTTGTCACAAGCCACCCTGGGAGCGTATGTGCATGTACTTTATCAAAAGAAATATGTGGCCAACATAGATTTCTAATTGCTGTTTTCCACAATACAGTGTAGCTCTGGGTCTAGCTTTTGGAATAGCATCTGTCTTGTGGCTGGGATTTATATTCAATGACACAGTCATTGAAATCTCTCTGACATTTGCTGTGAGCTACGTGGCCTTCTTCACAGTATGTACCTTGCTAAACATATGACGTTCTATTATGAGCTCTTCGTTCTGGAATTAATCAGGTGTGGTATACCACAAGTGTAGGATAATGGCTTAAGATTACAAGAATTCTCCGTCAACCCACATATTAGCCAAATTATATCATATAAAAGGGAACCTTACATCTGCAACATTGTGTTTTTAATGTGAACTACACAGTCTCAGATAATAACCTCCTGTTTTGTGATTTTTGGTTTGACATTTTTCCCCTCATCTTGTTATTATAACTTAATCTCATGATGCTTTGATCACTGTTTAGAACCGGTGGGTGGGTGCAAAACATTGCTAAGCTGTTTGTTGAAATGCATCATCAGATAAATGACAACTTTTGGGATTATGAGATGCAAATGCTACTTGCAGGACTAGAACATGCAACTATGCATAAGTAGTTGATTGTCAGTTGAACCATTTTTTTTTTTGGTTCATCACCATTTAAGATTTGAATTTATGCAAATAAAGATTTCTGGAATTGTTTATTCTTATATGCACAGAAAACGTCAAACAGTTCATGTATGATTTCCTCATAATAAGTGCACATTTTAATTGTGAATTTCATTAATTTTATGATGGATAAATGATAAATCAACATATATTCATTTTTTTTCCTCTATACAGGCTCAAGAAGGACTTAATGTTTCTGGAGTTTTGACTGTTATGACTTTGGGGATGTAGGCTTGTTTATTTCCCTAAGATTGACAATACCAATTTCATTAAAGGCTGGGCTGACATGTGATGCATGGACAGGTTCTACTCTGTTGTGGCTCGGACCGCTTTTAAGGGTGAAAGTCAGCGAAGCTTGCATCATTTTTGGTATACTCTTCGGTTATAGTTTCTGCGTTCTATTCATGCTTTAAAAACATTGTGCCATTCTTGTATTTCTCTATCCCCAAAATCTAGTTCATCTTTTATAATTACCAAATCTGACTGGAGCTGACCTATTTTATAAAGCAGCAATTATATGGATGAATATTACTGTGAATCACAGTTAGATACTGTCAATCCCCAATTTTTACCAATGATGCATAATCAACACATCACGTATAATATATACCACTGAACAATTCAAGTCTTACTAACCACTGTAGAGAAAAAAGTGTAAACAAATCATACCTCGAACGAATGTCGTGGATGCAAATGGATGCAATGAAATAACTTTAATTCTCATTGCTGTGGCTATGTCCTTGCGTTATAAGATTTCAATAGTGGGTTTCTCATAAAATATAACGAGAAAAAATACGAGATTTATATGCCTATAATATACTCAAACTTATATCATGTATAAAAGTATCAGAAAATTATGAGATGTATAGATATTGTTGCTTATATTGCTAGTACATTTTTAAGAGGTTTTTTTTTTCAGGGAAATGGTTGCTTATATTGCTAATACATTAGTCTTCATCTTAAGGTAAGAACGAGTTTTAGAATTGCCGTGTCTATTCTGAACCTCTTTTATGCCAATTTTTTTGTGTTCTGCCCCATGCCATCACTTTGCAAGTGGCCAACATTAAATTCAATAGAACAACTCATTTTCAGATCAAAGTAAAACACTTTCTATAGTCTTGAAGTTTTTCACCGTGATAATAGTGTGTGGCATGTATTCCTAGTTTTTCTCATATCTCATTCTTGATTATCTTTTTGCATGGTTAGGAATTTTCATGAACATCTTACTTAGCTTGCCTCATTGCAGAAAACTTAACCAACACACAGTGATCCTAATGACCTTTTTGTCATTGCAGTGGAGTAGTTATAGCTGAAAGTGTTCTCAAAAGCAGCAGTTTATTTAAAGCCCATGGTAAACTAATTTTTTACTCTTACAATGTTAACAAAATAAATGGTTGAAGCTTTGTTTCCAATCTCCAAAGTTGTTTTAATGTTTGAGCATCTTGGTACTTAAGGCAATAATTGAACTTTCATAGCTTATGCTGGAGTTATGTGTTTCTATCCATTGTTTTTGCACTTGTATTCTTATAGGTTATTGCAAATAACATCCCAATCCCGAAATTCTAATATTTTCACTTGGTACTTGTGCCCAGTGTTTTCATAACCGAACCGGTGATCGAACCGGACTAGCCACCGGTTGGTGGTTCAACCGGTCGGACCGGCGGTTCAACCGGTGATATAATCTTTGCCTATATTTATTTTAAATATATCCTATGTAACATATAAAAAAAAATCTAACACTTAAATAAAATCTTCTAATATTCATATTAAAAAACATAAGAGGATCATAGTCATAATGATAGATAACAAAATAGGGTCATAGTCATACACAACATAATAGAATAATAGTCATGAGCAACACAATTTCAAATTCTCAAACAATTTTAATCATATCCTCTCATCATCTATGTCATGGCAATCTTTCAATCATTCTCGCCGCCATACGTTCCTCTTCACATTCCTCCATCTCTTCCAAAGGATGCACTTCATTTTCAACCTTATCCATATCTATAAGAGATACAAATGAATTTAAAAAGAAAAAATAAATCAATCATTTAAATTAATACAAGCATTGAAAATAGGTACCTTCATCAGGAGCAATTATTGGAATGCCATCATTTCCATAAAGCATACTATTCAATTCATCAACATCTATAATAGGTGGATGATTTTCCTCTTCCTCTTCCACAACCCAAAAGTTAGTTTTCTCAATGCTTTCGTAATCAATAGGATCATAACAAATCTTTTTTTGCTCAAGCCTTACATATAAATGATAAAATAAATGAGTTAATGACAAAAGATAAAATATAAGTTGTAAGAATAAATTATAACAATAGAAAATTAATGTGAAAGAATTAATACCTCTCTTGCAAACGTAAATTATAATGGATAAACACAAGATCATTGAGTCTCGAATGTTCCAACTTATTTCTCTTCTTTGTATGAATTCTTTCAAATACACTCCAATTTCTTTCACATCCCGAAGAAGAAGAAGTTTGACTCAATATCTTAGTGGCCAAATTTTGTAAGTTTGGAGCACTACATCCAAAAAATTTCCACCATTCATCTATAAATACAACAATAAAGTAATAAGCTATATTAGTCAAAATAATATTATTAGTATAAAATTGAAGTATATTAATATTAACACATACCGGGATGCATAGTTTTTGATGATTCCAAAGCAAGTGATCGGCCAAAACTTCCAATCCTATCTTGAAAAATACCCACTTCATCAATGCACTTCCTTTGAATAGTTTTGTCCCTAATCAAGGTTGTGACCATCTCAACAAAGCCATCCATTATTTCTTTCTTTTTGCACATGTTTTCCCTATCATATGCAAAAGCAGGGTTCAGGAGATAAGCTGCAGCGTGAATGTCGCGTCGAAGTTGTTTGTCCCACCTTGCCTTGATGATATTCGTGACGGGCTTGTACAATGTTTTCTTATGCCTAAATATCTCCTTTATTGTCTTCTTTGCCCGATATATTCCGTCATAAACATACCCAATAGAAGGCCTCTGATCAGTATCCATTATACGTAATACACGTATAAGTGGAGCAACAACACCTACTACAATCGTACAATCACTCCAAAATTTTGGATCAAGAACTACTGCCAACACTGCACTTGCTTTTTTTGTCTCTATAGTATCGAGATTCCTTGAATGTCTTACTCGTAAAAAAACCTTGCAAATCATGTTGATGCTCAAGTATACTCTTCAATGCAATGAATGTTGTAGCAAATCGAGTTGGTCCTGGGCGCACAATCTCTGTCCATCCTTCTCTTTTCCTCAACCAAGCAAGTAAGAATGCATGATTGTACACAAACTTTGTCACTAGAGATGCCCTGGTTGCTAGACCACTAACAAGCTCCATTTTGCCAATATCACCAAGTAGCAAATTTAAACAATGTGCAGCACAAGGTGACCATTTGATGGAACGATACTTATCATTAAGCAAGACACCAGCAGCTTTGTAGTTAGCTCCATTATCGGTCACCAGATGAATAATATTCTTTGCTCCAACCCAATCAACTAACTCCACAAATAGATTACAAAGAGTGCTTGCATCTTTCACGATATCAGAAGCATCAACTGATTTCACAAATATTGTTCCTTTCTTACAATAAACCATGAAATTTATAAGTTGCCTATTTGATCTATCTTGCCAACCATCAGCCATAATAGTGCAACCAAATTCTTCCCAACTAGCTCGATAGCTATCAACCAACAATTGAACTTCCTTTTTTGCGTTCCCCAGCAAGTTTACTCTCAATTGGTTATATTTAGGTAACTTATAACCAGGACCAACAGAAGCAATAGCATCAATCATTTTTTGAAAGTAAGGAGAATTTACAACATTTAAAGGAATGCATTCATTGTAGACAAATCTGGCAACAGCCATATCAACATTATGCAAAGCTTCCTTACTTACAAGAACACTTTTGATTGAAGGTTGTGCACCTGGAGTTGTTCTTGGAGCAAAGTAACTTCACATCTAGATTAATGTTCTCAACTTATATACATTAACTTTTTTTTTCTCGCAGATCATTCTTGGGGTTATCTATTCCTTCTATATGTGTTTGTTCAAGTTGCTAGGGTTGTTGTGGTTGGAGTTTTATTCCCATTCCTGCGCTATTTTGGTTATGGCTTGGACTGGAGAGAAGCTATTATTCTTGTCTGTTCTGGTCTGCGTGGGGTTGTAGCGTTGGCACTTTCACTTTCTATAAAGGCAAGTTTCTGTATCCTCTTACTTTAGTGAATCTCTCTATTCTCACATTTGGCTTTGTATTTCAACTTTCTGTTGTTTTTCCTATCATATTCTGTAGTTCTACTCATATAATTTGCTTACTTTTGGTTTGTGAGATAAGGGTCAACAGGTGGAAAAAACTTGGACCTGAAGGCAAGCATAAACATATTCATTGATTTATCAATTGGAAGATTCAGCTGACATACTTTGTTATTCGATTCACTTCACAGGATTTTGAACAATATTTACTAATTGTGAGGACCCGTAAAGTGTTTCTTTCAGGTGTTTCTAAACTGCATGTACCAAAACGTGTTCAGGATGCTTTAGGCGATCTAGATTGGAAACTTAGCTGTTAAGGAAGTGGGGAATGCTCTTGAAAAAAATGGGAACTTGGGAGATTTTAGAATTAAGAGGCAAGGACACTATAGGGTATGCCATCAGAGGAGATGATGAAAGATATTCTGTGTGTACTGATCAAGTGAGAAGATGAAAGAAATTCTGTGTGTATTGATAGAAAAAGAGTTGCATACTTTTACTATTATGGTCACTAGTCTAGGAAAAAACCTACCAACTCTAGGAAAGAATCAAGCTCCTATAATCATTCTCTAATTAACGATATACATTTAATTAAATAACAGGGTGCAAGTGGACTTTTACCCGGGGAGCCAAGCTGACCACACAATGTTTTACAGAAACTCTGGAAACTGTATATTGGCTGTTCTCATTGTGGATGTAGATGTTATAATAATGACAGATAACTAAAGGGAAAAGCTTGCACTTGAATTTGAGACCAAAGATTTAGGAGCCTTAAAATACTTAATAGGGATTGAATTAGCAAAATTAAGTATGTCCTAGACTGACTTATTGAAACAGGCATATCATTGGCTGCAAGATAGCTGAAACCCCAATCGAGCCCTACCTGAAATTTTCACCTGCTGAGACCAAATGCGTGAAAGAGAGAGACAAATGCCAAATGTTTGTGGATAAGGTCAATCATCTACCACATACTTGAGTCTTGACCCGACATAACTTTCACTGTGAGTGTGGTGAGCCACTTTTGCACTAACCTGCCTGAAAATACTTTGTACTGCCAATTCTTAGGTACTCAATAGAACACCTTAGAGGGATTTCTCTTTAAGAAACAAGTATGTCTTCAGATTGACGCCCACAAAAAAGGCAGAATGGGCAGACGGTCAACTTCAGGATATTAAAGTCTACTGTGACAACAAAGCTGCAACTTCTGTTTCTTGCAACTCAAGGCTCCGTGATAGAATGAACATGTTGAAGTGGACAAACATTTCATCAAGAGAATCTTGATAACGGAATAATTAGCATGCCTTATATAGCAGCAGAACAAGTTTTAGATGTTCTGGCAAGGGGTTGTATAAAAAGCAATTTGAGAGTTTAGTTAGCAAGCTTGCCATGGAGGACATCTTCATGCCAGCTTGTAGGGGAGTGCGGAAAAAAGGGAAATAAGTTGAAGTTGCTTTGGAGGAGTAAATCAAGCTGTTGGTTAGAATTGCTGATCTCTAGGAGTAGATAGGTTATTTAAATTAGGAAAGTCAACTAAATCCCTCTTGTCATGGCATTCCTAGCAACTATAATGAATCCATTTATTTATCTCTTTACAGAGCTAGAGATTGCACTATATGTGTGTGTGCTTGTATCATTTTCTGTAAGGCAGCAAGGTGAAAACCACTCCCTTGTCTCATCTTTCTACTAAGCTTTTTAGTTTGTCAAGCACTTTGGTGGTTGTATGCAAAATACATTTTCTGGGATTTCTGTCTAACGTTGCTATCGGAATTTGTTTATCACCTAATTTTGGTATTTATTGGTTTTTCAGCGTACCAGTGACAAGTCACCTTATATCAGTTCCGATACTGGGACATTGGTATGTCAAGTCAAATGATATTGATCAACTATTAAATTCGCTAATATGCCACGTAGAATACACATAATGTACTCAGTTATATGATCATACAGCTTTTGTATACTTGTATATATGAATGTGTCTGTGTATATTGCATGAGTTATAACCTATAATACAACATACTTTTTTGATTTTGCAGTTTGTTTTTTTAACTGGCGGAATTGTATTCCTTACGCTTATTGTGAATGGATCGACAACACAGTTTCTTTTACATCTTCTTAAGATGGATAGTTTATCGGCACCAAAGGTACAATTATCACGATCTATGTGTTAATGAGCATATCTACAGTTTAAAACGTTGTTACTAATTAGTGTAATGTAGATTAGATATACAATGCAAGGTCCAGTATGCAGCAGCTTTAACTATCATAGGTCAAATGATGCTCAATGTTCTCTGCAGCACCACAAGATTCCATCCTTTGCATCCATTTTTATTCTGATCAGTATTTATGAATTCATCGAAGAACTAATTTAGATGGGATGCTTTTTCACCTTAGTGAATCTGCAGCTTGTAATTGTTGACAAGGTGGAAAACACGACTTCTTTTAAAAAATACCTTACTTGTTACAGGCTCTTCCTGTCATGTTCAAGACATATTCCAGAACCTATCTTGTTTGAGAACATACCTCACACAACTTTAGTAATAGTAATTCTAGGTAAATCTATTCTTGGATCCCATTTATATATTTCTTCAGTGTGTGCCCAGTTTATATATTTTGTCTTTACTGGGTAGCTCTGGCCATTCATAGTACTAGAATCAATCCATCCATATCACTAACGTTTCCCAATATTTTGCTCTCTCACTAAATTAAACTGTTTTAGAAGGTGAGCAAAGGATTTTAGGATTTCTCATACTAATTATGTCGGACTATTTTGTAATTTAACAACTGAGAAATGTTCACATAAACATATCTCCATTGTATGTGTCAATGCATGTGCATAATTAACATATTTTGCTTATAACATTGTATGGCAGAGGAGAATGCTGAATTACACAAAGTATGAAATGTTGAACAAAGCACTAGAGGCTTTTGGTGATCTCGGGGATGATGAAGAACTAGGACCTGTGGACTGGCCTACTATTAAAACATACATAACAAGCCTAAATGGTGTGGATGGTAAACGGATGCATCGTCCTTCTTCATCTGAAAATGATGATAATCCTGACCGTATGAATTTAAAAGATATCCGAGTGCGCTTCTTAAATGGCAAGTATTTATGACCTTTATCTGCATAATTGTTCAAATTACGATAGCTGACTGTTTAATTTTTTTTTTTTTCCTATCTGTATAAGTTGATTTTTGTAATTCCTGTAACCACAATATTTACACTAAAACAGCTGAATCACCACCACAGTTGAATGACACTCCAGGAAATGAATTTAGTGTCCTTTGAATTAATTCTTGTCTAACAAACTTTTGCGTTTTTTTGGTATTAACTAGTGATAATGTAATTACAGGTATTCAGGCAGCTTACTGGGTCATGATTGATGAGGGAAGGATCACTCAAACTGCGGCCAATCTTCTTATGCGGTCTGTTGATGAAGCAATTGACCTGGTATCTCAAGAAGCACTATGTGATTGGAAATGTCTAAAATCTTATGTGAACATCCCAAATCACTATAAGTTTCTCCAATCAAGCATTGTCCCTCAAAAGCTTGTTACATACTTCACTGTTGAGAGATTGGAGTCTGAATGCTACATCTCTGCTGCCTTTCTCCGTGCCCATAGAACTGCAAGACAGCAACTACATGACTTCATTGGTAAGAATCTCTGCTCCTTATTTTTCAAATTATGGAAACTTTGTTCTGTATTACAGTCATAATCATTTAGTTTCCTTATACACCTATTTTCGAATGAAAACTTGCAACTCTCATGATAGGATTGAATGGGTGTGCTTGCACGAATGAAGTTTTGTAGTCAAGGATCAACTTAATGTGATAAGTTTGGTTTTGCTAGGAATTAATAACGTAGTCAGATTTGTTATAATGCTCAGGTCCTGTTTTTTGTTCCGTTTAGTGCATTTATTGTACTTCCAGTTTTACGTTTCTCAACAGCATTATATGATGATATTTTAAGTGAATATTAAGAGGAACTGTTCTCTAATTAGCTAGTGCATTGTAAGTATTTCTGAACTAGTGATACATCATTACCTTGGCTTATGTAAAATTGTTGGTTATACATACAGAAGATAGAAAAATGATAATTTTGTCGAAAATCTGTTAATTAAACTTTTTTTTCTGTGTTTTAATTATCAGAAAAGGCAAAAAACAGAATTTGAAAATGATATTAAAGATGGCGTTAATTGTTGTTGCCTATTTTCTAAACTGAAGTTTGGGGCATTTTCTGTTTTCATGTTTTTTTTTTCTTTTTAATATTTAATTCCTAATCCATTTCCAAAAACAAAAAATCTTGTCTATTATATATTTCTTACATATGCATCAATAATGTAGGAGACAGTGAAATTGCAGCCGTTGTGATTAGGGAAAGTGAGCTGGAAGGCGAAGAAGCAAGAAAGTTTCTCGTAGATGTTCGTCTTTCATTTCCTCAGGTATGTAGACAATAAATTGTTACCACCTCCGTCCCAACGCTTTGTTCATTGTTTTTTTTTTCGTTGTCTTAGAAGCGATTTTTTTTATTAGTATTTGAAATAATAAAGTAATTTTTAAGGAGACATATAATAGAGAAGATATAGATCTATCATACCCCTTCTTAAAAGTCACTTTATCATTTTAAATACTAATAAACAACTCGCTCGCTAAAACACAAGAAAAAAGGTGGTGTGAATAAAGAGTTGGAAAGGAGGGAGTAACATATAGTACATAGCAATGCTGCATGAAATATACAGTTGGTGACAACTTCAGGTGCTGCGTGTTGTGAAAACAAGACAAGTTACATTCGCAGTCCTCAATCGTTTGATTGATTATATTCATAATCTTGAGAAGATTGGATTGTTAGAAGAAAAAGTGACGAGCCGTCTTCATGATGCTGTCCAGGTAAATTATGCTCATTTATTTTGTGGTGCTTATCCATTTTTTAATATTTTTTGTTTGAAAGTTGTAAATAATAAGATTTGATCAATCATTCAGACTGACTTGAAAAAGCTCTTAAGAAATCCACCAATAGTGACAATGCCGAAAATACGGGATCTGATATCAACCAATCCACTACTGGGGGCCCTACCAGCCGTGGTGCGTGAGAAAGTTGCAGGATCTACGAAAGAAATGATGGAAATGTCTGGAACAACTCTTTACAGGGAGAAATCAAAGGCAGCTGGTATCTGGTTAATATCGAACGGGGTAGTGAAGGTATCAAGCTATTATATTTACTATAAAACAAGGGTTAATTGCATAATAAATCACGACCTTTTCACGGTTTCTCAATTACTATAATATTTGTATTTAGAACTTGCAACCTTTCAAATTGTTTCAATTCTATCACGTGGCTATAAGGCAAGTTCTGTTGGCATAAAGTTAAATCTCACCCTACTTAAAAACCAAAACAAAGACACGCCTTACTACTTATCAGGTTTTCAAAATCACCTAGATTTCAAAAACCGATTTTTAAAAGTCACTTAAAAGTTAAAACCCAAAACAACCATCACCTTATTCTGACTAATGAATGTCGGTGCTGGGCAGTTGTCAAGTAAAGAACCAGGTCGGAAGCCTTCGCTGCACCCAACTTTTACTCATGGAAGTACCCTGGGTTTGTATGAAATCCTTGCTGAAAAGCCATACATCTGTGACATTATTACTGATTCTGTGGTACTCTGCTTCTTTATAGAGGCTGAAAAAATATCTTCTGCATTGAGATCTGATCCTGCTGTGGAAGATTTCTTTTTGGCGGTATGGTATTCATGGTTTCTTGTCGTATTCTTGGTTGTTGGCACTTGCCATCTTAGCAGGAAAAAAAAAGTCTTTGCTTAAAGTGGTGATCTCAAATGTCTTATGCGCTTTCCCTTGTTTTTATTCTCTAATTAGCCCCACTTTCTGCAGGAGAGTTTCATTGTTCTTGCCAAAGTTCTCCTCCCTCATATGTTTGAAAAAATGTCAATGCAAGATTTAAGAAGGCTTATTTCTGAAAGATCAATGATGAATATATACATCACTGGGGGGAGTTTTGAGATACTACATCAATCCGTTGGTCTCCTATTGGAAGGTGACGTAAGATTGCAAGATGGGGAAGATGAGCGCCTTGCAGCTCCAGCAGCAATTTTGCCGCGTGCTGATCGAAGTTTTCACCAATCTGAAACATCAGGTACTCTACTGTTCAAGAATACATTTTGCTGATTTGATAGATATTATATTCTCACATTCCAGCTTTTCAGCCACTTGGTGAGTACGTCTGCTTGTTGATCCTTCATTGGAATAAATTGGAAGTCCTATCAACGTCATTATGCTTTGTTCTATCATGTTGCAGACTTATGAGCAATCCTAATAGCTTATTGTTGCATCTGTACAATCTGATTAGATCTTCCTCATCGGATTCTCAGATCAAAAAATAATTTTTAATCGAGTAGTTCGAATGCCTAGTGCCCACTGATTCTGCTCTTGATTTAGCACAAACATTTTGTTTGTTATTTCACCTTTCACCTTTTCTGAATATGATTCCTGTTCCAGGGTTGCGCTTTAAGTATTGCAGCCCGATGTACTCCCTTGTCATGCATTTCTGTAGGGCTATGCATTAATTGGCTGCACTCCACAAATGCAATATATACCCTTGTGTGCTCCAAAAATAATATTTATCTCCCAACAAGTCTCTGCTAAGGTGGTGTTTGCAAACTCTATAAAGTGAACCAGCTTTCAAAAAAAGTGATTGTAGAAGTTGTTTGTAGAGTGTTTGAAACCACACCCTAAGAACCTCTATCTACCGCAGGTTTTCTGGTAGATCACATAGTCCATTGTTGGAAAGTTCTTTAACTTGCCAAGTTTGATGTCAAAACTTTCTCAGAGCATCTCTTTAAATTCTGCATTTCTTCTGTAATCACCTATAACTATAACATCATCCTCATATAGCTTACATCTCCGTTTTCATGTGAAGTAGCTTATGTCCTCACTTCATCTTAAATTCTAAGTGTAGGGCTGAGAGCAGGAAGCTTCAACCGTCAAGCTTCGGTGTATCAGGCCGACACAAGGGCAAGAGTTGTCATACTTGATATAGCTGGATTCGAAAGTAGTATAGAGCATCGTGGTCTAATGCGTTGGCCTCAACTTTTTACCAATTCTGAAGATTGTGACTTGGAAATGGCAGATGAAGAAGAAAACAATTTGTCTGCAAGGGCAATGCAGCTAAACACCTATGGTAGCATGGTAGGTTTAGAGGCTGTTTTGAAACACAACTCATGGGTGTAGAAGTGCCTTTTTTTAAAGCTGGTGTGACCCAACTTTTCAAAAAAAAAAAAGCACTTCTACCTTTTTAGTTGTGTTTCAAAACACACTTAATATATATTTCCTTTCTCTTTTGTTATCTCTCTCTCTCTCTCTCTTTTTCTCTGTTGACAATGCTGCTTCATTTTCAGCTAACTCAGCCTCTCATACCCAAGAGTTGATACGCGATGTCCCATTGCTTCTGTTAAATCACAAGTGTCCTCTACATTGCGGAAGGAACTTGATATGCAAGAAATTAAACGAGAAGGCAACGTGCCACAATTTGAAGACTTGCATCGTGAAAGTCATGCAACGGGAGATGATTCTGATAAACACGTTGTAAGAACCAATTCACCCAGCTTACTGTCTTGAAGCCCTTCCCAGATCATTATCGCTCTATAATGGGGGTGTTTGCAAAAATATATGTTTTGAGAAGTGATTTAGTTTAGTGATTGTGATAAAAAAATGCTTAATAGTAGAAGTGATGAGTGTTTGCAAAGTTTGTGTAAAGTAGATGTTGAGTGTTTGGTGAAAAACTTGAATAGAGTAAAAAATTAGTGAAAGTTAGAATTAGGTAGAAGCATATTCATCTTCGCTTTTAAATTATGGATTATAGTGATTAATTTAAGTAGAATCATTCAATTTAAAAACTCCAAAAAGTTAAGCAATTCTAAGCGATTTAAAAAACACCCCTTATATTTGCCGCGTCTATTTTGTGGCCATTGACATTTTGTTTATGAAAATCAAAAAATGCCACTTTCATATCTTTCTTTCAGCTGTGCCGGAGTTAAAGTTTGATCAGAAGTAGCGTATGGGTGCTTGTATTTTTATTAATAGTAAAAGTTAGAACTTGGAAACCATGACGGACATGAAAATCAAAGAAAATACAACGAACATTCGTGTATAATAGAAAAGAAAGAAAAACAACAACAAACATTTGTGTATAATAGAAAAAAAAAAAAAAAAAAAAAAAAGACAAATTTTGAAACTGTAAAAGATAACATTTTTAAATTTTAAAGTGATTATATATTTTATTTCAAAATTATATAGATAACCATTTTTCAAAAGACAAAAACTCGTATGAGACGGCGTACATTCTAGCACAAATCAACACCACCCCTCCTAATTGTTAAAGCGTCAATATCAAATTATATTTCGTCTCATCGTGAAACCATCTCATACAAATAGGAATCTTTTCAGAAACCGCGCACCACGCAAGTCATGTACCTTGGTGCACTGAAAACATGATGTATAAAAAGACCTTTGAGTAAAATAAATACATTGGACAAAACTTTTAAAAAGAATAAACAAGGGAAAAATTCATCATTCCAATAAAGGTCGCTTGATTTTTTTTCCTTTAATAAATCCTTGTGCGAACTGATAGCAATATTATATGAGTTAATAAATACCCCCATCAATCTATATAATAATTTTGGAATACATTTCAAAATTATAACTTACTAATAAATATAAAATATTTGCACATACGTAGTTACATTTGCACTTTCCAAGCACAAGCTAGTATTGTTACAAAATATTACAAACACCCGTATTATTTTTTTACAGGAAACAAAAATACGAACATCCCATATGCTGCTTCTGATCAAACTTTAACTCCAGCACAGCTAAAGAACAGATGTGAAAGCGCGATTTCTTGCTTTTGTATAAACAAAACGACAAAAGGCCACAAAATAAGACGCGTCAACTATTATAGACGATGATTTGGAAGGAGTTCAAGAAGCTTGCCGAAAAGACAGTCTGCTGGGTGAATCGATTCTTACAACATTTTCATCCTCACCCCCAGAATCATCAGACGAGTCATCTCTCGTTGCATGACTATCACAATGAAGTTGTGGCACATTTCCTTCTCGTTTATTTTCTTGCATATTAAGTTTCTTTTGTAACGTAGTGGACCCTTCTGATTTAACGGAAGACATGGGACGTCGTGTTTGAACTGAAGGAACTGTTGGGTATGAGAGACTGTGAGTTGGCTTTACTCTCCTATTTCTCAGAAAACTCCGAGCACGCCTCCTCCGAATGTGTATCTGAAAATGAAGCCGCGTTGTCAAAGGGGAGAGAGAGAGAATATCGAAGGAGAAAGGAAATTTATATTAAAGGTATGCATCAACATATCCCTAAACTATCAACTTTTTTGTTTTAAAAGGCCTTTCAACTATTGAAATTTTATTTCATGGGGCAACTCGAGACGAAAAGTGACAGATATCTTTCTATTTATCTTAACGGTCCCATTAAAAAATAAATCGAAACATTAATATTGCAATATTTCAAGTGATGGGTACCTAAAATGATTTGCGAGCAATACTTCTGTAAATAATTAAGATTAAATAAAGCAGACATGTGTACTTTATTCAACGAGATCATTAAGATGAGTCGAAAAAATCTATGAATTTTCATCTCGAATGAACGAGTGAAATAAAATTTCGATACTTGAAGGCTTTTTAAAACAAAATTAGTTTAGGGACTATCGAGATAAAAGTTGATAATTTAGGGTCCTTTTGATGCATTATGACTGTATAAACTTACCGTGCTACCATAGGTGCTTAGCTGCATTGCCCTTGCAGACAAATTGTTTCCTTGTTCATCTGCCGTTCCCAAGTCATTGAGAAAAAGATGAGGCCAACTCATTAGACCATGATGCTCTCTACTACCGAGGATTCCAGAGGGGTGATCAGATGAATGTGATATTATTGATGATGATCTTTTTCGAATAGGTCTACTATTTTCCAATCCAGCTATATCAAATATGACAACTCTTGCCCTTGTGTCAGCTTGATACACTGAAGCTTGATGGTAGAAGCTTCCTGCTCTCGAGCCTACACCTAGAATTTATGAGGATGATATTATAGTTACCGGCGATAACAGAAGAAATGCATAATTAAAGAGATAATTGGAGAAAGAGTTTGACATCAAATTAGGGAAGTTAAAATACTTTCCAAGTATTGGAAGAAGGAATATTTAAGTATGTGCATCAATTGACTATGTGATCTGCCAGATCTTAGCAGAGACTTGTTGGGTGATTTAAATTATTTGGAGCACAAGGCTAGATATTGCATTGGTGGAATGTAGTCAAGTAATGCATGGCCCTACAGAAATGCATGATAAGGCAGTACATCAATTTGCAATCCTGGAACAGGAATCTTATGGGTTCATATCATTTTTTGCTCCTAAATTTCACCCTTTTCCAGCTTTAGCCCCCTCTTTCAGTCACTACTAAATTTGGTCCTGAGATACCCATTTATTCTCACATGTGGTTGCACCGCTAATTGGTCATCCGTTGACTGAGAGAATCAACTATTTGGGGTGCTAAATGTATTCTTTTTTATTTTTTTTATAATTATATTTAAGTAAAAATTTTAAAATGTATACTTGAATAGCAGAATACCTGATGTTTCAGATCGGTGAGAACTTTGATCAACACGTGGCAAAATTGCTGCTGGAGGTGCAAGCGGCTGATCTTGCCCATCTTGCAATGTTACATAACCTTCCAATAACAGACCAACAGATGGATGCAGTATCTCAAAACTATCCCCGCTGATATAGATATTCATCATTGATCTTTCAGCAATAAGTGTTCTTAAATCATGCATCGACATTTTTTCAAAAATATGAGGGAGAAGAACTTTGGCAAGAACAATGAGACTCTCCTGCAGAAAGTGGGGCTAATCAAAGAAAAGAATCAAGGGAAAGCTCACAAGACATTTGAGATTCGCCAATGAAGCAAAGACATTTTTCCTGCTAAGATGGGAAGTGCTAACAACCAAGAATATTGGGATCAGGATCCCATGTTGTGTTTAACAAGAAGTGATGCAGCAAAAGTGTAAAATTTAGAATTAAAACATAGGACACTCTAATTTCGTTGATTCTAAGAATACCCAGGAAGTGATAACCTCAAATACGCTGATTCACAAAAAATACCGTAAAAGAGATATTGAGAGAAAACTATCGTTTTGTTCATTAATCAAATTCAACTCCTCAGTAACAATGTAGAACCTATTTATTCATAATAAAAGATAACCTAGTGAATAAGAAACATAAATATATCCTAAATACAAACAAAATAACAAAGAAACTGAGCTTTAATGAGGTAAATTACATGAACTAATTATAGAATCACGTTGGGAAATATTATCCTAAATATAATAAAATAAAATATTAAGAAACCACCAATACCATACCCGCCAAAAGAAATCTTCCACAGCAGGATCAGATCTCAAAGCAGAAGATATTTTTTCAGCCTCTATAAAGAAGCAGAGTACCACAGAATCGGTAGTAATGTCGCACACGTACGGCTTTTCAGCAAGGATTTCATACAAACCCAGGGTACTTCCATGAGTAAAAGTTGGGTGCAGGGAAGGCTTCTGACTTGAACTCTTACGTGACCACTGCCCATCATCGACATTCAACACTCAGCAACAATAAATATCAGATACAAGTCATTGTTTTTAGGGTTAATTGCATAAAAGATCACAACCTTTTCATGTTTTTTTCAACTACAACATATGTTTTTAAAATTTGCAATTCGATACATAGACTTTTTAAATTTTGTAATTAAATAATATGACAATTTTCCAGCAACTTATGCTAACGTGCAGTAAGAAAATATTTGAAAAAATTGCAAATAAACTCACAACGTTTTGTCATGTGATATAATTGCAACAATTTGAAAGGTCGTGTATCAAATTGCAAATTTCAAATACACATGCTATAATTGAAAAAACGTGAAAAAGACGTTACTTCATATGCAATTAACCCTGGTTTCTATGGTAAATATAATTGCTAGATACCTTCACTACCCCGTTTGATATTAACCAGATACCAGCTGCCTTTGCTTTCTCACTGTATAGAGTTGTTCCTGACATTTTCATTATTTCTTTAGTAGATCCTGCTATTGTCTCACGCATGGTGGCTGGTAGGGCCCCCAGTAGAGGGTTGGTTGATATCAGATCCCGTATTTTTGGCATTTTCACCAATGGTGGATTTCTTAAGAGCTTTTTCAAGTCGGTCTGAACGATTGATCAAATCTTATTATTTACAAAAATATTAAAAAATGGATAAGCACAACAAATAAATGAGCATAATATAATGTACCTGGACGGCATCATGAAGATGGCTCATCTCTTTTTCTTCTAACAATCCAATCTTTTCAAGGTTATGAATATATTCAATCAAATGATTGAGGACTGAATATGTAACTTGTCTTGTTTTCACAACACGTAGCACCTGAAGTTGTCACCAACTCTATATTTCATGCAGCATTACTATGTATTATAGGTTAACAATTATATTGAATACATACCTGAGGAAATGAAAGACGAACATCTTCTAGAAACTTTTTTGCTTCCTCGCCTTCTAGCTCACTTTCCCTAATCACAACGTCTGCAATTTCACTGTCTCCTACATTGTTGATGCACATGTAAGAAATATATGATAGACAATTGATTTTTGTTAAGAATTTGGGATTGGAAATGGATTCAGAATTAAACAAAAAAATAATATTAGAAAATGTCCCAAACTTTAATTTAGAAAATAGGCAACAGCTAAGGCAAAGATGTTGAGAACAATGTAAAACTGGAAGTACACTAGATGCACTAAACGAAACAATGAAAACAATACTGAAACCAAAAACAAGAACTGAGCATTATAACGAATCTTATTACATTCCTAAGTCCTAACAGAGCTAAACTTACAAAATGATGTAAAAGGAAATTGAATAACCAAAAAACTAGGTACAAGTCATGACATACATATTACTTTCTCTCTGCAAAGGTAATGTTCGGATAGATATAAAGATCTACCTTGATAAGCCTTATCTATAAAACGTTGCTCAAATCAGCAAAGAGTATTCTTTTAAACATTTTGTCACTGGACAGTAAGACATACATTGCATGCTTGATAAGAATCCAAATTTTTCACCAAAAGCATTCAGGCAGAAGAAATCTTCAGATAATGTACAGAAACTGTTAGGTGGAAGAAAACAAAAGAGAGAATTACTTTTAGGTCCAAAACATAGAGCCCAAGTACTCATAGATCCAACACTTTTTTAACACCTTTTTAAAATAACTCCTAGGTCCAAAAGTAGGATGAAAACCCAATATTACCCCCACACCCTAATTTCTCATTTCAACCGGTCCACTTCTCCCACTCCATCTCTCTCTTCAAAATCACCGTTCCCCTCCCTCATTTTTTTCACCACACCTGCGCTCCCCCCTCCCCCACCCCCAAGCCCGTGCGGCTGCGGCCTCCGCCTCCTCCCCCAACCCCAAACCAGGCCTCCGCCTCCTCCCCAAACCAGGAGACGCAGCACCCCCCCACCCAACAAACCAGGAGACGAGCACGGCCCGACGCTCCCCCCTCCCTCCTCTCCACCGCCCACAAGCACCACCGCCTGCAAACCCCAAACCCACAAGCGCAACCAACCACCGTGCACCGCCGCCGCGCCACGACGGCGTCCACCGCAGCTTCCGCCTCAAGATTCTGAACATTTAATTTTGCTAGAGATTTTAAGGTTTGAGGTTTGTTTGGGTCTAATTTTGTAGATTTATGGCCAATCTCTCCTCTGGATCTAATTCAAGAAATTTTCAGTTTGAAATTTGTTTGGGTCTTTCAATTTTCAGTTTGATGAAATGCTTTGAATTTGTATAGGGTTGTACAGAATTGTTTGCGATTTGCTGAAATACTCCTACTGGATTTTGAAATTTTGTTGAAGAAGATTTCTTGCGATTTCTTTGAAGAAGATGAGTTGTAGATTTCTTTGCGATTTGTAGATTTCTTGCAATTTCTTTGAAGAAGATGAGTTGTGTACAGATCTGGATAAGTAAATTTTGAGTTTTTTTTAGATGAACCTGTTCATGTGTTGTGATGAACATGTTCATGTCGAAATGATGAAAATTTGTAATTTTGAGGTCTTGCATGTAAATTTTGGATTTAGATAGTTTAATTTCTGTAAATTTTTTATTTTTGATATAAAAATTTTAGATTGTAATTTTATTTTTATTAAAATTTTATGAATGTGTAATATTTTAAAATTATATTTAACATG
This sequence comes from Stenogyne calaminthoides, assembly GCA_037126765.1. Lineage (NCBI taxonomy): Eukaryota > Viridiplantae > Streptophyta > Magnoliopsida > Lamiales > Lamiaceae > Stenogyne > Stenogyne calaminthoides. The sequence goes on along the minus strand of JBBCBC010000018.1, from coordinate 31,398,848 downwards.
AATTTTGTGTGGAAAAAATGAATGTCGAATAAATGAAAAAAGAAAAATATAGAAAATTGAGAATGAAAGATAGAGAAGAAAACCGCTGAAAATTGAGAGAAAAAATGAAGAATGAAAAATATAGAAGTGAGAAATGAAAAATATAGAAGTGAGAAAGGGAGACAGAAAGCGGTTGTTAAGAGGGGAGAGTGAGAAAAGGAAGAGAGAGAAGAAGGAAAGGAGGGGCAAATGGGTCTTTTTAGTATGGACCTTTGGACCTACTAGTAATTTTTTTAAAGGGATGGACCTAGTAGTATTTAGGAGGTTGGATTTGGACCTAAGAGTAATCTACTCAAAACAAAAGGTGTGGACAGCAAAGGGTTAACTCTAACAAAGTCACCCATAGAATCAGAAGGTTCCACCAAATGGCTGCGCCCTACATAACTTTGAAGGGGGAAAAGATCCTATCTGAAATCCCAAATAGCTCTAAATTTCAAATCAGGTGTACTAGGAATGATCCCTTGAGGAAGTAACCAATATACTACCAAAAACACTGGTAATTACATTATCACATTGGCAAATACTTCTATGCACCAGTTGCACAGTGCAAGCCAAGTGCATTTTTAAATGGTATTAGTTGTTTTACTTAAAGGTATTAGTTGGTCAGTATTAGCTATTTTCATCACATTAAGTTAATGACAATTAGAAAATAAAAGGAACAAAGTCTGCAGTTCTTACCAATGAACTCAAGTAGTTTCTGTCTAGCAGTTCTATGGGCGCGGAGAAAGGCAGCAGAGATGTAGCATTCAGACTCCAATCTCTCAACAGTGAAGTATGTAACAAGCTTTTGAGGGACAATGCTTGACTGTAGAAACTTATAGTGATTTGGGATATTTACATAAGATTTTAGACATTTCCAATCACACAGTGGTTCATGAGATACGAGGTCAATTGCTTCATCAACAGATCGCATTAGAAGATTGGCCGTAGTTTGGGTGATCCTTCCCTCATCAAGCATAACCCAGTAAGCTGCCTGAATACCTGCAATTACATTATCACTAGTTAGACACCAAAGGCATGTAATGCACTCAACAGTTTTGTTATTAGCACTCTGTTTGTTAGAAACATATTGCTCTAGTCTAGAGAAACAGCCATCTAATTTTTATTAGAGTGTTTGATTGAATGGACCTACTCCATTTTCAATTTTGTATGCACGCTTTGTCTGAACATACACTAAGAATTCTTTATGAAATTATTTAATTGAACTTATTTTATACTAAACTTGTCTGTTTTACAAGTTCCTAGGATTCGCAAGTTCACTGCCCCTTGTGATACAATTACAGGTGGTCAAGCCTTTAACTCTCATAGACTGAATACAATTCCTATGTTTCTACTATTTACACTATCTCATGTTCTGAAGATGTTCAAGATTATAATGTTAGCTGTTATATGTAATTTACAGTTTGAAACTACTTTTCCAAGACCAACTAGTTCAATATTTCTCAAGAAAAGTTTATTACCCTTGTGAAGCTAATTAAGTAGCAAAGATACTAACATTTAAGAAACTAGTACCAAAATATATCTGAAATAACCTTATTTCTTGATGGGTTGAATGTTCCCCTGTATCAAGGGATTGTTCGTGTATTTAGTGAGGTTGCAAACACAAGTACACAAGTAGAATCACTTTTATAGTGTTTGCAAACACTAGAAACTGATTGTACAGTCACTTGAAATCAGCTTTTTGGAAAGCCACACCCACCCAGCTTCTAACAGATTACCATTATTCTGATGGTTATTATGACAATCCTATCCTCAAGAATTCTACAATATTCCAGCTTTACCCATAACTTATTCAAAGAAATCTGAGGTTTTCTTTGTAAAGCTATCAAAAATTGATTTTCGTGCAAACGCTCCAACTTTTCAAGAAATTAGTTAAAAGCACTTTGTCTTAAAACACTACCCAATTTAAATTTTACTGCAAAAAATTATGTCAATCACTTTTGAAGAAGCACAATTGTTTGCAAACACACCCCAGTTAGTTCCTTGTTTGGAACATTTCTAAAGAATCTGTGAACAAGCCAAACTGGAACATATTCTCATCAGTATATAATAAATTTCCAGTTAGACATGAATTATTTCAATTGACACTAAATTCATTTCCTGAGTGTCGTTCAGCCAAGGTGGTGGTTCAGCTGTTTTAGTGTAAATATTGTGGTTACAGGAGTCACAAAAACCAACTCATGTATAATCAGATAGAAAAAATATATAGAATTGAAACAGTCAGCTATCATAATTTGAAGAAATATGCAGATAAGTTCATAAGTTACTTGCCATTCAAGAAGCGCACTCTGATATCTTTTAAATTCCTATGGTCAGGAGGGTTATCATCATTTTCAGATGAAGAATGAAGTTGCATTCGTCCACCATCCACACCATTTAGGCTTGTTATGTATCTTTTAACAGTAGGCCAGTCAGCAGGTCCTAGCTCTTCATCATCCCCGAGATCACCAAAGGCCTCTAATGCTTTGTTCAACATTTCATACTTTGTGTAATTCAGCATTCGCCTCTGCCATACAATGTTATAACCAAAAATGTTAATTTGCATTCACAATCTTATGCACATGCATTTATATACAGTGGAGATGTAAGTGTGAACATTTCTCAGTTTTTAAATCCAAAAATAATCTGACATAATTATTATGTGAAATCCTAAAACCCTTTGCCCACCTTCTAATACTTTAATTTACTGAGACAGAACAAGATTGGGAAAAATTAGTGATATGGATGGCCAGTGCTACCAGACATGTCGTTGAAACCCCCAAATTGCAAATCCAAGGTTTGGAATGAATTGAAATAGATGCAAAATTCAGCATATCATCCATGGGATTTAATAATCTTTGCAGACTGCAAGCAACTAGAAAGGTCTTAGTTTTCTAGACGTGTCTTTTAATGCAAAACTTAACCTACAATTACTAATATGTATTGAAGTTGTGTGAGGTTTCTCACACAAGAATAGGTTCTGGCACTGAACATGGCAGGAAGAACCTGCAACAGACAAGCTAATTTCTATAAAAAGTTATATTTTCCACTTGTTCTTGAGAAAATCACATCTTCTCAACAATTACAAGCTGCAGATTTACTTGAGGTAAAAAAGCATCCCATATAAATTAGTTCTTCCATGAAATCATAAATAATGATTTGCATAACAAACGGATATAAGGAGTGAGAAATTTAGTGGTGCTGCAAAAAGAGATCACAACTACAGAGTCTATTGGGCATCATTTGACCTATGTTACTCTATGTTAGTTAAAGCTGCTTCGTAATGGACCTTGTATGTGGTTATTTTATAGGCTTATACGTCTAATCAACATTACAATAATTAGTATCAAAGTTTTCATACTATATATATATGCTGAATAAGAGAGATCATGATACTGTACCTTTGGTGCCGATAAGCTATCCATCTTGAGAAGACGTAAAACGAACTGTGTTGTCGATCCATTCACAATAAGTGTAAGGAATACAATTCCACCAGTTAAAAAAACAAACTGCAAAATCAAGAAATGTATGTTGTATTATAATTTATAACTAGTGCAAATACACACATACACATGTACATATGCATGTATACAGAAGCTGTTTGATCATATAAACAAGTACATTGTGTGTATTTCTACGTGGCATATTACTGGAACCAAAAGTTGATCAATATTATTTTGACTTGACATACCAATTTCCCAGTATCAGAACTGATATAAGGTGACTCATCACTGGTACGCTGAAACACCAATAAAGACAAAAATTAGGTGATAAACAAATTAGATGGAGAATAGCACTTATACAGAAATTTCAGAAGAAAAAAACTATTTTGCCTACCACCATCAAAGTGCTTGACAAACTAAAAAGCTTAGTAGAAAGATGAGACTAGAGAGGAGTATTCATCTTTGTTGCGTTACAGAAAATGATACAAATATGCACATGTATAGTATAATCTTTTATCTCTATATAGGGAAAAATAAATAGGTTCATTATAGTTGCTAGGAATTCTATGACAAGAGGGATTTAGTTGACTTTCCTAACTTACATAAACTGATCCACTCCTAGAGATCAGCATTCTAACCAACAGCTAGATGAAATGTTTGTCCACTTCTACAATTTTCATTCTGCATTTGTGTAGGCCTCAATCTGAAGACGTACTATTGAGTACCTAAGAATAGGCAGCTTCAAAGTATTTGCGGCAAGGTGAGTGCAAAAAGTGGCTCACCACTCTCACAGTGAAAGTTATATCGGGTCAAGTATGTGATAGATAGATGAGGTTACCCACAAGCATTTGGCATTTCTCTCACTTTTTCATGCTTTTGGTCTCAGCAGGTGACCATTTCAGGTAGGTCTCGATTGGGTTTCAGCTGTTTCGCAGCCAATCATATGCCTATTTCACCAAGTAAGTCTAGGATATACTTATTTTTGCTAACTCCATCCCTATTAAGTATTTTAAGGCTCCAAAATCTTTGGTCTCAAATTCAAGGGCAAGCTTTTCCTTAAGTTATATGTCATTAACAATGAGGCTGATGAGCATAGTTCACAGCAAATGAGAGTACAACTCTTATTGAGTTTATCTTGTAACTGCAGGAGTAAATGTTTCTTTGTAGTAAATACTGCAAGTTTAGATGATACATTTGGCAGCAAGGCGTACTTGCACCTCTCTACTTCCATCTGCTTTACATTTCACAGTAAAAAACCATTTGTACCCTGTTATGTAATTAAATGTATATCGCTTAATTATAGATTTTGGTTATAGGAGCTTGATTCTTTCCTAGATTTGGTAGATTTTTTCTACATAAGTGACCATAGTAGTAATAATATGCAACTCTTTTCTTATCAATACACACAGAATTTTTCTCATTTGATCAATACACACAGAATATCTTTCATCTTCTCCTTTGATGACATGCCCTATAGTGGCCTTGTCTCTTAATTTTAAAATCTCCCAAGTTCCTTTCTTTTCAAGAGCACTCTTCCTTAATAGCTAAGTTCCAATATGGATCATCTAAAGAAAAACACCTGAAAAGAAATGCTTTATTTGATATTATTTGGTAAATGATTCAGAAATATTCCAAATATTATCTTCCCCATTGTTATTCTTTCCATGCAGGTTTTTTTTTTCCCTTAAATAGGATTGATTTTCTAAACCTTAAAAAAAAGTGAATGTTCCATGGTACTGCCAACCAGATAGAATAAGGGAGAGCATTTACCAATTCTCATCAGAAAGGAACTACAACGTGTGTTTCTTACATATATATGAGCTGAGTTTGCAATTAATTGTCACAAATATCACAAATAGATTCTCAGTTGTACAGCACACATCATGGTAAACATGTTCATGTAAAAGAAAGCATATCATCACATTCTCATTAGCACATGCAAGAGGATAAAAATTAGTAAATATTGTTCAGAATTCTGTTAAGTGAATCGAATAACAGAGTAAGTCAACTTAATCTTCAACTTGATAAATCAATGAATATGTTTATGCTTGCGTTCAATTAGAATATATCAAAGGTTTTTCCACTTGTTGACCCTTATCTCTCAAACCAAAAGTAAACAAATTATATTAGAACTACAGAATAGGATAGGAAGAAAGAGAGAGCACTAAATTAAGAGGCTGCAGAAACTTGCCTTAATAGAAAGTGAAAGTGCCAATGCTACAGTCCCACGTAGACCAGACCAGACAAGAATAATAGCTTCTTTCCAATCCAAGCCATAACCAAAATAACGCAGGAACGGGAACAATACTCCAACCACAACCATCCTAACAACTTGAACAAACACATATAGAAGGACAAGATAACCCCAAGAATGATCTGTGAGAAATTACAAAAGTTAATAGGAAAATAAGTTGAGAACATTAATCTAGATGTTGAAATGGTTTCGATGATCTACAGAAAATTTAACAGTCAGTCAATCAAGCAAGCTCAATTAACAAATAGTTTGATATATATTTTAAACGTTATCAATTGTCAAAAGAAAAAGAAAGAGTGCAATAACTAGTCTCTTGGATGAATTTAAAAAGTACCAAGTATCACATAAAATAATATTCCATAGCAATAAGCTCGTGCATGTCTGTAAAATGTGTTACTAATCTTATTGGAAGGAAACCTAGCGATAGAGAAGTTAAGAAACAAAATGTGGCATCGAAATAAAGTGTGGATTAACCTTCTTCACATATATATATTCAGGATATACATTAATTTCTAATATTTAAGCCAAATATGCTTCATTTATATTCTATTATTTTAGTCAAAAAATGGCTATAGGCAGGATGTATTTTGAGACATGTTTGTCAGTCTCGATCAATCTTGTTTTCAGACTAAGACAGATATGGCAAAGTTATGTGCAGACAAATGATGACACAAAATTGCACACAACTTGAAGAAAGGGTCTACAATTATTGATTAATGAAAGGGGCAGCAATGGCGAGGAAGAAAATAAAAGCAGTGAGGATGAATCCATGGTAACCACGAAGGACAAAATTGTAAAATAATGGCTGAATGGCAATAAGTCTAATCGGACAGAGAATGGAAAGCAAATCAGGGTTTAATAAAGGTTAAGTACATGAAATAATGGTGGTGAATTTGCATATCAGGCGTTTTGTAAGAGTAATAACTACAAGATGCATATAACAGCAGCATCTTGGGTTTAGCTAATAGCAATGAGAGCTCCATTTCCTAGTTTTTTTATTTATTTAGTTTTATATCTAAAAATAAAATAATAGGCACCACGTAGAAATAATAGATTTTCGGAATTCGGATGTTATTTGCAAAAACCTATATGAATATGTATATAAGTGAAAAAATAGCATGATTGATAAAAACACACAGCTCTAGCATAAACTATGAAAGTTCAATTATTTCCTTAAGTACCAAGATGCCCTAAAGACTCCAGGGGTCCAAAGTATTGCTCAAAAATTAAAAAAACTTTGGAGATTGGAAACATGGCCTCAAGCATTTCTTGTGTTAATATTTTAAAAGTAAACAATTAGTTTACCATGTGCTTTAAATAAACCGCTGCTTCCGAGAATACTTTCAGCTATAACTACTCCACTGCAATGATAAAAAGACCATAAGTATCAGTTTGCGTAGGTTAAGTCTTCTGCAACGAGTCAAGCTAAGTAAGGCATTCATGAAAATTCCTAATCATGCAAAAATCGGAGGAGTTGAAGATATTTAAAATTGAGATATGAAAAAAACAAGGAATATATGCCCACACTATTATCACATGTGAAAACCTTCAAGAATATAGAAAGTGTTTTACTTTGATCTGAATATATATTGTATTATTGAATTTCGTGTTGACCACTTGAAAAGTGATGGCATTAAGACGAATTCAAAAAGGGGGCATCAAAGTGGTTCAGAATAGACATAACTCGCTCTTACCTTAAGATGAAGATTAATGTATTAGCAATATAAGCAACCATTTCCCTGAAACAAAAACACCTCTTAAAAGTGCAATCTCGATATGATATAAACAGTAAATAATTTTACCTAATAAAACACTCCAAAAACATAACAATGATTGAGAAAGTTATGAGACGCCAAATAAAATCCATGGATGATGCTGGTATTAATTTCTTGCAAATATAATGAGATACCCACTATTGAAATCTTATAACGCAATGACATGACCACAGCAATGAAGATTAAAGTTATTTCATTGCCACAACATTCATCCCAGGGGTATGTTTTCTTTGATCTCTACAGTGGTTAGTAGAGTTAAGTTGTTCATTGTTAAATGTTTTACATAATGTGTTAATTAGTTCAGTCATGTTTGATATTTAGCTTTGAACTGATGAGCCCCACTGAGTGTGCTCACATACTCTCCCAACATTTTAACATTTTTACAGATTGAGGAGTTGGTGGCAGGGAGAGACGATGGATGATGGTCTTTTTATGTCATTTATAATTAGGATCTTAATGAACTAGTTTATTTCTTTTTTGAGTTATTTTTTGTTGTAAAGCTTTCCACAACTTCTTTTAGGTGTGAATGGAATTCTTGGTTGAATTTTTATATGAAATATTTACAAATCTTTAAGGTCTTCCCCTGATCTTATTTATTACCTTTTATTGGATTCAAATTCATTAGTTATTTATGTCAAAATTTCAGTTAACATTTTATAGTGTTATATTGTCAACCATTTTTTGGAAAATATCTTATTTTAAAAATTTGACGGTGACAATATCTAACAGTGATTTCCAATAATATTCATCAAATAGATTTTGAGGATAGAGAACTACAAGAATGGCACAAAATTGTCGCAGCATGAGAATGCAGAAACTATATCCAAAGAGTATACCAAAAATGATGCATGCTTTGCTGACTTTCACCCTTAAAAGCGGTCCGAGCCACAGCAGAGTAGAACCTGTACATGCATCACACTTCAGGCAGCAGTTTATGAAATAGGCATGGTCAATCTTACGGAAATAAAACAAACCTACATCCCCAAAGTCATGACAGCCAAAACTCCAGAAACATTAACTCCTTCTTGAGCCTGTCACCAATAATTTTCACAGTCATGATACATAAAACACAACGATAGAGAACAAAGTGAATAAACATTGATGTAAAAATCACAAAATTGATGAAATACATAGTTAAAGATGTGGATTTATTATGAGGAAATCATACATGACCTATTTAATGTTTTCCTTTTTCTTTTTTTTTTCTTTTTTGAAATGTAACATGCTCACTTTCCTAAAAATCAGCAAATCATAGAACAATTAATCCATGACAGTAGATATCACAATCCAATTAATACAACTCATAGACTACTCTCGGTACATTACACCAAAAATTTGTCTGTACCACACCCAATTAATTCAAGAACAAAGAGTTCATTATAAAACTGTATAGGTTCAGTAAGGTACATACTGTGAAGAAAGCCACATAGCTGACAGCAAATGTCAGTGAAATTTCAATGACTGTGTCATTGAATATAAATCCCAGCCACAACACAGATGCTATTCCAAAAGCAAGGCCAAGAGCTACACTGTATTATGGAAAACAACAATTAGAAATACATGATGGCCATAATGTCTACTCAAAGTATATGCACATACGCTCCGAGGGTGGCTTGTGACAAAAATTTGATTACGCCTCCCCAGTTAAAACTCCATCCAAGAGCCATCCGTAAAAACAACTGATAGACAACAATTGCTGTCCTGAAATAACAGTTGCCAAGTGCAATCAGATTACCAGAAGAATAAATCAAAGGAATACCAATTCTAAGTTAACTGCACATTCTAGAACATCTAACTAGTCTGTTATTATAACATTTATTTGTTGACTTATACCCGTCATTCATCAAGGACTCTCCTTCAATTATAGTACTCAATTTTTTGCTTGCTCCCAGGTCTTTCAGGAGGGCAACAACAGCTACAGGATCAGTAGCACTGAGTAGACCGCCCAGCAGTAGAGACGTTGTCCAGCTCCAGTTATACGGAAACACAAGCTACAGTTTCTTGATATTCAGAATAACGGAAAAAAAAAATTTGTCAACAACAGGTAAGCAAGATCATCAAACCTTTAAAGCAGCCCCAAGACAAAAGGTTGAAATGAGTACTCCAGGGACAGCAAGTAGAAACATTTGCATCATACACCTCTGTATTGAATGGGGGAAAGCCAAAAAAAGGCCAATTTACTATAGAATTTCAATCATAAAAACCTCAACAAATTAAATGACACTGACTTATACCACAGAGTGAAAACTAAGTAAAGTTGAACGCGGAAAAGTTATACAACAGCATAAGGCAGGCACTAGAACGGAATTGAAAAAAGTAGACACACATAGGAATGTAGTGTAGGAACCATCCAAGTATAAGTTTAGGCTTCTACCAGAAGAGTTTGGACATCAATCAAATTTGAAACTGGCTCAGCAGGAAATCAATTTCTGTCAAGTATGAAATATAGTAAGCATGGACAAGGCTTCTTTACTTATTTGGAAATGAGCTTAAAAAGAAACTCAGAATAATGATGGAAGAAGCAAGAGTCTAACACTATTTTAGAATTTGAAGCAAATTCAAGTATCAAGTGAAAACATTAGAAGCCCCCCGTTCATATTTAAGTAGTTGTGTCTATCATATAAATAATTGACTCTCGTGTAATTATACAAATATTTTCAAGTGGCGTATTTAAATCCTCAATCCCATGTTACACACAGCATCAAGTTTTTTATCTTTATTAATATACATATTTATATATATAGGGGTTTGCGTGTTTATACATAAATGGAAATGGAAATGAACCTGCACTGTAAGCAATGTACTTGAAATGGAAAGAAATTGAGGTGATACAAAAGGCAAATGAAATTAAATGAAACCCAAAATAAATGAAAAGGAAACAAAAAGAAGAATTTACTTCTTTTGCATATGAAAAGAGCCATAACATTAAAGGGATAGAGTAAGTAGGAAAGCATGAAAGATAATGATACACAATAAACAGAGAAGTTAAGAATAAGAACCTTAATCTGGTGCACTTCCATTAAAAATGAACTCTCAAAAAGAAGTGCAGGAAGGAACACAGCCAAGAGAAGATCAGGATCGATACTAGCCCCTAGAGAAAGAGAATCAAGGCACCTAGTGTTAATAATTTATAGATTATAGAAATATGTAACATGTTTTTAATAAAAACTGCATGAAAGCAGCCACTTCTGGAAACTTTAAAGAAAAGTGAATATAGACTTACAAAGACGAATTCCAGAGCCAATCTTTCCCAACCCATGATGAGTTCCATATTCTGCAAGAAATGGAAGATAATCGGAAAACATGACTAAAATCATATCCTTGATGGAATTGCGCAAATAAGAGTAAGCAGATAAACATGTATTGAAGATTATTTTATTTCACAAGAAAAATTTCATCAGCATGAGACATATAGATAATTATAGTTTACTTGTTAATGTTGAATCAATAGGCTGCTTGCTTCTCCAAATCACTACTTGGTACAAGAAAAAGAAAAGCAAGCAAGTTATGGCTATACCAATAGCTAGATTAGGCAGCTAACTTCAATTCAACTGCCATCAGATCATTCAGTTTCCAATTTGCCAAATTGGCAAGTAAAAATTGACATGCTAATATACAGATCAAAAACTTAAAGATGCAACTTAAAGCACTACTAATCCCTAGTCCAGCTACGTTTACAAACCTAGCAATCATATGTAAGTATGTAACAAAGTAATAGCAACCGTCTACTACTACCTTTACTGTCACACAAGATGATTGCATTAATCAGAAAACTTAAGGTGAGAATTAAAAATACATCGAAAATCAATAATTGAGATTCTATGTTAGCCATGTTTTCTAGATATTCTGGAAAGCAAATGGCACTTATTTGCTATGTCTAAGTAGATCTAGTAATTCAGGTGCTCTGATCCACCATTATTACGAAAATATCTTATTGTCCAAGAATTAGTAATAATTTTTGATAGCTCGGTATCGAAGAATTAGTAATAATTGATACTCCATAAAGTTCAAACAAATTTTCCATGTGCACAATAACACAAACACTCATGCAGATAAAAAATTAACTCCAGGCTTGAATTAAGAATACAGAAATAGAAGCACACCCAAGGCGCCAAGCCCAATGCCGAGAATAAGCAAGGCCACAGTGTAGGGCACGCGCGTGCCCCTGAGCGCGTGGCGGCACGTTATCCCCAAAACCAGGCTGATTCCGACGAATATCACCGCGTCCGTTGGACTACTGCCACCGGAAGTTTCCTCCTCCAATACTCTCAGCGGCAACGGCGTGGTTGCAAGCGTAAAAATTGAGGCCATGATTTGGCGAAGTCACACTTGAATCTCGATAGAAATCAAAGAGGTCCACAGTTTACTCATGCAACAATGGAATATGTACCCTAGGAAGAGTTAAGAGGAAGATTGAGGGCAGTATGAGTAATGAGTGATCCTGGTGCAATCGGAATATCGTTTGCTGGGAAACCGTTTGACTCGTGATGGTGTTAAAATGAAGAAAGACAAGTAATGTGATATTATTATTATTACTACTTATAAAAGAAAAATGACAAGAGTACAAATGACCTCGAAAGTGACCCAACGAATAAGCCAAAATCCGGTTTCTTATAACTCCAAGAGTTGGTCGTCATTGTCACTTTTGCATAATTTAAATCAATTTCGTCCCATTATTTTTCAATTTTATTGAGATGATCTCGTAACTATTATTATTTTTAGTTTAGTTCCATAACTATTTAATTTAGTCTCAAATCGCCAGAGATCAATTATAAATACCTAAAATAATGTCGTTTTAGTCGCAAAAATTAGTGGCTTATGGTAGACACACGACTAAAACGACATCGTTTTGGAGTGTTTTTGGTCAATCTCCGACGATCTGAGATTAAATTGGAACAAATTAAATATATGTGGGATTAAATTGAAAAAGTTGATAATTACGAGATTATTTCAATAAAGATAAAAAAAAATATGAGACAAATTTGATTTAAATTCCTGAGTTCTAATTAGTGGATTGTCTATATTGATTTTTTGGAGTGAAGTTCTAATTAGTGGATTGTCTATATTGATTTTTTGGCTTAAACGATTTTTTAATTGAATACTGAATTATAAAAAAAAAATGAATTTATTATATGTCGCACGACGTTGCGTAGGATAACTGGGTTGATTGTGTGTATTTAAAAGAATCTTCGATTTCAAAATAATGTCATTTTTATTTTTTATAGGCTTAATTGCATGTAAATTATTATCTTCTCGTGAATTACAATTTAATCTCAATCTTTTTATTTTAATAAATAAAACATCACTTTAACAATTTTTTGCAATTCGAGCTTACGGACGGAATACCTCCTAACCGAAAATGTTGTTGTTTAATTTTTATTAGGTGGAACGACATCGTTTTGACTTTATGAATTGCAAAAAAAATGTTAAAGTAAGATTTTATTTACCAATATCCAAAAGTCAAAATTAAATTGTTATTTGAAAAAGTGTGGTGATTTTATCTGTAGTTATATGATCAGTTATTCAATATCTAATATATATTGTATGATAGTGGCAAAGTCTTGGATGCATTATGTGCACCATGCAACTTAAATGGATTTTTTTTAACATGCATTAAAATATAAAATTTGTTTATGTTGAACCATGCAATCTGTTTCACTGACACAAATTGCATCTTCCAATGAAAATGAGTTACATGTTTTTATGCAACAAATCACACATTTAAATAATAGACTTGAAATGTAGACAAAAACCTATTATATTGTAGTGTGAAATTTGTTCTTTTGTACACAACTAATTAATGATGTTGAAATATAACAACCCACTCACGATAACTATGTGCACGACACATTGACATTTTAATTGTGATTGTGATAATATTAAGTAAAAGCCATGGATTTCTTCATTAGAAAAGGGAATTGCAGATGTGGATGTTGATCTGGTTAATTAGGTTCTGTTTTTTTCATAGTCAAGCTTATTTTATGATTATAGTACACAGAGAAACACTTTGAAATTATGACGACATGAAAGGTCCTAGTCAAGTTTTGTTTTGTGTATTTTTTTTTATTTGAAGCACATGTCCTAGCCAAATGGTTTGTTTAGGAGGAAATCTATCAAGTCCGAAGATACAATTGTTGTAAGCATATCGCGCAAGGTCGACTCTTCGGCCTGGAGTTTCCCATAATGGTGAGGGCAAAACTTATCAAGGGAAACACCTCGGAGGTCGGCTAGTCAAGATGACGTCTGCAAATCCGGGATTACCTAGGGCGAAGTTCCAGCGAGGTGTCGAGGTCGGCTTTCTCGAACGACCTCCCACGACCTCGAAGGAAAGTCACATCGGTCCAGAAGATTTAATGTATAAGAGAACACTTTTCGGCTGATTTGTACTTGTAACTCGAGAGAGTGAAGCTCACTCTCCCTAACACTATAAATAGAGGGCATTTATGACCCAAAAAAAAACAATATCTACCAAACCTCTTGCAAATTCATTGCTCAAACATTTATTCTCTCAAGCAATCATAAATCATAAATGCAATCCGCATCATACATTTATTGTTTGTGTCGCTAAGATCATTAAGCCACATTTTAATCCCTAATCCCGATATTATAGTACACAACAAGAATATATTCATTAAGGATTATTGATTGCATTGTTATTGTTTGGTTAGAACATCAATAATGAGTATCATGTGAGGTGGATTGAGTGAGTGGGGTAACAATTGCTTACTTCTATTCTCATTACCTATGTATCAAAACTACCAAGCAACATCAATAAAAATAATTTTCATTACCCACTTTCATTACCCAAACCAAGCGGGCCCTTAATAAGTTGGTTTTTTTAACATATATAGGGTACACATCTCGTTAAGGGTTATGTTTGATTTGAAATTTGAAAACTCAAATTTGATTTTTAGTATTTGAATTTTAATACTCAATAGATTCTTCTCTACAAATACTTATAAATTTTGTGATAGTGTTTGTTTGGGGATGAAGGTGAATAAAATGTGGAATAATTATCATATTTTTTTATAAGAACGTCTCACACAATTCCCAAACGTAATACATAAAATTAGTGGGCCTCCATTGGGAAAATAAATGATCAGCTCAATTAATCATAATTAATAAACCCAATTATAATTGATAAGAGTTGTGTGGCCTGTAAACTCCAAACATTGGCTTGATCGTGCAAACTTGAAATTTAGAATATGTTTTCGGTTCCTACAAAGCTTTATTCAAGCTTCAAATATAATCTCGCTAGTGAACTCTGAGTTGTGGTCTTCTGAATTAGGAAAAAGAAAAGGAGTTGCATGAACATGTATTAGAAATTTAAATTTGACATTGTATGAGCTTCGATTCCAATTGGATATGACCTTGAATTTTTTATTATATATAATAAAATCTATGATGTTTGAATTCGATGGGAAGGAATATAAAAAGATGATTTAGATTTATTGAAAAAAACTCTTATATCTCTTGTATATTAAAGACGAATCACTCTCAATTCATATGGTGACATTATTTCAAATTTTTGCATTTTTATGAGAAGTTATTTATAGTATTATTATTAGTTTTTTTTCAGTATTATTATTAGTTTTTTTTCAGTCATTCATTATTTTGTTTTGATATTTACCTTCCATTTATCTCTTATCTATTAATATTAATTATTAATCACCCCCTATTTATGTGGTTGCTATATCTATAATCTCTATAATAATGCAAAACCTCCATAAGATGATGTATCATGTAATAAAATGATGTGGCAATGATGTGGCAAAGCTACACTCTTCTATTTCAAATCTCTCTAATCTCATTCATTTAGAGTGTTATTTCGATCTCAATCGTTGATTTTATCTTCTATTTCATATAAATTGTGATCTCTCTCATTCATTTTTCACTCATTCTCGAAAACCTATTCATTCACGGTACGCATAGATTATCGTTCTTATCTCTCTCTATGTCTCTTTTTTCTTCCAGGTAATTGTTTTGATTATCAGAAGAAAATTATGTGGAAATGAATGAATGAAGGTTATATGTTTTCTACTATGAAGATGAGAACAAGATTATATGTATATCGATCTAATGCGAAGATCATTGTAAAAAGTTCATAAATTTTAGTTTAAGATTTAAATTAATGTAATTTTTCTTAATGTAAGTGATGATGATTATTCAACCACTGTATTTTAATATTAATTTGATAAAACATTTCAAGTTGGATTAAAAAAAATTTTGGTGTAATATTTATCGAACGAAATCCATTACCCTATTTAGATTATTTCATTATCTGATACTCTTACAAATGGAATACTAATACTATATGAAATAATCGTGTAATTTTTATTTGTATATCAATATTCTTGCTTTAATTAAATATAATGTGTAATTAATAATAATTAATTTTGAGACACACTTGCATGAGACCGTCTCACGATGAGACGGGGTATAAGTTGGGCATTAGCGCTTTAACACTTTGGGAGAGATGGGTATAATTTATGCTTAGTTGAACTCCGTCTCATGCATGAGACCGTCTCATATGAGTTTTTGTCATTAATTTATAGTATATTTACCAAAAATATAAAGTCAAAGTCCATTTAATTTCATAATAATTAATGATAATTAAGGCATAACTAATAACAGATCTATATAAAATAAAAATCAATCACATTCTATAATAATTCTAATCGTTTTTTAATTTAAGTAAATAAATATAATTATAAATCAATCATAGTAATTATATGAAATTATTTTAGAAATTTAATTGAATTTGAATGTTGACTTTTTCTCTTTTATTATGGACATTATTGATATTGTTGATTAATTTTAGGCGTAAATTTATCAGCATTAATTTTTGGATATTTTTTACTTATTTTTATTAATTAAATAAACGTCAATGTTCAATATATCAATTGGTTCCAAAAATTTAGAAAATAATACGTGAAATATAAAATTTGAAAATTCGGCTTAATTGACTTTTTTAAATTGCAAAAATTTAAAATAACATACAATAAGTATATACGTGAATTTTATATATAAATTCCTAAAAAAAGTAAAGTCATAATTAGATGCAATAGTTTTTTAATTTGTTTACGTATAATAAATATATATTAGGAATATTAATTTAGTTTTATATAATGATATGTAAATATTAGAAAAAAATTCGTGAAATCAAGACATAATTAATAATAAATATATATTAAATATAAAATTAATCACATTCTATAAGAAAAATGACAAGAGTACAAATGACCTCGAAAGTGACCCAACGAATAAGCCAAAATCCGGTTTCTTATAACTCCAAGAGTTGGTCGTCATTGTGAGTTTTGAGTAATTTAAATCAATTTCGTCCCATTATTTTTCAATTTTATTGAAATGATCTCGTAACTATTATTATTTTTAATTTAGTTTCATAACTATTTAATTTAGTCTCAATCGTCAGAGATTAATCATAAATACCTAAAATAATGTTGTTTTAGTCGCAAAAATTAGGGGCGTATGGTAGACACACGACTAAAACGACATCGTTTTGGGTGTTTTTGGTCAATCTCCGACGATTTGAGATTAAATTGGAACAAATTAAATATATGTGGGATTAAATTAAAAAAGTTGACAATTACGAGATTATTTCAACAAAGATAAAAAAAATTATGGGACAAATTTGATTTAAATTCCTGAGTTCTAATTAGTGGATTGTCTATATTGATTTTTTGGAGTGGAGTTCTAATCAGTGGATTCTTTAAGAGCTATGGAATTCTAAAATAGCTTAGAAAAAACGCTGCACGTTATGTCATCAGTTTGGATATTTATGTTAATAAATTAATATAATTCAAAAAATTGAAAATATTAACGCCACTAGTAGATTATTTATGTTGCATGTCATGCCATAATATTTGTCATTTTATAAGTAATCGAAAATCGATGTCAAAAGTTATCCATAATATTTATATTATCACAAACTCTCATGTGAAATTTGTTCAGATTATGAAATTGATATCATTACACTTATAAAATGATATAATTACTCTAATAAATTAATACCCATAACATTTAATATCTTATATTAGCTTATAAATATAACAGTATCAATTGATAAGTGTTATAGTATTATTTTATAAGTGTAATGATATCAATTTCATAATGTGAACAGGTTTCACCGGATACTTACTCATATTATAAATCCCCCAAAACCTTCAACTTTTATTCCAAATATGTGAAAAATAAAATTATATTATAAATAAAAATATAAAATAATACACCTCACCAACTAATAATTATAAAATAATAAAATATCAGTTTTGATTTGATATAAAGTTTCATCCTCCTATATTTCTCCATCTCTAATCAAACACATATTACTATTCCAACAATCTTTTTTCTACTTCCAATTTCGTCCCAGCCACCATCATCTCTTTTCTTTCCAAATAGAGTCTAAATATATAAGATTATCCAATATTCGAACAAAAAGAGACCGTGAATCGCTATTAGGTGCAAAATAGGAGCGACTATTATACTATTAGATGCTAACATTTTCTATATTACCAGGAGCACCTACTCTTCAATGGACCAAATCACCGAAGTATACCAACGTATAAACCCAATGTCAATAACCACTCACAATAAAATCTTATCTTAAAGAAAACCCCAATAAAATTATAAAAGCCCCAATATGATCGGGTTAATTGCACGAACTCTATTGAGATTTAAAAATATCGTGCGAAATCCACTAATGATTTGAAAATTGCACGCAACCTCTCAATGGTTTATTAAATCAAAGCAAAGTATTGTATACACCAGATGCACCTGTAATTCAGATGTATTTTTAAAACATGCAATTTATTTTCTTGAAACATTCGACTTGTCACTAAACAAGTTGAACGTTTCATGAAAATAAGTTGCACATATAAAGAATTGCTCTTGAATTGCACGGTGCACATAATACACATGAAATCAACTCTCAAATCAAGCTAATTATCCCTTTTTTTATAAATGAATTAACAATTTTATACTCCCTCCGTCTCGGTATAATTGTCTAATTTCTTTTTGTTGTTTTGTTTAAGAAATAATAATAAAATAATAAAAATAAAGGGTGATTTTGGGTATTGGGAGAGAGAAAAAAGGAGTGTGGAGTAATGAGTGAAGTAGTGAGTGACATTTTTTATAATATTGTGTAAAAAAATGTGAGGATAAAAATTATATGTAGTGGATTTACTTTTTCCTTTTATGAAATGAGAAAGTTATAGTGCGACGTTCATAAAAGAAAAACGAGACAATTATAATGGGACAGAGGGAGTATATTTTTTGAATTTGTAGTATAGTCTTAAAATTTGAATATTTAAATAAAAAAATTAAAGAAATAGTAAAATCGTTAACTTCTTATAAAAAAATTGATTAATAAAGCACGTTGCATTTGCATTTCGTACAATTTTCAAACCGCTATGCCCAACATCTCCAAACCGGGGATTGCCATTAACCCCAATAATTCGAGAAATGTCATCTGGAAAAAGTGCATGAAAAATGTACGAGGGACGACGATATATATGCGGCCACCATCACATGAAATACATAAACCATTGCCTCCTGCAAACCAAAGAATTAAAAGCTACTGCAAATTTGAATTATAAATTCGCTGTTGCATGAGAATACGGTGTTGCTTCTTTGATTTCTCTCAAGATTGAAGCGAGTTAACCTAATCATGGCGTCTGGAACGACGTCGTTGCTGCTGAGAGTATTGGAGGACGACTCTTCCAGTGATACTCCAGCAGACGCGGTGATATTCGTCGGAATCAGCCTCGTTTTGGGGGTAGCGTGTCGCCACGCGCTCAGGGGCACGCGCGTGCCCTACACTCTGGCATTGCTTGTTCTTGGCATTGCACTTGGCGCCTTGGGTATGCTTCTATTTCTGTATTCTTAATTTAAGTCTGGACTTTATTTTTATCTGCAATTTACTTGTAATCATGGAGGGATTTAAGGGGGGTAGGATTTTTAAGATTTTCCGATATATATTTTGAAGATTTTAATTTATAGGGATTCGACTTTGAATTTTTTCCATGCATGATGTCATAATACAGTGAGTTTGGCATGAAATCCTTGATTAGTCCTGCTTGTAATGATTACTTGTTGGGTGTTTGTGTTATTGTGCAAATGGAAATTTTGTTTTTGACCTTTTATTATCAATTATCTGGACAAGGTGGGAGAGTAAGAAGGAATGTAGATCTGTAGTTTTGTGAAAATGCTGGATCAGAGAACCTGATTAATTGATCTACCTGATGTCGCAAATAAATACCATTGTTTTCCCGGAATATCTAAATAACGTGGCGAATGTAGAATCTCAGTTATTGATTTTCGAAGTTAATGTAAGGGCCTAGTTGATTTAAATACTCACCTTAAGTTTTCTGATTAACAAAATCATCTTGTGTGATAGTAAAGGAAGTATTAGGTGGCTGTTTTTCCATTGTTACATATGATTGCTAGGTTAGAGATACTGGTAAAACATGCCTCAGGCCTCAGTGCAAGCCACACCCAAGCTGGACTAGGGATTAGTAGTGCTTTAAGCTGTATCTTGATAAGTTTTTGTTCTATTTATGGCAATTTTAAAACAATTTTTACTTGTCAATTTGGTAAATTGGATTGTTTTTCTCTTTTCTTGTACCAAGTAGTAGTTCGGGGAAGCAAATAGGCTATTGTATTGATTCAACATTAACAAGTAAACTGTTATTATCTGTATGTCTCATGCTGATGAAATTTCTCATGTTAAATATAATCTTCATTTCATGCTTATCTGCTTATTCTTCTTTGCACAATCCATCAAGGATATGATTTTAGTCAAGTTTTCAGATTTTAGTGCATTGCTTGCAGAATATGGAACACATCATGTGTTGGGAAAGATTGGTGCTGGGATTCGTCTTTGTAAGTCTATTCTAACTTTTCTTTTAAGTTTCCAAAACAGGCTGTTTTCATACAGTTTTTAGAAAGGAAATTTGTTATATATTTCTATAAATTATGTTATTAAAATAAGGTGCCTTGATTCTCTTTGGCTAGGGGCTAATATTGATCCTGATCTTCTCTTGGCTGTGTTCCTTCCTGCACTTCTTTTTGAGAGTTCATTTTTATTGGAAGTGCACCAGATAAAGGTTCTTTTTCTTAACTTCTCTGTTTATTGTGTATATTTATCTTCCATGCTTTCCTGATCACTCTGTCTCTCTAATGTTATGGATCTTTTTGTATAATTGTATGCAAAAAGTAAATTCTTTGTTTTGTTCCTTCTAATTTATTTTGGGGTTCATTCAATTTCATTCGTCTTTCTTATCACCTCAATTTCTTTCCATTTCAATTACATTTTTTCTTCGTCCGTTTCCGTATATGTATACAGACACAAACCCATATATATACAATTGTACAATTTTAATAAACATTGAAAACTCAATGCTGTAGCCTGTGGGTAACATGCTTTTTCGCCGGTTGCGATTGAGGATTTAAATAGACCACTTGAAATTATCGGAGGCCCATCCTGATATACCTACCCAACATGCTTCTAATTTTTTACTTGATACTTGAATTTGCTTCAAATTCTAGTGTTAGACTTTTATACTTCTTCCACCATAATTCTCAGTTTCTTTTAAGGCTCTTTTCCAAATAAATAAAGAAGTCTTGTGTATGCTTATTATATTTCATACTTATACAGAAACTGATTACCAATTGCTGAACCAATTTCCAATTTCATTGATGTCCAAACTCTTATGATAGAAGCCTAAGCTTATACTTGGATGAGTTCCTGCGCTACATTCCTATGTGTCTTTACTTTTTTCAATCTGTTCCAGTGCCTGCCTTATGCTGCCACATAACTTTTCCGCATTTAACTTTAGGTCTTTAATTATTTTTCACACTGGTTCTAAGTTATAACTCAATTTCATTTAATTTTGCTGAGGTTTTTTTTTTATTGAAATCCTATAGTAAATTGGCATTTTTTTGGCTTTTCCCCATTCAATACAGAGGTGTATGATTCAAATGGTTCTACTTGCTGTTCCTGGAGTACTCATTTCAACCTTTTTTCTTGGGGCTGCTTTAAAGGTTTGCGGATCTTGCTTATCTGCCGTTGACCTTTTGTTTTCCGTTATTCTGAATATCAAGAAACTGTAGCTTGTATTTCCGTATAACTGGAGCTGGAATACGTCTCTACTGCTGGGCGGTCTACTCAGTGCTACTGATCCTGTGGCTGTTGTTGCCCTCCTGAAAGAACTGGGAGCAAGCAAAAAATTGAGTACTATAATTGAAGGAGAGTCCTTGATGAATGATGGGTATAAATCAATTAATAAATACATGTTATAATAGCAGACTAGTTAGATGTTTTGGAATGTGTAGTTGGTTAACTTAGAATTGGAGATCCTTTGATTTATTCATCTGGAAATCTAATTTTACCTGGCAACTGTGATTTCAGGGCAGCAATTGTTGTTTATCAGTTGTTTTACCAATTGGTTCTTGGCTGGAGTTTTAACTGGGGAGGCATAATCAAATTTTTGTCACAAGCCACCCTGGGAGCGTATGTGCATGTACTTTATCAAAAGAAATATGTGGCCAACATAGATTTCTAATTGCTGTTTTCCACAATACAGTGTAGCTCTGGGTCTAGCTTTTGGAATAGCATCTGTCTTGTGGCTGGGATTTATATTCAATGACACAGTCATTGAAATCTCTCTGACATTTGCTGTGAGCTACGTGGCCTTCTTCACAGTATGTACCTTGCTAAACATATGACGTTCTATTATGAGCTCTTCGTTCTGGAATTAATCAGGTGTGGTATATCACAAGTGTAGGATAATGGCTTAAGATTACAAGAATTCTCCGTCAACCCACATATTAGCCAAATTATATCATATAAAAGGGAACCTTACATCTGCAACATTGTGTTTTTAATGTGAACTACACAGTCTCAGATAATAACCTCCTGTTTTGTGATTTTTGGTTTGACATTTTTCCCCTCATCTTGTTATTATAATTTAATCTCATGATGCTTTGATCACTGTTTAGAACCGGTGGGTGCAAAACATTGCTAAGCTGTTTGTTGAAATGCATCATCAGATAAATGACAACTTTTGGGATTATGAGATGCAAATGCTACTTGCAGGACTAGAACATGCAACTATGCATAAGTAGTTGATTGTCAGTTGAACCATTTTTTTTTTGGTTCATCACCATTTAAGATTTGAATTTATGCAAATAAAGATTTCTGGAATTGTTTATTCTTATATGCGCAGAAAACGTCAAACAGTTCATGTATGATTTCCTCATAATAAGTGCACATTTTAATTGTGAATTTCATTAATTTTATGATGGATAAATGATAAATCAACATATATTCATTTTTTTTTCCTCTATACAGGCTCAAGAAGGACTTAATGTTTCTGGAGTTTTGACTGTTATGACTTTGGGGATGTAGGCTTGTTTATTTCCCTAAGATTGACAATACCAATTTCATTAAAGGCTGGGCTGACATGTGATGCATGGACAGGTTCTACTCTGTTGTGGCTCGGACCGCTTTTAAGGGTGAAAGTCAGCGAAGCTTGCATCATTTTTGGTATACTCTTCGGTTATAGTTTCTGCGTTCTATTCATGCTTTAAAAACATTGTGCCATTCTTGTATTTCTCTATCCCCAAAATCTAGTTCATCTTTTATAATTACCAAATCTGACTGGAGCTGACCTATTTTATAAAGCAGCAATTATATGGATGAATATTACTGTGAATCACAGTTAGATACTGTCAATCCCCAATTTTTACCAATGATGCATAATCAACACATCACATTATAATATATACCAGTGAACAATTCAAGTCTTACTAACCACTGTAGAGAAAAAAGTGTAAACAAATCATACCTCGAGCGATAATCGTGGATGCAAATGGATGCAATGAAATAACTTTAATTCTCATTGCTGTGGCTATGTCCTTGCGTTATAAGATTTCAATAGTGGGTTTCTCATAAAATATAACGAGAAAAAATACGAGATTTATATGCCTATAATATACTCAAACTTATATCATGTATAAAAGTTTCAGAAAATTATGAGATGTATAGATATTGTTGCTTATATTGCTAGTACTTTTAAGAGGTTTTTTTTTTTTTTCAGGGAAATGGTTGCTTATATTGCTAATACATTAGTCTTCATCTTAAGGTAAGAACGAGTTTTAGAATTGCCGTGTCTATTCTGAACCTCTTTTATGCCAATTTTTTTGTGTTCTGCCCCATGCCATCACTTTGCAAGTGGCCAACATGAAATTCAATAGAACAACTCATTTTCAGTTCAAAGTAAAACACTTTCTATAGTCTTGAAGTTTTTCACCGTGATAATAGTGTGTGGCATGTATTCCTAGTTTTTCTCATATCTCATTCTTGATTATCTTTTTGCATGGTTAGGAATTTTCATGAACATCTTACTTAGCTTGCCTCATTGCAGAAAACTTAACCAACACACAGTGATCCTAATGACCTTTTTGTCATTGCAGTGGAGTAGTTATAGCTGAAAGTGTTCTCAAAAGCAGCAGTTTATTTAAAGCCCATGGTAAACTAATTTTTTACTCTTACAATGTTAACAAAATAAATGGTTGAAGCTTTGTTTCCAATCTCCAAAGTTGTTTTAATGTTTGAGCATCTTGGTACTTAAGGCAATAATTGAACTTTCATAGCTTATGCTGGAGTTATGTGTTTCTATCCATTGTTTTTGCACTTGTATTCTTATAGGTTATTGCAAATAACATCCCAATCCCGAAATTCTAATATTTTCACTTGGTACTTGTGCCTATTATTTTAATAATTATGTAAAGATAATGAATATAAAAAATTCTGGGAACCGATATGGGGAAGGTTTGACTAGCATAAATCAGAATGTTAGATTTGGAAAAAAGATTAACATAAGCAATATACGTCAATCCCTTGTCAAGTTCCTCCTTTATGAATTCCCTAACCGCCTCAACATGCCTTGTTTGATTATATTGCATCTGATTATGTGTACGCACAATACTGGTCACAAATTCATTGATATCGTTTTCCCTTCCCAATTGACTTTTCGATATTCTATTATGACCCTAAGCTGTAGGAGCTCACACATTTTTGAAGCCCTTGCTCTAAATTTTGATTCACACTTTTTCTCGATACCGCATTTTGGATATTAACTTCTCTATGGCTAGGTTTTGTCCCAATAAGATATAATATTAATAACACATTTTTATGGATTTGAACGAGCATATTGCAATGTAATTTAATTTTATGTGATATTTGGTGTTTTTTAAATACATCCAAGAGTCTAGTTTTTGCACTTTGTCTTTTCGTTTGAAAAATTAATACGTTCAAAATATACGTCAAACAATCTATTATTTGAGCTTCCTTGATTGTCTGTTAGATTGTGCATCACTGTTAAGCTTTCTGCAGGTCATTTGAACCAACTTCACATCTAGATTAATGTTCTCAACTTATATACATTAACTTTTTTTTTCTCGCAGATCATTCTTGGGGTTATCTATTCCTTCTATATGTGTTTGTTCAAGTTGCTAGGGTTGTTGTGGTTGGAGTTTTATTCCCATTCCTGCGCTATTTTGGTTATGGCTTGGACTGGAGAGAAGCTATTATTCTTGTCTGTTCTGGTCTGCGTGGGGTTGTAGCGTTGGCACTTTCACTTTCTATAAAGGCAAGTTTCTGTATCCTCTTACTTTAGTGAATCTCTCTATTCTCACATTTGGCTTTGTATTTCAACTTTCTGTTGTTTTTCCTATCATATTCTGTAGTTCTACTCATATAATTTGCTTACTTTTGGTTTGTGAGATAAGGGTCAACAGGTGGAAAAAACTTGGACCTGAAGGCAAGCATAAACATATTCATTGATTTATCAATTGGAAGATTCAGCTGACATACTTTGTTATTCGATTCACTTCACAGGATTTTGAACAATATTTACTAATTGTGAGGACCCGTAAAGCGTTTCTTTCAGGTGTTTCTAAACTGCATGTACCAAAACGTGTTCAGGATGCTTTAGGTGATCTAGATTGGAAACTTAGCTGTTAAGGAAGTGGGGAATGCTCTTGAAAAAAATGGGAACTTGGGAGATTTTAGAATTAAGAGGCAAGGACACTATAGGGTATGCCATCAGAGGAGATGATGAAAGATATTCTGTGTGTACTGATCAAGTGAGAAGATGAAAGAAATTCTGTGTGTATTTATAGAAAAAGAGTTGCATACTTTTACTATTATGGTCACTAGTCTAGGAAAAAACCTACCAACTCTAGGAAAGAATCAAGCTCCTATAATCATTCTCTAATTAACGATATACATTTAATTAAATAACAGGGTGCAAGTGGACTTTTTACCCGGGGAGCCAAGCTGACCACACAATGTTTTACAGAAACTCTGGAAACTGTATATTGGCTGTTCTCATTGTGGATGTAGATGTTATAATAATGACAGATAACTAAAGGGAAAAGCTTGCACTTGAATTTGAGACCAAAGATTTAGGAGCCTTAAAATACTTAATAGGGATTGAATTAGCAAAATTAAGTATGTCCTAGACTGACTTATTGAAACAGGCATATCATTGGCTGCAAGATAGCTGAAACCCCAATCGAGCCCTACCTGAAATTTTCACCTGCTGAGTCCAAATGCGTGAAAGAGAGAGACAAATGCCAAATGTTTGTGGATAAGGTCAATCATCTATCACATACTTGAGTCTTGACCCGACATAACTTTCACTGTGAGTGTGGTGAGCCACTTTTGCACTAACCTGCCTGAAAATACTGTACTGCCAATTCTTAGGTACTCAATAGAACACCTTAGAGGGATTTCTCTTTAAGAAACAAGTATGTCTTCAGATTGACGCCCACAAAAAGGCAGAATGGGCAGACGGTCAACTTCAGGATATTAAAGTCTACTGTGACAACAAAGCTGCAACTTCTGTTGCTTGCAACTCAAGGCTCCGTGATAGAATGAACATGTTGAAGTGGACAAACATTTCATCAAGAGAATCTTGATAACGGAATAATTAGCATGCCTTATATAGCAGCAGAACAAGTTTTAGATGTTCTGGCAAGGGGTTGTATAAAAAGCAATTTGAGAGTTTAGTTAGCAAGCTTGCCATGGAAGACATCTTCATGCCAGCTTGTAGGGGAGTGCGGAAAAAAGGGAAATAAGTTGAAGTTGCTTTGGAGGAGTAAATCAAGCTGTTGGTTAGAATTGCTGATCTCTAGGAGTAGATAGGTTATTTAAATTAGGAAAGTCAACTAAATCCCTCTTGTCATGGCATCCCTAGCAACTATAATGAATCCATTTATTTATCTCTTTACAGAGCTAGAGATTGCACTATATGTGTGTGTGCTTGTATCATTTTCTGTAAGGCAGCAAGGTGAAAACCACTCCCTTGTCTCATCTTTTTACTAAGCTTTTTAGTTTGTCAAGCACTTTGGTGGTTGTATGCAAAATACATTTTCTGGGATTTCTGTCTAACGTTGCTATCGGAATTTGTTTATCACCTAATTTTGGTATTTATTGGTTTTTCAGCGTACCAGTGACAAGTCACCTTATATCAGTTCCGATACTGGGACATTGGTATGTCAAGTCAAATGATATTGATCAACTATTAAATTCGCTAATATGCCACGTAGAATACACATAATGTACTCAGTTATATGATCATACAGCTTTTGTATACTTGTATATATGAATGTGTCTGTGTATATTGCATGAGTTATAACCTATAATACAACATACTTTTTTGATTTTGCATTTTGTTTTTTTAACTGGTGGAATTGTATTCCTTACGGTTATTGTGAATGGATCGACAACACAGTTTCTTTTACATCTTCTTAAGATGGATAGTTTATCGGCACCAAAGGTACAATTATCACGATCTATGTGTTAATGAGCATATCTACAGTGTAAAACGTTGTTACTAATTAGTGTAATGTAGATTAGATATACAATGCAAGGTCCAGTATGCAGCAGCTTTAACTATCATAGGTCAAATGATGCTCAATGTTCTCTGCAGCACCACAAGATTCCATCCTTTGCATCCATTTTTATTCTGATCAGTATTTATGAATTCATCGAAGAACTAATTTAGATGGGATGTGATAGGCCCGGTGAAAAACCCATGAAATGCGGAATAATCATGAAATGCATATATAAAAACAGGGGTGAAGGAATGGTGATTCCAGATTTTTACGTTTTAAGCTCATGTGTTGTGTTTTGCTTATAATCGAATGCATATGACAAGATAAGTACATAAAACAGTAAAGAACACAACAATGTATAGTGGTTCGGAGACTCAAGCTTCTATATCCGCTCTCCCTGTTCCTAGGGAAATTCCTTCAAACTGGACTTATCACCCTCTCGGGTTCGCCTCTAGATATTTAACGAGCTCTCAATCCAACTGGACTTATCACCCTCTCGGGTTCGCCTCTGAACTTATCACCCTCTCGGGTTCGCCTCTAGATGTTTAACGAGTTCACACTCCAACGGGACTTATCACCCTCTCTAGAGATTGCCTAACAACTACCTCACTTCACCACTAATTATCTCTTACGAGAATGGGGTTTGGGTTTGGTGTTGTCTCCAACTATGGTGAGATTTTCCCTTACATTTGTTTAGCCTCAATGCTAAGGTTGGGAAAATCTCTCTAAGCTTAGGATATATCGTGGATTGCTTAGATTGGGTTCTAGAACACTCTTTGAATATATTTGTATATCTACAGACTTGTGTTCTATGGTGGGAAAACTTTAGTATATGTTCTCTTAGCTCTATAGCATCGTTTGCTATATTCTCCACACTTCCACACGTAATAATGAAGGAAGAACTTGTATTTATAGTGTGGATTTGAATGTTACCGTTGGAGAAAATCACATTCAAATTCATACTATTCTTTGTAAGTTCTGCAGCTTTTTCAGGCTGGTTGTTTTCCTCTCATTGGTCCACGTCAGCTGAATTCCAACGGCTATATTCCTCAGTTTCTTCGCTTCGGAACATTCAGGTTATATTGAGCATTCAGTACATTACTGAGTCTTTAGTAACCATTTGTGCCTTGGTATCCTTTGTCTTGATCTTGATTTCTCGGTCTCATCATCGAGTCTTGATTCTTCGATTTCATCTTGAGTCTTGAAACTTTCAGTTTGAAATTTCAGTTTCTTCAGAAACTTACTGAGTCTTCAGAATCTTCAGAATATAACCTGATCTATATCTGCTGACTATACACGGTGTAGATAATATCCTGAACACTCTAAAACTGAATCCTGACTCATCTATCAAGATTATCCTGAACATGTCATACTCAGAAATTTTGAGATCTAATCAAAATCTTCTTTATTAAATTCATCTCCCAACAGGAAGCTTTTTCACCTTAGTGAATCTGCAGCTTGTAATTGTTGACAAGTTGGAAAACACGACTTCTTTTAAAAAATACCTTGCTTGTTACAGGCTCTTCCTGTCATGTTCAAGACATATTTCAGAACCTATCTTGTTTGAGAACATACCTCACACAACTTTAGTAATAGTAATTCTAGGTAAATCTATTCTTGGATCCCATTTATATATTTCTTCAGTGTGTGCCCAGTTTATATATTTTGTCTTTACTGGGTAGCTCTGGCCATTCATAGTACTAGAATCAATCCATCCATATCACTAACGTTTTCCAATATTTTGCTCTCTCACTAAATTAAACTGTTTTAGAAGTTGAGCAAAGGATTTTAGGATTTCTCATACTAATTATGTCGGACTATTTTGTAATTTAACAACTGAGAAATGTTCACATAAACATATCTCCATTGTATGTGTCAATGCATATGCATAATTAACATATTTTGCTTATAACATTGTATGGCAGAGGAGAATGCTGAATTACACAAAGTATGAAATGTTGAACAAAGCACTAGAGGCTTTTGGTGATCTCGGGGATGATGAAGAACTAGGACCTGTGGACTGGCCTACTATTAAAACATACATAACAAGCCTAAATGGTGTGGATGGTAAACGGATGCATCGTCATTCTTCATCTGAAAATGATGATAATCCTGACCATATGAATTTAAAAGATATCCGAGTGCGCTTCTTAAATGGCAAGTATTTATGACCTTTATCTGCATAATTCAAATTATGATACCTGACTGTTTAATTTATTTTTTTTTTCTATCTGTATAAGTTGATTTTTGTAATTCCTGTAACCACAATATTTACACTAAAACAGCTGAATCACCACCACAGTTGAATGACACTCCAGGAAATGAATTTAGTGTCATTTGAATTAATTCTTGTCTAACAAACTTTTGCATGTTTTTGGTATTAACTAGTGATAATGTAATTACAGGTATTCAGGCAGCTTACTGGGTCATGATTGATGAGGGAAGGATCACTCAAACTACGGCCAATCTTCTTATGCGGTCTGTTGATGAAGCAATTGACCTGGTATCTCAAGAAGCACTATGTGATTGGAAATGTCTAAAATCTTATGTGAACATCCCAAATCACTATAAGTTTCTCCAATCAAGCATTGTCCCTCAAAAGCTTGTTACATACTTCACTGTTGAGAGATTGGAGTCTGAATGCTACATCTCTGCTGCCTTTCTCCGTGCCCATAGAACTGCAAGACAGCAACTACATGACTTCATTGGTAAGAATCTCTGCTCCTTATTTTTCAAATTATGGAAACTTTGTTCTGTATTACAGTCATAATCATTTAGTTTCCTTATACACCTATTTTCGAATGAAAACTTGCAACTCTCATGATAGGATTGAATGGGTGTGCTTGCACGAATGAAGTTTTGTAGTCAAGGATCAACTTAATGTGATAAGTTTGGTTTTGCTAGGAATTAATAACGTAGTCAGATTTGTTATAATGCTCAGGTCCTGTTTTTTGTTCCCTTTAGTGCATTTATTGTACTTCCAGTTTTACGTTTCTCAACAGCATTATATGATGATATTTTAAGTGAATATTAAGAGGAACTGTTCTCTAATTAGCTAGTGCATTTTAAGTATTTCTGAACTAGTGATACATCATTACCTTGGCTTATGTAAAATTGTTGGTTATACATACAGAAGATAGAAAAATGATAATTTTGTCGAAAATCTGTTAATTAAACTTTTTTTTTCTGTGTTTTAATTATCAGAAAAGGCAAAAAACAGAATTTGAAAATGATATATAAGATGACTTTAATTGTTGTTGCCTATTTTCTAAACTGAAGTTTGGGGCATTTTCTGTTTTCATGTTTTTTTTTTCTTTTTAATATTTAATTCCTAATCCATTTCCAAAAACAAAAAATCTTGTCTATTATATATTTCTTACATATGCATCAATAATGTAGGAGACAGTGAAATTGCAGCGGTTGTGATTAGGGAAAGTGAGCTGGAAGGCGAAGAAGCAAGAAAGTTTCTCGTAGATGTTCGTCTTTCATTTCCTCAGGTATGTAGACAATAAATTGTTACCACCTCCGTCCCAACGCTTTGTTCACAGTTACTTTTTTCTCGTGTCTTAGCGAGCGATTTTTTATTAGTATTTGAAATAATAAAGTAATTTTTAAGGAGACATATAATAGAGGAGATATAGATCTATCATACCCCTTCTTAAAAGTCACTTTATCATTTTAAATACTAATAAACAACTCGCTCGCTAAAACACGAGAAAAAAGGTGGTGTGAAGAAAGAATTGGAACGGAGGGAGTAACATATAGTACATAGCAATGCTGCATGAAATATACAGTTGGTGACAACTTCAGGTGCTGCGTGTTGTGAAAACAAGACAAGTTACATTCGCAGTCCTCAATCGTTTGATTGATTATATTCATAATCTTGAGAAGATTGGATTGTTAGAAGAAAAAGTGACGAGCCGTCTTCATGATTCTGTCCAGGTAAATTATGCTCATTTATTTTGTGGTGCTTATCCATTTTTTAATATTTTTTGTTTGAAAGTTGTAAATAATAAGATTTGATCAATCATTCAGACTGACTTGAAAAAGCTCTTAAGAAATCCACCAATAGTGACAATGCCGAAAATACGGGATCTGATATCAACCAATCCACTACTGGGGGCCCTACCAGCCGTGGTGCGTGAGAAAGTTGCAGGATCTACGAAAGAAATGATGAAAATGTCTGGAACAACTCTTTACAGGGAGAAATCAAAGGCAGCTGGTATCTGGTTAATATCGAACGGGGTAGTGAAGGTATCAAGCTATTATATTTACTATAAAACAAGGGTTAATTGCATAATAAATCACGACCTTTTCACGTTTTCTCAATTACTATAATATTTGTATTTAGAATTTGCAACCTTTCAAATTGTTTCAATTCTATCACGTGGCTATAAGGCAAGTTCTGTTGGCATAAAGTTAAATCTCACCCTACTTAAAAACCCAAAACAAAGACACGCCTTACTACTTATCAGGTTTTCAAAATCACCTAGATTTCAAAAACCGATTTTTAAAAGTCACTTAAAAGTTAAAACCCAAAACAACCATCACCTTATTCTGACTAATGAATGTCGGTGCTGGGCAGTTGTCAAGTAAAGAACCAGGTCGGAAGCCTTCGCTGCACCCAACTTTTACTCATGGAAGTACCCTGGGTTTGTATGAAATCCTTGCTGAAAAGCCATACATCTGTGACATTATTACTGATTCTGTGGTACTCTGCTTCTTTATAGAGGCTGAAAAAATATCTTCTGCATTGAGATCTGATCCTGCTGTGGAAGATTTCTTTTGGCGGGTATGGTATTCATGGTTTCTTGTCGTATTCTTGGTTGTTGGCACTTGCCATCTTAGCAGGAAAAAAGTCTTTGCTTAAAGTGGTGATCTCAAATGTCTTATGCGCTTTCCCTTGTTTTTATTCTCTAATTAGCCCCACTTTCTGCAGGAGAGTTTCATTGTTCTTGCCAAAGTTCTCCTCCCTCATATGTTTGAAAAAATGTCAATGCAAGATTTAAGAAGGCTTATTTCTGAAAGATCAATGATGAATATATACATCACTGGGGGGAGTTTTGAGATACTACATCAATCCGTTGGTCTCCTATTGGAAGGTGACGTAAGATTGCAAGATGGGGAAGATGAGTGCCTTGCAGCTCCAGCAGCAATTTTGCCGCGTGCTGATCGAAGTTTTCACCAATCTGAAACATCAGGTACTCTACTGTTCAAGAATACATTTTGCTGATTTGATAGATATTATATTCTCACATTCCAGCTTGTCAGCCACTTGGTGAGTACGTCTGCTTGTTGATCCTTCATTGGAATAAATTGGAAGTCCTATCAACGTCATTATGCTTTGTTCTATCATGTTGCAGACTTATGAGCAATCCTAATAGCTTATTGTTGCATCTGTACAATCTGATTAGATCTTCCTCATCTGATTCTCAGATCAAAAAATAATTTTTAATCGAGTAGTTCAATGCCTAGTGCCCACTGATTCTGCTCTCTTTGATTTAGCACAAACATTTTGTTTGTTATTTCACCTTTCACCTTTTCTGAATATGATTCCAGTTCCAGGGTTGCGCTTTAAGTATTGCAGCCCGATGTACTCCCTTGTCATGCATTTCTGTAGGGCTATGCATTAATTGGCTGCACTCCACAAATGCAATATATACCCTTGTGTGCTCCAAAAAATAATATTTATCTCCCAACAAGTCTCTGCTAAGGTGGTGTTTGCAAACTCTATAAAGTGAACCAGCTTTCAAAAAAAGTGATTGTAGAAGTTGTTTGTAGAGTGTTTGAAACCACACCCTAAGAACCTCTATCTACCGCAGGTTTTCTGGTAGATCACATAGTCCATTGTTGGAAAGTTCTTTAACTTGCCAAGTTTGATGTCAAAACTTTCTCCAAGCATCTCTTTAAATTCTGCATTTCTTCTGTAATCACCTATAACTATAACATCATCCTCATATAGCTTACATCTCCGTTTTCATGTGAAGTAGCTTATGTCCTCACTTCATCTTAAATTCTAAGTGTAGGGCTGAGAGCAGGAAGCTTCAACCGTCAAGTTTCGGTGTATCAGGCCGACACAAGGGCAAGAGTTGTCATACTTGATATAGCTGGATTCGAAAGTAGTATAGAGCATCGTGGTCTAATGCGTTGGCCTCAACTTTTTACCAATTCTGAAGATTGTGACTTGGAAATGGCAGATGAAGAAGAAAACAATTTGTCTGCAAGGGCAATGCAGCTAAACACCTATGGTAGCATGGTAGGTTTAGAGGCTGTTTTGAAACACAACTCAAGGGTGTAGAAGTGCCTTTTTTTAAAGCTGGTGTGACCCAACTTTTCAAAAAAAAAAAAGCACTTCTACCTTTTTAGTTGTGTTTCAAAACACACTTAATATATATTTCCTTTCTCTTTTGTTATCTCTCTCTCTCTCTTTTTCTCTGTTGACAATGCTGCTTCATTTTCAGCTAACTCAGCCTCTCATACCCAAGAGTTGATACGCGATGTCCCATTGCTTCTGTTAAATCACAAGTGTTCTCTACATTGCGGAAGGAACTTGATATGCAAGAAATTAAACGAGAAGGCAACGTGCCACAATTTGAAGACTTGCATCGTGAAAGTCATGCAACGAGAGATGATTCTGATAAACACGTTGTAAGAACCGATTCACCCAGCTTACTGTCTTGAAGCCCTTCCCAGATCATTATCGCTCTATAATGGGGGTGTTTGCAAAAATATATGTTTTGAGAAGTGATTTAGTTTAGTGATTGTGATAAAAAAATGCTTAATAGTAGAAGTGATGAGTGTTTGCAAAGTTTGTATAAAGTAGATGTTGAGTGTTTGGTGAAAAACTTGAATAGAGTAAAAAATTAGTGAAAGTTAGAATTAGGTAGAAGCATATTCATCTTCGCTTTTAAATTATGGATTATAGTGATTAATTTAAGTAGAATCATTCAATTTAAAAACTCCAAAAAGTTACGCAATTCTAAGCGATTTAAAAAACACCCCTTATATTTGCCGCGTCTATTTTGTGGCCATTGACATTTTGTTTATGAAAATCAAGAAATGCCACTTTCATATCTTTCTTTCAGCTGTGCCGGAATTAAAGTTTGATCAAAAGTAGCGTATGGGTGCTTGTATTTTTATTAATAGTAAAAGTTAGAACTTGGAAACCATGACGGACATGAAAATCAAAGAAAATACAACGAACATTCGTGTATAATAGAAAAGAAAGAAAAACAACAACAAACATTTGTGTATAATAGAAAAAAAAAAAAAAGACAAATTTTGAAACTGTAAAAGATAACATTTTTAAATTTTAAAGTGATTATATATTTTATTTCAAAATTATATAGATAACCATTTTTCAAAAGACAAAACCTCGTATGAGGATGCAGACATTCTAAAGACAAATCAACACCACCCCTCCTAATTGTGAAAGCATCAATATCAAATTATATTTCGTCTCATCGTGAAACCATCTCATACAAGTAGGAAACTTTTCAGAAACCTCGCACCACGCAAGTCATGTACCTTGATGCACTGAAAACATGATGTATAAAAAGACCTTTGAGTAAAATAAATACATTGGACAAAACTTTTAAAAAGAATAAACAAGGGAAAAATTCATCATTCCAATAAAGGTCGCTTGATTTTTTTTCCTTTAATAAATCCTTGTGCGAACTGATAGCAATATTATATGAGTTAATAAATACCCCATCAATCTATATAATAATTTTGGAATACATTTCAGAATTATAACTTACTAACAAATATAAAATGTTTGCACATGTTTCCCATAAAATGTCAAACTTTAACTCCAGCACAGCTAAAAAACAGATGTGAAAGCGGGATTTCTTGCTTTTGTATAAACAAAACGACAAAAGGCCACAAAATAAGACGCGTCAACTATTATAGACGATGATTTGGAAGGAGTTCAAGAAGCTTGCCGAAAAGACAGTCTGCTGGGAGAATCGATTCTTACAACATGTTCATCCTCACCCCCAGAATCATCAGACGAGTCATCTCTCGTTGCATGACTTTCACGATGAAGTTGTGGCACATTTCCTTCTCGTTTATTTTCTTGCATATTAAGTTTCTTTTGTAACGTAGTGGACCCTTCTGATTTAACGGAAGACATGGGACGTCGTGTTTGAACTGAAGGAACTGTTGGGTATGAGAGACTGTGAGTTGGCTTTACTCTCCTATTTCTCAGAAAACTCCGAGCACGCCTCCTCCGAATGTGTATCTGAAAATGAAGCCGCATTGTCAAAGGGGAGAGAGAGAGAGAATATCGAAGGAGAAAGGAAATTTATATTAAAGGTATGCATCAACATATCCCTAAACTATCAACTTTTTTGTTTTAAAAGGCCTTTCAACTATTGAAATTTTATTTCATGGGGCAACTCGAGACGAAAAGTGACAGATATCTTTCTATTTATCTTAACGGTCCCATTAAAAAATAAATCGAAACATTAATATTGCAATATTTCAAGTGATGGGTACCTAAAATGATTTGCGAGCAATACTTCTGCAAATAATTAAGATTAAATAAAGCAGACATGTGTACTTTATTCAACTAGATCATTAAGATAAGTCGAAAAAATCTATGAATTTTCATCTCGAATGAACGAGTGAAATAAAATTTCGATACTTGAAGTCTTTTTAAAACAAAATTAGTTTAGGGTCCTTTTGATGCATTATGCCTGTATAAACTTACCGTGCTACCATAGGTGCTTAGCTGCATTGCCCTTGCAGACAAATTGTTTCCTTGTTCATCTGCCGTTCCCAAGTCATTGAGAAAAAGATGAGGCCAACTCATTAGACCATGATGCTCTCTACTACCGAGGATTCCAGTGGGGTGATCAGATGAATGTGATATTATTGATGATGATCTTTTTCGAATAGGTCTACTATTTTCCAATCCAGCTATATCAAATATGACAACTCTTGCCCTTGTGTCAGCTTGATACACTGAAGCTTGATGGTAGAAGCTTCCTGCTCTCGAGCCTACACCTAGAATTTATGAGGATGATATTATAGTTACCGGCGATAACAGAAGAAATGCATAATTAAAGAGATAATTGGAGAAAGAGTTTGACATCAAATTAGGGAAGTTAAAATACTTTCCAAGTATTGGAAGAAGGAATATTTAAGTATGTGCATCAATTGACTATGTGATCTGCCAGATCTTAGCAGAGACTTGTTGGGTGATTTAAATTATTTGGAGCACAAGGCTAGATATTGCATTGGTGGAATGTAGTCAAGTAAAGCATGGCCCTACAGAAATGCATGATAAGGCAGTACATCGAATTTGCAATCCTGGAACAGGAATCTTATGGGTTTATATCATTTTTGGTCCTAAATTTCACCCTTTTCCAGCTTTAGCCCCCCTCTTTCAGTCACTACTAAATTTGGTCCTGGAGATACCCATTTATTCTCACATGTGGTTGCACCGCTAATTGGTCATCCGTTGACTGAGAGAATCAACTATTTGGGGTGCTAAATGTATTCTTTTTTATTTTTTTTATAATTATATTTAAGTAAAAATTTTAAAATGTATACTTGAATAGCAGAATACCTGATGTTTCAGATCGGTGAGAACTTTGATCAACACGTGGCAAAATTGCTGCTGGAGGTGCAAGCGGCTGATCTTGCCCATCTTGCAATGTTACATAACCTTCCAATAACAGACCAACAGATGGATGCAGTATCTCAAAACTATCCCCGCTGATATAGATATTCATCATTGATCTTTCAGCAATAAGTGTTCTTAAATCATGCATCGACATTTTTTCAAAAATATGAGGGAGAAGAACTTTGGCAAGAACAATGAGACTCTCGTGCAGAAAGTGGGGCTAATTAAAGAAAAGAATCAAGGGAAAGCTCACAAGACATTTGAGATTCGCCAATGAAGCAAAGACATTTTTCCTGCTAAGATGGGAAGTGCTAACAACCAAGAATATTGGGATCAGGATCCCATGTTGTGTTTAACAAGAAGTGATGCAGCAAAAGTGTAAAATTTAGAATTAAAACATAGGACACTCTAATTTCGTTGATTCTAAGAATACCCAGGAAGTGATAACCTCAACTACGCTGATTCACAAAAATTAACGTAAAAGAGATATTGAGAGAAAACTATCGTTTTGTTCATTAATCAAATTCAACTCCTCAGTAACAATGTAGAACCTATTTATTCATAATAAAAGATAACCTAGTGAATAAGAAACATAAATATATCCTAAATACAAACAAAATAACAAAGAAACTGAGCTTTAATGAGGTAAATTACATGAACTAATTATAGAATCACGTTGGGAAATATTATCCTAAATATAATAAAATAAAATATTAAGAAACCACCAATACCATACCCGCCAAAAGAAATCTTCCACAGCAGGATCAGATCTCAAAGCAGAAGATATTTTTTCAGCCTCTATAAAGAAGCAGAGTACCACAGAATCGGTAGTAATGTCGCAGACGTACGGCTTTTCAGCAAGGATTTCATACAAACCCAGGGTACTTCCATGAGTAAAAGTTGGGTGCAGGGAAGGCTTCTGACTTGAACTCTTACGTGACCACTGCCCATCATCGACATTCAACACTCAGCAACAATAAATATCAGATACAAGTCATTGTTTTTAGGTTAATTGCATAAAAGATCACAACCTTTTCATGTTTTTTTCAACTACAACATATGTTTTTAAAATTTGCAATTCGATACATAGACTTTTTAAATTTTGTAATTAAATAATATGACAATTTTCCAGCAACTTATGCCAACGTGCAGCAAGAAAATATTGGAAAAAATTGCAAATAAACTCACAACGTTTTGTCATGTGATATAATTGCAACAATTTGAAAGGTCGTGTATCAAATTGCAAATTTCAAATACACATGTTATAATTGAAAAAACGTGAAAAAGACGTTACTTCATATGCAATTAACCCTGGTTTCCATGGTAAATATAATTGCTAGATACCTTCACTACCCCGTTTGATATTAACCAGATACCAGCTGCCTTTGCTTTCTCACTGTATAGAGTTGTTCCTGACATTTTCATTATTTCTTTAGTAGATCCTGCTATTGTCTCACGCATGGTGGCTGGTAGGGCCCCCAGTAGAGGATTGGTTGATATCAGATCCCGTATTTTTGGCATTTTCACCAATGGTGGATTTCTTAAGAGCTTTTTCAAGTCGGTCTGAACGATTGATCAAATCTTATTATTTACAAAAATATTAAAAAATGGATAAGCACAACAAATAAATGAGCATAATATAATGTACCTGGACGGCATCATGAAGATGGCTCATCTCTTTTTCTTCTAACAATCCAATCTTTTCAAGGTTATGAATATATTCAATCAAATGATTGAGGACTGAATATGTAACTTGTCTTGTTTTCACAACACGTAGCACCTGAAGTTGTCACCAACTGTATATTTCATGCAGCATTACTATGTATTATAGGTTAACAATTATATTGAATACATACCTGAGGAAATGAAAGACGAACATCTTCTAGAAACTTTTTTGCTTCCTCGCCTTCTAGCTCACTTTCCCTAATCACAACGTCTGCAATTTCACTGTCTCCTACATTGTTGATGCACATGTAAGAAATATATGATAGACAATTGATTTTTGTTAAGAATTTGGGATTGGAAATGGATTCAGAATTAAACAAAAAAATAATATTAGAAAATGTCCCAAACTTCAATTTAGAAAATAGGCAACAGCTAAGGCAAAGATGTTGAGAACAATGTAAAACTGGAAGTACACTAGATGCACTAAACGAAACAATGAAAACAATACTGAAACCAAAAACAAGAACTGAGCATTATAACGAATCTTATTACATTCCTAAGTCCTAACAGAGCTAAACTTACAAAATGATGTAAAAGGAAATTGAATAACCAAAAAACTAGGTACAAGTCATGAAATACATATTACTTTCTCTCTGCAAAGTTAATGTTCGGATAGATATAAAGATCTACCTTGATAAGCCTTATCTATAAAACGTTGCTCAAATCAGCAAAGAGTATTCTTTTAAACATTTTGTCACTGGACAGTAAGATATACATTGCATGCTTGATAAGAATCCAAATTTTTCACCAAAAGCATTCAGGCAGAAGAAATCTTCAGATAATGTACAGAAACTGTTAGGTGGAAGTAAAACAAAAGAGAGAATTACTCTTAGGTCCAAAATATAGAGCCCAAGTACTCATAGATCCAACACTTTTTTAACACCTTTTTAAAATAACTCCTAGGTCCAAAAGTAGGATGAAAACCCAATATTACCCCCACACCCTAATTTCTCATTTCAACCGGTCCACTTCTCCCACTCCATCTCTCTCTTCAAAATCACCGTTCCCCTCCCTCATTTTTTTCACCACACCGCCGCTCCCCCTCCCCCACCCCCAAGCCCGTGCCGCTGCGGCCTCCTCCTCCTCCCCAAACCAGGAAACGCAGCACCCCCCCCCCACCCAACAAACCAGGAGACGCAGCACGGCTGACGCTCCCCCTCCCTCCTCTCCACCGCCACCGCGCACCACCGCCTGCAAACCCCAACCCGCGCGCGCAACCAACCACCGTGCACCGCCGCCGCGCCACGACGGCGTCCACCGCAGCTTCCGCCTCAAGATTCTGAACATTTAATTTTGCTAGAGATTTTAAGGTTTGAGGTTTGTTTGGGTCTAATTTTGTAGATTTATGGCCAATCTCTCCTCTGGATCTAATTCAAGAAATTTTCAGTTTGAAATTTGTTTGGGTCTTTCAATTTTCAGTTTGATGAAATGCTTTGAATTTGTATAGGGTTGTACAGAATTGTTTGCGATTTGCTGAAATACTCCTACTGGATTTTGAAATTTTGTTGAAGAAGATTTACTGCGATTTGCTGAAGAAGATGAGTTGTAGATTTACTGCGATTTGTAGATTTACTGCAATTTGCTGAAGAAGA
Organism: Stenogyne calaminthoides; assembly: GCA_037126765.1. Classification (NCBI taxonomy): domain Eukaryota; kingdom Viridiplantae; phylum Streptophyta; class Magnoliopsida; order Lamiales; family Lamiaceae; genus Stenogyne; species Stenogyne calaminthoides. The sequence continues at coordinate 31,358,487 of JBBCBC010000018.1, read as the reverse complement.
TGAGTTGTGTACAGATCTGGATAAGTAAATTTTGAGTTTTTTTTAGATGAACCTGTTCATGTGTTGTGATGAACATGTTCATGTCGAAATGATGAAAATTTGTAATTTTGAGGTCTTGCATGTAAATTTTGGATTTAGATAGTTTAATTTCTGTAAATTTTTTATTTTTGATATAAAAATTTTAGATTGTAATTTTATTTTTATTAAAATTTTATGAATGTGTAATATTTTAAAATTATATTTAACATGAATTTTGTGTGGAAAAAATGAGTGTCGAATAAATGAAAAAAGAAAAATATAGAAAATTGAGAATGAAAGATAGAGAAGAAAACCGCTGAAAATTGAGAGAAAAAATGAAGAATGAAAAATATAGAAGTGAGAAAGGGAGACAGAAAGCGGTTGTTAAGAGGGGAGAGTGAGAAAAGGAAGAGAGAGAAGAAGGAAAGGAGGGGCAAATGGGTCTTTTTAGTATGGACCTTTGGACCTACTAGTAATTTTTTTAAAGGGATGGACCTAGTAGTATTTAGGAGGTTGGATTTGGACCTAAGAGTAATCTACTCAAAACAAAAGGTGTGGACAGCAAAGGGTTAACTCTAACAAAGTCACCCATAGAATCAGAAGGTTCCACCAAATGGCTGCGCCCTACATAACTTTGAAGGGGGAAAAGATCCTATCTGAAATCCCAAATAGCTCTAAATTTCAAATCAGGTGTACTAGGAATGATCCCTTGAGGAAGTAACCAATATACTACCAAAAACACTGGTAATTACATTATCACATTGGCAAATACTTCTATGCACCAGTTGCACAGTGCAAGCAGAGTGCATTTTTAAATGGTATTAGTTGTTTTACTTAAAGGTATTAGTTGGTCAGTATTAGCTATTTTCATCACATTAAGTTAATGACAATTAGAAAATAAAAGGAACAAAGTCTGCAGTTCTTACCAATGAACTCAAGTAGTTTCTGTCTAGCAGTTCTATGGGCGCGGAGAAAGGCAGCAGAGATGTAGCATTCAGACTCCAATCTCTCAACAGTGAAGTATGTAACAAGCTTTTGAGGGACAATGCTTGACTGTAGAAACTTATAGTGATTTGGGATATTTACATAAGATTTTAGACATTTCCAATCACACAGTGGTTCATGAGATACGAGGTCAATTGCTTCATCAACAGATCGCATTAGAAGATTGGCCGTAGTTTGAGTGATCCTTCCCTCATCAAGCATAACCCAGTAAGCTGCCTGAATACCTGCAATTACATTATCACTAGTTAGACACCAAAGGCATGTAATGCACTCAACAGTTTTGTTATTAGCACTCTGTTTGTTAGAAACATATTGCTCTAGTCTAGAGAAACAGCCATCTAATTTTTATTAGAGTGTTTGATTGAATGGACCTACTCCATTTTCAATTTTGTATGCACGCTTTGTCTGAACATACACTAAGAATTCTTTATGAAATTATTTAATTGAACTTATTTTATACTAAACTTGTCTGTTTTACAAGTTCCTAGGATTCGCAAGTTCACTGCCCCTTGTGATACAATTACAGGTGGTCAAGCCTTTAACTCTCATAGACTGAATACAATTCCTATGTTTCTACTATTTACACTATCTCATGTTCTGAAGATGTTCAAGATTATAATGTTAGCTGTTATATGTAATTTACAGTTTGAAACTACTTTTCCAACACCAACTAGTTCAATATTTCTCAAGAAAAGTTTATTACCCTTGTGAAGCTAATTAAGTAGCAAAGATACTAACATTTAAGAAACTAGTACCAAAATATATCTGAAATAACCTTATTTCTTGATGGGTTGAATGTTCCCCTGTATCAAGGGATTGTTCGTATTTAGTGAGGTTGCAAACACAAGTACACAAGTAGAATCACTTTTATAGTGTTTGCAAACACTAGAAACTGATTGTACAGTCACTTAAAATCAGCTTTTTGGAAAGCCACACCCACCCAGCTTCTAACAGATTACCATTATTCTGATGGTTATTATGACAATCCTATCCTCAAGAATTCTACAATATTCCAGCTTTACCCATAACTTATTCAAAGAAATCTGAGGTTTTCTTTGTAAAGCTATCAAAAATTGATTTTCGTGCAAACGCTCCAACTTTTCAAGAAATTAGTTAAAAGCACTTTGTCTTAAAACACTACCCAATTTAAATTTTACTGCAAAAAATTATGTCAATCACTTTTGAAGAAGCACAATTGTTTGCAAACACACCCCAGTTAGTTCCTTGTTTGGAACATTTCTAAAGAATCTGTGAACAAGCCAAACTGGAACATATTCTCATCAGTATATAATAAATTTCCAGTTAGACATGAATTATTTCAATTGACACTAAATTCATTTCCTGAGTGTCGTTCAGCCAAGGTGGTGGTTCAGCTGTTTTAGTGTAAATATTGTGGTTACAGGAGTTACAAAAACCAACTCATGTATAATCAGATAGAAAAAATATATAGAATTGAAACAGTCAGCTATCATAATTTGAAGAAATATGCAGATAAGTTCATAAGTTACTTGCCATTCAAGAAGCGCACTCTGATATCTTTTAAATTCATATGGTCAGGAGGGTTATCATCATTTTCAGATGAAGAATGAAGTTGCATTCGTTCACCATCCACACCATTTAGGCATGTTATGTATCTTTTAACAGTAGGCCAGTCAGCAGGTCCTAGCTCTTCATCATCCCCGAGATCACCAAAGGCCTCTAATGCTTTGTTCAACATTTCATACTTTGTGTAATTCAGCATTCGCCTCTGCCATACAATGTTATAACCAAAAATGTTAATTTGCATTCACAATCTTATGCACATGCATTTATATACAGTGGAGATATAAAGTGTGAACATTTCTCAGTTTTTAAATCCAAAAATAATCTGACATAATTATTATGTGAAATCCTAAAACCCTTTGCCCACCTTCTAATACTTTAATTTACTGAGACAGAACAAGATTGGGAAAAATTAGTGATATGGATGGCCAGTGCTACCAGACATGTCGTTGAAACCCCCAAATTGCAAATCCAAGGTTTGGAATGAATTGAAATAGATGCAAAATTCAGCATATCATCCATGGGATTTAATAATCTTTGCAGACTGCAAGCAACTAGAAAGGTCTTAGTTTTCTAGACGTGTCTTTTAATGCAAAACTTAACCTACAATTACTAATATGTATTGAAGTTGTGTGAGGTTTCTCACACAAGAATAGGTTCTGGCACTGAACATGGCAGGAAGAACCTGCAACAGACGAGCTAATTTCTATATAAAGTTATATTTTCCACTTGTTCTTGAGAAAATCACATCTTCTCAACAATTACAAGCTGCAGATTTACTTGAGGTAAAAAAGCATCCCATATAAATTAGTTCTTCCATGAAATCATAAATAATGATTTGCATAACAAACGGATATAAGGAGTGAGAAATTTAGTGGTGCTGCAAAAAGAGATCACAACTACAGAGTCTATTGGGCATCATTTGACCTATGTTACTCTATGTTAGTTAAAGCTGCTTCAGAATGGACCTTGTATGTGGTTATTTTATAGGCTTATACGTCTAATCAACATTACAATAATTAGTATCAAAGTTTTCATACTATATATATATGCTGAATAAGAGAGATCATGATACTGTACCTTTGGTGCCGATAAGCTATCCATCTTGAGAAGACGTAAAACGAACTGTGTTGTCGATCCATTCACAATAAGTGTAAGGAATACAATTCCACCAGTTAAAAAAACAAACTGCAAAATCAAGAAAAGTATGTTGTATTTTAATTTATAACTAGTGCAAATACACACATACACATGTACATATGCATGTATACAGAAGCTGTTTGATCATATAAACGAGTACATTGTGTGTATTTCTACGTGGCATATTACTGGAACCAACAGTTGATCAATATTATTTTGACTTGACATACCAATTTCCCAGTATCAGAACTGATATAAGGTGACTCATCACTGGTACGCTGAAACACCAATAAAGACAAAAATTAGGTGATAAACAAATTAGATGGAGAATAGCACTTATACAGAAATTTCAGAAGAAAAAAACTATTTTGCCTACCACCATCAAAGTGCTTGACAAACTAAAAAGCTTAGTAGAAAGATGAGACTAGAGAGGAGTATTCATCTTGGTTGCGTTACAGAAAATGATACAAATATGCACATGTATAGTATAATCTTTTATCTCTATATAGGGAAAAATAAATAGGTTCAATATAGTTGCTAGGAATTCTATGACAAGAGGGATTTAGTTGACTTTCCTAACTAACATAACCTGATCTACTCCTAGAGATCAGCATTCTAACCAACAGCTAGATGAAATGTTTGTCCACTTCTACAATTTTCATTCTGCATTTGTGTAGGCCTCAATCTGAAGACGTACTATTGAGTACCTAAGAATAGGCAGCTTCAAAGTATTTGCGGCAAGGTGAGTGCAAAAAGTGGCTCACCACTCTCACAGTGAAAGTTATATCGGGTCAAGTATGTGATAGATAGATGAGGTTACCCACAAGCATTTGGCATTTCTCTCACTTTTTCATGCTTTTGGTCTCAGCAGGTGACCATTTCAGGTAGGGCTCGATTGGGTTTCAGCTGTTTCGCAGCCAAGCATATGCCTATTTCACCAAGTAAGTCTAGGATATACTTATTTTTGCTAACTCCATCCCTATTAAGTATTTTAAGGCTCCAAAATCTTTGGTCTCAAATTCAAGGGCAAGCTTTTCCTTAAGTTATATGTCATTAACAATGAGGCTGATGAGCATAGTTCACAGCAAATGAGAGTACAACTCTTATTGAGTTTATCTTGTAACTGCTGGAGTAAATGTTTCTTTGTAGTAAATACTGCAAGTTTAGATGATACATTTGGCAGCAAGGCGTACTTGCACCTCTCTACTTCTATCTGCTTTACATTTCACAGTAAAAACCATTTGTACCCTGTAATGTAATTAAATGTATGCTTAATTATAGATTTTGGTTATAGGAGCTTGATTCTTTCCTAGATTTGGTAGATTTTTTCTACATAAGTGACCATAGTAGTAATAATATGCAACTCTTTTCTTATAACACAGAATCATTTGATCAACACAACAGAATATCTTTCATCTTCTCCTTTGATGACATGCCCTATAGTGGCCTTGTCTCTTAATTTTAAAATTTCCCAAGTTCCTTTTTTTTCATTTGCTAAGTTCAATATGGATCATCTAAAGAGAATGTTATTTAAACATCGGAATATCTTTCATCTTCTCCTTTGACCATGGACATGCCCTATCTTATATGGCCAATTGTCCTCTGGGCGGTCCATGAATTTTAAAATGGTGGGCCCAAGGTTCCTTTCCAAGGGGGGTTGCCAGCACTTGGTATCTTGCCCCGAGTGTAATAGCTAAGTTCCAATATGGATCATCTAAAAAGTCAATCCTTAAACACCTAACAGAGAAACACCTGAAAAGAAATGCTTTATGTGATATTATTTGGTAAATGATTCAGAAATATTCCAAATATTATCTTCCCCATTGTTATTCTTTCCATGCAGGTTTTTTTTTCCCTTAAATAGGATTGATTTTTCTAAACCTTGCAAAAAAGTGAATGTTCCATGGTACTGCCAACCAGATAGATTAAGGGAGAGCATTTACCAATTCTCATCAGAAAGGAACTACAACGTGTGTTTCTTACATACATATGAGCTGAGTTTGCAATTAATTGTCACAAATATCACAAATAGATTCTCAGTTGTACAGCACACATAATTGTAAACATGCTCATGTAAAAGAAAGCATATCATCACATTCTCATTAGCACATGCAAGAGGATAAAAATTAGTAAATATTGTTCAGAATTCTGTTAAGTGAATCGAATAACAGAGTAAGTCAACTTAATCTTCAACTTGATAAATCAATGAATATGTTTATGCTTGCGTTCAATTAGAATATATCAAAGGTTTTTCCACTTGTTGACCCTTATCTCTCAAACCAAAAGTAAACAAATTATATTAGAACTACAGAATAGAATAGGAAGAAAGAGAGAGCACTAAATTAAGAGGCTGCAGAAACTTGCCTTAATAGAAAGTGAAAGTGCCAATGCTACAGTCCCACGTAGACCAGACCAGACAAGAATAATAGCTTCTTTCCAATCCAAGCCATAACCAAAATAACGCAGGAACGGGAACAATACTCCAACCACAACCATCCTAACAACTTGAACAAACACATATAGAAGGACAAGATAACCCCAAGAATGATCTGTGAGAAATTACAAAAGTTAATAGGAAAATAAGTTGAGAACATTAATCTAGATGTTGAAATGGTTTCGATGATCTACAGAAAATTTAACAGTCAGTCAATCAAGCAAGCTCAATTAACAAATAGTTTGACATATATTTTAAACGTTATCAATTGTCAAAAGAAAAAGACAGAGTGCAATAACTAGTCTCTTGGATGAATTTAAAAAGTACCAAGTATCACATAAAATAATATTCCATAGCAATAAGCTCGTGCATGTCTGTAAAATGTGTTACTAATCTTATTGGAAGGAAGCCTAGCGATAGAGAAGTTAAGAAACAAAATGTGGCATTGAAATAAAGTGTGGATTAACCTTCTTCACATATATATATTCAGGATATACATTAATTTCTAATATTTAAGCCAAATATGCTTCATTTATATTCTATTATTTTAGTCAAAAAATGGCTATAGGCAGGATGTATTTTGAGACATGTTTGTCAGTCTCGATCAATCTTGTTTGTGACGAAGACAGATATGGCAAAGTTATGTGCAGACAAATGATGACACAAAATTGCACACAACTTGAAGAAAGGGTCTACAATTATTGATTAATGAAAGGGGCAGCAATGGCGAGGGAGAAAATAAAAGCAGTGAGGATGAATCCATGGTAACCACGAAGGACAAAATTGTAAAATAATGGCTGAATGGCAATAAGTCTAATCGGACAGAGAATGGAAAGCAAATCAGGGTTTAATAAAGGTTAAGTACATGAAATAATGGTGGTGAATTTGCATATCAGGAGTTTTGTAAGAGTAATAACTACAAGATGTATATAACAGCAGCATCTTGGGTTTAGCTAATAGCAATGAGAGCTCCATTTCCTAGTTTTTTTATTTATTTAGTTTTATATCTAAAAATAAAATAATAGGCACCACGTAGAAATAATAGATTTTCGGAATTCGGATGTTATTTGCAAAAACCTATATGAATATGTATATAAGTGAAAAAATAGCATGATTGATAAAAACACACAGCTCTAGCATAAACTATGAAAGTTCAATTATTTCCTTAAGTACCAAGATGCCCTAAAGACTCCAGGGGTCCAAAGTATTGCTCAAAAATTAAAAAAACTTTGGAGATTGGAAACATGGCCTCAAGCATTTCTTCTGTTAATATTTTAAAAGTAAACAATTAGTTTACCATGTGCTTTAAATAAACCGCTGCTTCCGAGAATACTTTCAGCTATAACTACTCCACTGCAATGATAAAAAGACCATAAGTATCAGTTTGCGTAGGTTAAGTCTTCTGCAACGAGTCAAGCTAAGTAAGGCGTTCCTGAAAATTCCTAATCATGCAAAAATCGGAGGAGTTGAAGATATTTAAAATTGAGATATGAAAAAAACAAGGAATATATGCCCACACTATTATCACATGTGAAAACCTTCAAGAATATAGAAAGTGTTTTACTTTGACCTGAATATAAATTGTATTATTGAATTTCGTGTTGACCACTTGAAAAGTGATGGCATTAAGACGAATTCAAAAAGGGGGCATCAAAGTGGTTCAGAATAGACATAACTCGCTTTTACCTTAAGATGAAGATTAATGTATTAGCAATATAAGCAACCATTTCCCTGAAACAAAAAAACACCTCTTAAAATTGCAATCTCGATATGATATAAACAGTAAATAATTTTACCTAATAAAACATAACAATGATTGAGAAAGTTATGAGACGCCAAATAAAATCCATGGATGATGCTGGTATTAATTTCTTGCAAATATAATGAGATACCCACTATTGAAATCTTATAACGCAATGACATGACCACAGCAATGAAGATTAAAGTTATTTCATTGCCACAACATTCATCCCAGGGGTATGTTTTCTTTGATCTCTACAGTGGTTAGTATAGTTAAGTTGTTCATTGTTAAATGTTTTACATAATGTGTTAATTAGTTCAGTCATATTTGATATTTAGCTTTGAACTGATGAGCCCCACTGAGTGTGCTCACATACTCTCCCAACATTTTAACATTTTTACAGATTGAGGAGTTGGTGGCAGGGAGAGACGATGGATGATGGTCTTTTTATGTCATTTATTATTAGGATCTTAATGAACTAGTTTATTTCTTTTTCGAGTTATTTTTTGTTGTAAAGCTTTCCACAACTTCTTTTAGGTATGAATGGGATTCTTGGTTGAATTTTTATATGAAATATTTACAAATCTTTAAGGTCTTCCCCTGATCTTATTTATTACCTTTTATTGGATTCAAATTCATTAGTTATTTATGTCAAAATTTCAGTTAACGTTTTATAGTGTTATATTGTCAACCATTTTTTGGAAAATATCTTATTTTAAAAATTGGACGGTGACAATATCTAACAGTGATTTCCAATAATATTCATCAAATAGATTTTGAGGATAGAGAACTACAAGAATGGCACAAAATTGTCGCAGCATGAGAATGCAGAAACTATATCCAAAGAGTATACCAAAAATGATGCATGCTTTGCTGACTTTCACCCTTAAAAGCGGTCCGAGCCACAGCAGAGTAGAACCTGTACATGCATCACACTTCAGGCAGCAGTTTATGAAATAGGCATGGTCAATCTTACGGAAATAAAACAAACCTACATCCCCAAAGTCATGACAGCCAAAACTCCAGAAACATTAACTCCTTCTTGAGCCTGTCACCAATAATTTTCACAGTCATGATAAATAAAACACAACGATAGAGAACAAAGTGAATAAACATTGATGTAAAAATCACAAAATTGATGAAATACATAGTTAAAGATGTGGATTTATTATGAGGAAATCATACATGACCTATTTAATGTTTTCCTTTTTCTTTTTTTTTCTTTTTTGAAATGTAACATGCTCACTTTCCTAAAAATCAGCAAATCATAGAACAATTAATCCATGACAGTAGATATCATAATCAAATTAATACAACTCATAGACTACTCTCGGTACATTACACCAAAAATTTGTCTGTACCACACCCAATTAATTCAAGAACAAAGAGTTCATTATAAAACTGTATAGGTTCAGTAAGGTACATACTGTGAAGAAAGCCACATAGCTGACAGCAAATGTCAGTGAAATTTCAATGACTGTGTCATTGAATATAAATCCCAGCCACAACACAGATGCTATTCCAAAAGCAAGGCCAAGAGCTACACTGTATTATGGAAAACAACAATTAGAAATACATGTTGGCCATAATGTCTACTCAAAGTATATGCACATACGCTCCGAGGGTGGCTTGTGACAAAAATTTGATTACGCCTCCCCAGTTAAAACTCCATCCAAGAGCCATCCGTAAAAACAACTGATAGACAACAATTGCTGTCCTGAAATAACAGTTGCCAAGTGCAATCAGATTACCAGAAGAATAAATCAAAGGAATACCAATTCTAAGTTAACTGCACATTCTAGAAAATCTAAGTAGTCTGTTATTATAACATTTATTTGTTGACTTATACCCGTCATTCATCAAGGACTCTCCTTCAATTATAGTACTCAATTTTTTGCTTGCTCCCAGGTCTTTCAGGAGGGCAACAACAGCTACAGGATCAGTAGCACTGAGTAGACCGCCCAGCAGTAGAGACGTTGTCCAGCTCCAGTTATACGGAAACACAAGCTACAGTTTCTTGATATTCAGAATAACGGAAAAAAAAAAAATTGTCAACAACAGGTAAGCAAGATCATCAAACCTTTAAAGCAGCCCCAAGACAAAAGGTTGAAATGAGTACTCCAGGGACAGCAAGTAGAAACATTTGCATCATACACCTCTGTATTGAATGGGGGAAAGCCAAAAAAAGGCCAATTTACTATAGAATTTCAATCATAAAAACCTCAACAAATTAAATGACACTGACTTATACCACAGAGTGAAAACTAAGTAAAGTTGAACGCGGAAAAGTTATACAACAGCATAAGGCAGGCACTAGAACGGAATTGAAAAAAGTAGACACACATAGGAATGTAGTGTAGGAACCATCCAAGTATAAGCTTAGGCTTCTACCAGAAGAGTTTGGACATCAATAAAATTTGAAACTGGCTCAGCAGGAAATCAATTTCTGTCAAGTATGAAATATAGTAAGCATGGACAAGGCTTCTTTACTTATTTGGAAATGAGCTTAAAAAGAAACTCAGAATAATGATGGAAGAAGCAAGAGTCTAACACTATTTTAGAATTTGAAGCAAATTCAAGTATCAAGTGAAAACATTAGAAGCCCCCCGTTCATATTTAAGTAGTTGTGTCTATCATATAAATAATTGACTCTCGTGTAATTATACAAATATTTTCAAGTGGCGTATTTAAATCCTCAATCCCATGTTACACACAGCATCAAGTTTTTTATCTTTATTAATATACATATTTATATATATAGGGGTTTGCGTGTTTATACATAAATGGAAATGGAAATGAACCTGCACTGTAAGCAATGTACTTGAAATGGAAAGAAATTGAGGTGATACAAAAGGCAAATGAAATTAAATGAAACCCAAAATAAATGAAAAGGAAACAAAAAGAAGAATTTACTTCTTTTGCATATGAAAAGAGCCATAACATTAAAGGGATAGAGTAAGTAGGAAAGCATGAAAGATAATGATACACAATAAACAGAGAAGTTAAGAATAAGAACCTTAATCTGGTGCACTTCCATTAAAAATGAACTCTCAAAAAGAAGTGCAGGAAGGAACACAGCCAAGAGAAGATCAGGATCGATACTAGCCCCTAGAGAAAGAGAATCAAGGCACCTAGTGTTAATAACTTATAGATTATAGAAATATGTAACATGTTTTTAATAAAAACTGCATGAAAGCAGCCACTTCTGGAAACTTTAAAGAAAAGTGAATATAGACTTACAAAGACGAATTCCAGAGCCAATCTTTCCCAACCCATGATGAGTTCCATATTCTGCAAGAAATGGAAGATAATCGGAAAACATGACTAAAATCATATCCTTGATGGAATTGCGCAAATAAGAGTAAGCAGATAAACATGTATTGAAGATTATTTTATTTCACAAGAAAATTTTCATCAGCATGAGACATATAGATAATTATAGTTTACTTGTTAATGTTGAATCAATAGGCTGCTTGCTTCTCCAAATCACTACTTGGTACAAGAAAAAGAAAAGCAAGCAAGTTATGGCTATACCAATAGCTAGATTAGGCAGCTAACTTCAATTCAACTGCCATCAGATCATTCAGTTTCCAATTTGCCAAATTGGCAAGTAAAAATTGACATGCTAATATACAGATCAAAAACTTAAAGATGCAACTTAAAGCAATACTAATCCCTAGTCCAGCTACGTTTACAAACCTAGCAATCATATGTAAGTATGTAACAAAGTAATAGCAACCGTCTACTACTACCTTTACTGTCACACAAGATGATTGCATTAATCAGAAAACTTAAGGTGAGAATTAAAAATACATCGAAAATCAATAATTGAGATTCTATGTTAGCCATGTTTTCTAGATATTCTGGAAAACAAATGGCACTTATTTGCTATGTCTAAGTAGATCTAGTAATTCAGGTGCTCTGATCCACCATTATTACGAAAATATCTTATTGTCCAAGAATTAGTAATAATTTTTGATAGCTCGGTATCGAAGAATTAGTAATAATTGATACTCCATAAAGTTCAAACAAAATTTCCATTTGCACAATAACACAAACACTCATGCAGATAAAAAATTAACTCCAGGCTTGAATTAAGAATACAGAAATAGAAGCACACCCAAGGCGCCAAGCCCAATGCCGAGAATAAGCAAGGCCACAGTGTAGGGCACGCGCGTGCCCCTGAGCGCGTGGCGACACGCTATCCCCAAAACCAGGCTGATTCCGACGAATATCACCGCGTCCGTTGGACTACTGCCACCGGAAGTTTCCTCCTCCAATACTCTCAGCGGCAACGGCGTGGTTGCAAGCGTAAAAATTGAGGCCATGATTTGGCGAAGTCACACTTGAATCTCGATAGAAATCAAAGAGGTCCACAGTTTACTCATGCAACAATGGAATATGTACCCTAGGAAGAGTTAAGAGGAAGATTGAGGGCAGTATGAGTAATGAGTGATCCTGGTGCAATCGGAATATCGTTTGCTGGGAAACCGTTTGACTCGTGATGGTGTTAAAATGAAGAAAGACATGTAATGTGATATTATTATTATTACTACTTATAAAAGAAAAATGACAAGAGTACAAATGACCTCGAAAGTGACCCAACGAATAAGCCAAAAACCGGTTTCTTATAACTCCAAGAGTTGGTCGTCATTGTCACTTTTGCATAATTTAAATCAATTTCGTCCCATTATTTTCAATTTTATTGAAATGATGATGATCTATTATTATTTTTAATTATTTATTTTTTCAATTCGGAGATCAATCATAAATACCAAAAAATAATGTATTTAATTTGGTAGACAATAATTAAAAAAACGTTGTTTTGGGTGTTTTTTGGTCAATTCTCCAACGATCAAGATTAAATTGGAACAAATTAAATATATGTGGGAAAATTAAAAAGTTGACAATTCGAGATTATTTCAACAAAGATAAAAAAAATTATGGACAAAATTTGAGTGAGTTCTAATTAGTGGATTGTCTATATTGATTTTTTGGAGTGAAGTTCTAATTAGTGGATTGTCTATATTGATTTTTTGGCTTAAACGATTTTTTAATTGAATACTAAATTATAAAAAAAATATATATATATTATTATAATCGAACAAACTAAATATGATGTATTTAAAAGGGATTTCAAAATAATGTCATTTTTATTTTTTATAGGCTTAATTGCATGTAAATTATTATCTTCTCGTGAATTACAATTTAATCTCAATCTTTTTATTTTAATAAATAAAACATCACTTTAACAATTTTTTTGCAATTCGAGCTTCTGGACGGAATACCTCCTAACCGAAAATGTTGTTGTTTAATTTTTATTAGGTGGAACGACATCGTTTTGACTTTATGAATTGCAAAAAAAATGTTAAAGTAAGATTTTATTTACCAATATCCAAAAGTCAAAATTAAATTGTTATTTGAAAAAATGTGGTGATTTTATCTGTAGTTATATGATCAGTTATTCAATATCTAATATATATTGTATGATAGTGGCAAAGTCTTGGATGCATTATGTGCATTATGCAACTTAAATGGATTTTTTTTAACATGCATTAAAATATAAAATTTGTTTATGTTGAACCAACTTAACTGTTTATTTCGACACAAAAATTGCATCTTCCAATGAAAATAAGTTACATGTTTTTATGCAACAAATCACACATTTAAATAATAGACTTGAAATGTAGACAAAAACCTATTCTATTGTAGTGTGAAATTTGTTCTTTTGTACACAACTAATTAATGATGTTGAAATATAAAACCCACTCACGATAACTATGTGCACGACACATTGACATTTTAATTGTGATTGTGATAATATTAAGTAAAAGCCATGGATTTCTTCATTAGAAAAGGGAATTGCAGATGTGGATGTTGATCTGGTTAATTAGGTTCTGTTTTTTTCATAGTCAAGCTTATTTTATGATTATAGTACACAGAGAAACACTTTGAAATTATGACGACATGAAAGGTCCTAGTCAAGTTTTGTTTTGTGTATTTTTTTTTATTTGAAGCACATGTCCTAGCCAAATGGTTTGTTTAGGAGGAAATCTATCAAGTCCGAAGATACAATTGTTGTAAGCATATCGCGCAAGGTCGACTCTTCGGCCTGGAGTTTCCCATAATGGTGAGGGCAAAACTTATCAAGGGAAACACCTCGGAGGTCGGCTAGCCAAGATGACGTCTGCAAATCCGGGATTACCTAGGGCGAAGTTCCAGCGAGGTGTCGAGGTCGGCTTTCCTCGAACGACCTCCCACGACCTCAGAAGGAAGTCACATCGGTCTTGTAGCATTTAATGTATAAGAGAACACTTTTCGGCTGATTTGTACTTGTAACTCGAGAGAGTGGAGCTCACTCTCCCTTACACTATAAATAGAGGGCATTTATGACCCCAAAAAAAAAAGAATTCAATATCTACCAAATCTCTTGCAAATTCATTGATCAAACATTTATTCTCTCAAGCATTCATAATTCATAAATGCAATCCGCATCATACATTTATTGTTTGTGTCACTAAGATCATTAAGCCACATTTTAATCCCTAATCCCGATATTTTAGTACACAACAAGAATATATTCATTAAGGATTATTGATTGCATTGTTATTGTTTGGTTAGAACATCAATAATGGGTATCATGTGAGGTGGATTGAGTGGGTGGGGTAACAATTGCTTACTTCTATTCTCATTGCCTATGTATCAAAACTACCAAGCAACATCAATAGAAGTAATTTTCATTACCCACTTCCATTACCCCAAACCAAGCGGGCCCTTAATAAGTTGGTTTTTTTAACATATATAGGGTACACATCTCGTTAAGGGTTATGTTTGATTTGAAATTTGAAAACTCAAATTTGATTTTTAGTATCTGAATTTTAATACTCAATAGATTCTTCTCTACAAATACTTATAAATTTTGTGATAGTTTTTGTTTGGGGATGAAGGTGAATAAAATGTGGAATAATTATCATATTTTTTTATAAGAACGTCTCACACAATTCCCAAACGTAATACATAAAATTAGTGGGCCTCCATTGGGAAAATAAATGATGAGCTCAATTAATCATAATTAATAAACCCAATTATAATTGATAAGAGTTGTGTGGCCTGTAAACTCCAAACATTGGCTTGATCGTGCAAACTTGAAATTTAGAATATGTTTTCGGTTCCTACAAAGCTTTATTCAAGCTTCAAATATAATCTCGCTAGTGAACTCTGAGTTGTTGTCTTCTGAATTAGGAAAAAGAAAAGGAGTTGCATGAACATGTATTAAAAATTTAAATTTGACATTGTATGAGCTTCGAATCCAATTGGATATGGCCTTGAATTTTTTATTATATATAATAAAATTTATGATGTTTGAATTCGATGGGAAGTAATATAAAAAGATGATTTAGATTAATTGAAAAAAACTCCTATATCTCTTGTATACTAAAGACGAATCACTCCCAATTCATATGGTGACATTATTTCAAATTTCTGCATTTTTGTGAGAAGTTATTTATAGTATTATTATTAGTTTTTTTATTTTTTTTATTTCAGTCATTCATTATTTAGTTTTGATATTTACCTTCCATTTATCTCTTATCTATTAATATTAATTATTAATCACCCCCTATTTATGTGGTTGCTATATCTATAATCTATATAATAATGCAAAACCTCCATAAGATGATGTATCAAGTAATAAAATGATGTGGCAATGATGTGGCAAAACTACATTCTTCTATTTCAAATCTCTCTAATCTCATTCATTTAGAGTGTTATTTTGATCTCAATCGTTGATTTTATCTTCTATTTCATATAAATTGTGATCTCTCTCATTCATTTTTCACTCATTCTCGAAAACCTATTCATCCACGGTACGCATAGATTATCGTTCTTATCTCTCTCTATGTCTCTTTTTTTTTTCAGGTAATTGTTTTGATTATCAGAAGAAAATTATGTGGAAATGAATGAATGAAGGTTATATGTTTTCTACAATGAAGATGAGAACAAGATTATATGTATATCGATCTAATGCGAAGATCATTGTAAAAAGTTCATAAATTTTAGTTTAAGATTTAAATTAATGTAATTTTTCTTAATGTAAGTGATGATGATTATTCAACCACTGTATTTTAATGTTAATTCGATAAAACATTTCAAGTTGGATTAAAAAAAAAAATTTAGTGTAATATTTCTCGAACGAAATCCATTACCCTATTTAGATTATTTCATTATCTGATACTCTTACAAATGGAATACTAATACTATATGAAATAATCGTGTAATTTTTATTTGTATATCAATATTCTTGCTTTAATTAAATATAATGTGTAATTAATAATAATTAATTTTGAGACACACTTGCATAAGACCGTCTCACGATGAGACGGGGTATAAGTTGGACATTAGCGCTTTAACACTTTGGGAGGGATGGGTGTAATTTATGCTTGGTTGAACTCCGTCTCATGCATGAGACCGTCTCATATGAGTTTTTGTCATTAATTTATAGTATATTTACCAAAAATATAAAGTCAAAGTCCATTTAATTTCATAATAATTAATGACAATTAAGACATAACTAATAACAGATCTATATAAAATAAAAATCAATCACATTCTATAATAATTCTAATCATTTTTTTAATTTAAGTACATAAATATAATTATAAATCAATCATAGTAATTATATGAAATCATTTTAGAAATTTAATTAAATTTGAATGTTGACTTTTTCTCTTTTTAATTATGGACATTATTGATATTGTTGATTAATTTTAGGCGTAAATTTTTCAGCATTCATTTTTGAATATTTTTTACTTATTTTTATTAATTAAATAAACGTCAATGTTCAATGTATCAATTGGTTCCAAAAATTTAGAAAATAATACGTGAAATCTAAAATTAAAAAATTCGGCTTAATTGACTTTTTTAAATTGCAAAAATTTAAAATAACATACAATAAGTATATACGTGAATTTTATATATAAATTCCTAAAAAAAGTAAAGTGATAATTAGATGTAATAGTTTTTTAATTTGTTTACGTATAATAAATATATATTAGGAATATTAATTTACTTTTATATAATGATATGTAAATATTAAAAAAAAATCATGAAATCAAGACATAATTAATAACAAATATATATTAAATATAAAATTAATCACATTCTATAATCATGTCAATCATTTTTAATTTACGTAAACAATATAATTTTAGACCTAAGAAAGTAATAACTTAATTCTCTCAATTATATATAATTATATTTCGTAATTTTTTACACATATATATGTGTGTGTGTCTTTAATAGTTTCTTCACACACTTATACATGATTATAATTCTCTATAATGATATAATTAATTATTTAAAATTATATGATTTAAGAAAATAAATATTGCGTCGTTTTAAAAAGACTCGACCAAATCCAAACATTATCTAAAAATATGATTTAAAGATATTAATATTTTTCAAATTATGGATCAACGATTAAATTAAAATATGTTCAAAATTTAAAATTTAAATATAGCTTTAAAGTAGAAAAAAATAAGTATTTTTTTAAGAATTATATACCGATAATTACACATCAAAATATATCACGACATCAAGTAGTTTTTTTTTTTCAGAATCATAGGTTAATATTAAGTTGATTTTTTCTATATATATGTTTAATTATATTTAATATCTAATTAATGATAATTAATTATAAATTAATACCAAACATACAAAGTCAAAGTACATTTAATATCATAGCATTAACTACTACCAAATTCTAGTATAACTTAGAAAAATATTGTACGTTATGTCATAAGTTTGAATATTTATGTTAATAAAATAAATATGAGGGGATAATTATTATGTATAATTTAGAATGATCATTTACAATTTACTACCAATCAAAAGAAAAGGTGCAACTTAATTAAATATAGACTATAAATGTACAAAAATAACCACGACTACAAGATATAATTTCTAAAATTGTCTTTTATATATCTATAAATTACCAAACTCATTTCTCAAGACAAAAAAAATCTCGCTCCTTAATTTCTTTTTCACCATTATTGTCTGTCATTTCTTTCTTAAAAAATTATAGAGTTTCATCGTTTTGCTTAGTTAAAAAGTTATAGAGATTCTCATTGAAGATTGATTTATAGGGTACCTTCACATTTTATTTTTTTACGTATGTGCAATTTATTTGTTTATGTGCAAATTTGTTCTATTCATAAGAATAAAATATTGCACATGTTGAACATATTGAAAAAAATTGAATATTACCAACAAAAAATTATTGCTGCATTTTTTTTGTTTGTGCAATTTTTTTTTTGTGCAAACTTGTTCTATTCATAAGAACAAAATATTACATATGTTGAACATATGAAAAAAAAAATTAAACATTAAACTTTTTTGTGCAAAATTGTTATATTTATAAAAACAAAATATTGCACATGTTGAACATACGAAAAGATAATTGAACATTACCCACAAAAAAATTGCACGCAATTTTGTCTAAAATAATTGCAGAAAATTAAGCATATGTAATACAATTTTGCACATACTCTAAAATAATTGTATATGTGCAAAAATATTGCAGAAAAATATATTTTAAATATACAATTAGACTCTATTAACAATGAAGGATATAATATGACAACATATAAACACATAATTAGAAACAAAAAAAATCAAAACTATTAAACTTTAAAGTAATTCTACATTTTTTAACCTTCCTTTGTGTTTCAAAATAATATAACAAACAACTGAATACAAACAACTCATTAGATAATGTGCAAAAAATCATTTTCATCATTATTATATATATATATTTATATATATTTAGGCCATCTATTAAATGATTTCGAAATTTAAAAAGAGGGTGAAAGAGTGTGTATTTATGTTATGTGAGAGAGATAACAATTTTTTTTTCTCAAATTAAAGTTAGTATTCAATAAGGGCACAAACGATTGTTTTACAACTATTTTGTATCTAATAGAAATGCAAAAAAGAAATTAGTATCTATTAATAATAGACACTTAGAAGTAGTATGTATTAGTAATTATTTCAATAGGTATTATTCTAAAAATAAAAAATATTAACGTCACAAGAAGACTATTTATATTGCACGCTACGCCATAATATTTGTTATTTTATAAGTAATCAAAATCACTGCCAGAAGTTATACATAATATTTATATTAACATAAATTCCTTAAATGCTAACAAATTTTAGTATAGCTTAGAAAAAATGTTGCACGTTACGACATCAGTTTCGATATTTATGTTAATAAAACAAATATATTAAAAAAATTGAAAATATTAACGTCACAAGAAGATTATTTATGTTGCACGTTACATCATAATATTAGTCATTTTATAAGTAAATGAAAATCGCTGCCAGAAGTTATCTATAATATTCATATTATCACAAACTCTGTGAAATTTTTTTCATAAATGAAATTCATTAAATTACACTTATAAATTGATATCATAAAACGTGTCAATCGAACATTATAATAATTATAAAATATCATAACATTAAACCGATACCATATAATTTAAAAAAAACGTTACATCATCAATTTGGATAATTTTTTTAAAATAAATAATTCAGAAAATAAAAAAATGTTAACGTCTACAAGCAGAAATTTGTTGCACCTTACGCTATAATATTTGTCATTTTATATCCAAAAATTGATCAATTTAAATTTATTTATGTTAATAAAATAAATATAATTCAGAAAAAAAAATGTTAACGTCTCAGACAGAATATTTATATTGCACGTTACGCCATTATATTTATAATTTTTTAAAAGTAACCCAAAAAAACGTAGTATTTATATTATCTGCCAACAGTTATCCATAATATTTATATTATCACAAATTCTTTAAATGATTACTTATCTTTTCTTGTTCAGATTAATCGCATCAATTTAAAAAATGTTGACGTTACATCACCATTTTGAATATTTATCTTTAAAATAATAAAAATAAAAAATGAAAATTTAAAGCTACACCACAATATTTTTCATTTAAAAATAAAAATATAAACGTTATCCATAATATATATTATTTAAATGCTACCATACTCTAGTATAGCTCAAAAATATTTACGTCATCAGTTTAGATTTTATAACAAATAAATTAATTAAAAAATTTAAAAATGAATCAAAAGTAGATTATTTTTTTTAAAAAAAATTAAAAAAAATTCAAAATGAATTTTTATGTTATTAAAAGTCATTTTATAATAAATGAAAAGCTAATTTTAATAGGAATATATCACAAATTTAGTGAAATTTCCCCTTATAGCAAATTTTCATTTTGTTAAGTATTTTCGAAAAATTTAAACTAAAATTTGATTTTTTTTAAAGCAATCTATTATAAATTTTGCACGTTACATCATTTTAAATAAAAATTTAATAAAATAAATATAATTCAGAAAATTATAATTAATCACAGACATATTATACACGTTACGCCATAATATTTGTCACTTAACCAAAAAATAGTTATTTCCATAAAAATATTATCACAAATTCTTTAAATGCAAAAGCTTTAAAAAAAGTTGACGTTATGTCATTAGTTTGAATATATAAAATAAATCAAATTTAAAAAAATAAAAAAAACGTCACAAGAAAAATTATCTCAATAATATTTGTCAATAAATAATTTGGACATGAATATAATCTTTTTTTTTTAAAAAAATTAATGAATTTAAGTTATTAAAGATAATGAGCTAATTTTAAGGAATATATGAATTTAGTGAAATTTCCCCTTATAGCAAATTTTCTTTTTGTTCAGTTTTCAAAAATTTAAACTAAATTTGATGATATTTATTACCATTATAGTATTTACGCATCATTTTAAAAAATTTAAGTCAACCCAATATAATTATGCATATAATAAGTACATAATTGCACTTAAATAGTATTTTAAAAATATGTGTATACCGTCAAAATGAAGGACTAAACGAACAAATCAAAATAAAAAACTCTATTAGTAATATAAAGGGATATAATATTAAATATTAAAAAGTGTGTATGATATTTTGGTATATTTTGAAAATATTACGTCTTATTATAAGAATCCTAAAAGGTGTGCATATAAAAAAAAACAACACCAAAAAAAAATTTATTCAAAAATTTTAAAATTGTGTATACTAGTGATCTTATATTTAACGTAGTTAAAACTTGATCTAATAAGATAAAATTAAAATGTAGTGAAAAATGGGAATGAAAAAATTATTTATTCAATCAAGTAACTAGTGATCTTAATTTAAGAAAAACTTGATCTAATAAGATAAAATGACCCTTGATGGGAATGATGGAATTCATTCACAAAAGGCAAATAGAATAACATTGATGCTACTCACTAAAGTTTGGATGTAAAGCAAATGGAGCAAATGGTATTTCACTTTTCCTCAAACTTGATCTTCGACCAATGCAGTGTATTTATAAAATTTGGGAATCAATTGCATTGTCCTATCCACTCGGTTTTGATAGCCTTGAAACTCTCCACCATCAACACTATGATCTTGGTGTAACCACTCATGATCTTTCTATTCCCACTCATCCACAATGCAATTGTCTGACAGTCGAATTGTCATCAACCTGCAATGTAGGAAATATAGAAAGACACATAAATTAAAACGGAGTCAGGGTTAGAAAAAATTAAAAATTTATGATATTATATAGAATGTTGTCCAACATGTGGAACAATATCCGTGCAACATCAATAAATATATATTATTATTTATTTATTTTATTTCCTATCCCTTTTAAACTAGGGCTTTAAATTACTTTCCTTTAGATTCTGCAACATTACACGCAGCGACCTCCCTACGCCTTCAGATCTCACGCGCCATCCCATCCCACCCTACTGTAAATTGGTTGCTGCACCCATCATCATGTCTCTTTTGCCGTCGTCAGTCTTCCCATGTCTCTCTTTTCAGCTGACATCGATGCCCACTTCCCCTCTCGTCATTACTCGCCGTCCCCATTCATAAAGGTGAAAAATTAGCTATATCTTTTACAGCTTCATGTCTGGAACATAATATTATATATATATATATATATATTTTGAAAGATATATGTTAAGATTTATGTATGTTATTGTGAAGATATATTAATTTTGTGAAGATTATAGGAGAAAACCCTAGTAGACCTAACACATTTAATTTGGACTTTACTTTTGTGAAGATTTTGGTATTTGAGTTGAATGAGAAAGTTGATATTTCGTACAAAATTATATAGAAACCAACAAGAAGAAAAATATGGGGGGAGGGGAGGAACCTGACATGTTCACGGGGCGGGACGGGTTTGGCACGTCCCAGATCCGCCACGTTGTCGGCCCTATTACTAAGCAATGGGTGAACTAAATATATTAGTGAGCATGGATAGTCGCGCCCTAGCATTAAATGCTACCGAATTCTAGTACAACTTAGAAAATGTTGCATGTTACAACATCAACTTTGAATATTTATGTTAATAAAATAAATATAATTCAAAAAATTGAAAATGTTAATGTCATAGGCAAACTATTTATGTTGCACGTTACGCCATAATATTTGTCATTTTATAAGTAATCGAAAATCGTTGCCATAATTTATCCATAATATTTATATTATCACAAATTCTTTAAGTGCTATGGAATTCTAGAATAGCTTAGAAAAAACGCTGCACGTTATGTCATCAGTTTGGATATTTATGTTAATAAATTAATATAATTCAAAAAATTGAAAATATTAACGCTACTAGTAGATTATTTATGTTGCATGTTATGCCATAATATTTGTCATTTTATAAGTAATCGAAAATCGCTGCCAAAAGTTATCCATAATATTTATATTATCACAAACTCTCATGTGAAATTTGTTCAGATTATAAAATTGATATCATTACACTTATAAAATGATATAATTACTCTAATAAATTAATACCCGTAACATTTAATATCTTATATTAGTTTATAAATATAACAGTATCAATTGATAAGTGTTATAATATTATTTTATAAGTGTAATGATATCAATTTCATAATGTGAACAAATTTCACTGGATACTTACTCATGTTATAAACCCCCCAAAACCTTCAACTTTTATTCCAAATATGTGAAAAATAAAATTATATTATAAATAAAAATATAAAATAATACACCTCACCAACTAATAATTATAAAATAATAAAACATCAGTTTTGATTTGATATAAAGTTTCATCCACCTATATTTCTCCATCTCTAATCAAACACATATTACTATTCCAACAATCTTTTTTCTACTTCCAATTTCGTCCCAGCCACCATCATCTCTTTTCTTTCCAAATAGAGTCTAAATATATAAGATTATCCAATATTCGAACCAAAAGAGACCGTGAATCGCTCTTAGGTGCAAAATAGGAGCGACTATTACTATTAGATGCTAACATTTTCTATATTACCAGGAGCACCTACTCTTCAATGGACTAAATCACCGAAGTATACCAACGTATAAACCCAATGTCAATAACCACTCACAATAAAATCATATCTTAAAGAAAACCCCAATAAAATTATAAAAGCCCCAATATGATCGGGTTAATTGCACGAACTCTATTTAGATTTGAAAATATCGTGCGAAATCCACTAATGATTTGAAAATTGCACGCAACCTCTCAATGGTTTATTAAATCAAAGCAAAGTATTGTATACACCAGGTGCACCTATAATTCAGATGTATTTTTAAAACATGCAATTTATTTTCTTGAAGCATTCGACTTGTTTACACTAAACAAGTTGAACGTTTCATGAAAATAAGTTGCACATATAAAAAATTGCTCTTGAATTGCACGGTGCACATAATACACATGAAATCAACTCTTAAATCAAGCTAATTATCCCTTTTTTTATAAACGAATTAACTATTTTATACTCCCTCCGTCCCGGTATAATTGTCTAATTTCTTTTTGTTGTTTTGTTTAAGGAATAATAATAAAATAATAAAAATGAAGGGTGATTTTGGGTATTGGGAGAGAGAAAAAAAGAGTGTGGAGTAATGAGTGAAGTAGTGAGTGACATTTTTTATAATATTGCGTAAAAAAATGTGAGGATAAAAATTATATGCAGTGGATTTACTTTTTCCTTTTATGAAATAAGAAAGTTATAGTGCGACGTTCATAAAAGAAAAGCGAAACATCTCCAAACCGGGGATTGCCATTAACCCCAATAATTCGAGAAATATCATCTGGAAAAAGTGCATGAAAAATGTACGAGGGACGACGATATATATGCGGCCACCATCACATGAAATACATAAACCATTGCCTCCTGCAAACCAAAGAATTAAAAGCTACTGCAAATTTGAATTATAAATTCACTGTTGCATGAGAATACGGTGTTGCTTCTTTGATTTCTCTCAAGATTGAAGCGAGTTAACCTAATCATGGCGTCTGGAACGACGTCGTTGCTGCTGATAGTATTGGAGGACGACTCTTCCAGTGATACTCCAGCAGACGCGGTGATATTCGTCGGAATCAGCCTCGTTTTGGGGGTAGCGTGTCGCCACGCGCTCAGGGGCACGCGCGTGCCCTACACTCTGGCATTGCTTGTTCTTGGCTTTGCACTTGGCGCCTTGGGTATGCTTCTATTTCTGTATTCTTAATTTAAGTCTGGACTTGACTTTTTTCTGCAATTTACTTGTAATCATGGAGGGATTTAAGGGGGGTGGGATTTTTAAGATTTTCCGATATATATTTAGAAGATTTTAATTTATAGGGATTCGACTTTGAATTTTTACCATGCATGATGTCATAATACAGTGAGTTTGGCATGAAATCCTTGATTAGTCCTGCTTGAAATGATTACTTGTTGGGTGTTTGTGTTATTGTGCAAATGGAAATTTTGTTTTTGACCTTTTATTATCAATTATCTGGACAAGGTGGGAGAGTAAGAAGGAATGTAGATCTGTAGTTTTGTGAAAATGCTGGATCAGAGAACCTGATTAATTGATCTACCAGACGTCGCAAATAAATACCATTGTTTTTCCGGAATATCTAAATAACGTGGCGAATGTAGAATCTCAGTTATTGATTTTCGAAGTTAATGTAAGGGCCTAGTTGATTTAAATACTCACCTTAAGTTTTCTGATTAACAAAATCATCTTGTGTGATAGTAAAGGAAGTATTAGGTGGTTGTTGTTCCATTGTTACATATGATTGCTAGGTTAGAGATACTGGTAAAACATGCCTCAGGTCCTCAGTGCAAGCCACACCCAAGCTGGACTAGGGATTAGTAGTGCTTTAAGCTGTATCTTGATAAGTTTTTGTTCTATTTATGGCAATTTTAAAACAATTTTTACTTGTCAATTTGGCAAATTGGATTGTTTTTCTCTTTTCTTGTACCAAGTAGTAGTTCGGGGAAGCAAATAGGCTATTGTATTGATTCAACATTAACAAGTAAACTGTTATTATCTGTATGTCTCATGCTGATGAAATTTCTCATGTTAAATATAATCTTCATTTCATGCTTATCTGCTTATTCTTCTTGGCACAATCCATCAAGGATAAGATTTTAGTCAAGTTTTCAGATTTTAGTGCTTTGCTTGCAGAATATGGAACACATCATGGGTTGGGAAAGATTGGTGCTGGGATTCGTCTTTGTAAGTCTATTCTAACTTTTCTTTTAAGTTTCCAAAACAGGCTGTTTTCATACAGTTTTTAGAAAGGAAATTTGTTATATATTTCTATAAATTATGTTATTAAAATAAGGTGCCTTGATTCTCTTTGGCTAGGGGCTAATAATGATCCTGATCTTCTCTTGGCTGTGTTCCTTCCTGCACTTCTTTTTGAGAGTTCATTTTTATTGGAAGTGCACCAGATAAAGGTTCTTTTTCTTAACTTCTCTGTTTATTGTGTATATTTATCTTCCATGCTTTCCTGATCACTCTGTCTCTCTAATGTTATGGATCTTTTTGTATAATTGTATGCAAAGAAGTAAATTCTTTGTTTTTGTTTCCTTCTAATTTATTTTGGGGTTCATTCAATTTCATTCGTCTTTCTTATCACCTCAATTTCTTTCCATTTCAATTACATTTCTTACATTGCAGGTCCGTTTCCGTATATGTATACAAACACAAACCCATATATATACAATTGTACAATTTTAATAAACAATGAAAACTCAATGCTGTAGCCTGTGGGTAACATGCTTTTTCGCCGGTTGCGATTGAGGATATAAATAGACCACTTGAAATTATCGGAGGCCCATCCTGATATACCTACCCAACATGCTTCTAATTTTTTACTTTATACTTGAATTTGCTTCAAATTCTAGTGTTAGACTTTTATACTTCTTCCACCTTAATTCTCAGTTTCTTTTAAGGCTCTTTTCCAAATAAATAAAGAAGTCTTGTGTATGCTTATTATATTTCATACTTATACAGAAACTGATTACCAATTGCTGAACCAATTTCCAATTTCATTGATGTCCAAACTCTTATGATAGAAGCCTAAACTTATACTTGGATGAGTTCCTGCGCTACATTCCTATGTGTCTTTATTTTTTTCAATCTGTTCCAGTGCCTGCCTTATGCTGCCACATAACTTTTCCGCATTTAACTTTAGGTCTTTAATTATTTTTCACACTGGTTCTAAGTTATAACTCAATTTCATTTAATTTTGTTGAGGTTTTTTTTTTTATTGAGATCCTATAGTAAATTGGCATTTTTTTGGCTTTTCCCCATTCAATACAGAGGTGTATGATGCAAATGTTTCTACTTCCTGTTCCTGGAGTACTCATTTCAACCTTTTTTCTTGGGGCTGCTTTAAAGGTTTGCGGATCTTGCTTATCTGCCGTTGACCTTTTGTTTTCCGTTATTCTGAATATCAAGAAACTGTAGCTTGTATTTCCGTATAACTGGAGCTGGAATACGTCTCTATTGCTGGGCGGTCTACTCAGTGCTACTGATCCTGTGGCTGTTGTTGCCCTCCTGAAAGAACTGGGAGCAAGCAAAAAATTGAGTACTATAATTGAAGGAGAGTCCTTGATGAATGATGGGTATAAATCAATTAATAAATACATGTTATAATAGCAGACTAGTTAGATGTTTTGGAATGTGTAGTTGGTTAACTTAGAATTGGAGATCCTTTGATTTATTCATCTGGAAATCTAATTTTACCTGGCAACTGTGATTTCAGGGCAGCAATTGTTGTTTATCAGTTGTTTTACCAATTGGTTCTTGGCTGGAGTTTTAACTGGGGAGGCATAATCAAATTTTTGTCACAAGCCACCCTGGGAGCGTATGTGCATGTACTTTATCAAAAGAAATATGTGGCCAACATAGATTTCTAATTGCTGTTTTCCACAATACAGTGTAGCTCTGGGTCTAGCTTTTGGAATAGCATCTGTCTTGTGGCTGGGATTTATATTCAATGACACAGTCATTGAAATCTCTCTGACATTTGCTGTGAGCTACGTGGCCTTCTTCACAGTATGTACCTTGCTAAACATATGACGTTCTATTATGAGCTCTTCGTTCTGGAATTAATCAGGTGTGGTATATCACAAGTGTAGGATAATGACTTAAGATTACAAGAATTCTCCGTCAACCCACATATTAGCCAAATTATATCATATAAAAGGGAACCTTACATCTGCAACATTGTGTTTTTAATGTGAACTACACAGTCTCAGATAATAACCTCCAGTTTTGTGATTTTTGGTTTGACATTTTTCCCCTCATCTTGTTATTATAATTTAATCTCAGGATGCTTTGATCACTGTTTAGAAACGGTGGGTGCAAAACATTGCTAAGCTGTTTGTTGAAATGCATCATCAGATAAATGACAACTTTTGGGATTATGAGATGCAAATGCTACTTGCAGGACTAGAACATGCAACTATGCATAAGTAGTTGATTGTCAGATGAACCATTTTTTTTTTTGGTTCGTCACCATTTAAGATTTGAATTTATGCAAATAAAGATTTCTGGAATTGTTTATTCTTATATGCACAGAAAACGTCAAACAGTTCATGTATGATTTCCTCATAATAAGTGCACATTTTAATTGTGAATTTCATTAATTTTATGATGGATAAATGATAAATCAACATATATTCATTTTTTTTCCTCTATACAGGCTCAAGAAGGACTTAATGTTTCTGGAGTTTTGACTGTTATGACTTTGGGGATGTAGGCTTGTTTATTTCCCTAAGATTGACAATACCAATTTCATTAAAGGCTGGGCTGACATGTGATGCATGGACAGGTTCTACTCTGTTGTGGCTCGGACCGCTTTTAAGGGTGAAAGTCAGCGAAGCTTGCATCATTTTTGGTATACTCTTCGGTTATAGTTTCTGCGTTCTATTCATGCTTTAAAAACATTGTGCCATTCTTTTATTTCTCTATCCCCAAAATCTAGTTCATCTTTTATAATTACCAAATCTGACTGGAGCTGACCTATTTTATAAAGCAGCAATTATATGGATGAATATTACTGTGAATCACAGTTAGATACTGTCAATCCCCAATTTTTACCAATGATGCATAATCAACACATCACGTATAATATATACCAGTGAACAATTCAAGTCTTACTAACCACTGTAGAGAAAAAAGTGTAAACAAATCATACCTCAAACGAATGTCGTGGATGCAAATGGATGCAATGAAATAACTTTAATTCTCATTGCTGTGGCTATGTCCTTGCGTTATAAGATTTCAATAGTGGGTTTCTCATAAAATATAACGAGAAAAAATACGAGATTTATATGCCTATAATATACTCAAACTTATATCATGTATAAAAGTTTCAGAAAATTATGAGATGTATAGATATTGTTGCTTATAATGCTAGTACATTTTTAAGAGGTTTTTTTTTTTCAGGGAAATGGTTGCTTATATTGCTAATACATTAGTCTTCATCTTAAGGTAAGAACGAGTTTTAGAATTGCCGTGTCTATTCTGAACCTCTTTTATGCCAATTTTTTTGTGTTCTGCCCCATGCCATCACTTTGCAAGTGGCCAACATGAAATTCAATAGAACAACTCATTTTCAGATCAAAGTAAAACACTTTCTATAGTGTTGAAGTTTTTCACCGTGATAATAGTGTGTGGCATGTATTCCTAGTTTTTCTCATATCTCATTCTTGATTATCTTTTTGCATGGTTAGGAATTTTCATGAACATCTTACTTAGCTTGCCCATTGCAGAAAACTTAACCAACGCACAGTGATCCTAATGACCTTTTTGTCATTGCAGTGGAGTAGTTATAGCTGAAAGTGTTCTCAAAAGCAGCAGTTTATTTAAAGCCCATGGTAAACTAATTTTTTACTCTTAAAATGTTAACAAAATAAATGGTTGAAGCTTTGTTTCCAATCTCCAAAGTTGTTTTAATGTTTGAGCATCTTGGTACTTAAGGCAATAATTGAACTTTCATAGCTTATGCTGGAGTTATGTGTTTCTATCCATTGTTTTTGCACTTGTATTCTTATAGGTTATTGCAAATAACATCCCAATCCCGAAATTCTAATATTTTCACTTGGTACTTGTGCCTATTATTTTAATAATTATGTAAAGATAATGAATATAAAAAATTCTGGGAACCGATATGGGGAAGGTTTGACTAGCATAAATCTGAATGTTAGATTTGGAAAAAAGATTAACATAAGCAATATACGTCAATCCCTTGCCAAGTTCCTCCTTTATGAATTCCCTAACCGCCTCAACATGCCTTGTTTGATTATATTGCATCTGATTATGTGTACGCACAATACAGGTCACAAATTCATTGATATCGTTTTCCCTTCCCAATTGACTTTTCGATATTCTATTATGACCCTAAGCTGTAGGAGCTCACACATTTTTGAAGCCCTTGCTCTAAATTTTGATTCACACTTTATCTCGATACCGCATTTTGGATATTAACTTCTCTATGGCTAGGTTTTGTCCCAATAAGATATAATATTAATAACACATTTTATGGATTTGAACGAGCATATTGCAATGTAATTTAATTTTATGTGATATTTGGTGTTTTTTAAATACATCCAAGAGTCTAGTTTTTGCACTTTGTCTTTTCGTTTGAAAAATTAATACGTGCAAAATATACGTCAAACAATCTATTATTTGAGCTTCCTTGATTGTCTGTTAGATTGTGCATCACTGTTAAGCTTTCTGCAGGTCATTTGAACCAACTTCACATCTAGATTAATGTTCTCAACTTATATACATTAACTTTTTTTTTTCTCACAGATCATTCTTGGGGTTATCTATTCCTTCTATATGTGTTTGTTCAAGTTGCTAGGCTTGTTGTGGTTGGAGTTTTATTCCCATTCCTGCGCTATTTTGGTTATGGCTTGGACTGGAGAGAAGCTATTATTCTTGTCTGGTCTGGTCTGCGTGGGGTTGTAGCGTTGGCACTTTCACTTTCTATAAAGGCAAGTTTCTGTATCCTCTTACTTTAGTGAATCTCTCTATTCTCACATTTGGCTTTGTATTTCAACTTTCTGTTGTTTTTCCTATCATATTCTGTAGTTCTACTCATATAATTTGCTTACTTTTGGTTTGTGAGATAAGGGTCAACAAGTGGAAAAAACTTGGACCTGAAGGCAAGCATAAACATATTCATTGATTTATCAATTGGAAGATTCAGCTGACATACTTTGTTATTCGATTCACTTCACAGGATTTTAAATAATATTTACTAATTGTGAGGACCAGTAAAGCGTTTCTTTCAGGTGTTTCTAAACTGCATGTACCAAAACTTGTTCAGGATGCTTTAGGCGATCTAGATTGGAAACTTAGCTGTTAAGGAAGTGGGGAATGCTCTTGAAAAAAATGGGAACTTGGGAGATTTTAGAATTAAGAGGCAAGGACACTATAGGGTATGCCATCAGAGGAGATGATGAAAGATATTCTGTGTGTACTGATCAAGTGAGAAGATGAAAGAAATTCTGTGTGTATTGATAGAAAAAGAGTTGCATACTTTTACTATTATGGTCACTAGTCTAGGAAAAAACCTACCAACTCTAGGAAAGAATCAAGCTCCTATAATCAATCTCTAATTAACGATATACATTTAATTAAATAACAGGGTGCAAATGGACTTTTACCCGGGAGCCAAGCTGACCACACAATGTTTTACAGAAACTCTGGAAACTGTATATTGGCTGTTCTCATTGTGGATGTGGATGTTATAATAATGACAGATAACTAAAGGGAAAAGCTTGCATTTGAATTTGAGACCAAAGATTTAGGAGTTTTAAAATACTTAATAGGGATTGAATTAGCAAAATTAAGTATGTCCTAGACTGACTTATTGAAACAGGCATATCATTGGCTGCAAGATAGCTGAAACCCCAATCGAGCCCTACCTGAAATTTTCACCTGCTGAAACCAAATGCGTGAAAGAGAGAGACAAATGCCAAATGTTTGTGGATAAGGTCAATCATCTACCACATACTTGAGTCTTGACCCGACATAACTTTCACTGTGAGTGTGGTGAGCCACTTTTGCACTAACCTGCCTGAAAATACTTTGTACTGCCAATTCTTAGGTACTCAATAGAACACCTTAGAGGGATTTCTCTTTAAGAAACAAGTATGTCTTCAGATTGACGCCCACAAAAAGGCAGAATGGGCAGACGGTCAACTTCAGGATATTAAAGTCTACTGTGACAACAAAGCTGCAACTTCTGTTGCTTGCAACTCAAAGCTCCGTGATAGAATGAACATGTTGAAGTGGACAAACATTTCATCAAGAGAATCTTGATAACGGAATAATTAGCATGCCTTATATAGCAGCAGAACAAGTTTTAGATGTTCTGGCAAGGGGTTGTATAAAAAGCAATTTGAAAGTTTAGTTAGCAAGCTTGCCATGGAGGACATCTTCATGCCAGCTTGTAGGGGGTCTTGGGAAAAAGGGAAATAAGTTGAAGTTTCTTTGGAGGAGTAAATCAAGCTGTTGGTTAGAATTGCTGATCTCTAGGAGTAGATAGGTTATTTAAGTTAGGAAAGTCAACTAAATCCCTCTTGTCATGGCATTCCTAGCAACTATAATGAATCCATTTATTTATCTCTTTACAGAGCTAGAGATTGCACTATATGTGTGTGTGCTTGTATCATTTTCTGTAAGGCAGCAAGGTGAAAACCACTCCCTTGTCTCATCTTTCTACTAAGCTTTTTAGTTTGTCAAGCACTTTGGTGGTTGTATGCAAAATACATTTTCTGGGATTTCTGTCTAACGTTGCTATCGGAATTTGTTTATCACCTAATTTTGGTATTTATTGGTTTTTCAGCGTACCAGTGACAAGTCACCTTATATCAGTTCCGATACTGGGACATTGGTATGTCAAGTCAAATGATATTGATCAACTATTAAATTCGCTAATATGCCACGTAGAATACACATAATGTACTCAGTTATATGATCATACAGCTTTTGTATACTTGTATATATGAATGTGTCTGTGTATATTGCATGAGTTATAACCTATAATACAACATACTTTCTTGATTTTGCAGTTTGTTTTTTTAACTGGTGGAATTGTATTCCTTACGCTTATTGTGAATGGATCGACAACACAGTTTCTTTTACATCTTCTTAAGATGGATAGTTTATCGGCACCAAAGGTACAATTATCACGATCTATGTGTTAATGAGCATATCTACAGTTTAAAACTTTGTTAGTAATTAGTGTAATGTAGATTAGATATACAAGGCCACATGCAAGGTCCAGTATGCAGCAGCTTTAACTATCATAGGTCAAATGATGCTCAATGTTCTCTGCAGCACCACAAGATTCCATCCTTTGCATCCATTTTTATTCTGATCAGTATTTATGAATTCATCGAAGAACTAATTTAGATGGGATGCTTTTTCACCTTAGTGAATCTGCAGCTTGTAATTGTTGACAAGGTGGAAAACACGACTTCTTTTAAAAAATACCTTGCTTGTTACAGGCTCTTCCTGTCATGTTCAAGACATATTCCAGAACCTATCTTGTTTGAGAACATACCTCACACAACTTTAGTAATAGTAATTCTAGGTAAATCTATTCTTGGATCCCATTTATATATTTCTTCAGTGTGTGCCCAGTTTATATATTTTGTCTTTACTGGGTAGCTCTGGCCATTCATAGTACTAGAATCAATCCATCCATATCACTAACGTTTTCCAATATTTTGCTCTCTCACTAAATTAAACTGTTTTAGAAGGTGAGCAAAGGATTTTAGGATTTCTCATACTAATTTTGTCGGACTATTTTGTAATTTAACAACTGAGAAATGTTCACATAAACATATCTCCATTGTATGTGTCAATGCATGTGCATAATTAACATATTTTGCTTATAACATTGTATGGCAGAGGAGAATGCTGAATTACACAAAGTATGAAATGTTGAACAAAGCACTAGAGGCTTTTGGTGATCTCGGGGATGATGAAGAACTAGGACCTGTGGACTGGCCTACTATTAAAACATACATAACAAGCCTAAATGGTGTGGATGGTAAACGGATGCATCGTCATTCTTCATCTGAAAATGATGATAATCCTGACCATATGAATTTAAAAGATATCCGAGTGCGCTTCTTAAATGGCAAGTATTTATGACCTTTATCTGCATAATTGTTCAAATTATGATAGCTGACTGTTTATTTTTTTTTTTTTTCTATCTGTATAAGTTGATATTTGTAATTCCTGTAACCACAATATTTACACTAAAACAGCTGAATCACCACCACAGTTGAATGACTCTCCAGGAAATGAATTTAGTGTCATTTGAATTAATTCTTGTCTAACAAACTTTTGCATGTTTTTGGTATTAACTAGTGATAATGTAATTACAGGTATTCAGGCAGCTTACTGGGTCATGATTGATGAGGGAAGGATCACTCAAACTACGGCCATTCTTCTTATGCGGTCTGTTGATGAAGCAGTTGACCTGGTATCTCAAGAAGCACTATGTGATTGGAAATGTCTAAAATCTTATGTGAACATCCCAAATCACTATAAGTTTCTCCAATCAAGCATTGTCCCTCAAAAGCTTGTTACATACTTCACTGTTGAGAGATTGGAGTCTGACTGCTACATCTCTGCTGCCTTTCTCCGTGCATAGAACTGCAAGACAGCAACTACATGACTTCATTGGTAAGAATCTCTGCTCCTTATTTTTCAAATTATGGAAACTTTGTTCTGTATTACAGTCATAATCATTTAGTTTCCTTATACACCTATTTTCGAATGAAAACTTGCAACTCTCATGATAGGATTGAATGGGTGTGCTTGCACGAATGAAGTTTTGTAGTCAAGGATCAACTTAATGTGATAAGTTTGGTTTTGCTAGGAATTAATAACGTAGTTAGATTTGTTATAATGCTCAGGTCCTGTTTTTTGTTCCGTTTAGTGCATTTATTGTACTTCCAGTTTTACGTTTCTCAACAGCATTATATGATGATATTTTAAGTGAATATTAAGAGGAACTGTTCTCTAATTAGCTAGTGCATTGTAAGTATTTCTGAACTAGTGATACATCATTACCTTGGCTTATGTAAAATTGTTGGTTATACATACAGAAGATAGAAAAATGATAATTTTGTCGAAAATCTGTTAATTAAATTTTTTTTTCTGTGTTTTAATTATCAGAAAAGGCAAAAAACAGAATTTGAAAATGATATTAAAGATGGCGTTAATTGTTGTCGCCTATTTTCTAAACTGAAGTTTGGGGCATTTTCTGTTTTCATGTTTTTTTTCTTTTTAATATTTAATTCCTAATCCATTTCCAAAAACAAAAAATCTTGTCTATTATATATTTCTTACATATGCATCAATAATGTAGGAGACAGTGAAATTGCAACCGTTGTGATTAGGGAAAGTGAGCTGGAAGGCGAAGAAGCAAGAAAGTTTCTCGTAGATGTTCGTCTTTCATTTCCTCAGGTATGTAGACAATAAATTGTTACCACCTCCGTCCCAACGCTTTGTTCACAGTTACTTTTTTCTCGTGTCTTAGCGAGCGATTTTTTATTAGTATTTGAAATAATAAAGTAATTTTTAAGGAGACATATAATAGAGGAGATATAGATCTATCATACCCCTTCTTAAAAGTCACTTTATCATTTTAAATACTAATAAACAACTCGCTCGCTAAAACACGAGAAAAAATGTGGTGTGAAGAAAGAGTTGGAACGGAGGGAGTAACATATAGTACATAGCAATGCTGCATGAAATATACAGTTGGTGACAACTAAAGGTGCTGCGTGTTGTGAAAACAAGACAAGTTACATTCGCAGTCCTCAATCGTTTGATTGATTATATTCATAATCTTGAGAAGATTGGATTGTTAGAAGAAAAAGTGACGAGCCGTCTTCATGATGCTGTCCAGGTAAATTATGCTCATTTATTTTGTGGTGCTTATCCATTTTTTAATATTTTTTGTTTGAAAGTTGTAAATAATAAGATTTGATCAATCATTCAGACTGACTTGAAAAAGCTCTTAAGAAATCCACCAATAATGACAATGCCGAAAATACGGGATCTGATATCAACCAATCCACTACTGGGGGCCCTACCAGCCGTGGTGCGTGAGAAAGTTGCAGGATCTACGAAAGAAATGATGAAAATGTCTGGAACAACTCTTTACAGGGAGCAATCAAAGGCAGCTGGTATCTGGTTAATATCGAACGGGGTAGTGAAGGTATCAAGCTATTATATTTACTATAAAACAAGGGTTAATTGCATAATAAATCACGACCTTTTCACATTTTCTCAATTACTATAATATTTGTATTTAGAATTTGCAACCTTTCAAATTGTTTCAATTCTATCACGTGACTATAAGGCAAGTTCTGTTGGCATAAAGTTAAATCTCACCCTACTTAAAAACCCAAAACAAAGACACGCCTTACTACTTATCAGGTTTTCAAAATCACCTAGATTTCAAAAACCGATTTTTAAAAGTCACTTAAAAGTTAAAACCCAAAACAACCATCACCTTATTCTGACTAA
Source organism: Stenogyne calaminthoides (assembly GCA_037126765.1). NCBI lineage: Eukaryota > Viridiplantae > Streptophyta > Magnoliopsida > Lamiales > Lamiaceae > Stenogyne > Stenogyne calaminthoides. The sequence continues at coordinate 31,322,650 of JBBCBC010000018.1, read as the reverse complement.
TGAATGTCGGTGCTGGGCAGTTGTCAAGTAAAGAACCAGGTCGGAAGCCTTCGCTGCACCCAACTTTTACTCATGGAAGTACCCTGGGTTTGTATGAAATCCTTGCTGAAAAGCCATACATCTGTGACATTATTACTGATTCTGTGGTACTCTGCTTCTTTATAGAGGCTGAAAAAATATCTTCTGCATTGAGATCTGATCCTGCTGTGGAAGATTTCTTTTGGCGGGTATGGTATTCATGGATTCTTGTTGTATTCTTGGTTGTTGGCACTTGCCATCTTAGCAGGAAAAAAGTCTTTGCTTAAAGTGGTGATCTCAAATGTCTTATGTGCTTTCCCCTGTTTTTATTCTCTAATTAGCCCCACTTTCTGCAGGAGAGTTTCATTGTTCCTGCCGAAGTTCTCCTCCCTCATATGTTTGAAAAAATGTCAATGCAAGATTTAAGAAGGCTTATTTCTGAAAGATCAATGATGAATATATACATCACTGGGGGGAGTTTTGAGATACTACATCAATCCGTTGGTCTCCTATTGGAAGGTGACGTAAGATTGCAAGATGGGGAAGATGAGTGCCTTGCAGCTCCAGCAGCAATTTTGCCGCTTGCTGATCGAAGTTTTCACCAATCTGAAACATCAGGTACTCTACTGTTCAAGAATACATTTTGCTGATTTGATAGATATTATATTCTCACATTCCAGCTTGTCAGCCACTTGGTGAGTACGTCTGCTTGTTGATCCTTCATTGGAATAAATTGGAAGTCCTATCAACGTCATTATGCTTTGTTCTATCATGTTGCAGACTTATGAGCAATCCTAATAGCTTATTGTTGCATCTGTACAATCTGATTAGATCTTCCTCATCTGATTCTCAGATCAAAAAATAATTTTTAATCGAGTAGTTCGAATGCCTAGTGCCCACTGATTCTGCTCTTGATTTAGCACAAACATTTTGTTTGTTATTTCACCTTTCACCTTTTCTGAATATGATTCCTGTTCCAGGGTTTCGCTTTAAGTATTGCAGCCCGATGTACTCCCTTGTCATGCATTTCTGTAGGGCTATGCATTAATTGGCTGCACTCCACAAATGCAATATATACCCTTGTGTGCTCCAAAAATAATATTTATCTCCCAACAAGTCTCTGCTAAGGTGGTGTTTGCAAACTCTATAAAGTGAACCAGCTTTCAAAAAAAGTGATTGTAGAAGTTGTTTGTAGAGTGTTTGAAACCACACCCTAAGAACCTCTATCTACCGCAGGTTTTCTGGTAGATCACATAGTCCATTGTTGGAAAGTTCTTTAACTTGCCAAGTTTGATGTCAAAACTTTCTCCAAGCATCTCTTTAAATTCTGCATTTCTTCTGTAATCACCTATAACTATAACATCATCCTCATATAGCTTACATCTCCGTTTTCATGTGAAGTAGCTTATGTCCTCACTTCATCTTAAATTCTAAGTGTAGGGCTGAGAGCAGGAAGCTTCAACCGTCAAGCTTCGGTGTATCAGGCCGACACAAGGGCAAGAGTTGTCATACTTGATATAGCTGGATTCGAAAGTAGTATAGAGCATCGTGGTCTAATGCGTTGGCCTCAACTTTTTACCAATTCTGAAGATTGTGACTTGGAAATGGCAGATGAAGAAGAAAACAATTTGTCTGCAAGGGCAATGCAGCTAAACACCTATGGTAGCATGGTAGGTTTAGAGGCTGCTTTGAAACACAACTCAAGGGTGTAGAAGTGCCTTTTTTTAAAGCTGGTGTGACCCAACTTTTCAAAAAAAAAAAAAGCACTTCTACCTTTTTAGTTGTGTTTCAAAACACACTTAATATATATTTCCTTTCTCTTTTGTTATCTCTCTCTCTCTCTCTTTTTCTCTGTTGACAATGCTGCTTCATTTTCAGCTAACTCAGCCTCTCATACCCAAGAGTTGATACGCGATGTCCCATTGCTTCTGTTAAATCACAAGTGTCCTCTACATTGCGGAAGGAACTTGATATGCAAGAAATTAAACGAGAAGGCAACGTGCCACAATTTGAAGACTTGCATCGTGAAAGTCATGCAACGAGAGATGATTATGATAAACACGTTGTAAGAACCGATTCACCCAGCTTACTGTCTTGAAGCCCTTCCCAGATCATTATCGCTCTATAATGGGGGTGTTTGCAAAAATATATGTTTTGAGAAGTGATTTAGTTTAGTGATTGTGATAAAAAAATGCTTAATAGTAGAAGTGATGAGTGTTTGCAAAGTTTGTATAAAGTAGATGTTGAGTGTATGGTGAAAAACTTGAATAGAGTAAAAAATTAGTGAAAGTTAGAATTAGGTAGAAGCGTATTCATCTTCGCTTTTAAATTATGGATTATAGTGATTAATTTAAGTAGAATCATTCAATTTAAAAACTCCAAAAAGTTACGCAATTCTAAGCGATTAAAAAAACACCCCTTATATTTGCCGCATCTATTTTGTGGCCATTGACATTTTGTTTATGAAAATCAAGGAATGCCACTTTCATATCTTTCTTTCAGCTGTGCCGGAGTTAAAGTTTGATCAGAAGTAGCGTATGGGTACTTGTATTTTTATTAATAGTAAAAGTTAGAACTTGGAAACCATGACGGACATGAAAATCAAATAAAATACAACGAACATTCGTGTATAATAGAAAAGAAAGAAAAACAACAACAAACATTTGTGTATAATAGAAAAAAAAAAAAAAAAAAAAAAAAGATAACATTTTTAAATTTTAAAGTGATTATATATTTTATTTCAAAATTATATAGATAACCACCCTCCTAATTGTTAAAGACAAATCAACACCCAATCCAAATTAAATTCAATATAAAATTATATTTTCATGCATAAACCATCATACAAAAGTAGGAATCTTTTTTTGAAACCAAGACCACGCAAGTCATGTACCTTGATGCACTGAAAACATGATGTATAAAAAGACCTTTGAGTAAAATAAATACATTGGACAAAACTTTTAAAAAGAATAAACAAGGGAAAAATTCATCATTCCAATAAAGGTCGCTTGATTTTTTTTCCTTTAATAAATCCTTGTGCGAACTGATAGCAATATTATATGAGTTAATAAATACCCCATCAATCTATATAATAATTTTGGAATACATTTCAAAATTATAACTTACTAACAAATATAAAATGTTTGCACATGTTTCCCATAAAATGTCAAACTTTAACTCAAAGATGACTAAAAAAACAGATGTGAAAGCGGGATTTCTTGCTTTTGTATAAACAAAACGACAAAAGGCCACAAAATAAGACGCGTCAACTATTATAGACGATGATTTGGAAGGAGTTCAAGAAGCTTGCCGAAAAGACAGTCTGCTGGGTGAATCGATTCTTACAACATGTTCATCCTCACCCCCAGAATCATCAGACGAGTCATCTCTCGTTGCATGACTTTCACGATGAAGTTGTGGCACATTTCCTTCTCGTTTATTTTCTTGCATATTAAGTTTCTTTTGTAACGTAGTGGACCCTTCTGATTTAACGGAAGACATGGGACGTCGTGTTTGAACTGAAGGAACTGTTGGGTATGAGAGACAGTGAGTTGGCTTTACTCTCCTATTTCTCAGAAAACTCCGAGCACGCCTCCTCCGAATGTGTATCTGAAAATGAAGCCTCATTGTCAAAGGGGAGAGAGAGAGAGAATATCGAAGGAGAAAGGAAATTTATATTAAAGGTATGCATCAACATATCCCTAAACTATCAACTTTTTTGTTTTAAAAGGCCTTTCAACTATTGAAATTTTATTTCATGGGGCAACTCGAGACGAAAAGTGACAGATATCTTTCTATTTATCTTAACGGTCCCATTAAAAAATAAATCGAAACATTAATATTGCAATATTTCAAGTGATGGGTACCTAAAATGATTTGCGAGCAATACTTCTGTAAATAATTAAGATTAAATAAAGCAGACATGTGTACTTTATTCAACTAGATCATTAAGATAAGTCGAAAAAATCTATGAATTTTCATCTCGAATGAACGAGTGAAATAAAATTTCGATACTTGAAGTCTTTTTAAAACAAAATTAGTTTAGGGACTATCGAGATAAAAGTTGATAATTTAGGGTCCTTTTGATGCACTATGCCTGTATAAACTTACCGTGCTACCATAGGTGCTTAGCTGCATTGCCCTTGCAGACAAATTGTTTCCTTGTTCATCTGCCGTTCCCAAGTCATTGAGAAAAAGATGAGGCCAACTCATTAGACCATGATGCTCTCTACTACCGAGGATTCCAGAGGGGTGATCAGATGAATGTGATATTATTGATGATGATCTTTTTCGAATAGGTCTACTATTTTCCAATCCAGCTATATCAAATATGACAACTCTTGCCCTTGTGTCAGCTTGATACACTGAAGCTTGATGGTAGAAGCTTCCTGCTCTCGAGCCTACACCTAGAATTTATGAGGATGATATTATAGTTACCGGCGATAACAGAAGAAATGCATAATTAAAGAGATAATTGGAGAAAGAGTTTGACATCAAATTAGGGAAGTTAAAATACTTTCCAAGTATTGGAAGAAGGAATATTTAAGTATGTGCATCAATTGACTATGTGATCTGCCAGATCTTAGCAGAGACTTGTTGGGTGATTTAAATTATTTGGAGCACAAGGCTAGATATTGCATTGGTGGAATGTAGTCAAGTAATGCATGGCCCTACAGAAATGCATGATAAGGCAGTACATCGAATTTGCAATCCTGGAACAGGAATCTTATGGGTTCATATCATTTTTGGTCCTAAATTTCACCCTTTTCCAGCTTTAGCCCCCCTCTTTCAGTCACTACTAAATTTGGTCCTGGAGATACCCATTTATTCTCACATGTGGTTGCACCGCTAATTGGTCATCCGTTGACTGAGAGAATCAACTATTTGGGGTGCTAAATGTATTCTTTTTTATTTTTTTTATAATTATATTTAAGTAAAAAATATAAAATGTATACTTGAATAGCAGAATACCTGATGTTTCAGATCGGTGAGAACTTTGATCAACACGTGGCAAAATTGCTGCTGGAGGTGCAAGCGGCTGATCTTGCCCATCTTGCAATGTTACATAACCTTCCAATAACAGACCAACAGATGGATGCAGTATCTCAAAACTATCCCCGCTGATATAGATATTCATCATTGATCTTTCAGCAATAAGTGTTCTTAAATCATGCATCGACATTTTTTCAAAAATACGAGGGAGAAGAACTTTGGCAAGAACAATGAGACTCTCCTGCAGAAAGTGGGGCTAATTAAAGAAAAGAATCAAGGGAAAGCTCACAAGACATTTGAGATTCGCCAATGAAGCAAAGACATTTTTCCTGCTAAGATGGGAAGTGCTAACAACCAAGAATATTGGGATCAGGATCCCATGTTGTGTTTAACAAGAAGTGATGCAGCAAAAGTGTAAAATTTAGAATTAAAACATAGGACACTCTAATTTCGTTGATTCTAAGAATACCCAGGAAGTGATAACCTCAACTACGCTGATTCACAATTAACGTAAAAGAGATATTGAGAGAAAACTATCGTTTTGTTCATTAATCAAATTCAACTCCTCAGTAACAATGTAGAACCTATTTATTCATAATAAAAGATAACCTAGTGAATAAGAAACATAAATATATCCTAAATACAAACAAAATAACAAAGAAACTGAGCTTTAATGAGGTAAATTACATGAACTAATTATAGAATTACGTTGGGAAATATTATCCTAAATATAATAAAATAAAATATTAAGAAACCACCAATACCATACCCGCCAAAAGAAATCTTCCACAGCAGGATCAGATCTCAAAGCAGAAGATATTTTTTCAGCCTCTATAAAGAAGCAGAGTACCACAGAATCGGTAGTAATGTCGCAGACGTACGGCTTTTCAGCAAGGATTTCATACAAACCCAGGGTACTTCCATGAGTAAAAGTTGGGTGCAGGGAAGGCTTCTGACTTGAACTCTTACGTGACCACTGCCCATCATCGACATTCAACACTCAGCAACAATAAATATCAGATACAAGTCATTGTTTTTAGGGTTAATTGCATAAAAGATCACAACCTTTTCATGTTTTTTTCAACTACAACATATGTTTTTAAAATTTGCAATTCGATACATAGACTTTTTAAATTTTGTAATTAAATAATATGACAATTTTCCAGCAACTTATGCTAACGTGCAGCAAGAAAATATTTGAAAAAATTGCAAATAAACTCACAACGTTTTGTCATGTGATATAATTGCAACAATTTGAAAGGTCGTGTATCAAATTGCAAATTTCAAATACACATGTTATAATTGAAAAAACGTGAAAAAGACGTTACTTCATATGCAATTAACCCTGGTTTCTATGGTAAATATAATTAAAGATAATTCACTAGATACGTTTGATATTAACCAGATACCAGCTGCCTTTGCTTTCTCACTGTATAGAGTTGTTCCTGACATTTTCATTATTTCTTTAGTAGATCCTGCTATTGTCTCACGCATGGTGGCTGGTAGGGCCCCCAGTAGAGGATTGGTTGATATCAGATCCCGTATTTTTGGCATTTTCACCAATGGTGGATTTCTTAAGAGCTTTTTCAAGTCGGTCTGAACGATTGATCAAATCTTATTATTTACAAAAATATTAAAAAATGGATAAGCACAACAAATAAATGAGCATAATATAATGTACCTGGACGGCATCATGAAGATGGCTCATCTCTTTTTCTTCTAACAATCCAATCTTTTCAAGGTTATGAATATATTCAATCAAATGATTGAGGACTGAATATGTAACTTGTCTTGTTTTCACAACACGTAGCACCTGAAGTTGTCACCAACTCTATATTTCATGCAGCATTACTATGTATTATAGGTTAACAATTATATTGAATACATACCTGAGGAAATGAAAGACGAACATCTTCTAGAAACTTTTTTGCTTCCTCGCCTTCTAGCTCACTTTCCCTAATCACAACGTCTGCAATTTCACTGCTCCTACATTGTTGATGCACATGTAATAAATATATGATAGACAAATGATTTTTGTTAAGAAGGATTCAGAATTAAACAAAAAAATAATATTAGAAAATGTCCCAAACTTCAATTTAGAAAATAGGCAACAGCTAAGGCAAAGATGTTGAGAACAATGTAAAACTGGAAGTACACTAGATGCACTAAACGAAACAATGAAAACAATACTGAAACCAAAAACAAGAACTGAGCATTATAACGAATCTTATTACATTCCTAAGTCCTAACAGAGCTAAACTTACAAAATGATGTAAAAGGAAATTGAATAACCAAAAAACTAGGTACAAGTCATGAAATACATATTACTTTCTCTCTGCAAAGTTAATGTTCGGATAGATATAAAGATCTACCTTGATAAGCCTTATCTATACAACGTTGCTCAAATCAGCAAAGAGTATTCTTTTAAACATTTTGTCACTGGACAGTAAGACATACATTGCATGCTTGATAAGAATCCAAAATTTTTCACCAAAAGCATTCAGGCAGAAGAAATCTTCAGATAATGTACAGAAACTGTTAGGTGGAAGTAAAACAAAAGAGAGAATTACTCTTAGGTCCAAAATATAGAGCCCAAGTACTCATAGATTCAACACTTTTTTAACACCTTTTTAAAATAACTCCTAGGTCCAAAAGTAGGATGAAAACCCAATATTACCCCCACACCCTAATTTCTCATTTCAACCGGTCCACTTCTCCCACTCCATCTCTCTCTTCAAAATCACCGTTCCCCTCCCTCATTTTTTTCACCACACCGCCGCTCCCCCTCCCCCACCCCCAAGCCCGTGCTGCTGCGGCTTCCGCCTCCTCCCCCAACCCCAAACCAGGCCTCCGCCTCCTCCCCAAACCAGGAGACGCAGCAACCCCCCCCCCCCACCCAACAAACCAGGAGACGCAGCACGGCCGACGCTCCCCCTCCCTCCTCTCCACCGCCACCGCGCACCACCGCCTGCAAACCCCAACCCGCGAGCGCACCCAACCACCGCGCACCGCCGCATGCAACCAACCACCGTGCACCGCTGCCGTGCCACGACGGCCTCCACCGCAGCTTCCGCCTCAAGATTCTGAACATTTAATTTTGCTAGAGATTTTAAGGTTTGAGGTTTGTTTGGGTCTAATTTTGTAGATTTATGGCCAATCTCTCCTCTGGATCTAATTCAAGAAATTTTCAGTTTGAAATTTGTTTGGGTTTTTCAATTTTCAGTTTGATGAAATGCTTTGAATTTGTATAGGGTTGTACAGAGTTGTTTGCGATTTGCTGAAATACTCCTACTGGATTTTGAAATTTTGCTGAAGAAGATTTACTGCGATTTGCTGAAGAAGATGAGTTGTAGATTTACTGCGATTTGCTGAAGAAGATGAGTTGTGTACAGATCTGGATAAGTAAATTTTGAGTTTTTTTTAGATGAACCTGTTCATGTGTTGTGATGAACATGTTCATGTCGAAATGATGAAAATTTGTAATTTTGAGGTCTTGCATGTAAATTTTGGATTTAGATAGTTTAATTTCTGTAAATTTTTTATTTTTGATATAAAAATTTTAGATTGTAGTTTTATTTTTATTAAAATTTTATGAATGTGAAATATTTTAAAATTATATTTAACATGAATTTTGTGTGGAAAAAATGAGTGTCGAATAAATGAAAAAAGAAAAATATAGAAAATTGAGAATGAAAGATAGAGAAGAAAACCGCTGAAAATTGAGAGAAAAAATGAAGAATGAAAAATATAGAAGTGAGAAATGAAAAATATAGAAGTGAGAAAGGGAGACAGAAAGCGGTTGTTAAGAGGGGAGAGTGAGAAAAGGAAGAGAGAGAAGAAGGAAAGGAGGGGCAAATGGGTCTTTTTAGTATGGACCTTTGGACCTACTAGTAATTTTTTTAAAGGGATGAACCTAGTAGTATTTAGGAGGTTGGATTTGGACCTAAGAGTAATCTACTCAAAACAAAAGGTGTGGACAGCAAAGGGTTAACTCTAACAAAGTCACCCATAGAATCAGAAGGTTCCACCAAATGGCTGCGCCCTACATAACTTTGAAGGAGGAAAAGATCCTATCTGAAATCCCAAATAGCTCTAAATTTCAAATCAGGTGTACTAGGAATGATCCCTTGAGGAACACTGGTAATTACATTATCACATTGGCAAATACTTCTATGCACCAGTTGCACAGTGCAAGCCAAGTGCATTTTTAAATGGTATTAGTTGGTCAGTATTAGCTATTTTCATCACATTAAGTTAATGACAATTAGAAAATAAAAGGAACAAAGTCTGCAGTTCTTACCAATGAACTCAAGTAGTTTCTGTCTTGCAGTTCTATGGGCGCGGAGAAATGCAGCAGAGATGTAGCATTCAGACTCCAATCTCTCAACAGTGAAGTATGTAACAAGCTTTTGAGGGACAATGCTTGACTGTAGAAACTTATAGTGATTTGGGATATTTACATAAGATTTTAGACATTTCCAATCACAAAGTGGTTCATGAGGTACGAGGTCAATTGCTTCATCGACAGATCGCATTAGAAGATTGGCCGTAGTTTGAGTGATCCTTCCCTCATCAAGCATAACCCAGTAAGCTGCCTGAATACCTGCAATTACATTATCACTAGTTAGACACCAAAGGCATGTAATGCACTCAACAGTTTTGTTATTAGCACTCTGTTTGTTAGAAACATATTGCTCTAGTCTAGAGAAACAGCCATCTAATTTTTATTAGAGTGTTTGATTGAATGGACCAACTCCATTTTCAATTTTGTATGCACGCTTTGTCTGAACATACACTAAGAATTCTTTATGAAATTATTTAATTGAACTTATTTTATACTAAACTTGTCTGTTTTACAAGTTCCTAGGATTCGCAAGTTCACTGCCCCTTGTGATACAATTACAGGTGGTCAAGCCTTTAACTCTCATAGACTGAATACAATTCCTATGTTTCTACTATTTACACTATATCATGTTCTGAAGATGTTCAAGATTATAATGTTAGCTGTTATATGTAATTTACAGTTTGAAACTACTTTTCCAACACCAACTAGTTCAATATTTCTCAAGAAAAGTTTATTACCCTTGTGAAGCTAATTAAGTAGCAAAGATACTAACATTTAAGAAACTAGTACCAAAATATATCTGAAATAACCTTATTTCTTGATGGGTTGAATGTTCCCCTGTATCAAGGGATTGTTCGTGTATTTAGTGAGGTTGCAAACACAAGTACACAAGTAGAAACACTTTTATAGTGTTTGCAAACACTAGAAACTGATCGTACAGTCACTTAAAATCAGCTTTTTTTGGAAAGCCACACCCACCCAGCTTCTAACAGATTACCATTATTCTGATGGTTATTATGACAATCCCATCCTCAAGATTTCTACAATATTCCAGCTTTACCCATAACTTATTCAAAGAAATCTGAGGTTTTCTTTGTAAAGCTATCAAAAATTGATTTTCATGCAAACGCTCCAACTTTTCAAGAAATTAGTTAAAAGCACTTTGTCTTAAAACACTACCCAATTTAAATTTTACTGCAAAAAATTATGTCAATCACTTTTGAAGAAGCACAATTGTTTGCAAACACACCCCAGTTAGTTCCTTGTTTGGAACATTTCTAAAGAATCTGTGAACAAGCCAAACTGGAACATATTCTCATCAGTATATAATAAATTTCCAGTTAGACATGAATTATTTCAATTGACACTAAATTCATTTCCTGAGTGTCGTTCAGCCAAGGTGGTGGTTCAGCTGTTTTAGAGTAAATATTGTGGTTACAGGAGTTACAAAAACCAACTCATGTATAATCAGATAGAAAAAATATATAGAATTGAAACAGTCAGCTATCATAATTTGAAGAAATATGCAGATAAGTTCATAAGTTACTTGCCATTCAAGAAGCGCACTCTGATATCTTTTAAATTCATATGGTCAGGAGGGTTATCATCATTTTCAGATGAAGAATGAAGTTGCATTCGTTCACCATCCACACCATTTAGGCTTGTTATGTATCTTTTAACAGTAGGCCAGTCAGCAGGTCCTAGCTCTTCATCATCCCCGAGATCACCAAAGGCCTCTAATGCTTTGTTCAACATTTCATACTTTGTGTAATTCAGCATTCGCCTCTGCCATACAATGTTATAACCAAAAAATGTTAATTTGCATTCACATTCTTATGCACATGCATTCATATACAGTGGAGATATAAGTGTGAACATTTCTCAGTTTTTAAATCCAAAAATAATCTGACATAATTATTATGTGAAATCCTAAAACCCTTTGCCCACCTTCTATTACTTTAATTTACTGAGACAGAACAAGATTGGGAAAAATTAGTGATATGGATGGCCAGTGCTACCAGACATGTCGTTGAAACCCCCAAATTGCAAATCCAAGGTTTGGAATGAATTGAAATAGATGCAAAATTCAGCATATCATCCATGGGATTTAATAATCGTTGCAGACTGCAAGCAACTAGAAAGGTCTTAGTTTTCTAGACGTGTCTTTTAATGCAAAACTTTACCTACAATTACTAATATGTATTGAAGTTGTGTGAGGTAAGTTCTCACACAAGAATAGGTTCTGGCACTGAACATGGCAGGAAGAACCTGCAACAGAAGAGCTAATTTCTATAAAAACTTATATTTTCCACTTGTTCTTGAGAAAATCACATCTTCTCAACAATTACAAGCTGCAGATTTACTTGAGGTAAAAAAGCATCCCATATAAATTAGTTCTTCCATGAAATCATAAATAATGATTTGCATAACAAACGGATATAAGGAGTGAGAAATTTAGTGGTGCTGCAAAAAGAGATCACAACTACAGAGTCTATTGGGCATCATTTGACCTATGTTACTCTATGTTAGTTAAAGCTGCTTCGTAATGGACCTTGTATGTGGTTATTTTATAGGCTTATACGTCTAATCAACATTACAATAATTAGTATCAAAGTTTTCATACTATATATATATGCTGAATAAGAGAGATCATGATACTGTACCTTTGGTGCAGATAAGCTATCCATCTTGAGAAGATGTAAAACGAACTGTGTTGTCGATCCATTCACAATAAGTGTAAGGAATACAATTCCACCAGTTAAAAAAACAAACTGCAAAATCAAGAAAAGTATGTTGTATTATAATTTATAACTAGTGCAAATACACACATACACATGTACATATGCATGTATACAGAAGCTGTTTGATCATATAAACGAGTACATTGTGTGTATTTCTACGTGGCATATTACTGGAACCAACAGTTGATCAATATTATTTTGACTTGACATACCAATTTCCCAGTATCAGAACTGATATAAGGTGACTCATCACTGGTACGCTGAAACACCAATAAAGACAAAAATTAGGTGATAAACAAATTAGATGGAGAATAGCACTTATACAGAAATTTCAGAAGAAAAAAACTATTTTGCCTACCACCATCAAAGTGCTTGACAAACTAAAAAGCTTAGTAGAAAGATGAGACTAGAGAGGAGTATTCATCTTTGTTGCGTTACAGAAAATGATACAAATATGCACATGTATAGTATAATCTTTTATCTCTATATAGGGAAAAATAAATAGGTTCATTATAGTTGCTAGGAATTCTATGACAAGAGGGATTTAGTCGACTTTCCTAACTTACATAACCTGATCTACTCCTAGAGATCAGCATTCTAACCAACAGCTAGATGAAATGTTTGTCCACTTCTACAATTTTCATTCTGCATTTGTGTAGGCGTCAATCTGAAGACGTACTATTGAGTACCTAAGAATAGGCAGCTTCAAAGTATTTGCGGCAAGGTGAGTGCAAAAAGTGGCTCACCACTCTCACAGTGAAAGTTATATCGGGTCAAGTATGTGATAGATAGATGAGGTTACCCACAAGCATTTGGCATTTCTCTCACTTTTTCATGCTTTTGGTCTCAGCAGGTGGCCATTTCAGGTAGGGCTCGATTGGGTTTCAGCTGTTTCGCAGCCAAGCATATGCCTATTTCACCAAGTAAGTCTAGGATATACTTCTTTTTGCTAACTCCATCCCTATTAAGTATTTTAAGGCTCCAAAATCTTTGGTCTCAAATTCAAGTGCAAGCTTTTCCTTAAGTTATATGTCATTAACAATGAGGCTGATGAGCATAGTTCACAGCAAATGAGAGTACAACTCTTATTGAGTTTATCTTGTAATTGCTGGAGTAAATGTTTCTTTGTAGTAAATACTGCATGTTTAGATGATACATTTGGCAGCAAGGCGTACTTGCACCTCTCTACTTCCATCTGCTTTACATTTCACAGTAAAAAACCATTTGTACCCTGTTATGTAATTAAATGTATATCGCTTAATTATAGATTTTGGTTGTAGGAGCTTGATTCTTTCCTAGATATGGTAGATTTTTCCTACATAAGTGACCATAGTAGTAATAATATGCAACTCTTTTCTTATCAATACACACAGAATTTTTCTCATTTGATCAATACACACAGAATATCTTTCATCTTCTCCTTTGATGACATGCCCTATAGTGGCCTTGTCTCTTAATTTTAAAATCTCCCAAGTTCCTTTCTTTTCAAGAGCACTCTTCCTTAATAGCTAAGTTCCAATATGGATCATCTAAAGAGAAACACCTGAAAAGAAATGCTTTATGTGATATTATTTGGTAAATGATTCAGAAATATTCCAAATATTATCTTCCCCATTGTTATTCTTTCCATGCAGTTTTTTTTCCCCTTAAATAGGATTGATTTTTCTAAACCTTGCAAAAAAGTGAATGTTCCATGGTACTGCCAACCAGATAGATTAAGGGAGAGCATTTACCAATTCTCATCAGAAAGGAACTACAACGTGTGTTTCTTTCATATATATGAGCTGAGTTTGCAATTAATTGTCACAAATATCACAAATAGATTCTCAGTTGTACAGCACACATCATGGTAAACATGCTCATGTAAAAGAAAGCATATCATCACATTCTCATTAGCACATGCAAGAGGATAAAAATTAGTAAATATTGTTCAGAATTCTGTTAAGTGAATCGAATAACAGAGTAAGTCAACTTAATCTTCAACTTGATAAATCAATGAATATGTTTATGCTTGCGTTCAATTAGAATATATCAAAGGTTTTTCCACTTGTTGACCCTTATCTCTCAAACCAAAAGTAAACAAATTATATTAGAACTACAGAATAGGATAGGAAGAAAGAGAGAGCACTAAATTAAGAGGCTGCAGAAACTTGCCTTAATAGAAAGTGAAAGTGCCAATGCTACAGTCCCACGTAGACCAGACCAGACAAGAATAATAGCTTCTTTCCAATCCAAGCCATAACCAAAATAACGCGAGGAATGGGAACAATTCCAACCACAACCATCCTAACAACTTGAACAAACACATATAGAAGGACAAGATAACCCCAAGAATGATCTGTGAGAAATTACAAAAGTTAATAGGAAAATAAGTTGAGAACATTAATCTAGATGTTGAAATGGTTTCGATGATCTACAGAAAATTTAACAGTCAGTCAATCAAGCAAGCTCAATTAACAAATAGTTTGACATATATTTTAAACGTTATCAATTGTCAAAAAAAAAAAAGACAGAGTGCAATAACTAGTCTCTTGGATGAATTTAAAAAGTACCAAGTATCACATAAAATAATATTCCATAGCAATAAGCTCGTGCATGTCTTAAAATGTGTTACTAATCTTATTGGAAGGAATTTTTAGAGAAGTTAAGAAACAAAATGTGGCATTGAAATAAAGTGTGGATTAACCTTCTTCACATATATATATTCAGGATATACATTAATTTCTAATATTTAAGCCAAATATGCTTCATTTATATTCTATTATTTTAGTCAAAAAATGGCTATAGGCAGGATGTATTTTGAGACATGTTTGTCAGTCTCGATCAATCTTGTTTGTGACGAAGACAGATATGGCAAAGTTATGTGCAGACAAATGATGACACAAAATTGCACACAACTTGAAGAAAGGGTCTACAATTATTGATTAATGAAAGGGGCAGCAATGGCGAGGGGAGAAAATAAAAGCAGTGAGGATGAATCCATGGTAACCCACGAAGGACAAAATTGTAAAATAATGGCTGAATGGCAATAAGTCTAATCGGACAGAGAATGGAAAGCAAATCAGGGTTTAATAAAGGTTAAGTACATGAAATAATGGTGGTGAATTTGCATATCAGGAGTTTTGTAAGAGTAATAACTACAAGATGCATATAACAGCAGCATCTTGGGTTTAGCTAATAGCAATGAGAGCTCCATTTCCTAGTTTTTTTATTTATTTAGTTTTATATCTAAAAATAAAATAATAGGCACCACGTAGAAATAATAGATTTTCTGAATTCGGATGTTATTTGCAAAAACCTATATGAATATGTATATAAGTGAAAAAATAGCATGATTGATAAAAACACACAGCTCTAGCATAAACTATGAAAGTTCAATTATTTCCTTAAGTACCAAGATGCCCTAAAGACTCCAGGGGTCCAAAGTATTGCTCAAAAATTAAAAAAACTTTGGAGATTGGAAACATGGCCTCAAGCATTTCTTGTGTTAATATTTTAAAAGTAAACAATTAGTTTACCATGTGCTTTAAATAAACCGCTGCTTCCGAGAATACTTTCAGCTATAACTACTCCACTGCAATGATAAAAAGACCATAAGTATCAGTTTGCGTGAGGTTAAGTCTTCTTAACGAGTCAAGCTAAGTAAATATTCATGAAAATTCCTATTCATGCAAAAATCGGAGGAGTTGAAGATATTTAAGATTGAGATATGAAAAAAACAAGGAATATATGCCCACACTATTATCACATGTGAAAACCTTCAAGAATATAGAAAGTGTTTTACTTTGATCTGAATATAAATTGTATTATTGAATTTCGTGTTGACCACTTGAAAAGTGATGGCATTAAGACTTAATTCAAAAAGGGGGCATCAAAGTGGTTCAGAATAGATTTCGCTCTTACCTTAAGATGAAGATTAATGTATTAGCAATATAAGCAACCATTTCCCTGAAACAAAAAACACCTCTTAGAAGTGCAATCTCGATATGATATAAACAGTAAAGAATTTTACCTAATAAAACACTCCAAAAACATAACAATGATTCAATCAAATAAAAACCATGGATGATGCTGGTATTAATTTCTTGCAAATATAATGAGATACCCACTATTGAAATCTTATAATGACATGACCACAGCAATGAAGATTAAAGTTATTTCATTGCCACAACATTCATCTCAATGTTTTCTTTGATCTCTACAGTGGTTAGTAAGTTAAGTTGTTCATTGTTAAATGTTTTTTACATAATGTGTTAATTAGTTCAGTCATGTTTGATATTTAGCTTTGAACTGATTGACACTGCTCACATACTCTCCCAACATTTTAACATTATTAATTGAGGAGTTGGTGGCAGGGAGAGACGATGGATGATGGTCTTTTTATGTCATTTATTATTAGGATCTTAATGAACTAGTTTATTTCTTTTTCGAAGTTATTTTTTTGTTGAAAAGCTTTCCACAACTTCTTTTAGGTATGAATGGGATTCTTGGTTGAATTTTTTTATATGAAATATTTACAAATCTTTAAGGTCTTCCCTGATCTTATTTATTACCTTTTATTGGATTCAAATTCATTAGTTATTTATGTCAAAATTTCAGTTAATGTTTTATAGTGTTATATTGTCAACCATTTTTTGGAAAATATCTTATTTTAAAAATTAATGACAATATCTAACAGTGATTTCAATAATATTCATCAAATAGATTTTGAGGATAGAGAATACAAGAATGGCACAAAATTGTCAGCAGCATGAGAATGCAGAAACTATATCCAAAGAGTATTTGAAAAAATGATGCATGCTGAATTGACTTTCACCCTTAAAAGCGGTCCGAGCCACAGCAGAGTAGAACCTGTACATGCATCACACTTCAGGCAGCAGTTTATGAAATAGGCATGGTCAATCTTACGGAAATAAAACAAACCTACATCCCCAAAGTCATGACAGCCAAAACTCCAGAAACATTAACTCCTTCTTGAGCCTGTCACCAATAATTTTCACAGTCATGATACATAAAAACACAACGATAGAGAACAAAGTGAATAAACATTGATGTAAAAATCACAAAATTGATGAAATACATAGTTAAAGATGTGGATTTATTATGAAATCATACATGACCTATTTAATGTTTTCCTTTTTTTTTTTTTTTTTTTTTTTGAAATGTAACATGCTTAAAAAAATCAGCAAATCATAGAACAATTAATCCATGACAGTAGATATCACAATCAAATTAATACAACTCATAGACTACTCTCGGTACATTACACCAAAAAATTTGCCTGTAACACACCCAATTAATTCAAGAACAAAGAGTTCATTATAAAACTGTATAGGTTCAGTAAGGTACATACTGTGAAAAAAAGCCACATAGCTGACAGCAAATGTCAGTGAAATTACAATGACTGTGTCATTGAATATAAATCCCAGCCACAACACAGATGCTATTAAATTATGGAAAACAACAATTAGAAATACATGTTGGCCATAATGTCTATTCTATAATACGCTCGAGGGTGGCTTGTGACAAAAATTTGATTCGCCTCCCCAGTTAAAAACTCCATCCAAGAGCCATTAAAAACAATGATAAACAACAATTGCTGTCCTGAAATAACAGTTGCCCGTGCAATCAGATTACCAGAAGAATAAATCAAAGGAATACCAATTCTAAGTTAACTGCACATTCTAGAAAATCTAAGTAGTCTGTTATTATAACATTTATTTGTTGACTTATACCCGTCATTCATCAAGGATTTTCCTTCAATTATAGTACTCAATTTTTTGCTTGCTCCCAGGTCTTTCAGGAGGGCAACAACAGCTACAGGATCAGTAGCACTGAGTAGACCGCCCAGCAGTAGAGACGTTGTCCAGCTCCAGTTATACGGAAACACAAGCTACAGTTTCTTGATATTCAGAATAACGAAAAAAAAAAAAATGTCAACAACAGGTAAGCAAGATCATCAAACCTTTAAAGCAGCCCCAAGACAAAAGGTAGAAATGAGTACTCCAGGGACAGCAAGTAGAAACATTTGCATCATACACCTCTGTATTGAATAAAAAAAAAGGCCAGTTACTATAGAATTTCAATCATAAAAACTTCAACAAATTAAATGACACTGACTTATACCACAGAGTGAAAACTAAGTAAAGTTGAACGCAGAAAAGTTATACAACAGCATAAAGCAGGCACTAGAATGGAATTGAAAAAAGTAGACACACATAGGAATGTAGTGTAGGAACCATCCAAGTATAAGTTTAGGCTTCTACCAGAAGAGTTTGGACATCAATCAAATTTGAAACTGGCTCAGCAGGAAATCAATTTCTGTCAAGTATGAAATATAGTAAGCATGGACAAGGCTTCTTTACTTATTTGGAAATGAGCTTAAAAAGAAACTCAGAATAATGATGGAAGAAGCAAGAGTCTAACACTATTTTAGAATTTGAAGCAAATTCAAGTATCAAGTGAAAACATTAGAAGCCCCCTGTTCATATTTAAGTAGTTGTGTCTATCATATAAATAATTGACTCTCGTGTAATTATACAAATATTTTCAAGTGGCGTATTTAAATCCTCAATCCCATGTTACACACAGCATCCAGTTTTTTATCTTTATTAATATACATATTTTTTTTATATATATGTTTATACATAAATGGAAATGGAAATGAACCTGCACTGTAAGCAATGTACTTGAAATGGAAAGAAATTGAGGTGATACAAAAAGGCAAATGAAATTAAATGAAACCCAAAATAAATGAAAAGGAAACAAAAAAGAAGAATTTACTTTTTTGCATATGAAAAGAGCCATAACATTAAAGGGATAGAGTAAGTAGGAAAGCATGAAAGATAATGATACACAATAAACAGAGAAGTTAAGAATAAGAACCTTAAACTTCCATTAAAAATGAACTCTCAAAAAGAAGTGCAGGAAGGAACACAAGAGAAGATCAGGATCGATACTTAGAGAAAGAGAATCAAGGCACCTAGTGTTAATTTATAGATTATAGAAATATGTAACATGTTTCTTTTAATAAAAACTGCATGAAAGCAGCCACTTCTGGAAACTTTAAAGAAAAGTGAATATAGACTTACAAATGAATTCCAGAGCCAATCTTTCCCAACCCATGATGAGTTCCATATTCTGCAAGAAATGGAAGGTAATCGGAAAACATGACTAAAATCATATCCTTGATGGAATTGTTAAATAAGAGTAAGCAGATAAACATGAATTGAAGATTATTTTATTTCACAAGAAAATTTTCATCAGCATGAGACATATAGATAATTATAGTTTACTTGTTAATGTTGAATCAATAGGCTGCTTGCTTCTCCAAATCACTACTTGGTACAAGAAAAAGAAAAGCAAGCAAGTTATGGCTATACCAATATCTAGATTATGCTAACTTCAATTCAACTGCCATCAGATCATTCAGTTTCCAATTTGCCAAATTGGCAAGTAAAAAAAAATTGACATGCTAATATACAGATCAAAAACTTAAAGATGCAACTTAAAGCACTACTAATCCCTAGTCCAACGTTTACAAACCTAGCAATCATATGTAAGTATGTAACAAAGTAATAGCAACCGTCTACTACTACCTTTACTGTCACACAAGATGATTGCATTAATCAGAAAACTTAAGGTGAGAATTAAAAATACATCGAAAATCAATAATTGAGATTCTATGTTAGCCATGTTTTCTAGATATTCTGGAAAACAAATGGCACTTATTTGCTATGTCTAAGTAGATCTAGTAATTCAGGTGCTCTGATCCACCATTATTACGAAAATATCTTATTGTCCAAGAATTAGTAATAATTTTTGATAGCTCGGTATCGAAGAATTAGTAATAATTGATACTCCATAAAGTTCAAACAAAATTTCCATTTGCACAATAACACAAACACTCATGCAGATAAAAAATTAACTCCAGGCTTGAATTAAGAATACAGAAATAGAAGCACACCCAAGGCGCCAAGCCCAATGCCGAGAATAAGCAAGGCCACAGTGTAGGGCACGCGCGTGCCCCTGAGCGCGTGGCGACACGCTATCCCCAAAACCAGGCTGATTCCGACGAATATCACCGCGTCCGTTGGACTACTGCCACCGGAAGTTTCCTCCTCCAATACTCTCAGCGGCAACGGCGTGGTTGCAAGCGTAAAAATTGAGGCCATGATTTGGCGAAACTTGAATCTCGATAGAAATCAAAGAGGTCCACAGTTTACTCATGCAACAATGGAATATGTACCCTAGGAAGAGTTAAGAGGAAGATTGAGGGCAGTATGAGTACTGAGTGATCCTGGTGCAATCGGAATATCGTTTGCTGGGAAACCGTTTGACTCGTGATGGTGTTAAAATGAAGAAAGACAAGTAATGTGATATTATTATTATTACTACTTATAAAAGAAAAATGACAAGAGTACAAATGACCTCGAAAGTGACCCAACGAATAAGCCAAAAACCGGTTTCTTATAACTCCAAGAGTTGGTCGTCGTTGTGACTTTTGCATAATTTAAATCAATTTCGTCCCATTATTTTTTAATTTTATTGAAATGATTTCGTAACTATTATTATTTTTAATTTAGTTTCATAACTATTTAATTTAATCTCAAATCGCCAGAGATCAATCATAAAATAAAATAATGTCGCGTTTTAATACTTAAAAATTAGGGGGTATGGTAGACGCGTGACTAAAAACGGCATCGTTTTGGAAAATGATATAAAATTTATCCGAGATTAAATTGAAACAAATTAAATATATGTGGGATTAAATTGAAAAAGTTGATAATTACGAGATTATTTCAATAAAGATAAAAAAAATTATGGGACAAATTTGATTTAAATTCCTGAGTTCTAATTAGTGGATTGTCTATATTGATTTTTTGGAGTGGAGTTCTAATTAGTGGATTGTCTATATTGATTTTTTTTTGGCTTAAACGATTTTTTAATTGAATCTTGAATTATAAAAAAAAAAATATATATTATATATAATGAGGATAACTGGGTTGATTGTGTGTATTTAAAAAGAATCTTGATTTCAAAATAATGTCATTTTTTTATTTTTTATAGGCTTAATTGCATGTAAATTATTATCTTTCGTGAATTACAATTTAATCTCAATCTTTTTATTTTAATAAATAAAACATCACTTTAACAATTTTTTGCAAAAAGCTTACGGAATACCTCCTAAACCAAAATGTTGTTGTTTAATTTTTATTAGGTGGAACGACATCGTTTTGACTTTATGAATTGCAAAAAAAATGTTAAAGTAAGATTTTATTTACCAATATCCAAAAGTCAAAATTAAATTGTTATTTGAAAAAGTGTGGTGATTTTATCTGTAGTTATATGATCAGTTATTCAATATCTAATATATATTGTATGATAGTGGGAAAGTCTTGGATGCATTATGTGCACCATGCAACTTAAATGAATTTTTTTTAACATGCATTAAAATATAAAATTTGTTTATGTTGAAATTTAATCTGTTTAATTTGACACAAAATCTTCCAATGAAAATGAGTTACATGTTTTTATGCAACAAATCACACATTTAAATAATAGATTTGAAATGTAGACAAAAACCTATTCTATTGTAGTGTGAAATTTGTTCTTTTGTACACAACTAATTAATGATGTTGAAATATAACAACCCACTCACGATAACTATGTGCACGACACATTGACATTTTAATTGTGATTGTGATAATATTAAGTAAAAGCCATGGATTTCTTCATTAGAAAAGGGAATTGCAGATGTGGATGTTGATCTGGTTAATTAGGTTCTGTTTTTTTCATAGTCAAGCTTATTTTATGATTATAGTACACAGAGAAACACTTTGAAATTATGACGACATGAAAGGTCCTAGTCAAGTTTTGTTTTGTGTATTTTTTTTTATTTGAAGCACATGTCCTAGCCAAATGGTTTGTTTAGGAGGAAATCTATCAAGTCCGAAGATACAATTGTTTGTAAATATAAAGGTCGACTCTTGCCTGGAGTTTCCCATAATGGTGAGGCAAAACTTATCAAGGAAACACCTCGGAGGTAGCCAAGATGGCGTCCGCAAATCCGGGATTACCTAGGGAAGTTTTTTTAATTCGGCTTTCCTCGAGCGACCTCCCACGACCTCGGAAGGAAGTATCGGTTTTTAATGTATAAGAGAACATTTTCGGCTGATTTTTCCACTCTCCCTAACACTATTAACCCAAAAAAAATTCAATTAAAGCCTCTTGCAAATTCATCTTTCAAACATTTATTCTCTCAAGCAATCATAAGTCATAAATGCAATCCGCGATCATACATTTATTGTTTGTGTCGCTAAGATCATTAAGCCACATTTTAATCCCTAATCCGGATATTTTTAGTACACAACAAGAATATATTCATTAAGGATTATTGATTGCATTGTTATTGTTTGGTTAGAACATCAATAATGAGTATTTTTTTTGAGTGAGTGGGGTAACAATTGCTTTTTATTATCATTACCTATGATCAAAACTAAAAGAACATCAATTATTACCCACTTTTCATTAAAACCAAGCGGGCCCTTAATAAGTTGGTTTTTTTAACATATTACACATCTAGTTAAGGGTTATGTTTGATTTGAAATTTGAAAACTCAAATTTGATTTTTTAGTATTGAATTTTAATATAATAGAAAAATTACAAATACTTATAAATTTTGTGATAGTTTTTTGTTTGGGGATGAATTGAATAAAATGTGGAATAATTATCATATTTTTTTATTCACACAATTCCCCAAACGTAATACATAAAATTAGTGGGCCTCCATTGGGAAAATAAATGATGAGCTCAATTAATCATAATTAATAAACCCAATTATAATTGATAAGAGTTGTGTGGCTCTGTAAACTTTGCAAACTTGAAATTTAGAATATACAAAGCTTTATTCAATATTAGTGAACTCGAGTTGTGGTCTTACAATTAGGAAAAAGAAAAGGAGTTGCATGAACATGTATTAAAAATTTAAATTTGACATTGAGCTTGAATCAATTGGAAATGGCCTTGAATTTTTATTATATATAATAAAATCTATGATGATTGAATTCGATGGGAAGGAATATAAAAAGATGATTTAGATTAATTGAAAAAAAACTCCTATATCTCTTGTATACTAAAGACGGATCACTCCCAATTCATATAGTGACATTATTTCAAATTTTAGCATTTTTGTGATAAGTTATTTATAGTATTATTATTAGTTTTTTTATTTCAGTCATTCATTATTTAGTTTTGATATTTATCTTCCATTTATCTCTTATCTATTAATATTAATTATTAATCACCCCCTATTTATGTGGTTGCTATATCTATAATCTCTATAATAATGCAAAACCTCCATAAGATGATGTATCAAGTAATAAAATGATGTGGCAATGATGTGACAAAGCTACATTCTTCTATTTCAAATCTCTCTAATCTCATTCATTTAGAGTGTTATTTTGATCTCAATCGTTGATTTTATCTTCTATTTCATATAAATTGTGATCTCTCTCATTCATTTTTTCACTCATTCTGAAAAACCTATTCATCGAGACGATAGATTATCGTTCTTATCTCTCTCTATGTCTCTTTTTTTTTTTTCAGGTAATTGTTTTGATTATCAGAAGAAAATTATATGGAAATGAATGAATGAAGGTTATATGTTTTCTACTATGAAGATGAGAACAAGATTATATGTATATCGATCTAATGCGAAGATCATTGTAAAAAGTTCATAAATTTTAGTTTAAGATTTAAATTAATGTAATTTTTCTTAATGTAAGTGATGATGATTATTCAACCACTGTATTTTAATGTTAATTTGATAAAACATTTCAAGTTGGATTAAAAAAAAATTTGGTGTAATATTTCTCGAACGAAATCCATTACCCTATTTAGGTTATTTCATTATCTGATACTCTTACAAATGGAATACTAATACTATATGAAATAATCGTGTAATTTTTATTTGTATATCAATATTCTTGCTTTAATTAAATATAATGTGTAATTAATAATAATTAATTTTTTGACACACTTATTTGAGGCGAATCTACGATGAGGCGGGGTATAAAAAAGGCATTCTTACTTTTAACACTTTGGGAGGGATGAGTATAATTTATGCTTGGTTGAACTCTTCCCCATGCATTAAAATATGAGTTTTTGTCATTAATTTATAGTATATTTACCAAAAATATAAAGTCAAAGTCCATTTAATTTCATAATAATTAATGATAATTAAGGCATAACTAATAACAGATCTATATAAAATAAAAATCAATCACATTCTATAATAATTCTAATCGTTTTTTAATTTAAGTACATAAATATAATTATAAATCAATCATAGTAATTATATGAAATTATTTTAGAAATTTAATTGAATTTGAATGTTGACTTTTTCTCTTTTATTATGGACATTATTGATATTGTTGATTAATTTTAGGCGTAAATTTATCAGCATTAATTTTTGGATATTTTTTACTTATTTTTATTAATTAAATAAACGTCAATGTTCAATATATCAATTGGTTCCAAAAATTTAGAAAATAATACATGAAATATAAAATTTGAAAACTTAATTGACTTTTTTTAAATTGCAAAAATTTAAAATAACATACAATAAGTATATACGTGAATTTTATATATAAATTCTAAAAAAGTAAAGTCATAATTAGATGCAATAGTTTTTTAATTTGTTTACGTATAATAAATATATATTAGGAATATTAATTTACTTTTATATAATGATATGTAAATATTAGAAAAAAAATTTGAAATCAAGACATAATTAATAACAAATATATATTAAATATAAAATTAATCACATTCTATAATCATGTCAATCATTTTTAATTTACTTAAACAATATAATTTTAG
Source organism: Stenogyne calaminthoides (assembly GCA_037126765.1). NCBI lineage: Eukaryota > Viridiplantae > Streptophyta > Magnoliopsida > Lamiales > Lamiaceae > Stenogyne > Stenogyne calaminthoides. Next base: position 31,297,672 of record JBBCBC010000018.1, on the reverse strand, counting down.
GCATAAGAAAGTAATAACTTAATTCTCTCAATTATATATAATTATATTTTTTTTTTACATATATATATGTGTGTGTGTCTTTAATAGTTTTCTTCACACTTATACATGATTATAATTCTCTATAATGATATAATTAATTATTTAAAATTATATGATTTAAGAAAATAAATAATCGTTTTAAAAAGATCGACCAAATCCGAACATTATCTAAAAATATGATTTAAAGATATTAATATTTTTCAAATTATGGATCAACGATTAAATTAAAATATGTTCAAAATTTAAAATTTAAATATAGCTTTAAAGTAGCAAAAAATAAGTATTTTTTTAAGAATTATATACCGATAATTACACATCAAAATATATCACGACATCAAGTAGTTTTTTTTTTTTTTAAGAATCATAGGTTAATATTAAGTTAATTTTTTCTATATATATGTTTAATTATATTTAATATCTAATTAATGATAATTAATTATAAATTAATACCAAATATACAAAGTCAAAGTACATTTAATTAGATGCAATATTTTTTTATGGAAGATATGTACTAACTACCTAAACATAATTTTCTCGTTTTAATTTATTTAAATATTTTAGATAATGTACGTGTGTTAAACTATTCGTAAATGTAAATCATCTGATTATCAGATAAAATAATGATTTTTTTGGATAAGTATTTAGATGTACAGATTAAGTGGAACAATTAAATTATTTAGTAGCAGTATATTTTTGAAAAGTATCAGGCGTATGAACAATACGAAAAATTCTATGTACTTTTTCGTTAAAATTTTTATTGGATTTATTGGTACATAATTTATCTTTAGTTACAAAATTAATTTAATTAAAGAACTAAATTTAATATGTTATCTTATCATGATTAGTTTTTATTATATTAATGTTTTAATGGATTGTATTATTTTTTTAATGAAAAATATCGAATATTCAATGTTATAATTTTTCATATTTGCAATTTTTAGTGTTACACGAACACTCCTCTAACATAGTTGTTAAGTTATCTCATTCATGATGAACTAATACTTCCTATTTCGCATAATTATAAAAAAATAATTAACTGAATACACAAATTAGTATAGTTAATCTTGATATAAAAATTATAAATTTTATTGACAATGTACAATTAATAAATGTACATGCTTCAAATTCAAAAAATTTCACGTAGGTATGCTTAATTAAGAGATATAAACTGTGCATTTAAAATGATTAATTTGATGCAGTAAAAAATATACTCATTAAATAACGGAATTTGTGAAAATTGATTAGTTGACCAAATTTTCAAAAGTGATTGATAAAGTACAATTAATAAATGTAAAATTATAATAAGAAAAACTTTATTATTGCAATGATTAATACTTAAATTATAATATATTCAAAATTTAATTTTAAATATATCTTTAAGATAGCAAATTTATGGAATGTGTCTAGAATTTATAGAACGGAATATATCATGGAAGCAAATATTTTTTTGCAGATGAATATTAATTTGAATAAATATTCTATATATAGGTTTAGTTATATTTAATATTTTTTTATTAATGATAGTTGTTTTTAAATTACTTTCCAAACATAAAGGTCAAACTATATTTAATTAGATACAATATTTTTTAATGGAAGATATGTACCAACTAATTGAACATAATTTTTTCGGTCTAATTTATTTAAATATTTTTTAAATAATGTACGTTTGTCAAAATATTAGTAGATGTAAATCATTTGATCATTAGAGAATCTAATGATTTTTTTTTTTGACAAGTTATTTGAATATACAAATTAAGAGGAATAATTTATTTATTTATTAGCAGTATATTCTTAAAAATTGTTAAGCGTATATTAAAAATTCTTTACACTTCTGGTTGAAATTTTTATTGGATTTATTATTTATCTATAATTACAAATTCAAATTAATTAAAGAACTAAAATGAATATATTATCTTATCATGATAAATTCCTAGACTATTAATTTTTTAATGGATATTATTATTTTTAATGAAAAAATATCGATTATTTACATTTCAAATAACTTAAATTTATTATGATACATTGAATTTTGGGAAAAAAAATTCTTTTATTTATTTATTATTCTACTTTTACAGTAGGGCTTTTACTAACATTTGTCTAATCTTTTCTGAGGCTGAGAAAGTATTTTTCTTTTAGAATAATTGATTGATTACCTTACTTATGTACAAAATAACAGCCAACTTAGATCTTATTATATATATATATATATATATATAATAACTAAAATGAATATATTATCTTATCATGATTAATTCCTAAATTATTAGTTTTTTAATGTATATTATTATTTTTTAATGAAAAAATATCGATTATTTACATTTTAAATAACTTAAATTTATTATGATACATTGAATTTTGGGGAAAATTTTTGCTTTTATTTATTCATTATTATGCTTTTGCAGTAGGGTTTTTACTAACATTTGTCTAATCTTTTCTGAGGCTAAAAAAATATTTTTCTTTCAGAATAATTGATTGATCTATACCATGTGCACGTTACCTTACTTATGTACAAAATAGCAGCCAACTTAGATCTTAATATATATATATATATATATATATATATATATATATATATATGTTGTGCTTCAATATTTCCATTAGTTGTCTTAGAAAAATATAATATTTTAAGAGATATATCTTTTGGTAAAATTCATGAAAATATTCAGTTAGTTACATCTTTTTCACATAATGTTTTACTCATTTGTCTTTTACAAACTCATTATTTTTATTCATTATGGTGTCTTATTATTTTTAGGTGAATTATGACAAATTTATTTTCAGATATCATCTCACTTTTCACATGATTTTAATACAAAAATATAAATTTTCTACTATATATACAAGTGAAATTGTAGCTACCATTTAAAATCTATTTCATTGTAGAAATGTTAAGTACGTACATGTGTTAATAATTGCATGAGAAAGTACTTATTTGAAAATATATTTAGACTCTCTCATTATTGACAGTAAATGTATACATTTCCAAGTAAGTTTTTGCATAGGATCAATTGTGGGAAAATACCGTAACTTAGGGGAAGTGACAATTTAATGACAATAAGCTTTTTCAGTCCGGAAAAAGTAGGATACTAACTTTTTTTTTTTTTTTTTGCAGAATTAGGGCATTAACCTTTTTTTGGGCAAAATATGGACATAAACTTTTTTTTCGACAAACATAAAAATATAAAAAAAAAATCGACAAAAGAAGGACATTAGCTTTTTTTTGGCAAATATATGTTATTTTATTTGCTATTTAGTGTTTAAATATTATATGTCAATATTAAAATAATATATATCAGTATAAAAATATACATTTTCTCTTATGTGGAGAATTATATTTTTTATATGTTTGACTCGATTAAAAAAAAAAAACTCAATCAAATATACAACATAAAATTAGATAGTTTAATGCTGCAAATTTTAACATTAAAGTGTTAGTAAATTTTATAGATAAATAAGGACTTTGCTTCAACTTAACTGAATGTATTTAATTATTTAGTTTAAAATTACATGTTAAAAAATTTGTAGTTTTGATGGAAGTTCCAAAACAGGTTGTAATAGGATCAATCAGACATGTTAGCTGACTGATGAATTAAAAATCAGGATAGGATGACCAGCTGAGATGTATAGACAACTGATGTAATATAAAGGTCCCATATTGAGGAGGAACTCAATATGTATAGGTTAAGTCTTGAAGAAGATCAGAAGATCAGCTAGTCAGATAATCAGGTGAAGATCAGAAGATCAGGTAACATGTTGAAGAATCAGAAGACCTGAAGATCAGATGACCACCAGGTAACAAGACTCAAAAGACCTACATAAGAAGAAGTGTAGAAGAGTCTGCAAGTTGTACTAAGACAACCTGCATCAAAAGACTCAATCAGGTAGACTGATCAGTCTGGACTGATCAGGTCAGCTCAAATCAGGTGACAACCGATGGATCACCAAGTCATGTGAGTTCATCAAATAAGAAGAATGTCAACCTAAGTTGGTAAATCAAACACTGAATAAGTGTACTTGATAACCAATGAGAACAAGACACGTATAGACGGAGCTGACATTGCAGGACGAAGTGCTTCAGAGTCAAACGGCTAGAAAGAACAAGCATACATGCTTTTGGCCATGCCGCCTCTGTGCACGTCGAATCAAGTCTGCAAACCTACCTAAAATAGACAGAAATTCGAATTGCTCTCCAACGGCTAGTTCGATTCCGTGCCTATATATATGGGATCAAACCTTCATAGTAAGGTTACGGAAATTATCATCAAGCTCAAGCTATCCGCAATTTCCGCACGAAGAACACAAAATTGAAGAATATTTCTAAGTGTTCATCCCATAGTTCTTAGCATTGAAATCTTATCCTTCAGTCTTAGGCTACTCAAATACTAGGATAGATTTCCAGTTGGAACACAACAAATCTTATACCCAAACCAAGTGTTAGGTTAAGTTTGTTTAGCAAGATTTCAAACTAGGGTTTCTAGTTCTGATCTCTGGGATTGGTTGAGTGAGAACTCTTGAAACATCTGTTGTACTGTGTTTGACTAACACATTAATCTAAGTCCAGTTGGTTAGTTGGTGCCCCTGCTGATAGGGAAGAGGTGGACGTAGGACAAGTTGTCTGAACCACTATAAAAATCTTGTGTGCCTTTATATGATTTACCTGTTTACACTATCTGCACACACCTGTTTAAGTATTGCATGCATATTCTAAGTCTGGATCAGATTTGCATCAAGCAACTGATGTGATCAGTTTGGCACTTTGTCATTTGATCTGAAACAGATTACTTAGAATCAAATTTAGTAAACTGGTTTTTCACACGGGTTAAACTTATCTTCCGCACATCAGTTAAGCAGATAGACACTGAACTGATCTGCCCTCAGGTGATCAGTAAGTTGGATATCAGTTCAAACTGATTCACTCGCACTCTGATCAGGCAACTTGCTATTCACACCTAATCCTACGAAAAAGTTTCAGAAGTCTATTCACCCCTCCCCTCTAGACTTCTGCCTCATGAAAACCCGTTAGGGACCTACAAGTGGTATCAGAGCAGTGGTTCTATGGACCACTGGCTTTGAGTATCATTGGTTCTTGAGGAAGAACCGTTGTGGTTACTTGAACGGATCTTGAAAAACCTGTTTTTAAAACTCATCTGTTTTCAAAACTCACATTCAGCATGGATAACACTTAGGGTATGTATCATGACTTGCCCAAGTTCAACGTTGATGAGTATGCCAACTAGAGATCTTTATGAGGAACCATATGGGTTCGATCAGTAAATGAATGATGGAAGTTCTTGAACGGGGATCAATTATCATCTATTTTACGAATCCAAATGATGATAACAGAGATCCTGATCATGTTGTTGGTGCACGTGTCAGAAAGAGTCCTTCGCTGATGGATGCTGAAGAGATAAAGTTATCCAACCTGGATACAGTAGCCAAACATCTCATCATGAAGACGATGGACAAGACAACTAAGAAGAAAGTTAAGTACTTGTAAACTGCTAAAGAAGTATGGGATACGTTGGCTGAAATATGTCAAGGGAATGATCCGATCAAGGAAAGCAGACTCCAAGCTGAGATGGTTAATTTCGAGAAACTCAGAATGCTACTAAATGAGACCATCAATCAGTTTGATGGAAGGATCACAATGGGAGTCAACAGACTTCGTGATCTGGGTCGAGTAATGTCAGATAAGGACATTAATTACAAGATTCTGAGGTCCTTGCCGAAGAAATGGGACATGAAGGTAACTGTGATCAAAGATATTCACGATATTGCTACTTTGAAGCCAAGTAATCTGTTCCTCAGTCTGAAAGCTCATGAATATGATCTGATGGAGAGAAATCCTGGATCAGAAGAAGTTCCTGCTGAAGCTGCATCAAATTCATCAAAAGCTATTGCATTCCAGTCAACCAATAGTAGTGCAAGAATGCCTGAACCAGTAGGAAGGATTGTGAGTCAGGCTGAAGAAATTGCTTTGCTAACCAGAAAGCTGGAAAGGTCTAATGTTCAAATGGGAAAGTATTGGAAGTTCTTTAAAGACTATCAGAACAGCAGAAGAAATAGGAGATCTACTGATAGATCGCAAGAAAGGAATCGTTCTGATGACAGAAGAGATGATCGTAGAGATGACCGAAGAGAAGAAAAGAGAGATGATCGTTCTAATGATAGAAGAGATAAAAAATCAGAGAGAATGAATTCTGATTACAGGCAAATTGGGAAGTCACCTGACAGATCTTGCAGAAGAAATGACTCACCTGGCAGATGAAACTCTGGAGAACCTGGAGCGTGCTTCAACTGTCAAAAACCAAGTCACTATAGTGTTGATTGTCCTGACCTGACTCCCAAGGAGAGAGAAGAGAAGCGCAATAGGAGAGAGAAATGATACCGCGACAGAAAAGTCATGGTTGCTGATACATCAGGTATCGATGACTCCTATCTGCCTTCATATGATTCTGGTTACTCATCTGTCGAAGACTTCTGCCTGATGACCATGACTGATGATGTCGACAACCTCGACGATCTTATATTCTCATCTGATGATGACATATGTCTCATGGCCAAAGAAGTCACTCCATCTGAGGTAATCTCTAAACCTGCTTCTATGTCTTTTGTTTCTGCTTCCACACCTGCTGTGCTGAGCACCGGGAGAGATTAACCTGCATCTCATCAATTAGCGATTGCTTGATGATCTCTCTAATGCAGTATACACTTATACTATAGTGAAAGTTGAGAACGATAAGCTAAGGGCTGAGAACATTGGTCTTGTTAAGGAGAATGCCTTAGGAAGAGCAGATGAACTGAAATCAGTTGAGATTGTTCAGAAGATGACAACATAACTAGAGTTTCTGAAAGTCAGCTCTTCTGATCAGGGTAAACTGGTTAAGGAACAACAAGTTATCAACAAACAACAAGATGATGATCTCAAAGTTCTCCAAGCTAAGTTTGATGAACTCTTCCGACAACATGAGAGTCTGAAACAAAGTGCGGACTGTTTGCGAAAGAAAGTAGAGGTTTTTGGAAAAGCTTCTAAAAATGTTGATGAAATAACAAGCTACTTTGGGAAGCCAACTGATAATAAGGGTATTGGGTTTGAAAGCCCTTCTGGATCCTCATATGTCCAACCTGGTTCACATTCCAAAAGTGATTTTGGAAGTTTTCTGGACATGATACACAATATGTTAAATATGTATCAAAGAAGGGAAAAAGACCTGCTAAATAGGAAAGGTCAATGCCTGATTAGAAAGGGAACATAAATGGACCTCACCTGATCAAGCATCAGCCGAGGAATCAACAGAAGAATCATGTTCTTCTGAAGAGACCTCAACCTAAACAGCAGATCAGGAATTAAAAAGGACAATCTCGCAAGGGAAAGTCTCATCTGAGACCTGATCAGGTCAAGTTGCCTAACCAACATGCTAAGGGTAAACTGCGAAAATCATTTGTGCAAAAGAGATATGAATCTTTTAATGGCAGCAGTCGTACATATCCCTTCAACCAGAAATCCAGGACATCTGCACCTGAACCACACTGGATTAAAGAAAGACAGACCCATCAGAAAAATTCCAAGTCTTTTGATTCATCCAAGGTTCACACTCGTAATCATACTGATCAGAAAGCACATGAAGAGATGTATGATTATGTAGATGCTTATGGGAGATAAATCAGGCCTTCTGATCTTGATGATTACCATAGAAGTGCCCTGTTTGTTTGGATCCCGAAAGATAACACTAACCCCTCAGGACCCAATCCTACAGGGGTATCTAAAGCCTGATTTGATTGCAGGTTCGCGTGGGTTTGACCAATAAAGAAGGTGTACAAGCAACTATCTGGTACATCGATAGTGGATGCTCAAGGCACATGACTGGCAACAAACATCTCCTCAGTTCATATGTAGAACAAGAAGGCCCACGCGTACTCTTTGGTGACGATAACTTTGGTTTTACCAGAGGGTTCGGCATCTTAGTCAATGATGATGTATAGGACTAGAGTCTTGTATGTCGATGGTTTAATGCATAACCTATTATCGGTTTCACAATTCTACGAAAACGGATTCAGTATTGAGTTCTCAACAGATCGGTGCACTATCATAAATCGAGCTACTCAACAAATATTGCTAACTGGTTCCAGGAAAGGAACGATCTACACTGCAGATTGGGATAGTTTTCCAAGAAATGCATGCCTGATTGTTAAGAGTTTCAAAAGCAACAGTTGGCTCTGGCACAAGAGAATGAGTCATCTGAACTTTAAGACTCTTAACAAGATAGCAAGGATGTCCTTGGTTGAGGGATTCCCGAATGAAGTTTTCTCTAAGGATCAGACATGTGCCGCATGTCTGAAGGGAAAGCAAGTCAAGGCTTCATTCAAAGGGATTCCTTCACCTCCATCCATAAGAGTATTGCAACTGCTCGACATGGATTTATTCGGATCAGTTACACCACTTAGTTTCAGCGGACGCAAATACACTCTAGTGATTGTGGATGATTTCTCCAAGTTCACCTGGTTTGTATTCTTGTATAAGAAGAATGAAACTACTACAAAGATACTTGAGTTGCTCAAGAGATTATAGAATGAGAAAGGTGTCAGTGTTGTGAAAATCAGATTAGATAAGGGAACATAATTCTTGAATTCTTTCATAGTTGATTTTTGCAAGGAGTTTGGGATACAACATGAGACATTAGCCGCCAAAACGCCACAATAGAATGGTGTAGCAGAAAGGAGGAATAGAACACTAAAAAAAGATGCTCGCACAATGTTGGTTGAACATGTAACTCCAAACCGTTTATGGGCAGAAGCAATCAACACTGCATGTCACACTCAGAACAAATGTTCTCTGACTAAGACTCACTTCAAAACACCCTATGAACTGTGGAAGGGCAGAAAACCTCGTGTTTCTTACTTCCATGTTTTTGGGTGTAAGTGTTTTATTCACAACAATGGGAAGAGTTAGTTGAAAACCTTTGAAGCTAAGTCAGATGAGGGTATATTCTTAGGATATTCCTCAACCAGCAAAGCTTTCAGGGTGTTCAACATGCAAACTCTAGTTGTGGAGGAGACACCTCATGTGGTCTTTGATGAGACATCTTCTGAACAAGAGAAATCTGCCGCAGAACAAGTCGTACCAGATCAACCAGTACCTGATGCTCATAAAATGGATCAGTTGAGTATCAAAGAAAAGTAATTAGATCACGTCACTATGTGTTTTCCTAACTTTGCTCTTGATGATTCACCAGGTCAATCAGACCCTAAGGTACGTACAACTGTCGATGAAAAAGCTGGTACAACTGAGACAGTAACAACTGAACCATCTGGTTCAGGGGAAACACTTGTTGTTCCGGCGGACAGACTTCAGCACATGATGAGTCCAACATCAGCTGAGATATGTCCATGCCAAGTGGATCCTGCTGAAGTACCTCTCCCAATCTCTAGTGACGACTCACTATCAGAAGAGGATGATGATGTCCAAACTGATGTAAATCAGGGAAGAAGGACCTGGATAACCAGTCATCCAACTGACCTGATCATCGGAGACCCATCTGATAGAGTTCAAACTAGACATCAGATTGGTGAAAGTGCAATGTATTGATGTTATCTGTCTTTGAAGGAACCCCTCACAGTTGAAGAAGCTCTAGCTGCTGCAAGCTGGATACTAGTCATGCAAGAAGAACTAGAGCAGTTTAAAAGGAATTAAGTTTAGGAACTTGTAGACAGGCCAACTCACCAAGATGTGATTGGCACTAAGTGGGTCTTCAAGAACAAGAAGGATGAGCACAATGTGATAACCAGAAATAAGGCAAGACTTGTTGCTAAGGGATATTCATAATCAGAAGGGATTGATTATGATGAAACCTTTGGACCAGTCGCTCGCCTTGAAGCCATTCGGCTGTTTCTGACTTATGCTGCTCACAGAGGATTTATTGTGTATCAGATGGATGTAAAGAGTGCATTCTTAAATGGGGTACTAGCTGAGGAAGTTCATGTTGAACAACCTCCTGGCTTTGAAATGAGCAACCAGGTGTACCATTTAAGGAAAGCTCTTTATGGACTGAAATAGGCTCCCAGAGCTTGGTATGATACAATATCCCAGTTTTTGCTAGACAACGGGTTCACTAAGGGACTGATAGACAGAACTTTGTTCAGAATTGAAGACGGGGAAGATATTCTTATGGTTCAGATCTATGTGGATGATATTATCTCCGGATCTCCCAATAAGAACTTATGTGAGAAGTTCAGCAAACTGATGCAAGGGAAATTTGAGATGTCCATGATGGGTCAGATGAACTACTTCCTACGTCTTCAGGTAAGACAAAGTACTGAAGGGATCTTCATCTGTCAGGCCAAGTATACAAGAAATCTGTTGGCCAAGTATGGAATTAAAAACTGCAAGACTGCCAGAATTCCAATGATGTCTTCCTTCAAGATGGATCCAGACGAGAATGATCAGAAAACTAATCAGAAATAGTATAGGGCTCTCATTGGATCATTATAATACCTGACTGCCAGCAGACCTGATATAACATTTGCAGTAGGTGTATGTGCCAGATTTCAGATAAATCCAATGAAAAGCCACCTGGAAGCAGCTATGCGGATTCTTAAGTATCTAAAGGGACAGTTAACCTTTGGTTATACTACCCATTAGATGATAATCTAAAGCTTAGTGGGTACTCTGATTCTGATTATGGAGGTTGCAGAATAGACAGAAAATCAACCTCAGGTACATGTCAGTTTTTGGGGAGTAAACTAGTCTCTTGGTTTTCAAAGAAACAGACATCTGTTGCCACATCTACTACTGAAGCAGAATATATGGCAAAAGGAAACTGTTGCTTCCAACTGCTTTGTCTTTGTCAGCAGCTGAGGGATTATAACATTATAGCTACGAATGTGCCTATTTTTTGTGATAGTAATAGTGTTATTGCTATTACTCAGAACCCGGTTCTACACACCAGATGCAAGCACTTGGACATCAGACATCATTTTATCAGAGACCATATGGAAAAGAAAAACATCATAATGGAAAAGATCCATACTGATAAGCAGAAAGCTGATATCTTAACCAAACCACTAGTGAAGTCAAATTCATAGAACTATGCAATGAGCTAGGACTTCTGGACTTAGAAGAAGATGCACTAGAATTATTTGGTGGATTGGTCTCCAAGACCAGTTGGTTAAGAAACTGACCAGAAATAGAAAGATCAGTTGAGTATTGGAACCTCAACTGATCAGAAAGGATCAGTCAGGGACTGATCAGAAAAGAGATAACAGTTGAAGAGGGAACTTCAACTGATTAGATAGGATCAGGAGAAACCTGATCAAAAAGGTGGAATATTGTTTGGAAAAGTTTTGAGGTTTAGGCAACAGTAAATAAGATCAACAAGAATCAGATAGGTCAGACTCGACATAAGTGGTAACTGATTGATTACGATATCAATCAGCCAGATACATTTTCTGATTTCATTTACCTAATCTCACTTACCTGAGATTCTTTATTTGATTTCTTTACTTATCTGAGCTTATCCGTATCTGTGTGATAATTGTTGTGCATATTACTTTATGGCGTCATGCCTGCAAGCATTAAATGCGGATGTGGTATTTATGTATTAAATGCATTAATTGCTAGTTTTTAAGTCCAAAAATCGGTCACTTTTTAACCTCAAACGCACGATTAAATTACTTTTCAATCGTTTAATCTTGACCATCCGATTTAAAACACGGATACTCAAGTATGCAAAAATATTTGTGCAAAATGTTTTTCACTCTCACCTATTTAAACCCTAAACTTAGTCTGAAAAACCTTTCATTTTCCTACTCTCACAAATTTCAGACTTAGCAAAATTTTTCCAGAAAACTTACACGCTACTCTTCAAAGCGATTCAAATCTTTGCAAATACTAATCTTCAAAATCGATCTTTCTGGTAATTTGCAATCTATGTTATTATATGTATTTATGCTAGGGTTATAGGATATATGATATGATGTAATGTTCATTTGTTCGTGTTTTAATGGATTTAATGTGTTATATGCTTGATACTCTGCAAACTGTGAACAATATGCATAATTGGGGATATTGTCTGTGCAAATGCTTCACATATTGCCCTAATATAATGTGTTTTTGCTTAAATTCATACGGATTTTGAAAGCCCTAATTAAAGGTATGTATGTGTTTACAGAAATGGCAACTTCAAAAGTTATCCCTAAAGTCTGTGATTATGCGTCTATGATAAAAGATGTCATTGATGATAAATATGTCATCTTCACAGCAACCACGGATCCTGAATCCCTTGAGATTCTGGAATGCATTCGTTCCAGTGGATTAGAACAGTTCTGCTATAGACATTTGGATAATGTATATATCATTGAATCACTGGCGTTTTTGCGGAATCTTAAGAAAACAGACAACAAAGAACTCTATTCTTTTGTTGGAGGATCGAGGATCAATGTGTCTAATGATGATTTGAGAAGGCTCTTTGCCCTACCAGTAGGAAAGAACGCTCCTGATGAGTTCACAACTGGAATGACAGATAAAGAATATCTTCAAAAGGTACTTCTCCAGCCAGCTAACAGCCATCAAATCACTAACGTGAAGGTGCCCTATCTGAAAATGAAGTACATGTTACTCTTTGAGATTGTCTCATAGGTAGATCTGGGGATTGCGTTCAGTTATGATGCCTTGACTCAGCAGAAGCAAAGTGTGATGACTGTTATAATTGAGAAGGCGAAGGATATGAACTAGTTGGGATTGTTCAAGTACAGACTGCTACATGAGATGGACAAGTTTGTGGTTAATGAGAAGAATTAGATTGTTCTGTCCAAGAAAATCTGCAATATTCACAAGGTGTCCCTCATTCTAGCAGATAGGATTCCCAACTACAGGTGGTCGGAGATTGGTAGAAAGGCGTATCCACCAAAGTTCAAGGCTCTTCTCTCTAAAGATGAAGAGTTATCAGGCCAAAGGGATGATGACCCTGCCCCCTACGTGCCCAAGACAATGATGTTCCCTCGTTCCAGTGCATCAATGTATGCTCGTTTGAATTCCACTGGATCAAACTCTTGATTCCTTTTAAGATGAGGGATCAGGTATTCGTACCTTGGAGAAGTTGGTCTCAACGCCATCTTCTGCCCTTCCCTCATGACCTCCTTATAGAATACTGGATACTTTGTCTCAAGCCAGTCCAGAAAAATTTCATCAAACAAGTTGTCATCTTTCTCTTCTGGGACTCTCTGGATCATGAAGGTATTGCATAGCCAGTCTGTCTTGATCACTCTCCAAGGATCATGAAGGTCTTCTATGCAGATCAGGATTTCATGGACAGTAACAGGTAAGACATTTTCAACCCAGGTCTCGTCCTCGATGCCTTCTTTCTTCTAACTTTCTCCCTGGATGCTCAATCAAGGGCGTAGATCCTCTTTTTTTTCCTCTTTGGCCTGATCTTTTTGTTCCCTGATCTATTCCTTAGATAACAACCGATCTTGTTACTGTTTTATGCTCAAGCTTTACTGCTTTCACTTCGTTTGCCTTCTTTGTAAGCTTCTTCTTCTTCTTCTTCTTCTTCTTCTTCTTCTTCTTCTTCTTCTTCTTCTTCTTCTTCTTCTTCTTCTGGATCATGAAGGTATTGCATAGCCAGTCTGTCTTGATCACTCTCCAAGGATCATGAAGGTCTTCTATGCGAATCGAGGATTTTAGATAACATTTTCAACCCGGTCTCGTCCTCGCGTCGGCCCTTAACCTTCTTTGCTTTCTCACGGATGCTCAATCAAGGCCGGTGCATCCCTTTTTTTTTCCTCTTTGGCCTGATCTTCTTGTTCCCTGATCTATTCCTTATTGCTTGATTCCGATCTTGTTACAAGCTGTTTTTATGAACAACATGTCGCTAAACTGCTGCTTCCTTCGGTTAACTTCTTTTTCTTCTTACGCCCTTCTTGTTACCTTCTTCTTCTTCTTCTTCTTCTTCTTCTTCTTCTTCTTCTTCTTCTTCTTCTTCTTCTTCTTCTTCTTCTTCTTCTTCTCCTTCTTCTTCTTCTAGTTTCCTTGCAAGTTACAGAATCCTTGCCTCTTCTTCTAGTTTCCTTGCAAGTTACAGAATCCTTGCCTCTTCTTCTATTTGCAACGTTTTCTGAACAGTTGAGGGGAAGTCCTCAATCTTATCAACTCTTGCAGTTCTGTTCAGATAAGGCTTTATCCTGATTATCCAGTTGTTTAGAGTGTTCTTCAATTGTTGTGAACAGCTTGGCCAATTCAGAGTCTTGAACTTCAGCACGAGTGGGTGCAGATACAATAGTCAGTTGACCAGATGGGCCAGATGGGGTTGCTTGTTTTTCCAATGGCTCTCCTTCCCCCTTTTTGGTTTCATCAAAAAACTTCCTCAGATTCTTCTTCATATTTTCGAATTGAGAGAGCATCTCCTTTTTAAGCTCGTCTGCCTCCAAGGATTGTATCTGAACAGATGAGGTAGATGGAGCAGGGCCAAGCATTTTCAATATATAATCTTCCAGAGCTTTCTTGGCAATAGAAACATAAATTTCAAAGCGTTTTACAGCAGCCTCAAAGCTTGAATCTGCCTCCATCAAGGATTTTTATGCCTCCTCAAAAAGTACTCTGACATCAGATAGCATGGAGACTTCCAAACCTAGTTTCTCCAACAGCAGTTCCACCCTCTTCATCTCGGTCAATGCAACATCTAAGCGCATTTCAACCAGTTTTGCGGTAGTCTGATTCCTCTCAGATTAAACCAGCTTTTTAGTTCTCTCGTCCATCTGATTCAACAGATTTGCTGCTAGAGTGTTGAACTGATCTTCCATAGATGTCTTTACCCTATCCAGAATAGTCGTCGAAACTTGGTCCAGGGTCTCAGGCGAAATTACTACCACTGGTGCAGATGTTTGTGCCTCACCAGTTAGGGCCTCATCTGGTTCACCCTCAACTGGTTCATCGGCAGCTTGCTCAAATTCCCAATCAGCATCCTCCGAAAATCCCATCTTCTTGTTCACCAACAAGGCAACATCATCATCTGTTGCCAACTCAGCAGCACTAGAAACTCCAGCCAGATTTTTCATCCTCAGCTCCAGAGTGACAAAGTCATCACTGCCCATCGCCTCCAGTGAGAGCAAGAAATCCTCGATATCTTGTAGTATGATATTACTCCAGAATATGATTTTAGTTACCTGCTCTCTAACACCCAGATGGGCGATCTAGATGAGGAAAATTCTTGGTTAAGTAGTTTTCAACCTTCCTCTTCAAGAATCTGATCACCGGTTTCTCCTGCTCGGGTGATTCTGGTTCAAAGACCGTTCAGGTGTTAAAAGGGTTGTGAACAACAGACACAAACTTTACTTTTTGTCGGTCTAAAAGAATCTTAGGAGTGGCTTCTCTGAAAGGCTCAAGTTGAGTTGGCTCAGGTTCAGGTTGAGATAAGGGCAGTTCAGGTCACTTTCAGGTTGAGCTTCTGCAGATGAGATTTCTGCAGTTTGGGTTGGCTCAGATATGGGAATTTATGGTTGAGCTGGGGTTTTGGTGATGGTGGTTTGTCTGGGGTGAAGGTAGGGCAATTTGTAGGGTAGTTTCTGGTTGTGGTGATGGGGGAGTGGGTGATCTGGGAAGGTGAGTAGCTTCGCCTCCTTGAAATAGAGAGCTCAGGTGAGCAAGATCAGATGGTTTGACTCATCCTGGGCCTCTTCTAGTTTTTCTTCCTCTTCTCCACCTTCTCTTTCTTCATCTCCACCAACAGAAATAACCTCTATCTGACCAGCTCCTGCTATTAGATCCCTTCCCGTGCTGACTGTGTGTTATGAACTCACACCAGTCTCTCCACCAATTTCCTTCTCAACCTGCTCCTCAGGTTGTTCTCCAGCAGACTCCAGGATTTCCACATCACTATCTTCATCTTGTAAGCCTCCAGATGACATACCCATCTTCTTGGGAAGCATTGTGGTGAGCTTTCTTTGCCTGTTCTCACTCATATCTCCAGCTTTATGAGCAGACTTAGTTGCCATCTGCTTCCTCTTCATAGTCTTCTTGCGAGGTTGATCTTGTGCCTCAGATTGCACAAATGACGCATGCGCCTTGTCTTTCTTGAAGAAATTCGCCAACAGGAAGCACTCAGAAGGATGTATGACATTTTCCAAATTCCTGAAGGCTTGAGAGATAAGAAGAAATCAGAATATGGGTCTTAGGTCAAAAGTTAGGTAATTTTTGCTTATCATTTCTTGTACTTGTAAACTGCAATATCAATCAATGAAATGATTTACCTTTATGATCTTAAGACAACATCTCATTGTCTTCTGATTTCTGTTTCTGTTCTTTACATATCTTGGTATCTGTTTTTCTGATTAATTGTTTTGGTTCCATCAAATAGGGGGAAATTGTTGGAAAAATTGTAGTTTTGATGGAAGTTCCAAAACAGTTTGATATAGGACCGATCGGACACATTGGTGATCGATGAATTAGAAATGAGGATAGGATGACCAGTTGAGATGTATAGACAGCTGATGTAATAGATAGGTCACATATTGAGGACGAAATCAATATGTATAGGTTAAGTCTTGAAGAAGATCAAAAGACTAAAAGATTGGAAGATCAGCTAGTCAGATAATCAGCTGAAGATCAGAAGATCAGGTAACATGCTGAAGAATCAGAAGACCTGAAGATCAGATGACCACCAGGTAACAAGACTCAGAAGACCTACATCAGAAGAAGTGTAGAAGAGTCTGCAAGTTGTGCTAAGACAAACTGCATTAGAAGACTCAATCAGGTAGACTGATCAGTCTGGACTGATCAGGTCATCTCAAATCAGGTGACAACCGAAGGATCACCAAGTCATGCGAGTTCATCAGATAAGAAGAATGTCAACCTAAGTTGGTAAATCATACACCGAATAAGTGTACTTAACAACCAATGAGAACAAGACACGTATGTACGGAGCTGACATTGCAGGACGAAGTGCTTCAGAGTCAAACGGCTAGAAAGGACAAGCATACATGCTTTCGGTCATGCCGCCCCTGTGCACATTGAATCTGTTACTGTTAGTGTCCTAAAGACAATCTATTGTAAGGACATAATACTCATATAATATTCAGTGTTGGTTTAATATTATTGTTTATTTAATATTAAATGTATGGCGTTACACTTATTAGAATATTATGTTTGATTGTTTGCATTTATTCTTATCTGTGTTCCCTTGAGTCACTGCTGTCATTGAGTGTGTGAGAACTCAGATGATTTAAGCATGATTCTAAAATGGCCCCAATCAAGGATCATCAAGAATGGTATATTGATGATGCAATGGAGATTGGTGTGAGATCTGCATTATACTCTTAGAGAGTGTAGTAAGATCTCACTTACTGCAAGATACTAAGTATCTCATGATGGATGCACAAATACCTTGGAGGGTATTGGTATACCCATCCGAGAAACCGTTTGATGTAGTTCCACTATATGTGTCTACGGGTGTCTTGGTTAGTGGGAGCGATGCGATACTCCTTTGACTTGAGGTCAATACGCACGACATGCGTGGAGTGATGAACTTTGACCATGACCGACGCTTGCACTCTTCCATGGGTAGATATGCCTTGGATTGGGTTCATCACAAAGTGCATGTGCGTGATATTTGAGCAAAGAAAATGATTCATTCCTCAAAGTGGATTTAGAGAGAATACTCATCTTCTCATCATAATTGGATCAAAGTCATTGGCCAATGCATGTCAACTTGGACTTTGTGGCCAAATGTGACATAAGTGATCAATTAGTGATTGGAGATAAAGTGATTAAGTTATTTGAATAGACAGTTCATCATGTTCAAGACTAATCGAGTATTCGTGAATGAAAGGAGGAAATCGTAATAGCCCATGTTTCAGTTATAGGTAGTTGCACGTTTCTCGCAACGTACCTCATATATTGAGAATATTTGATTTATTGTCTAGGGTTCAATTAAGACCATTAGTTTGACTAATCACTCGATATATGTGATACCCGAGCTTCTCATTACTCATTGACCAATATATTTCATGCATTGCGTGCTTTTTATATTATTTACGTGTTAATAATATTTATGTGTTATTTGTGATGCGGTATTATTTATTTTGCATTGAAATTATTTTAAAAGTTGAACATTGCAATTGTTTAATTGTTATATAAATTAAGTGTAAATAATTTGGGGATTAATTAATAATATTAGTAAAAAGAAATTAAAAGCAAATATATAAAATATGTATAATATATATAATGTTAGTAGGGTACAGTGTATAGATACATATGTGTGATAATATTAGTAATAATACTAATAACAATAATAGTATTAAAAAAAATAAGGGAAACTTACCTATTAAGTATAGGTAAGGAGGTGAGTGTTAGAAACCTATCTATCACTTATCACTTAAGCACACACGCACACCCAAATCTTTGAGAGGAAAGAAGAACAGAGGCTCGACTAGGAAGGAAAGAAAAGCAGACTAGGAAGGAAAGAAAAGAGGAACGAAGGAAAAAAAAAAAAAAAAAAGGAGAGAAAGAAGGAGAATTTGGGATGGTAGAAGCCAAGGTTTGTGCAACCAACATAATTGGACTTTATAAGGCGGTTTAGGACTTCGAGGTGCCGATATTTTTCTCAGTTGAGGTAAGTAAAAATTCATTTGCAACTACAATGCATAAATATAATATTATGTGATTTATTTATGAATTAAATGTGATTAACTAACAATATGTGAATAGTATGTGGATTGTGAGATTTGATTGATATTCAGTGATCACCGTGGAAAGCACTGGTGAGCTCGATATTTGTTGTAAACTGGGTATGTGAAGTGTGAAATTTGTGAGTTAATTTGCACTGCATTGCATTGTATCATGCATATCATACATTATCATGAAATGAGATTTGATCAAATGATGTGATTTGGCCACTGATTATACACCGAGAACGAAAGGGGCGACCTGGGGGTAATGCGACCAGGGAGACCCTAGCGTAGACCACTCAGCGTAGGCCACCGTCTTATTATTACACGGGAGGGGCGACCAGAGAGAACCTGGCGCCGTCTCTTGAGGTAAATTTAGGGAAGGGGCGATCTTGTTGGAATTTAAAGGCACGTAATCACATATAACATGCGCAGCGGAAAGGACAGTTCACCAACAACGAACATATAATTACATACAACAATTACAATAATCGTAACGAGTAAACTTACAGTAGCTGTAGGACAGATTCCTCTACTATGGTATCCACGTAATCCTCTTTAACAGGTCTGCATGGATTTATCAGTGTTGAATCTCGAGTCAAATCAACTAGGAAAATCCAACTCTTAATTTTATGGAGAATTGTGAAGTGTAAAAACTGTTTGTGAAATCCCAAGAGCTAATATATATAGGGAGGTCCAGCTTAAAACCTAAGCCGCCTGTTGGGAAATTAAAATCCCTTTTAATCAATTAAATTAAACCCTGTTAATTTAATTCCCTAAATATAAATCTCTACGGATTTAAATTCCATATATGACAAATCTTTATGATTTTTTTCTATATATATTAAATTCTACAATAATATTCAAAATATTATTATTGGGAATTCTTATTTAATTAAATTCAATTTAATTAAACATTAATAATAATTAATTCCAGATTAATCTATTATTAATTACATCTCCATAAATTAAATATTAAATTCAATTTAATACTTAATCAATCAACTATAATCCGTCAAAGGGAATTACTTGTTGTGTGACCCATAGACCCTCATATATCGAGCGATTAGTCAAACTAACGTAATTGAACCCTAGACAATAAATCAGACATTCTCAATATATGAGGTATGTTGAGAGGAGCATGCAACTACCTGTAACTGTAACATGGGTTATTACGATTTCCTCCTTTTCACGAATACTCGATTAGTCTTGAACATGATGAAGTGTCTATTCAAATAACTTAATCACTTTATCTCCAATTACTAATTGATCACTTATGTCACACTTGGCCACAAAGTCCAAGTTGACGTGCATTGACCAATGACTTTGATCCAATTATGATAAGAAGGTGAGTATTCTCTCTAAATCCACTTTGAGGAATGAATCTTTTTCTTGGCTCAACTACCACGCACATGCACTTCGTGATGAACCCAATCCAAGCCATATCTACCCATGGAAGGGTGCAAGCATCGGTCATAGTCAAAGTTCATCACTCTACACATGTCGTGCGTATTGACCTCAAGTCAAAGGAGTATCGCATTGCTCCCACTAACCGAGACACCCGTAGGCACATATAGTGGAACTATATCAAACGATTTTTCGGATGGGTATACCAATACCCTCTAAGGTATTTGTGCATCCATCATGAGATACCTAGTATCTCGTAGCAAGTGAGATCTTACTACACTTTATAAGAGTATGATGCAGATCACACACCAATCTCCACTGCATCATCAATATCTCATTCTTGATGATCCTCGATTGGGGCTATTTGAGAATCATGCTTACGTCATCGGATTTCTCACACACTCAATGACAGCAGTGACTCAAGGGAACACAGATAAGAATAGATGCAAATAATCAAACATAATATTCTAATTAGTGCAACACATATATTTAATATTAAATAAATAATAATATTAAACCAATACTAAATATTATCTGAGTATTATGTCCTTACAAAGGATTGTCTCTAGGACACTAACACTAACAGATATGGGAGCTGCGGTAACCAGGAAAAGCCTGGCTCTTGGGAATTCACAAACAACGTTACTTCATAATTTCTCCATAAGATCTAGAGTTAGAATTTTCCTAGCAAATTCGTCTCGGGATTCAACGCTGGCAAATTCGTGCAAGTCCGTGATTGGGGATTACGTGGATACCATATTTGAGAAATCTGCTCTTCAGTTACTGTAAGATTTTTTGTTACGATTATTGTAATCGTTTGTATGGAATTATATGTTCGTTATTGGTGAACTTTAATTTCGGCTACGATTATTGTAATTATATATTACGTGTTTACGTGCCTCTAAATTCCAACAGTGGTATCAGAGCTCCAGGCTCTTGATTAATTGCTAATTTATTTGGTTTTATAATTAATTTTTTATAAAACGTTGGTGCGGCTGATCGTGTGTGACCAAACCGCACCATGTATGCTTGTTTTATTGTGGGCGTGTGTTTTATTGTTTAAAACCACCCTTTGGTGTTGACCATTGGTTTCATCCCTTCCACTTGCCCAGATTAGGGTTTTCTGAAACCCTCTTCTCCCTCTCCGCTGCGCCTCCGTCCGACGCCCTTTCGCGTTCACCGTGTGCATCTGTGGCATTGCTCGAGTCGGCGGCGTAACGCCGCAACTCGCGACGCCCGTGTGACGCTGGATCGAAGTGATACCTAACGGGTTTGACCCGCGGCGGCGCAACCTCAATCACGGCAATTCAAGCGGTGTTTATCGCGTTTTCTTTTTCTTCGTCCCGAGCGGGGATGTCCCTGTTCAATTTTCGATTCATCGAACAATCATGGGGGTGATGGATTTCACGACGAAACACCACCGCGTCGCCCTTTCGTTCTCGTGCTCGCTGATCTGTTTTGACGGGATGAGTGCCATTTTCATTTTGAGCGAAATGTGCGACGAGTCGCCCGCGCGCGCCTAGCGGCGGTGGCGACTCGTTCGCATGCGCCGCTTGTCTTCTCCGATTGAAACACAATTTCTGTACAGGTTTGTGTGTTTTGATTTTGGGTCAGTTTGTTCGGTTCTGGTTGGACTATTTCGAACACTTGATAAGAACTGGATTCCAATTTGACTATTGCTATGATTAATTAGATTAATTGTGATGGATGGTAGAAATTGTGGGTTTTTCGGTTGTCCCGATTAGAAGGCAATGTCCGGGCAGTGATAAGGGGGGGCTATTTTGCAAATTGAATTTCAAACAGGCCCCTCCGTGCAATTTTGGAAATTTCACTTGAGCCCCTATATTTATTAATTAAAATTAAATTGGATTTAATTTGTTAGAATTAATAAAATTTGATTTTTTTTAAAAACGTATTAGTTGGACTAATGACGGACTTAATTAATTGGATTAATTAAAAGCTAACATTAATAATGAATTTAATTGTTAAACTTATTTTTAAAACTCTAGTTTAGAAAATTAAACGAATTATTAATTCCCACTTGGTCAACGTGTTTCATATTCTGTAAACGCGTTTATAGTCCGTATTATAACTGTTTGGTAGGCGGCACCCAATATTTTTCTGACCGTATTAAATGCTTGGGTAGACGGCGCCCAAATATTTGTTAGTCCGCGTAAGTCATGTTTGGGTAGGCGGCACCCAATGATTGCTCAAATATGACATAGATAAACATGATAGATCTCTATTAACCAATTAATACCCCGCCTTTAAAAACGTTCCTCACTAAAATATGGTTTTCTCATTAATTTGATAAGATGTCTTCCATCAAAGTAAAAGTAAACCGAAGATTTCGTTCCAATGAGTACTTAAAGACCCTCGTCTTTTGCTAGGATCTACATCTAACGGAACTTTATAGGGACATGAAACGTTGCCGCTTGATGGTTGTAAACCAACTTAACTTTGTTTCGCTAGCCCTCGTGGGGAACAAAGGGTAAGTGACATCAGTCGAACTAGTTTCGACACATTAAAAGTTGCAGTTTTGCAGTTGGTTTGGAGACCTACCAGTTATGTCATTGTAATGATCAACCCTCACTGGGATTATGATGGTAGTAATGTGGATCCTGGTCCATTATGATTTATATTAGATATAAATTCATACTTTTCCGATGAGGTCGTTAAGTATGTGAAAATAATGAAAACATAATAAATTTAAAGGTCATATTTATTTTGATTGTTGAATATTGATCATAGGAATTATGTGTTTTAATTCCCGTTTTATTTTATTTCTCTAGGATTGTTGAAATGAATAACTTGTCATTGAGAAGCATTTTGGAAATGAACAAACTGGTTGGGCCAAACTTTCTCGACTGGCACCGAAACGTTCATTTGGTGCTCAGGCAAGAAAAGATTGAATACGTGTTGGACACACCAATCCCTGCTACCCCAGAGGCTGGTACTGAAGAGTATGAGGCGTTTGACACCGCAGCTCAGAAGAAGCATCAAAAAAGATGCTTCCCAGGCTCAGTGTGTTATGCTACTCAGGATGACTCCCTAATTGCAAAGGCAGCATGAGAAGATGCTTCCCTTCGAGATGATCAAGCATCTGAAAGATCTCTTTGATTCTGAATCTCGTTCCGAAATTTATGAAGTGATGAGAGATCTATTTAGATGCCAATTGTCTGAGGGAGGGAAGGTTTCTCCTCATGTGTTAAAGATGATTAGGCTAATCGAGAAACTTGGTCGTCTGGGCATTGAGCTCAAGACCAATGTTGTTGTTTATGCCATTCTTCAGTCACTTCCCGATTCATATTCGAGTTTAGTAGTAAACTTTTATATGAATAAGACGAAATCAACTATGCCCGAGCTGCATAATATGCTAAAGACCTTTGAGTCTTCCGCTGCTAAGTAAAAGCCCGTGCTCATGGTGAATGTCTCTACTTCTTCTGCTCCGAAAGGAAAGAAGAAGCGGAGGGGCAAGGCAAAGAAAGGCTCCAAGCCAAACTTCCTTAAGTCCAAAGGTGGAATTCAGAAGAGGGAGAGGGTGGACAAGGATGTATGCCTCCACTGTAAGCAAAAGGGGAATTGGAAGAAGGACTGCAAGGTTCTAGCAGCTGAAAAAAAGACACAAGGTGTCTCAGCCACTGAAACAGGTATGTTTGTTATTGAGATAAACATTTCCACAAATGATAGTAACTGTTGGGTATTAGATACCAGTTGTGGCTCACACATTTGTACAAATTTGAAGGGTCTCAACGATAGCAGGGCATTTAGGCCGGGTGAAGTCGCTTTACACGTTGGAAATGGAGCAAGAGTTGCTGCTGAACGTGTTGGAGTTTACGTTTTAGATTTACCCTCTAGTTTTAGACTCGAACTGAATAATTGTCATTTTGTTCCTTCTATTACCCGCAACATTATTTCTATTCCGATGTTGGATATTGAAGGTTTTTCCTTCCATTTTGCAAACAATAATTGTTATTTTTCGCTTAATGGTGTTGTGTATGGAAATGCTCCTTTATCTAATGGTTTATATTTGTTGCATTGTGGACATAACATTCTTAATATACAAAATAAAAGACTCAAACTTAGTAATCATGAAAAACCGACTTACTTGTGGCACTGTAGACTTGGTCATGCAAATAAGAAAAGAATCGCAAGGCTAAGAAAGTTGGACTACGTAGCTCCATTCGACTTTGAGTCTTATGGAAACTGTGAATCGTGTCTTAAGGGCAAAATGATCAACAAACCCTTTTCTGGGAAAGGGGTTCGTGCCAAAGAAGTTCTAGAGTTGATCTACAGTGATGTTTGTGGACCATTGTCCACTCTAGCTAGGGGTCACTTCGGCTACTTCATAACTTTTACTGATGATTTTTCTAGGTTCGGGTATGTGTATCTGATGAAACACAAATCCGAATCTTTTGAGAAGTTCAAAGAGTATAAAGCTGAAGTAGAGAAGCATCTTGGTAAGAGTATTAAGACTCTTTGATCGGATCGAGGAGAAGAATATCTTAGCCATGAGTTCACTGATTATCTGAAGTTGCATGGAATCCAATCACAATGGACTCCTCCCGGCACACCCCAGATGAATGGAGTGTCCGAGAGGAGAAACCGAACCTTGTTGGACATGGTAAGGTCCATGATGAGATTTCCCTCTCTTCTAACATTCTTATTGGGATACGCACTCCAAACCTCAATCTACATTCTTAATATGATTCTATCCAAATCAGTTGAGCATACGCCATACGAGTTATGGCATGGGAAGAAGCCAAATTTCCCTCACATGAAAACTTGGGGTTACCCCGCGTTTGTGAAGAAAATGCTCACTGATAAGTTGGAATCAAGGTGAAAATGGTTACATTGGGGGATATCCTAAGGAAATTAGAGGATATTATTCCTATCTCGCTGCACATGTATTACGTGTTTACGTGCCTCTAAATTCCAACAGAATCTAGCATGCAAACCTACCTAAAATAGACCGAAAATCGAATTTCTCTCCAACGGCTAGTTGGTTTCGTGCCTATATATATGGGATCAAACCTTCATAGTAAGGTTATGGAAATTATCATCAAGCTCAAGCTATCCGCAATTTCCGCACGAAGAACACAAAATTGAAGAATATTTCTAAGTGTTCATCCCATAGTTCTTAGCATAGAAATCTTATCCTTCAGACTTAGGCTACTCAAATACTAAGATAGATTTCCATTTGAAACACAACAAATCTTATACCCAAACCAAGTGTTAGGTTAAGTTTGTTTAGTAAGATTTCAAACTAGGGTTTCTAGTTCTGATCTCTGGGATTGGTTGAGTGAGAACTCTTGAAACATATGTTGTATTGTGTTGGACTAACACATTAATCTAAGTCCAGTTGGTTAGTTGGTGCCCCTGCTGATAGGGAAGAGGTGGACGTAAGACAAGTTGTCTGAACCACTATAAAAATCTTGTGTGTCTTTATATGATTTACCTATTTTACACTATCTGCACACACCTGTTTAAGTATTGCATGCATATTCTAAGTTTGGATCATATTTGCATCAAGCAACTGATCTCATCAGTTTGGCACTTTGTCATCTGATTTGAAACAGATTACTTAGAATCAGATTTAGTAAACTGGTTTTTCACACTGGTTAAACTTATCTTTCGCACATCAGTTAAGTTGATAGGCACCGAACTTATCTGCCCTCAGACGATCAGTAAGTTGAATATCAGTTCACTCGCACTCTGATCAGGAAACTTGTTATTCACACCTGATCCCACGAAAAAGTTTCTGAAGTCTATTCACCCTTCCCCTCTAGACTTCTACCTCACGAAAATCCGTTCGGGACCTACATTACATACATTGTCAATTTTAATATATCTCTAAAATTGTTTATTAAAGTGTCAACTTAACGGAAGGACAATAAGTTTCAGTTTTGGAAAATAGGATATTAACTTTTCTTTTGACAAAAGTAGGACATTATCTTTTCTTTGGCAAATATAAATATTTTTTCTCACACGGACTGGCCCAAATTTCCAATAACTTAAAATATACGGTCCTACTTTGTAGAAACTCAAAATTTATGGACCTAAATTGCATAAACTCAAAACTTACGGGCATACTTTTGCTAAATTGGAATTATCTAAACTTTTTTTCCCAAATTAAAACTTATTGTGTCACCTGCATAGTTACATACATAAAAAATATTTTCCCCGTTCAACTACATAATGTTGTCTCAAGAGTGAAGAGCAAAGAAAATTAAAAACATTATTTCGATTATAATAAAAAATCATGTAGAATTACAATTAATATTGTTTAAAAATATGTATTTAAAAATTTGTGATTTTAAAAATTAATTTATTTTTAAATTAATTTTATTTTGTTAATGTATTAATATTTTTTATTCGGTGTCAAATAATTACATCTTTTTTCTATTAAATATAACTTACATAGTAAATTAATATATTTTTGTATTTTAAATATATAAAATATTAAAAATGTTACTATTATTTAATAGAATTAATTTAAGCTAAATAAATTTTTGAAGTATTTGATCATGGTTAAATATTGCATGCAAAATGAAGTTTGAGCCTAAAGCTAATGGAGGGTTGCTTTCTATTGATTTCTCTATTAAGTACTCAGTACTACCAAATCACTGTTTCATTTTGAAGGAAGGAATGCCTGTAATGCTTCTCAAGAATACTGACGAAAAGTCAGGTTTAGGGGTGGACGGTATGACATACCGAAAATTTTCTTGTCATATCGTTACCGTACCGAAATTTCCAATACCGAAAAATATCATACCATTGTTGTATCGAAAATTCGGTATACCGAAATTTTGACATACCGAAATTTTCGGTATGTCAATATTACATACCGATACCGTACCAAAATTTTAGTATATACCGGTATACCAAAAATATTTCGGTATACCATAAATTTTTTGGTATACCGATATATTTTCCCGGTATATCGGAAATTTTTTTGATATACCAAAATTTTCTATATTTTCATATCGTTATCGTACCGAAATTTTCGATAAAATTGATATTTTTCGGTACGGTAAGTGCGGTATATCGGTATTTTCGGTATTTTCTCCCCCCCTAGTCAAGTTTGTGCAATATCACGAGATTGGTTGTCACAAAGCTGGGAAATCATAATTTTTAAAGCACAAATAAATTCAAGAAAAAATACTGAGAATAAAGTTTAAGTCCTATTATGTTTTGAGATGACGATAAATAAAAGTTTGTATCAATCTCTTTCAAGTGTAAGTTTATTTTTTTCTCAAGTCAGTTTTCACACACATACAATTATATGTTGCGCTCTTAGGTAAAATAAAAAAAAGATTGAAAATTTTGAGGCTCGGTTCGGATGAGAGACCTTGCAAGTATTCAACAAATATTATTTATAAATAATTCTTTCCAAATTAATTTGTAATTTAGAGTGCGTATATATATATATATATACATATTTTTTAAATCTAAATTTGTGGATTCATTTATTTTTTATAGAGTCATCAAGTATAATAACATATAAAATCATATTTTACATATTTAAATTATATTTTTATTTTTAATATTTTATGAATTACAAATTATTTAACCACAAACATACTAAAATAACAAAATAAATGTTACAAATTTTTATTATTGATTATTTTATACAAAAATTTCTTTTAGTTCACGGGGCTAATTCTAGTTTAAAATACTTAATCTTCAAAAAATATATATTAATTTATATTAAATACATACTACATAATTTATAAATTTATTTTCCATCTTTTTTTTTTAAATATCAGTAGTATGTAAACCGACATACTACATCTACACGAGATTGAAAATAGTTTTTATATTATTAATTTTAAATTAAATCCTTTAAATATTTAATTAATTTGATTAATTCAATTATAGACCTAATTTTTTTTTAATATTATATGTGCATATTTTCATTCATTTTTTTATTTTAAATTACTCCCTCCCATTCTTCTTAATATTTTTTTTATTCTTTTAGAATATTGATATAATAAATGTCGTTCTGATATTTTCTCCCATGATTATATTATATATACCCGTTTGTACTTTGCCATTTACAAATGGGTCTAACCCCTTTAGGCAACTCAACCAAGTCCCAAACTTGATTGGTGTACATCGAGTCCATCTCGGATTTCATGGCTTCATGTCACTTCCCTGAATCAATATCTAATATTGATTCAGAGTAAGTATTAGGATCGTTCTTATCCGGTATGTCCACATTAATGAGTTCCTCCAAGAGGTAACCGTATCTAATGGATGGATTACGATTCCTGATTGACTTACGGAGTTGTGGTTGTGAAGGTTGTACATTCTGATCGTGAAAATTTTGTGGTGTATCGATTTCATCAATATCCGAAGAGTCCTCAAGAGCTACACTTTCAGATGCCTCTTCGGCGAGAGTTTGAACTATGTTGTTCTCATTCAGCCCACTTGGAGGTTCTTGCACTGGCAAGCATACTCCAATTACGCTCCCACTGGCTGAAAGTGATCACCTAGTGAAAGACTCCCACCGTGAAAGTTGTTGAATGCTCCCACTGATTCCTTGTCATGTTGTTTTTACAAGATATCAGTCTCTTTGTTAATTTGTGGTTCTTGAATTTCTTCAAGTTCTATCAGCTTACGACCTTGTTCCTTAAAGACATAGTCTTCTTCGAGGAACTTGGTCTGCCTAGAAACAATCACTGATTCTTTCTCAGGTAGATAGAAGTAATATCTTTTAAGTTTCTTTAGGATATCCCACAAAGTAACCATTTTCACCTTTGGGTTCCAACTTGTCGGTAATCATCCTTTTCACAATCACGGGGCAACCCTATGTTAGATATGTGTAAAAGTTGGTTTCTTGCCACACCATGGTTCATATGGTGTATGCTCAACCGATTTAGATGGAATCCGAAAAATTATTCAAGCAATATATTTATAGAAAAATTAAAAATTTTAATAACCATGAAAAGTAATCATTAGGGTGTATACATGAGATAATGATGGGTGAAAATATCAAAACAACATATATAATGTAAATAATATATAAGACTGAAATGAGTATGGCATTTAATTTTAATGAGAAGAAATAATTTAGAATAAGAAATAAATAAAAATATACACAAATAATATTAAAATATAAAAATTATTCTTGTAATTAAATTAAATATTTAAAATATTTCAATTAAAATTAATAAAAATATTATTTTAAATCATGATTTTAGGATGTTTATCAAATGCAATACCATTTTTTTCTTTGTAATTTGATACTTCATTTTTTAGGTTTAAAAATTCAATTCACTTGATTCATTTTTCTGACAAAATTAATCCTATGTGATTACCGGAGCCATCATTTTTTTTGCATGTACGATGCAAGATTTAAAATTGTTTCTTAATTTAATTCAAGTTTATATTTTTTTGAAAATTTAAATCCCAAAATGATTTGCTTTGCACAAAAATTTACAAGCCTTCCCCCAAAATCTCAAGCCCTAAATTGCAAGCAAATAATTAAAAAATGGAATAAAATCAGAAACGATCAACAACCAGTGAATTGTCATCCATTACCGGCAAAGAAGAATCGATGCACCGAAATATTAGGCTCAATTTGGAATAGATGAGTTTAAAATCCATGGATTTCAACACATAAATTATAAATTTTTAATGAATTTACAAATACTTAGATTTGAAAGTATATGAAAGAGAGTGAAGGGGGAGAGGGAGGTTCTAATGCATTTAACTCTCTCTCTCGACTAATTAAAACATAACTAATATTTTTGCAAATTCACAACTCACACCATAAATTTGATAATGCTAATGTAACTTTCGGCTACACTAATCATTCTTTCAAATATGGATTAAAAAAGTACAAAGCACAATAAATATCCATCAAATAGGAGCAATCACCCAATACTGAACAAAAATATGACATTAATCAAGTAAAACTCAATTCTCACATAGTTTCAACTAGGGGTGAAGGAAATACCGAAAATACCGATATACCGCACTTATCGTACCGAAAAATATTGATTTTATCGAAAATTTTCGGTACGGTATCGATATGAAAATTAAATATACCGAAATACCGGACCGAAATACCAATTTTTTTATTATTTTTTATATCACTTTAATGTTTCTTTTTTAGATTACTGAAATTAATTCAAGTCCATGATGTCAAGCCCATTTAGCCAAGCCCATTAAATTAATTATACAAATAAAAGCCCTAAAACAACATTGTTGCCCTACATACTACATTCTTCAATTCATCCGTGTCTCCTATCTCTCTAGGCGCCACATCTTCTCCATCTTCTCCCGACGCCCTCAACTCGCCGCCCTCCTCAATCACCGCCGTCCCTCTCCTTCTACATATCCCCGCAACCTCCTCGCCGCCGACGCCGAGGGTTCGCTCTCAATCTACGATGCCGACAGTTTCGTGCACCTCAAAACCATCAAAGTCCACAAAAAGGAGTCAATTCGCAATCGGTGCGTCCGCTCTCTTCCTCCATTTTCCAGTTTCTTCAATCGGCCACCGCCTCCACGACGCCGTCGCCCAAGCCAAGCCATCCACCGCGTGACCAGTGACCACCACGCCGTCGCCCAAGCAAGGCCACCCGCTCTCTTTCTCTCCTCTTTTTAATTTTTTTTTTTTTTTTGATGCAAGAATCAAAATTTGTTAAATTAGGGATTGTTGGGGGTGTTAAATGTTAATATGTTGGGGTGTTAAATTAGGGATTGTGGGGGGTTTTAATATGCTGAGATTTTCAATCTTTGAACAGAAAACATAGACTGATATATGTATTATCAAATTCAGCTCGAGTATTGGTTTGAATTGCATACCAATTTTTTTTTTCAAATTTTCTGCAATGGTGCATGATTGAAGTAGAAGCAATTTATGCAATGGTACGGTATCGGTATCAATATTAACATATCGAAAATATAGGTATACCAAAAATATTTTTGAAATTTTAGTATACCATTTGTATATCAAAACCGAAAATTTTTTTTCGAAAGATAATCGAAAAATTTTTGAATCCGTATGAATTTTGGAAGACAATCAGATGATTTTTTTCGATATCGAAATTTTGGTATATCAAAATTTTGTATATCGAAATTTTTTTGTCATAATAAATTTACGTATATATAACGTTATGAATTTTTTGGAATCGTTAAAAATTTGATGACGATAAAGACAAGAAAAAAAAATTTGATATCTGCCGCATGGCCCATCCCTGGGTTTCAACCATCCAAAGGACAAAAGTATTAACCCATCATATTAGAAACAAAACTCATGACTAAAATAGAATAGTAGAGCCTTGAAATCCTTCAATCCTTACAAAATCTTCAATAACTCATTGAATATAACTAAAAACTTGAGAAAAACTTAACTCTAAACTAAAACTAAGTTATTCTATGCTAAAATATGCTCTCCATTGGTATATAGAGTGAGAAGATTGTGAAAAATGGTTGTCCAATGATGGAGCGTAAAATGGTGTGTAACCCTAGAAATATGCTCACCGACTCTTTTTACTCACTGCCCGAGCTGCTTGAGAAATCAGCTGAATTCAATAAGTGTTGCTTATATCAGGAAATGTGTTTCTCTTAGTTTCGACTCATTTCTCTCTCTCTCTTCAAATTAATTTCCGCCACTGAATAATAAAACAAGCTTGCTCCTCGCTTTTCTCCAATATTAAGGGTGTGTTTTGAAACTCAATTGTTATAATGAGAAGCACTTGTTTTTTAAGTTGATGTGACTCAATTTTTTTCAAAAAATAAGAATTTCTCAAGTGCAAGTTGGAGTTTAAAACACCACATAATTCAAGTGTGTGCGCATTCCAATGTGAATTAGGATACATGAGGTGCTTGCTTTCAATTGTTTCGGTCCAACATTGCTTCCTCGGTCAACTATTGTAGGCTAAAAGCTCGTTTGGTAAGGTGTATGTGATAAAATAGAATATCTATAACATTGATTTATTAAACAATTATACAGACATGTCTATTTCACCGAGCCTCTCTCCGAAACAAAGGCCAGATTCACACGCTTTTACGCTGGCCTGAACTTACCCGACAAGGAATTTCGCTACCTTAGGACCCGTTATAATAGAGCCCATTGTTCACGGGGCTTTGGTCACGGCCCCCTCATCATCAGTCACTAACTTCCTTGACCTTTCCTAAGATCGTAAAATTCACCATACATGGTCTTACGACTTTATGGAGATCTGTGGTTTTCAATAAACAAGAGCCCGGTCATCGCGACCTACTTTGGAGGATAAGACCCTTCTCCGGGTTCTGGGCTATTTTGTCGAGTTCCTTAGAGAGAGTTCTCGCTACTTAGGTATTTACCTACCCACCTTGGTCGGTTTTGGGTACGTACCCTTTGTTTTTCGTGGCTTTCGGGGAGTATGGCGTGGGTTTACTGGTAGTAGGCACAGTCTTTGGAACATTGGCTCGAGGCATTTTTCTACCCTTCTTTACTGAAAAAAGCAAGGGCACCTTCGTTCTTGAACCGATAACCATCTTTTCGGCTAACTGGCTTTGCTCCGTCCCCTCGGGACCAACAAGGGTTAGTCTGAGGGAATATTCACACATTGTCCATCGACTCGCCTTTTCGGCACGATCTTAGTACGACTCACCCTCAGGTGGATGAACCTTGCGGAGGAACCCTTAGGTTTTCGGGGCATTGGATTCTCGCCCGATGTTTTGCGTTACTCAATGAGCATTCTACTTCACATAAATCCCGCCATTTGCTTTCGTGGCGTGAAACTTCCCTCTAGGGCGTTTCGCCCCTACCTAAGGGATGCTTTCCGCGGTTAGGAGCCGGGCGGTTCGATTCGGCCGCCCGTTCAAAATTTCGGGAGGTGGGAAAGACACTTGCCGATTTGCTTTTTTTTTTTTTCTATTTCTTGATTTTTTGGATCTAAAATTTGAAAGAATGTAGATGAGAAATTTAATTAATTATTGTATTATTGTTAATATGAGAATTTAAATTAAAGATTACATTACAATAATTAAAAGTTAAAACATAACAATAACATTAAGATAATACCAAAATGCAAGCAACAATGGTAAATTAGTAAGACTAGTCTAGTAGAATTAAATTTCATCACCATTTGCCATTTGGACCATTTCCAATTTTCCATGTCAAATTGACTCATGTCTCTGGATGCTTTGATTGAGTATGAACTAAGTATCTTGAATTCTAACATTCTAAGAAATACACTTAGAAATAATTGAATGAACTATTATAAAATACAAAATACAAAAAAATAGTAATTCTAACTTAAAATAAGCTAGTAATATACCCTTACAAATTAATTGAACTATTACAAATTTACAAATTACAAAGTGAACTATATCGAATTAGTAATTACAATTACAACTTAAAATTTTAAACTTTACAAAATAAATTAAATAAATTTGGAGGAGGAGGGGATTTAAAGAAATTAGACTTGAACTTAAATTTAAGAAATAAACTTAGAAATTCTAAGTTTGAAACTTAAAATTAAGTTTCTACGATCCAAATCGAATAGGAATCAAAGTCCACGTAGTTCTCTTTTACCTCAAACTTACCTCGTTGATTTGGATCGATTCGATTCTTCATGCATCACTTCCGGTGGTAGTTTCTTCGGAGCTATCTTGATCATCATTATCAACAAATTCTTGACTTCTCTTTTCGGCTCTTACCCAATCATCAAGCAAGCATTGGTTTTCCACGTTTTCAACGGTCATATTCGATCTCGTTGCATCCAAAGTGTAGCCTCCCAAACTAAAAGCTTGTTCAACCAAGAAGCGGTTGAGGCGGGAGATGCAAAAATTTCTCTTGCTAGCATTGACAATATTGGATAGATATTTTTCATCCTCGACCACCACTTTAGTATATTAAAAGTAAGCGTTGTCTTCATCTTCATCAAGTCTAACAAATGAAGAGGATAAATAATGATCAAGTTAAGTAATAAGGGTTAGAAGTAGACCTTGGGCGTTTTTGAGAACGTTCATCATAAAATCTGTTAATATATCTTCTTCGACTCATAGAAGAGCCACCACCACCAAAATTTTCTTCAAAACGGGACCACTATATTCTCTAAATAAAAGGCATTAAAGTAACTTTAATTCGATTACCAATCTCTTTGGGATTAGGATATACATCATCTTCACCCATGACCATATGTCTATTAGGAAATAAATAATTATAATACATATTTAACATCATTATTAATCCATCCAATCTTACTCTAGGATCAAACACTTTTAGCAACCAAGAATAGATTGGGAATATTTGTAAAATATTTTTTCCATTTTGCATCATAGAGAAAGTAGCACCACTTAATAAAGGATTTGTAATATTTTCATTTAACACATGAGCAACTTTAATACAATAATCAAGCGCTAAATTACACGTAGGATAATAAACTGGGATAACACTTTTGTGGAATCATTAAAAATTCCCAAAATTTTACACAAAGAAGTGCATGAATCAATATTGAGGATATAAACGAATACCATAATTTTCTTGAGTAAAAATGTACATAAAAGCGTCTTTTATAATCCATAGACTCTTTTAACAATTTATCGTGGAATTCCAACGAGTTGACACATCAAGAGAAAATTTTTTGGGATGCATATTGTATGTTCTACAAAAAAACTTTCCATTTTTTTCAACAATTTTGAATGTCTCGACATATAATAAATAGCGAATCTAATAGGACCAACTTGTTCTTTCAAAGCATCTAAACCATCTTGAACACATAAATTTAAAATATGACACATACATCTAACATGAAAAAAATTTCCACCAAGATATGGTTGACAAATATTTGTAAGATCTTCAATAGTAGCCGATTTGCACTAAAGATTATCAAAAACCAATAGAAAATATTTTTTTTAGTAAGAGCATACTCATTTAAAATATCATGCAATTTATCTCTAATATTAACGGCATTGTGTTCCGTATCAAAATCTCTATAAGCAATCAATCTTTTTGTTAAGAGTCCACGAATCATCAATCCAAGTGCATGTAACTCCTATATAACTATGCTTTTGAAAATTATCACTCCAAATATCCGCACATATACAAACTTTAACATTTAAATCGGCAAATAGATTAATCAAAGCATATTTATACTCATAAACAACTTTAGCAACATCACGAGTAGTAGTATGACGTGAAACTTTTTTTGCCGCGGGTTGAAGACCAAGGTTAACAAAATCATTCCAATACGAATTATCGGCAAATTGAAAAGGAATGTGTTGTGTGCACACAAATTTAGCTAACAATTTTCTATATTTCATTTGATCAAATGTAAATAGAGAAGTGGGGTTACTTACCTCGCCTTGAACTCTACCACTGCCACCGGTTGACGTAAATCCACGAAGTTGTGCTTGGTTTGAACTAATTCCAACTCTATCCGGATGAATTTTTTTCAAATGCTTCTCGAATGTTCCATATCCTCCTCCTTTGACAAAAGAATATATTTTATCACAATAGTTGCAATGAACTTTAATTGTACCATCCTCGTTGATCACTTTATTAAAGTGACGCGTGCAAAAATATCCCACTTAAGTTGAGCTCGACTTGGAGTTGGGGTTGGAGTTATTTCGGCATTGGACTCGGTTGGGTGGTTTTGGCTTTCTTGAGTAGGACGTCGTGGACCTTGTGGCATAGCATCATCTTCAAGAGGATTCTCATAAGGGACCAAGTGTGGCCTCAATATCATCTAAACTCCACTCGATCGGTCTTGGGTGGATGTGGAAGAACGAACGGAAGAGGTGGAAGAAGCTTTGCCTTTACCCTTACTACCCTTGCTTTGATGGCTTGCCATAATAATAATATGTATGTAAGTGTATATGTAAATAATATATGTATGTAAGTGTAGTGTAATGTAATATGTATGTAACTATGTAAGTGTAGTGTAATATACTAATATGTAGTATAGTACTATAGTAGTATACTAGTATTAGTATAGTGTAATATATAGTGTATATAATATATAGTGTAGTATAAATATAATATGTAGTGTATTATGTATAGAGTATAGTATGATATATAGTGTAGTATAAATATAATATGTAATGTAAATAATATGTAAATAATAAACTTTGAGAATTGAGTGAGAGTTGAGACTTGAGAGTTGAGACTTGAGAGAGAGATGAATAAACTTTGGTGTGAATTTTGAAGTGGAATGAGTTGGTATTTATAGATGAAATATTGAAAAAAAAAAGCGGTCAAAACCGCTGGGTTCGACCGAACCGCGGTTCCTGATTCGAACCGGTGTTCCTTCAACGCTCTTTGATCTCTCGTTGGATCTCAACTCTTTAAATGGGGCGTTGGATCTCGGCCGCTATAATTTTCAAATTTTGAGGCGGTTCGAGGTTCGAGCGGTGATTCCGGTTGAACCGGCGGTTCGATTCTCGTTTTTAGAACGGAACCGAACGTCGGATTCTGGTTTTGCCGATTCGAACCGGAATCGCGGAAACAAGTGGAAGCCGTTGGAAATTAAAAACCGGGCGATTCGGGTTCGAACCGCCGGTTCGGTTTTTTTAGCATACTGCCCCTACCGATGTATTTTACATCCAACTTCGGCCCGCTTAGCCCCGATTTCATCTTGGCGCAAGCTTTCGATCGATGAGCTATTACGCACTCTTTCAAGGTTAGCTGCTTATAGGCAAACCTCGCGTTTGTCTCTGCACCCTACCTCATTTATCATCGAAGCGATCATTTAGGGGCCTTTGGTGATCCGGGTTGTTTCCCTACCGGCGATGAAGCTTATCCCCATCGTCTCCGGGTCGACTTTGACCCGCGTTATTTTGAGGTCATATCTAGTATTGAGTTTGCCTCGATTTGACGGTTTGGCTACCGCTCCGGCGACCGAAAACAAAGGTGCTTTACCCCTAGATGTCGATCGGCAATGCTTGCTGCTGGCGAATTTGGGGAGAACCGGCTAGCTCACGGGTTCGAGTGGCATTTCACCCCTAACCACAACTCATCCGCGATTCTTCAACATCGGTCGGTTCGACCTCCACTTAGTTCACCCAAGCTTCATCCACGGTCATGGATAGATCACCCGGTTCGGGTCCATAAGCATTGACCATTGCCCTATGAAGACTCGGCTTTCATTTGCGGCTCCGGTGGGTTCCCTTAACCAAGCCCTTTACCTATGAGTCATGGCTCATTCTTCAACAGCACGTGGTCGAGCTGGCTCGCTCCTCCTAATCGCTTGGGGAGCTTACGGTTTCATGTTCTATTTCACTCCCCGATGGGGGTTCTTTTCACCCTTCCCTCACGGTACTACTTCGCCATATCGGTCACCCAGAGTATTTAGCCTTGCAAGGTGGTCCTGGCGATTCACACCGGATTCCACGTGTCCCATGCTACTTTCGAGTCGAGCGTAAGCTAGTGATGCTTTTTTTGCCTTCGGACTTTCGCCATCTAGGGTGCAACATTTATCGCCGCCGCCCTAGCAAAGACGACGCTTGTATTGCTTCTCCCACAACCGGATTTCACGGTTTTAAATTGCTCATTTTTTTCCCGCCGCTACTGGGGAATCTTTTCGCTTTTTTTTCCTCCGGCTACTAAGATGTTTGATTCGCAAAGTTGTCTCTTCACCGCCCATGGATTGATTTGTTTGAAAGGTTGCCCTATTCGGGAATCTCCGAATCTATGCTTATTTTCAACTCCTCAAGCATTTCGCCGACATTACGCGCCTTCCTCGTCTCTCGGGTGCCTAGGTATCCACCGTAAGCCTTTCCTCGTTTGAACCTCGCCCTTATTGCTTTTATAAAAATCTTATAAATTCTAAAATCAATTATAAATTTATAAATAAGGCTATGCCATCCTAAGGTTTGCTAAATGGATGGATCTTATCAACGTCCATGAATGATAAATCATAGATCGAACCACCGAATCGGAAAAATTGGGTGCTATCATATAGCTTTGTATCGGCTAAGTTCATGAGTTGGAGATAAAGCCGGACTCGAACCGCCGACATCCGCCCGCGGGGTAAACCAATCTCTCGTGCCCCGATCGATTCTACCATAGAGGCCAACGATAGACAATAACCCCTCCGAACACAACTTACAACTTTCATCGTCTTGTGCTTCTCCAAAGAGCAACTCTTCTCAAAATCTCACTCAAAGGGGGTCGAAGTTGGAATCCCATTCTAACTCGGGATTCTTATGATTCCGGAGGTTTCATTCTACAGGAGAACCAGAACGGAGAGCCCTTTTTTTTCGCCCGACTCTTTTGGTCTTAAGAACGCCGGTTTTAAGAATGAGTGATTGCCCTTCTCAGACCCTTACCGCCCAACCCGAGAACAGGATGACTAATCGTTCCACTTATTGAATAGGGTTCTATGGTCGGTCCAGGAACCCCGGATGCCGGCGCCCTTGGGGTGATCTTGTAGTTCCTACGGTGGAGATGATGGGGGTCGGTCCATGGATTTTCCTTCCTTTTTTCTTTTGCCGCATTTCGCTCAAAGGGTTGAAGGAGATAGTGCATCAAGTTGTTGTTCGCAAGGGCCAACTTGATCCTCTTCCCGGGGATCTCGGATGAGGGACCACGGGGAGCCGCCGACTCTAACGACCGTCCATGTATGATCCATACTAGATCCGACCAACCCGCCCATCCTACCTCCCCACGTTCGACAAAACCCATCTTTGTCTCAAGAGAGTCTTTCAAATGGCATGTTTGGGTCCTCTTCCCCATTACATAGAAAAAAGTGCGCCAACGGTTCGGTACAAGATACTATCATTCTTGCTGGACAATTAGACATCCAACCCGTAATCGCGAGCGACCCAATTGCAAGTGCGGCTCTACCAACCGATTTATATCCCCCGAGCCAAGTGGAGCATGCATGAAGTAGTCGACGCTTTTTCTATTCTTTTTTTCTGGCGCAAATTTGGGCCATCCTCGACTTGAACCGGAGACCTCGCCTCGTGAAGTAAATCATCGCACCCACGGTCCAACCAATTGGGAGAGAATCAATAGATTCCCTTTTCGGTGGCGATTCATCCTTCCCTAACGCATCATACAACTCTCCGTTGTATCAAGGTTTCTCCAAGTGTGCTTGTTCCCCTTCTTCCTACCCCCGCAAGTCTTTGTGAAATAACTCTAATGAGAAGAAAAAAGGCGTTAAAGAGACCCGCCTTGACCAACCCTAGACACTCTAAGATCCTTTTTCAAACTCGCTCCCATTTGAATCAAGATATAGATAAATAGACACATCCCATTGCAGACCGACGGGGCGTCAGAGGATCGAGGGGGGTCGAAGACCAAGAAGTGAGTTATTTATACCAAGCATTCTTCTTATGGCTAGATCCAATCTCCCGGTCCTGCGGAAAGGAAAAAGAATTTCACGCTCTTCCTTTCGGGAAGGGAGGATTAGGAAATGCAATTTTCTCCGGACCTCCGGGAAAAGCATGAAAAAAAGCGGCTCGAATTGTAACGATCCTCCGTCACCCCCCCTTCATTACGGGGTGATCTCGTAGTTCTGGGTGCGTGAAGATCGTTGTTAGGTGCTCCATTTTTTTTTTCCCATTGAGGCCGAACCTAAAACACGCAGGTTTCGAGAGATAACCGCCCATACACCGATAAAGGGATGTATGGATTCTCGAGAAAGAGAGTCATGGTGGTCCCCGACCGCCCGGATCCCATGAGTGAATCGAAAGTTGGATCTACATTGGATCTCACCGAATCGCCCCATCGATCCTCCCGAGGAGAGGTTTGGTTTCAAACCCCTGTTCGAACAGGGAGGAGGCACGCCATGCTAATGTGCCTTGGATGATCCACATCTCGTGGTCAGCGCCGGATGAGCACATTGAACTATCCATGTGGCCGAGAGCCCTCACACCCGTGCACAACGACGAATTATCGGGGGCTCTACCATCGAAAGCTAATAGCCGTCAGGCGAGCCTCCCGCAGGGGGCCCGCTATGCCAAAAGCGAGAGAAACCCCATCCCTCTTTTTTTTTTTTTTTTCCCCATGCCCCCACACGGGCATGGGGACGAACAAAGGGATCCTATCCACTTGTTTGTTCCGACCTAGGATAATAAGCTCGTGGGCTTGGTCTTACTTCACCGTCGAGAAACGAAAGAAGACTTCTTTTAACTCGGACCAATTAACCAACCAACAAAACTACTTGTTACAAATAACATCTTGTTGTTGCATCGAATCATATAAATGTTGACTAATCTGCTAACATTGAACTTGGTAAAATGAAATGGTTGAATAATTGAAAAATGAGATTATTTAGGAATAAACATTGAATCTTTGAAATTACGCATTGAATTTACGGTAGTAGATCCATAATCAAAAAGTGTTTGTGATTTTTCCGGAAGAAATGAAAACAAAAAGATATGGTAGAGCTAGGACAATTATTGTATGAGGTCTACCCAATGCTTTAGATGCATTGGCGCATAATAGATCGATATGAACATCATGAGTCATCCGTAATAAAACCGGTTGTTCTTCGATACCTTTCTTTCGGTTCCTTCTTCCATAACTTTGAGCTCGGAGAAGGAAGAGATAAGAGGTCCTATAGAGAATGTGGTCGAAATCCATAATAGAGTCCCACCACAACTAATCTTAATTGATTATCTTCATGCATAAGGATACTAGATTACCTAGTAGAAAAGATTGAAAAATCATCACAAACCTCCCCTTT
The DNA here is from genome assembly GCA_037126765.1 of Stenogyne calaminthoides. Classification (NCBI taxonomy): domain Eukaryota; kingdom Viridiplantae; phylum Streptophyta; class Magnoliopsida; order Lamiales; family Lamiaceae; genus Stenogyne; species Stenogyne calaminthoides. The sequence continues at coordinate 31,256,936 of JBBCBC010000018.1, read as the reverse complement.
TTTTTTTTTCTATTTCAACTTTTGGATTATTATATGATGATTTTTGAACTTTCCATATATAGAAAAAGAAATAGAAAGAGATAGACTCGAAATTATGTCAATGACACCAAAGGGGTATTAAATGAATGGAATTGGGATATGGATGGAATATAATATAATGAAATAGAGCCACTTTGAGGTTCCCTCCGAAATGAGGCATGGAAGGGAGCCACTACTGAAGAAGTTAAAGGGAGTTCTGAAGGAGGGTTCGAGCTCATATTGGTCATGGGTTGAGAACGGAATTGAACTCTATGAGATCTAATCTCCGTTGTTCCTCAAGAGCTTCGATGGTAGAGCGGGTTATTTTGTTAACCGATTGGTCGAGGTTGAATCCTACTTTGGGAGATTTGATTCATTCAGATTAACAATTGAGAATAGAATCAAGGGCTCACTTTGACCGTTAAGAGTAGGGAACTTGTTCCGCGTCTTTGTTTCTATCTCATCGTATACCATTCCATTCTCGCGAGATTTGAAAATAACCGTCAATACCTCGGTGTAGGCCCCCGGATAATCCACGACCGGGGCTATTTACAACTAGCCAATTAAGAATTCTCGGATGTATTAGCACTGCATCAAAATCAAAGATGTAGTATTCTCCCCGAGAGTTCACAATTCTTTGCGAGCAAACATATTAATTTGAGGAAGTTTGTTATGCTACTAATACTTGTACTTGCTCGCTTTATTGCGCCCAAGCTTTGGCCGAGGAAGAGTTACGAGCGAAAACAAAAAAAATACTACCGATGGCGGGGGGCATACTATGTGTAATGATTCCACCATTTACGATAAATAATAAATAAAAACAAAAAGCCATTCCAAAGACCCACACCCAAGTTCCATAGCTTTTGGTCCGCTATCCCGATCATGATTTTTCCTACCCGGGAAAGGTACTTCCCTTTTGGGCGGTTGTGGGCGAGGAGGATTCGAACCCCGACATCGTGGTTCGTGAGCCACGTGCTCTAATCCCTCGAGCTCTGAGCCCACCCCCGTCTCCACTTTGGATCATTCAAGGGAGTACCCTCAAAAAAAGGAACCTTTCCTCTCCCCCGGCCATTTCGGGTTAAGAAGATGTGAAAGCGTGTTTATCTCGATGACGTTCGAGGTGTGAAGTGGGGGAGAAGGGATGTCATAATTGGGGTTTTGAATAAGACGACCTTTTTATTTTTTCATTTTATTCGTTGAAAAAAAGTAATAAGAATGAGAGGTGTTAAGCTTTTTATCATCTGGCGTCATTTATTTTTCCGCAGGACCTCCCCAAAATATCGTCACCGCAGTGAGAGAGTTTAACCACCAAGTTAGGGATGGATTGGTGTGGTTCCTCTAAGCCTAGGACTCGAATATCGAACCATGAGCGAAGAAGGGCATGAGAGAAAATCCTATTGGCTAGTGATTGTGAGGCCCCAATTCTTGTTGGAAGGGACACCAAAGGCCTCTGCCCTTCCATCCCTTGGATGGATAGAGAGAGGAGGGCGGGGCTTTTGGTTTTTTCATGTTGTCAAAGAGTTGAACAATGGTTTTTCGTGTTGTCAAAGAGTTGAACAATGAAAATAGATGGCGAGTGCCGATCGAATTGATCGGATCATGTAGGAACAAGGTTCAAGTCTATCGGTCTATTAGGATGCCTCACCGCATACATCACAACACTTCCACTTGACACCTATCGTAATGATAAGCGGCTCGTCTCATTTGTGACCTTCTCTTGAATTCTCAAAACTTTTGTCGCTCCATCCCGTGAGCGTAGAGAACCGTCATTTGTCTTTTGTCTCTTGCCGGAAGCTCGGGAAGTCGGAATAAGAGCACTCATCTTGGGGTGGGCTTACTACTTAGATATTTTAAGAAGTTTATCCGCTCGCTTGGGCTACCCAGCGTTCACAGTGGGCACGATAAGCTGGTACACCGGAGGCATTGCGTCCTTCCGGCCCTCTCGTGCTAGGGAAAGGTCCTCTCAATGATCTAACGCCCACAGGATATGGACAAAGCGTCTCACGACGTTTCGAACCAAACTCACGTACCTTTTTTAATGGGCGTAACGTTTCCCCAACCCTTGGAACATACTACCCCCGGTGGCGAAGAGCCAACATCGAGGTGCCAAACCTTCCCGTCGATGTGAGCTCTTGGGGAAGATCAGACTGTTATCCCTAGAGTAACTTTTATCCGTTGAGCGGCGGCCCTTCCACTGCACCGTCCGGATCACTAAGGCCGACTTTTCGTCCCACCTTTCGTGGTGGGTCTTCGGATCAAGCTCCCTTCTGCCTTTGCACTCGAGGGCCAATCTCCGTCCGGCCCGAGGAAACCTTTGCACGCCTCCGTTAACCTTTTGGGAGGCCTACATCGTAATTATTTGTTTGCTTTATTTGGTTCACAATGGGCCACAATTTGGGCTGCCATTTCTAATTTTCGCGATTGGGCCGACAACATATTTTGATGTTGCACACTCATTTTGTTTCGCTCATAACTCGAGCTTCCGAACTCCGATTGAGTTTATCTTTTTTTGTTGCAACCGTCTTTTCGAGGAGCTTAATGTGATTCAACTCTCTTTTTCAATCTTGCTCGTTTTTCATTCGTTTTCTAAAAAATCAACATATTCTCAAACAAACGAGATTAATAGCACTTAATTTTCATTGGAAATGTGATCAAATCACATCAAATATGACATAAAATATGACCATAAAACAAACAACTATGACCCTCATCAGAGGGAATGGGGTAAAGATTAGGGGATTTCAAATGATTAGGTTTTGATGAGGATTTGAAATTCTTCTATTTTAAACTAGACTCTAAAATCTAAGTATTTATAAATCCATTGGAGAGTGATGATTTGTGTGTGAAATCCATGGATTTCAAATTTATTCAAATGGAGCCTTATATTAAACCGGCAACGATATATATACAGGAGAATGGAGTCCCATCATGTGGACTCTCGTGTTGGCTAAGACGGTGGTTTTGGTGGCCACGTGAGATTAAGGTTGAAAAATAGATCGGTGAGCGAATTGTAAAACTGAAACAAATGCTGTATCGAATTGGGAAAAAAAATGGTATATTATACTCCCTCCGTCCCAAAGAAACATGCATTTACTGTTTTCACATGTTTTTGCGAGCGAATTTTTTATTAGTATTTGAAATGTTAAAATAATTTTTAAAGATGCATGCAATAGATGAGAGGTGATAATATCCTTATTTAAAAATTACTTTATCATTTAAAATACTAATAAATAATTCGCTCACAAAAACTCGATAATAAAGGTGGTGTGCACGTTTTTCCGGGATGGAGGTAGTAATTGATAAACACTTTAAATGTTTTGGATTTTTCTAATCAATGGGGTCATTTATTTGTGTAGCCTTGAGTTTAAGAGACTAAACTTTCAGTTATCTCGGCCATGTTTGGTAGCCACCATGATTTATCGGTTCAATTTAGATATCTGCCCAGATATTAGAAGTATGATAATTAGGCAAAGTGTTTGGTATGCTTACTGTTGGGGTATGATTAGTGTGTGTTTGTGTTTTTGCACAGTAAAACTTAGCTGTCAAATTACATATCTGTCCTCATAAAATGGAAAAAAAAGTGCCCAAGAAAGATGCATCGAACTAATTGAATCTTCTTGAACTGATTGCTCTGCTGCTCAAGCTCAATATCCATTATCACCCCTAATTACATGCGTTGAAACTTTCCAAATTTTCTGAAATAAGATTTGAATTTTTGAGATCTCTCTCTATCTCTTTTTCACTCTGTAACTCAACTCCAGTGAAAAAATAGGATTAAAACTTCCATTAAGTGTTAAGAATTTAAGCAAGCAATTATGGGAGAAAATAATGGAACTACGGAATTTAGAGAGGAAACAATTTGATTACCCAGTTCGTCAAACTGACTACATCTGGGGGCACTACCAAGCCAGGAGAGATCTACTATATCTTATAAGATAGTGCAAGTAGTGCAAGATACAATGGGGGAGTTAGGGGTTATTTATACAAAAAATCTAGGTTTGGCCCATCCTGACTGAAACTCTAAAAGATGAAACTGGGCCTCCGCGTACAGGCCTCGGAACCGCTCGACCTCAACCCTAGGTCGGCGGTTATGCTCGATCAGCAACCTTGCTCGGCGCCTTCTCCCACAGCAAAGGGAGCTTCGACCGAGCACACACTGCTCCACCTCGAAAGACCGGGTCGGCGCCTCCCGCTCTGCATCCCCGTTTTCACTCGGGCTCTATAACCCAACAATCTCCCCACCGAGACAACTCGAGATCGACATCGAGCGGAAGTGAACGCTTGTCCCTCAACTCAGGTCGAACATCTTGTCCTCCTGGACTCATTCCGAACGTCTTGTCCTCCCCGGACTCATTTCGACTTCAATAATACAACAATCTCCCCCAATTCGAGATCGACTCCAAGACGTAACTCGTCTTCCCATCTCTCATTGGCAGTAACTCTCGATCCGAGCAATGTCCCTCAACGTTCGGCTTCAATCCACACTTGATCTTCCAAGAACCTGATACAACGATCTCAGGCACGTTTCTAACGCCCATCTTGATCTTGCATCCAACCTGATACAATCAACGCCCATCTCGATCTTGCATCCAACCTGATACAACGATCTCAGCCACGTGTCAACGCCCATCTTGATCTTGCATCCAACCACCTACTCCAAGCAACGCCCCATACTCCATGAATCAAGCAGAACCCACTCGACCTGGGGCTTTGGTCGAGCGGTTCTGCTCGACGAACCAGCTTGCTCGAGCTCCTTGTGCGTTCTCAGACGTTCAGTGGTTGTGCCCGGCCTCATACCGAACGACAAATTCGAAATCTGTTCCATCAAGCTTCTCAACAGGCGATTTCCCTTCAGCCACCATAATTGCTCTCCACAAATCCCTTTAACCCGATGCTCTGATACCAGCTGTTAGGAATTTAAGCAAGCAATTATGGGAGAAAATAATGGAACTACGGAATTTAGAGAGGAAACAATTTGGTTACCCAGTTCGTCAAACTGACTACATCTGGGGGCACTACCAAGCCATGAGAGATCTACTATATCTTATAAGATAGTGCAAGTAGTGCAAGATACAATGGGGGAGTTAGAGGGTTATTTATACAAAAAACCTAGGTTTGGCCCTAAAAGATAAAAACCCTAAAAGATAAACCGCTCGGCCTCCCTAGGTCGGCGGGCTTCGCGACAAGAACCAAACAAAGCGACCTCGGCAAGGGGGAGCCGACCGAGCACACAGAACCTTGGTCGAGCGCCTCCCGCGCCCTTCATCCCCGTTTCACTCAGACTCCATAACCCAACATTAAGAAATCAGAATTTTTTTAAAAACAAAACTAGATCTGTAGTTTTACATAATAGAAACACTCTGTTTTGAGATCTTCCACAAATCGTCAATCTTAGACCGAATCTTGCTTAGTTCAAACCTTCTTTGGAGAATCGCTTGGGATCTCATAAATATCGCCCATGGGGGAGAGAGAGTTTGTTGCGGCGCTGGAATTCTACAAGTGAGGAAAAGTAATTAGGGTTTCTATATATATCAAAGGGGTAGTTTGGTAATTGCATTAGTCAGTCTGCGCAACTGTTACGAGATGATTTTGTATCAGATGTATTTTGGTGAGATATCTCCTCTAAAGGCAAACAGTATTTTGACGCGGGCCTAACCGCAGTCGCGGGCCTGACCGATACGTAACAAACATCCATTTACCCACGATAACTCCCCAATCGTGGCCTAATCACATCTACCAAACAGGACCTCAATGAATTGTGTTGGATAAGTTCTTTAGTGAATGTTCACACTTAATTTGTATTTTATACGGGTAATATAGTGATATAATTTAAGACAATTTTATCTAAATAAATTTGGAGTGTTTTTAATAGAAAATGATGTTTATTTAGCCGCGATTGTAATCACTAATTTTGTTCTAGTGATAAATTTTATTATTTTGGCAGTTATAAACTAATCTAGTTTGTGACACACTTGAAAAAGACAATAACTCGAATGAGAGGGTTTCATGCATGATACGGATTACAACTTAGTACAATTAACACTCATTTTTCCTGAAGTGTTAAAGCGTTAATGTTCAAATTACATTCAATCTCATCATGAGATAGTTTCATGCAAAAGTGTCTCTTTGAAAAATATTTTCTAAGTTTTTCGATGCTTTCATAGTATTATTCGATGTGTGTCATACATGTCTCTATCACAGTTGTAGATGTTCATAAGCTCATGGATCTCAGTATGATTGGTAGGTGTCCTAAATTCACGACCACCTCTATTTTTTAAATATCACTATTATGAATAAAGAGTATCATTATCATGCATACAAACTATATTATTTAAAAATAAAATATTTTTCATATAATTATAATTTTTATACAAAATAATTATAATTTTATAAATAAAAATGATAGAGCTCATTTATAGATGTGATTGACATGAACATTACTCATTTTTATTCCTAAGAAAAGGGTTCGAGTGTCGGTTGCCAATCTAGTTGAAATTGCGATATGGTCGATAAATTTTCACGCGCTCTTTATGGAGTTACATATCTATATCTCTCAAATTAAACCTGGCCTATCAAGTCTTTTTGGGCCAAAGGCCCAACTGGTTTCATTAAAGTGAAATTAAATTGTGGTCATATACATTACTTTATTTTCGTTTTATAAGTTGGGCCTTTAGAATGTCCTTAGTAATTCTGGCAACTTTTTTTGTTTCACGAGATGCTCTCACTTGAATCTGTTTCAAGTAACATAAATAAAAACTAGACCAATTGTAACGAAAAATGCAAATTGAAATGATCGGGTAATTAACTAAAACATATTCAAGTTAGCTCGGATGTGATAATGTTTTCAAGGTTTTGTGATACTAAAATTATAAAAATATCACAAAAATTTGTGAAAATATGGCAATTCAGGAAATGATAGAGATCCCACACACCATTTAAAAAAAAAAAAAAAAAAAAAAAACCTTTCTTTTAAATGAACGGGTCTCATGTGAATCCAGGTGTACCGTGCATTCACAGTACATTTTAGAATCGTGCAACTTGGTATAAAAAATGCACGATTCTAAAATTGCACGATTTTAAAATACACCATGAATGCACGATGCACCTGGATACACATTAGACTTAGTCTTCTTAAATACTTGTAACGAAAAAATTGGAAATGAGAGATAAATTAGTATAAACCGCGGTGTATGGCTTAAAAAAATGTTTGATTTTTATTAAATGAAAATGATACTCCCCCATCCCGTGATTACTATAATATTTGTTTTATTTAGACGTCTCAACATTATTGTAACACTCCCAAAATAGAAATAACACACAATACTAACATCATCACAACATCACTTTATTTTCAAAATTGTCACTCAAATCTCTTCTTTATTTCAACTCAAACCCACTAAAAGTTAATATATCTACCTTGAATTATCCACAATACCCCTTCTTTATTACACTCAAATCCACTTTTTAATTTTTTTCCTTGATTTGCGTGTCGTTTTTTAGTTTTGTAGTCCTCTTGGGAAGGAGAGAGTATTTGTTTGCAAGGATAACTAAACGAAGTAATTATATTAACAAGGAAAAGTGAGTAATAATTTGGGAAACAAATTATAAAGGAATTTAGTGAGAAGGCTTGGGTTGAAAAGCAAGAGAGGCAAGTTGGGAGTTGAGAGAAAAAGATGAAAGGAAAGGTCGAGCACGAGTTTGTACTGTGTGAATATATATTTGTACGTAAAGATGAATATCTGTTGTGTTCCCTCTGTCATCCTCACATGCTCTGCCTCCCTTTCCCTTGTAGGAATGTCCCCTCCCCCAACTTCAATTTTCCATTACTTTTCTTGCATTTTCATATAATGTCAATGATTCGTGCTTCGAAGAATAGTGACATTTCGTATGCACAACAGTAATACTCGTTATGCAAAACAGTAACGCTTGATAAAGAGAGTGAATTTGAACCCGGGTTCAAGAGAATTACTTAAGAGGGCAAGGTCTTATATGCACAGGTGTACTGTGTAATTTAAATGTATTTTTTAAATATATAATTTATTTCACTAAAAAAAAGCACCATGTTTTAAATGATATAAATTACATGTTTCAATGTAAATAAGTTATGTCTTAAAAAACGCATCTAAATTGCACGGTTTACGTGGTGCTCATGAGATCTAATTTTAATAGATCTATTGTAAAAATATTTGTTGTCTAAAATTTCTAAATTGTTATTTGTGTTTGTTTGTTAGACAGCACCCTTTAGAAACACAATAGAATACAAACTCCTTCAACATAAGGCCATGAACTACCATATATGTGCAATCAATCATAGATTGCTATTTGACATAATTCAATTTGTAGAAAAATAAGGATGATGCATCTGGACGGAAGATGTGGATGATGTTTATTTTGAATGAGGTTTTCCGAATTAATTATAGTGAAATGAAGAAGAAATTGAGATCTATATATACCATTATATGCACATGAAAAAACTTGTTCGACTGATGAATTGCCTTCTACAAAAGTGTTCGTATATTATTACTTATTGTGAATAGTAAATGGTAGATTTGTGTTATTTTGAAGTGAACGAATTTGAATGATTTTCGTGCTCTCTAGAAGCCATGGAAATGGAGAATTGGAGAAGAAAATGAAGGTTATATTTTCAAGAAAATAAGAGAAATCACTTTTTTTCCTGGATTATCATGATTAGACATTCTTGTTCTTCATTCTCCTTTCTCCCCAAAAATTGCAAGAGAAGGGCTTTCTCCCTCTCCCTCGCTCCCAAGTCTAGGTGGGTCATCTTCATCTATTCTATTTTTTTTTAAGAAAATCAATTACAGTAGTTTCCAAGATAATCAATTACAATAATTTCTTTTACTACCGAGCACATAGTAACATCATTTTTATCTCGTTGTAGATCGGAACCACAATCACCACGAGAGAGTGGCCACCCGAAACTGCAACTCGAAACCACAACCACTCTGCAATTGAAACCACAATCTAACAAGAGGAGCATCACAAGAAACTGCTACTCGAAACTGCAACTGCACCGCAATTGAAACCTCAACCCAACAAGAGGGGAACCATTACCCCACAAGAGGGAATAAATATTCCACCTCCGTGTCTCGAACTCAAGACATCAAGGTTTCAGGTGGTGGATCTCTAACTACTTGAGTTATTCAAACTAAACTCATCCATTCTATTTTGAATTTGCATATTTAAATTTTCATTCAAAATATTTATTTGTTTCTATTACACATCTACACTATAAAAAAAAATAGTGTCACTATTTTTCTTTATTCAAACACTCTCCCATTTTTCTTACATTTAATAATTGCCCACTAATCAATACTCCCTCCGTCCCATAAGAACTTGAACACTGAAAATAACACGCAAACCAAGTAAAGTGAGTTTTAGTGGGTTTGGGGGGAATAAAGTAAAAATATTGTAAGTGTATTAATATTATGTTTATTTCTATTTTAAAAATGTTAAAGTAATGTTGGGTTGTACAAATAAGACAAGCGTTCAAGTACTCGCGGAACGGAGGGAGTAATAACTAAAATAATAAAACATCAATTTTAATTTGATATAAAATTTCATTAACTCTTATTTTTTTTGTTATTGAATTACCCGCATTCACCTTTTTTTTCATCTCCATTCCATCTCCACTTCCATCTCCATCTCCATCTCATCCAATACCGAATCCTTCTAAATACCACCTGATAGAATCATGTTCCTTTATCTGGAGTTACCTCTTTCGTTATTTTTAGAGCAAGAATAATGGAGATCTTAGAAACACAATTAAAAATAAATTCTTAACTCTACCTTTTAAAACACATTTCAAGATATACTATGTATCATGGAAAAAGTCAAAGTGGTTTAACTCAAGTGGTTAGAGTACCACTATCTAAACTAATGAGTCCTGGGTTCGAGACATGCTGCTCCCTTTGTTGGGATTTAATGGGGATTTTCCACCTTTTATGGGATACTACGCCCTCTATATAGAGTTCTCCGCCCTCTATGGGTTCGTAAGCTCGAGATCTTGAAGAATGTGGATGAAACTTTAGTGTGGAGTATCGACCATGTTTAATCGTCCTCAGGCTTGGATTGGAGAAGGTGCTGTTGTGGTTCCGGCCGATAAGATGAGAAAAAAGATGTACAATGTGGTAGAAGGAACACATTGTAATAGATTATATATATGTTTGTCAAAAAAAATGTATCCCCTGTCCTCACGCTTGAATTGGAGAAGGTGCTGTTGTGGTTCCGGTCGATAAGATGAGAAAAAAGATGTACCATGTGATAGAAGGAACACATTGTAATAGATTATATATCTGTTTGTCAAAAAAAATGTATCCCCTGTCCTCACGCTTGAATTGGAGAAGGTGTTGTTGTGGTTCCGGCCGATAAGATGAGAAAAAAGATGTACCATGTGGTAGAAGGAACACATTGTAATAGATTATATATATGTTTGTCAAAAAAAATGTATCATGGAAATGAGATCAGCTCTTTCATAATTGATGTTCCACTTGTATTTCATAATATGAATATATAATATATGGAATAATAAAAAATATTCAATATAATGAAAGGCATGAGACGATATGTGGGACGCGAGAGTGACTCGAACGAAGAATCGAAGAATGGATCAATGTATGAGAAAAACGCGGGGTATGGCAGAAAGAGATAGATATTGAAAATAGACAACGCCTGCCACCAATAGGGGAGTCTCTTAATCTCTTAGGTTTATTCCTCCCACGCCCACCGCCCTACCCGCGTTCGTTATAGGGGAAGATTAGCAAAGCGGGAAAAGACAGAGGGAGGGGGAGCAGCATCTTATTCTCTTCGCGAGAACTTTCGGATCGTATTTCAGTTGCCAGATACACACGCACGTGATGACGCACAGTTGGTTGCCCGGGAGATAGAGATTGAACTGTAGATTTCCCATTCCCATGCTTAGCTTAGACCCACCGATTGGACTACTCCCAGTCAACGCTTATCATCGATATGATCTAGGTCCTACCCAAGGAGTAGTCGGTGGGAGAGGGTCAATACCCAACAAAGTATAGGAATACCACGATCACCGGGTGGAAACTCAATCAATTAGATAATTAACTAATGGTACACAAAAGACAAGTATGGGAGTCAAAAAGATGCAGAAAGAAAAGAGAAAAAGAAGTCACATAACACATACTGAAACTTCGCACTTTTCGGATTGCTCCAAAGGGTACTGTGACGAGACTGATTGGAGATAACTGATCCCCTTGTCGCACCCCCTGGGAGCATTGAAAATAATCAAAGGGGAACCAAGGAAAGCAGTCAAGCCGAAATCGATTTTTAGCTAATTATATGGAATTATGACTTTCACAAAATCTTGCTGAAAATCAAAGAAAGAAAGTTCATTTTCCCACTATTAAAAGTAAAATAGAATATAATATCAATAAAGTAGGAAAAGTGGAATAAAATAATCGAATTGATCCATCATTGCACGATACATAGATTGTGTGAATCATCGTTGATGGAATTAAATTAATAATACTTTTACATTTATATTATTATTTGCCAATTATTCTTGGAGTTATTTGTATCAAATCATGGAAATATTACCTGACACAAACCATTCATTTCTCTTATGATATAACCCAAATAAAACATGTAGGTAGCCACAAAAACGTCATCTAAATTTTCTTCACCGGCACAAATCTACCTAATACTATATCATTATGATTTTGGTGTCAAAGATTGAAAAAATGAAAAAAATTCCAAATTCAACAGCTGTTTCTCACTCACACACTTTCCAATATAATTGATAACAGCCACCCAATTAATTAATTAAAGTGTTAAAGCATTAACCTTTTTGTTATCCAAGTTAATCTTTCAATTTTCCACTTTGTAAAATCATCTGTTTTTTAATCTTAACTGTTTGAAAAATGTGATCCTGTACCAAACGAGATCTTCTTCTTTTTCTTCTTTTTTTTTACGAAAATTATACCTAACAAAATTTGTTATCTCTATTGATCTTCTTAGTAAATTGCACATTTAATTAATTACGGATTACTGTAATACGTATGACTAAGTCTTTTATGCATTCAATTGCACCGTGCACTCATAGTTCATTTTAAAACTATACAACTTGTTATATTGAAAGATGCAACTTGTTTAGATTGAACCATGCAACTATTAATTTAAAAAATAATTACACGATTCAGTATAAACAAATTGCATTACTCTAAAATGCATTATAAGTGAATAGCTCTTCTGGAATTCTTGATGCACATAAAATCCACACAATAATTATATATGTGAAACCCAATAATTATGTAGGTGAATTGTGAAAACAAGGCAAAGTATTAAGGATAATTAATTTACATATATTAAGGATAATTAATTTATATATTAAGGATAATTAATATGTAATTAATATATTAGATCTTGGTCATTATTGGTTATTAATATGTAATTAATAGATTAGATCTTGGTCATTATTGGTCATTAATTCTTGGTCATTATTGTTGTAAATTGTATCCTTATTTATAGTGGAATTCTTCCAATCACCTAATCAACGGTGATATTCTAATTATCATCACATGGTATCACGATCCTAAACACGATCCGGACTTTTTTCGCCGCCGCCGATCATCTTTTTCCGCACATGGCTCTTCGTTTGATGGTCCCTCCAACTCCTCGATCGACGGGACAGTCCCTCCAAAGATTATCATTGTCTCTTAAATATTATGTTCTCGCAACCCCATAGGTTTTTCAATGGCGGCATCATCCTCTTCCACCACCGATCCGCTCCCGTCAATACCATGCTCTTAATGGTACCGATCAAACTTGAACCCCTACTTACTTGATGTGGTATCTCAGAGTCATTCATATGGCCGAAGTTGAACCTAATGGGATTTCTTGATGGATGATCGTGGCCCCATCCCCACAATCACGATTGATGGCGCCCATCAAGGTTTTGCGTGGCATATGAAAGACAAGAAATTATCGCCGCGTCTTCACGCCGGTGCATCGGAGGTTCTGGATTGTCAAACCTCTCATTCGGCTTGGTCGACGCTGCTAGCGACGTTCTCCGACTCATCCGCTTCTCACATACCACGTGAGGAGTTGCTTTCTCTTCGGAAGGGTGATCGGTGTGGACGACTATGGCGGAAATTTAAGAACTTGTGTGATCAACTTTTGGTAATTGGTCGCCCTATTGATGAATGGCCCGATAAAAGCCATTGGTTCTTACGAGGTTAGGCATTCAAAGACACTTCGAATGGCGCTAACCACATTGCTGTGTTTAGTACCTTGCTTCATCAAGCTCGTCGGTTTGAGATGATGTTGCGTGCTATGGAAGGTGGTTCTCCAAGCTTCAAACGCGGGCAATGGTCGTGCGGTGGTGGCCGTTCCTCGGTGGGGGCGACTCGGTTTCTCAAGCGTCGAGGGGGTTCAACAAAATTTTCAAAGACTCTAACAATCGTCCGATCTGAAGGTTTTCGTGGTAATTTCGGTAATAGAATACCTGATCGTTGTCGAATGCGCGGTGAACATTATGCGAATAAATGCCCTCAATTTATTGATGCTCGGAATTTTCTACCGCCAATCTTGCTCGGCCTTTAATCACTCATGTCGATTCGATTCCCTCTCGATTGGTATTTGGACTCGGTGCTTGAGATAATCGACATCGCTCTTGAATCCTTCGGGCCTTACAATCGTAACGGTTACATTATTGTTGGTAATGGTTCTCGCTTTAAATATTTTCGCATATTGAACTTCTAAATTATCCGGGGATGTTAAATTGTTGGATGTATTGGTTGCGCCACATATTACTAAGAACTTATTGTCTATTTCTAAGTTGGATTGTTGATTACCCCGTTGACGTTGTGTTCTCGATAAGTTCTTTGTCATTGTAACACGGTGACAAAGAAAATTATGGCTCGGGAAGGGTTGATAAAGGTTTATATTTGCTTGATCGGGGTGTCGATGCTTAGTAAAAACAATTAGGAATAAAGACTTGAAGGCCGCTTTTGATTTATGGCATCTTCGTTTTGGGGCATGTCCGTTTACTATTATTTCTTTATTGCAAAAGATAGGCCAATTATCTATTACTTTTTTATTACCGACTCCACACTTTTGTTCTCTTGTCGGTTTGGCTAAGAGCAAACGTGTACCTTTTCATTGAATGAAAAACGTGTTGATGCAAAAAGATTGACTTAGTCCATTTTGATCTGTGGGGGCCCGTACCCGGCCATTTCATCCGATGGGTTTAAATATTATGTCTTTTTGTGGATGATCATTCTCGTTTCTCTTGGATTTAAAAAGAATTTTATGATATTTTGGTGAAAGATGCTTTTTATCTTTTTTCGTAAAAATCAAGGTTTTCCCAAAGTAAAAGTCCGTGAAATTATGTCACTACATGGCATTCTTCATCGTCTCTAGGAAAAGAATGGTAAAAACAAGAAGATATTTAAAAATATGTTATTTCATTCACATGCTTGTATCGTTGTGGTTTGATGCTTTTACGCAGTTTATGTTATTAATCGTCTACCCTCATCTATCATAACAAGTCTCCCTTTGAGCTTTTTTGGATCAATTCAAAACTATAATTTTAAATACTTTTACAGTTTATCCATTTTTTGAGGACTATTGTGAATTTGGCACCCAAAATTCTTCCATCTTTGGTACAATAGCACACACAAGGTTTTTATCAAATCGCCATCCAATCGCCGCTTTATTATTCACATCATTCCTTTGATGATGAGAACAAACCATTCATTTCTCTTATGATATAACCTTAAATAAAACATGTAGGTAGCCCTCTGTTGCGGTCCTCGAACGTCCGGGGCCCGCCCATTGGTGACGCGTGCCCGTCTTGGGGTGTTCACCGTTACAATCTTTCTTGACTTTGCCTATACTATATCATTATGATTTTCAAATCACGCCAAATCTCCGAAAAAAATGAAGAAAAATGTTTCACGCCAAAATAATCGTGGGATCTTGTACCTTGTCCTTTCTTAATATTGTTGGTTCGAAATGGGTTTTTCGGACCAAGTTTCATTCCATGGTACTACTTTCCATGAGGGGTTATAATTTTTCATAACAGCCACCCAATTAATTATGGTCGTCGTTGCATCGGTTAGATGTCAAGAATGCAAACGGTGACAAAGTTTTCATGGCTCAACCTTTTGTTGATCCGATCATGTTTGTTAATCTTGTTTGGTTTCAACGATTTTTTGACTTGGGACTTTGTAAAATCATCTGTTTTTATTCTTAACTCTTATCGTAGATGTTTGAAAAAATGTTCAAGACATCCTGTATAAGGAATTTGCTATTAAGGATTTGGGGATCTTCTATTTCTTGGTTTTCGTGACACTTCGGATTCTTTTTTTGGTTGCCAAATTTTTTTTGGAGCAGGCAAAACTATCGATTCCAAAATTATACCGGAGAGGTTTTGGTAAGTGACCCAAAACTTTTTGCTCTTTCTCTATTGATCTTCTGACTATTACCCGCCCGGATTTATCAGATCTTGTGAATGTTGTTAGTCAATTTTTCACTCAATCGACGGATGATCATTTTAATGAATTACGGATTTTACGTTTATTTACTCAAAGATCCAGTCTCTTTGTCATTGGGTACTCGATGTTGATTGGGCCCGTTGCATTGAAACCTTTTATCCACGTCACGGTTACTCAATTTTTCTTGGCGGAAATCTCATCTCTTGGTGTGCAAAGAAACAACCTGATTGGCTCATTTTAAATCTATACAACTTATTATAATGAAAGATGAAATTGTTTTCACCAATTTAGATAATTTAAAAACAAGATGCTATTTTTTATCGGTCGAATCGATTTAAGTATAAACAGCAAAACACATTGATTGGACTACCACTTTGTTCGTGAACTAGTATCATCGGGAAGATTTCCACCCGATTTTGTTCCATCTCATCTTCAAATTTGCAGATATTTTCACCAAGAGTCCGCCTCGACACTTTTTTGAGCTTCTTCGATCCAAGATGCGTTTTGTCTTCCCCCATAATAATTATATATGATGATAATTAATTTATATATTGGATAATTAATATGTAATTAATAGATTAGATCTTGGTCATTATTGGTCATTAATATGTAATTAATAGATTAGATCTTGGTCATTATTGGTCATTAAAATTGTTTAAATTGTATCCTTATTTATAGTGGAATTCTTCCAATCACCTAATCAACGGTGATATTCTAATTATCATCACACAAAGAAAACGAAATTAGTCTATTGTCAGACCTTTTAACCGGAAATAAACAATAATTAAAATTACATAATTGTAATTTATCATTTGGGAATGAATATGTATTTTATGTTTTCATGAGATTCGTAATTAAAATTGAAGTTGATAAAATGTGATATATTGGACCTGTTAATATTGAAAATTTGTCCAGGAAAAATAATTGACAAACATATAATATACCTAGATTTATAAAGTTGTTGAAACGACATACTAACCCCTCGCGACTTTTTGTTATCGTGAATTAAATTATAGATGGATTTTAAATGTGTAAGTTTTTTCATTTCATTTATTAAAGATAGGTTGAAATTATGATTTCCCTTGGATTCGAATACAATCATTATAATTTATAAGCTATAGCAGTCATTTGGATTCGTATCCACAAAACCTTCTTGTCATGTCAATAATAACAAATGCAAACCACAATTTATTTAATTTGGTGTACATTCGATTAGATCGAATCGTTTTTTTCGAGAATTCTTAGTATTTATTTATTTAATATAACAGAAATTCGACAGTTTGTGATCGGATTATTGCGTCATGAGATACATATGTGAAATTCTGATTACATTTGAATGCATAACGCAATAATTGTTTGAAGTTATATATATGCATGTCGTGCTCCGTAGGATGGCAATTGGCCAGCCACACGCGCATAAAAAAATCTGGCCATTTTATTTTTTTTAAAAGTTAAGTCATTGTCTATCATAAACTTAATAGGCTAGACCCGATATTTTTAGTAAATAAGTCAGACCTAAAAGCTTTTTAAAAACCTATATAAGAGATATTATTTTTTACAATCTTATTAAGACTATTGTTTATTATAAAAAATTCAAAATCACACCTACAAATAACAATATTAAGTATTTCATCACATCATCAAAAACAATAACAAAATCATTATAAAAGTGAATAATTATTATAAAATTATTTAAAACATTATAAGAGTTAATAGTTGCCGCACAATGTTACTTGCATTTGCATACTATATATATACTACTACTAATTATTAGTATTAAATATTATTTATTTTATTAATATTATTATAATTATTTATATATATAATTAAATAGGCCAACTGTTGGGCTTAAAAAGCCTATAGAAAAATTCAAGTCCAGCCTATTTAAATAAATAAACTTATAAAAATATCGAGTTTGACTTATTTATTAAACGAATCGGGTCGAGCTACATTTTAATAGTCCGGATCTTAGGCCCCTGTCGAGTAGTCTAGCCTATTCCCACACCCGTTGCTACAAAAAGCTAATTAATTAATTAATAGATGGTTCTTGACTTCAGGCCATTTGATGCTTGCGCCGTACGTATGGATGACAGGATTCCACGAATTTCATTTCGTATATATTATCGTGATTCTTTTTTTCTTTTTAGCTAATTTTAGATTTTGTGTCCAATAGTTATGTAGATTTGATTCCTTTAATATTTTTTTAAGGACAATTAATTACAATAGTTTTCTAACATAATCAATTACAATAATTTCTTCTACCATCGGGCATGGCAACATCATTTTATCTCGTTGTAGACCGGAACAACAATCACAACAAGAGGGAGACCACCCGAAACCGCAACTCGGAACTGCAACCGCACCGCAACCGAAACCGCAACCCAACAACAGGGGGACCACTACCCCACAAAAGAGGGACCACCACAAGAGAGAATAATATTCCCTATCCGTATCTTGAACTCGGGACCTCAAGGTCTCAGGTGGTGGAGCTCTAACCACTTGATCTATCCACACTTGACAGACCACTTTAATATTAATCACAAATTTAAGTTACATAATAGAGTGGGTCTCATGTGGACCCGGGTGCAACTTTACAAAATAGAAACGTGCAATTTTTCAAAATAGAAACGTGCAACTATTCTAAACAGAAACATGTAACTATGTTCTCATATTAACAGTTGTACTTTCTGTGTAAATAAGTCGTATTTTTTAGCATAATAAGTTGCATGTTTCTAAAATGCACTATGAGTGCATGGTGCACCCGGGTGCATATAAGACCTAGTCTACATAATATTAATATTTAAAATAAGAGTAGATCTTATGTGAAATTTTTTGCATTTTAAATATCACAATTTGCAAATTTTAACAGTAATATAAAAATAAGCGGTTGAGTTGTGCACTGTACGCCTTTGTAACCTAGTGGTGGCTGCGGCTTCTATTGGCAGTTTGATGCGGGTTGGAACTGCGTCGACTGCAAACCCCCGTTCTTTGGAATTGAATCCTGGTCATAAAAATAACTTTAAGTTAAATTAAAAATCAGATTTTCTTTGGAATTGATCAATATTTACTACTGCTAATTAAAAAATCAACTCTTCTTTTTGAACCTTGGTCACAAAAATAAATTAAAATTAAATTTACCACTCTGACACATTGTATATTTTTTTTCTTTATAAACCAAAAAAATTAAAAAAATCAGATCTTCTTTGGAATTGATCCCTGGTTATAAAAATAATTTAAAATTATACACACCGCTATGACACATTGAATATGTATTAAATCATTTCTCATAATTTATTTATCTAGATAATATTACATTGTTGTCTACATATATTGCATATTGCTATGTAATTATAAAGGGTACATGCAAAACTGAAATAATATTAAATTCAAAATGTAACAGTACGTATTACATGCAAAAATATAAAAGTAATACATCCAAAAATAAGAATAAGAAAAAGATAAAATTTGAAGTGTATTAAATATATAGCTAAAGCAGTATTAAAATTCATAATAAATCATCATTTATGTCTTCTTCTTTGATTTCAAATAAGAAATTGAAGCAGTATTACAAGCAAAACATAACAATATTACAAACAAAAACATAACAGTATTACATGATAAAACATAGCAATATTACAAGAAAAAACATAACGATATTACTATCTGAGCATAAGAAAAATTAAAGTAAGTTATGAAGATTATCTAATCAAAACGGAATAATATTACATGCAAAATATAATAATATTAGAATAAAAAATACGATTTTAAATGTATTATAAATATAATTTGCAAATCGAAGCAATAATAAAGAATATATTTGAATCCACCATATAACAAGAATTGATTGTGTTTTTCATTCATCATTCGATTGTGAATTGTAATATATTAATAATAAAATATACATATTTAATTAAAATAAATAAATAAATACTACTATATTATGTATAAAACATCAATCTTAAATATTAAATTGTGTTCAATTCTCAATATTAACATTATTTTTTTATAAATACCCTTGCATATTGGTCGGCCAAATAATTAATGAATTGCAGCCTACTAGTTAACAAGAATCGCAGGCCCATCAATCGCGCTAAATTGTAATGTTAATAAGAATAGGAGTCGATCGATGCCATATCTACATCGTTGTAGCATAGTGGTAAGCGACGCTGTTTCATGTTGGGGTGACCTGGGTTTAAGGGGCACTGCAAGAGAAATCATAGAGAAATAATTGAATCTTCAGACGCCCGAGAATACCATGAGGTGCTCGAAAATGGTCCAAGTAGTTGAATAGGAGGATCGCTATGACTATAGCCCTTGGTAAATCGATCTACCAAAGATGAAAATGATTTATTTGATATTATGGATGACTGGTTACGGAGGGACCGTAATAATTATTATATGCTTTGCCACTTATTTTTTAATCAGAAAACGAGTTGGATTTATAAGAAAGTACAAAGGGTACTCCAACCCTTTACAAAATCGAAACTAAAACTAAGACACCATTCTGTTGAAAATTAAACTATAAAATAATTTCTAGGATTTCTGAACAATTCTGATGTGGATAACATCCTCATCCTTTCTTTTTTCACCACGAATCACGCTCGGTTCTTGCCTTGATCTCCATTACATTTTTGTAGACATTCATTGTAACGTCATTAAAAATCATTTCGTTCCTCATATTCTAGATAGACCAGATTACGCAGGCCCATGTATGCTTTGCCACTTATTTTTACTAAAGAAGATATTATATTAAGTGTTTTTATAATTGGAGTAACAATCAAATCGGATTGGGCATTGATTAATGGTTCAACCGGTTTGATAAGCAGCCTAACCGTTAAGATCTCTATCAATTTTTAAAAAATATATCATATACTACCTCCGTTCCATAAATATATGCATATCTACTTTATTGTCTAGTTTTTGTGAGCGAGTTGTTTATTAGTATTTCAAATGATAAAATAATTTTTAAAGAGGGGTATTATAGATCTACATCTCATCTAGTGCATGCATCTTTAAAAATTATTTTATCATTTCAAATACTAATAAAAAACTCGCTCTAAAAAACAAGCGAAAACAGTAAACGTGCATATATCTTTGGGACGGAGGGAGTATTACATTAAAAAATAAAATAAATGTGCACTTATAAACACAATGAAATCAAGAAAATAATTTTTGACTGATTTTTTTCGATTTAACCTTAAAAATAATTTTTTTTGAGTAATAAGGCAGGTTCCAATACCTATTCTCGGTTCTAACTGATTTTTAAAAACACTAATTATACTTGTATTTCATATCGGCTATACTTTTTGTCATAAAAACACACCATACCCAAAAAAATATAAATTTATGAGATAGCCTCCTACAAAATTTTATCAATGAATTTTGATTGTTAAGGTAATTTTTTTTTTTTTTTTTTTTTTGGTGGAGAAAATTGATACGTTAAGTGAAGTCCCTGAGTGGAAAGAAAAAAGAAAGGAGATCTTTGTGATTGAAAATCTTTTTTTAAAAAAAGACAATCAATTACAATAGTTTTCTAATATAATCAATTACAATAATTTCTTATTTTTGTTATTGAAAATCAACAACGTTTATACATATAAAATTTTGTTTTGGTCCAAACGGATATATAGGTGTGCGTGTCTGGTACAAATTAGTTAAATAAATCATAATCAACCGTTAATTAATTTGAATAGACAGAACACACAAGGTAATCTAACTATCTAGGAGTATATGCTACTTGTTTAAAAAAAAAGGAGTATATGCTACTTGACCAGCATATTACGCGTAGGATTCAAAATAATTTTTATATTAATAATTTTAAATTAAATATTTAAAATATTTAATTAATTTAATTATAAATATAATGATAAAGTATAGTGTGAACAAGTTTTACGGTGAAACTGGTTAAGGAGTGTGACTTATATTACTAAAGAGTGTGACTTTTTACTTTTTACTGTAAAGGGTGTGACGTTTTACTATAAAGAATATTACTCATAAAAGTAAAGGGTGTGACTTATATTATAGCAAAGAGTGTCGAGTGATAACTGAAGGGTGTCACTTATATTACTAAAGAGTATGTCTAAAAAAAATAAAAAATCAGTTTCACGGTGAACAAGTTTCACAGCATACCAACTCTATAATTTTTATATTCTTATATTGTAGTATTTTTTATGGTCATAATTTTTTTTCCTACAAATATGTCGAGCAAATAATTTTTTCAGCCAATAATAATTATTGTTAAAAATATTTAATTATTATAAATTAAGGTTAATGTTGCAATAAGAAAATGACCATGAAAAATATTTATCAGGTATACATGAGATAATCAAGGGAAAAAAATATCAGAACAACGTTTATTATATATATATTTTAAAATTTTAAAAAAGACTTTTAAAAAGAATGGGAGGGAGTAATTTAGAATAAAAAATGAATGAAAATATTCACATACAATATTAGAACTAAAAATTATGTCTATAATCAACAAGGGGTGTTTCGCAATTAATAGATTAAGGATAATGGAAAGTAAAGATCAAAATTTAAATAATGAATGATTGAGATTAAAAAATAAAAAATTAATAATAATACCATAAATAATTTCTAACAGATATTCAAAAATTTGAAATAAAACCACCATATAAATTGGGGGTGGTTCATCTTTAATAGATAAGAGATATAATTGAACATTACAGAACTATATAATTATGAACATTCCAGTTATCTCTATATATCATTGTTATACACAAAAACTATTACTTTTTAAAAAATGCTTTAATTATTTTTCAAACAATGATAATATTTTATGCAAAATAATAATATTAAAAAAAAAATACTCCCTTCATACCAAGATTATTTTCACATTTACTTTTTTCTCGTGTTCTATTGAACGAGTTTTTTATTAGTATTTCAAATGATAAAATAATTTTTAAGGAATATGTCATAGAGGAGAGGTGGATCTATCATACAACTCCTTAAAAGTCACTATATCATTTCAAATACTAATAAACAACTCGCTCGCAAAACACGAAAAAAAAGTAGTGTGGAAGTAATCTTGGGATGGAAGAAATAAGATTTATTGTAAACTCGGGTTGACACAAATTTTTGTCATAATATATATGTACTTCTCTAATATGGCTTTTATCATAATCTATATCAAATTAGGTAGAACATAAATACATAATACTACATACACAACCTTTTTGGACCATATCTACATTCCAATTCAATTCAAATCTCCTGTACTAGATCTATCAACATTTAAAATTGCGCACCATGTATACAATATGGCATAATAATTGAACATATAGCAATTGAAACAATATCCAAACCTTGCATGAAAATGTTTCAAGAAATTAACAAGCCTTCTTTTCAACCTCTTGTCCTGATAATAGTTATTGTGCCTCTCCCTTGTGTTTGAATTCTTGTGAAAGCCACCACCGCCTTGCCGGACAACCCTGGCCCATCCGGCGAGACCAACGGCCGGCATGCAAAGTCCCCAACTGGGTGGCGCACCGGTCGACTCGGTGGCATTAGGATTCTCTCGTTGATGTCGTTTAACGTCGTGTCTCCTTCGAATCCTCCCGGCTTCACTAGGGCAAAAGGATACACCACCCTTGCTAGCACCCTCTTCTTTCTTTTCTCGTGAGATCCTGATATAATGAGAATTTAAATACAATATAAGAAATGAGTAAATACCACTAGTTGCAGAGAGCTATTCAAGTGCATTTTAAATACTATTCTTTCCTTTACTAAAAAACATTAGTTGATCAATCTTAATTATGTACTAAATATAACGGGTACACCCAAATGTTACCTGAGAAATGAGGATGCAATTAATCCAATTTGGTTAGATCTAAAAATAGGTTGGTATATTTGTAAATTGAAAGCCTAGTTTCAAGAACGTGGTTTTCAAAAATAGTCTTCCATTTGTTTGTCGGCAACTATTATTTAAGAACCCATCACTTTGTTGTCAAACAATTTTTGAATAAAAGATGAAAAAGAAAAAGGGAAAGAATATATATAGGAGGCATGATAAGTCCATGGAGATTATATATAACTAATTACGGTCTTTCTTTATGAATTAAAGAGGAAGCAAATCTATCTCTTTTTTTTTTTTTTCTTTTTTCTTTTTGTCTTTTTCCAATTGCCCCCACCCAAAATAAATACAGTTACTTGGTCAATCCCAATTTTCAGCCTTTGTCATTTCAGGAATAAAGTTGATTGTAACAAAACTCATTTGACTCCACAAAAATAAAAGACAAGTCTTGTATAGATCCAGGTGCACGTACATTTATACTATATTTTTAGAATTATACAATTTGTTATATTGAAAGATGCAATGTGTTTACACTGAATCGCGCAACTGTTATTATGGAAAAAATAGTTGCAAGGTTCAGTGTAAACAAGTTGCATCCTTCAATTTAACAAGTTGACGTGCACTTGGAATCACACGAGGTCTCTCAAATTAAAATTAGTTCATTTTTTAGAGAGAGAAGGAAAGAAAAATACCAGAAGAAAAAATGGGGTGTATGCAGTATATGTTATCTTTCTCAGGTGTCCACTGGTTGTGATCTGCTGATTCTTTGTGAGAAGATGATGAAGAATCTGAATTAGCTTCTTCCGGTGTTTTCACATCTGTAATTATACCATGCAACTTGTAAATTAACATAAAATAAACAACTAATATACATATATACTGTTCAGTGAAAAATAACTAAATATCATTTGAAAATACAAGTGAATGCACAATGTATATACATATAGTGCATAACAAGATCTTGCTACAACAAAATAAGGTAAAAGTACAAATCAATTAAAAAAATTACCAGAAATTGTGTGAGTGAGAGTGTTGTCAAAGCTGTTTTGGTAACAATTTTGGATGAGATTTGATGTCCAAGAATTCTGCATAAAGTTCATCAAAAAGATCAGTTACAAGAATTAAAATAACTAATACTATTAAAAAATACACAGAAAATGCAAACCTCGAGCAACTTTCTTCTCTTAGAGGTGAAGTCAAAAAAGACATCTTGCAAATATCCAGTGGAAAAATCAGCAGCCGAATTAGAGTAGAGATCATCAATATCACTTCTTCTCTCCATACCATCTGCTCAAATTAGTAACATTAATATATTAATAATCACACCTATTTAATTTGACATATATATTCACCACAATCTCTCTCTCTCTCTCTATTGTGTGGTGTTTTTAGTGTATATATAGATAGAGAGAAAGTAGTAGTGTCATCAAAGTGTAACTAAAGAAGAATTAAAGAAAAAAAAGCAAAGGGTAGGAGAAAGAATTATAAGAAGAAATTAAAAGAAGAGAAAAAAGAAAAGTAGGAAAATAATGATAATACATTGAGACATGTCTGGTTTGAAAACTCCAAGGTTTTGGAGATCCCAACCAAAGCCTATGGAAGAACTGCTGCTGAAAGCAATGGAGTGAAGATCACCTGTATTTTCTCTCTCTATATATATCTTTATTTTGTGCATTTCAAATTATTTATAATGTCAACTTAATTATTATATACTAGTGGAAGTAATGTCCATAATTTAGGCGAAATTAGATTTCCTAAATCGCAAATAATGTTATTTTATTTTATGCTCATTTGCTTGCTGTCAATCATTTGTTCTTGCGTCACTTTGTAAATTGAACACACATATATATATATAGCAAATTATTATTTACAATTTTACCAAGTTATTTAAAAAAATAACAAATACATTTAACGTATAAAAGAACTACCAATACAGTATCATTCGTCATTCCCTCGAATAACCTGTTAAGCTAACGTATTATGTGTTTCAACCCATTTTGTCGCCTACCAATTCATAAAATTATCAGATATATGACATATCCATAGATTAATAATTGGCCATTACTATATTTACAATTTATTTAAACGCAAATAAAAACTTTGGCAATCGCTCCATTATATTAGCATAATATTGTAGAGTGATGTAGATAACTAGAAATCGACCTAGGCAGCAGATTGATAGGTGCCTAGGTGTTAGGCGGCGATATGATCGACCAAATTATTATCAATTCATGGCCTAATTGACCATGTTAGACGTTCTCAGCATTAGTCCCGGACGCCCAAATCGGTATAGACGATTTTCAATTTTTTTATTTTTTTATTTTATACGAGGCCGTTTTATGATTCTTTTTTAGAGTTTGTATGCTGTGAAATTGATTTATTTTTACACTTCAGTTATCACGATTACACTATTTAGTAATATAGGTCACACTTTTCAATTATCACGACCACACTCTTTGCTATAATATTTATCAGACCCTTCATTTTTATGAGTAATACTCTTTACAGTAAAGAGTCACACTCTTTAGTTATATAAGTCACACTCTTTAGTAATATAAGTCACACTACTAAACTAGTTTCACCGTGAAACTGGTTCACCCTATACTTTGCCATTTTTGTATACCAACATAATACTCCCTCCATTTTTAATTAGATGTTGTTTTAGTCTTTTGAAATATTTTTAAAATAGATGTCGTTCTGGGATTTTTGAAATATTTTATCTCATATTTACCCTTAATATGGTAATTTCAAATTTCAAATAAAAATAAAAATGTTTTATTTTTATATTTTTTTAAGAATATTTAAATAAACAATTGTTAATTTTGAAAAAAAAGAATATTTAAATAATATTAATTAAGGTTAATTTTGAAAAAAAAGTATGTTCTTTTTTTCTTTTTCTTTTTTTGAAAAAAAAAGTATGTTCTTATTTTGTGTTAAAAACCCCAGAATAACATCTATTAAAAAAAATAGAGGGAGCATTTTTTACCAAAATTTAAGTATATATACTATAAACAAATAAACCCAAATTGAAGGATTTACCCATAAAATTTGAATATTTATTTTGACAAATTACTTAGAACTAAAAAATATAGATGCAACGAGATGTTTGTAATGACCTTAAAAATATAATCGGCACTAGATGTTAGGCGGTCTAAATTCTCAGCAACTTTGGTATATATTTATGTTGTACTTGTATCCCATATTAAGTTATATAAAAATATTAAATCCATTGTACTTGCTCCGCCTCAATCTTTATGGAATTCTCACGGTTCATAAAGATTTGGTGAAATAACGATATAGTGATAAATTGATGGGGTAAGAATAGTTATTTATTAGTATTTTATATGATAAAGTGATAAAATGATGGATAATTGGATGTAAAAAGTGTTGTTTATTAATATTTTATGTGATAAAGAGTGATAAAATGTGTAAGTAATTTTATTATAAAAATTGAGACAAAAATATGAACTATTTTACCAAAAAAATGGGACGGAGAGAGTACTATTTATTACTCATATGCAAGTACAATATAAGTAAATACTATACAATATCCTAATACACCCTTCTCATTATTATATCAACTTCCCCAAAACGCAATGCGACATTAAGTTGTGACTGATCCATGCATACGTGATACGTGCATATGAAAATTAAAGGTGCTATTCTTTGTACTCTTATGCAAGTAACTTAATATTGGTATCATGAAATAATTTATACTATAAGATAATGTCAATATTAATCACAAATCATAATTGCAACGATATTAATGTTTAAGATTTTAACATGTGTTTTGTCACTTATTTTTAGATATTATCTTTATAGAGTTTTTCTACTGTCAGGAACGATTTTGTTCTTCCTAACGTTAGACGTTAAATAAAAGGTTGTCACATCATTTAATTTCATCATAAGCGATATTGTTTTGCCATAAGACTAAATAATTAATTTATTTTAATAAAAATGATAAAATTACTGAAATATTTTAAAAAAAAATTTTAATAAAAAAAATACAATATTCATAAATTTAAAAATTTTAGTCCACCATCCCCAACTCGGCCCATACGCGACTCTCCCCAACCTCTCTGTGACCCGGGTCGAGTTTGGGTACGAGTTGGATCTGGGTCCGGGTCGAATTCGGATCCTGGGTCGGATTCGGGTCCTAGTCGGGATTTAGGTCCGGGTGGGGTTTGGGTGCGGGTGCGGATCCGGGTCTGGACCCGAGTTCGATATGGTTCGTTCCGGACCGGGGTCAGAGTCGGATTTGGGTTTGGATTCGATCTGGGTTTTGGTCTGGTTCTGAGTCCGGGTCAGGTTGGGTTGGTCCGGTTCGGGTTTGGGTCTGGGTCCGGGTCTGGATTCAGATTCAGGTGAGGTCGGGTCCGATCAGGGTCCGGGTTCAGTGCGGTCTGAAGTCTCATCCGGATCAGGGTCCGATTTTGGGTTTGGGTCCGGGTCAGGGAGGGTCCGGTCCAGGTCCGGGATAAATTCGTCATTTTATAAATATTAATTTAATTTATTAGTAAGGCGACGCAGTGCGATTGCAGTATACACATCACAAACGCACTAGTGTAAAGTGCAATCATTTAAAATTAAAATTACACGTTGGATTAACGATCCAACAGTAATCAAAGGATTTTCTGACGTTAGGGAAGAGCGAAGCCGTTCCTAATCGTAGAAGATCTCATCTTTGTATTGCTTATCGGCTATAGTTTTTGCAGGAAAAAAATTTAATCACATTATAAGTGAATAAATTTAATCACAAATTAAATTAGGTTATGTGAAAATTACGTGTTAAAAATTAATTGAGTTTATTATTTGTTAAAATATAAAGTTAATTCCTAAAATAAATAAATAAATAATTAATGGTGTAATCGATCCAATAAGTTAAATTAGACATCTAAAGTCCAATAAATAAATTGAGTAATAAATTAACGTTATAAAGTCATGAAATTCAAGAAAGGATAAGTTTCGGCTGTGAATCCAACTCCAAAAATCTTGAAATATGTCAAAGTCAAATTCGAAAAGAGAATCAGATGATCAAATTAAAGATTGTACTCGTAACTTATATTCGATTAAAGAAATCATCTTTGTGTAATTCTTTTTTTGTGTTTATTCATATTATTAAATATGAAATTTGTGTTTACAAATTTTGGCATATGCCCAAAACCCAATGGGACTATATTATTTGTACTCTTCAAATTGAAGTTCTTCAAGTTTTTCGATCCAAAATTAAGGTGCTAACCTCTTGGATGCTCTCCAAATTGAAGTTCTTCATCGCTCCAACATTTACATTTTTAAGAAATTAAAATTTTACATTTTTTCAAGAAAACTCTTCAATATTTATTCTCTCCGATCTCCTCTCATCATTGATTTTAGGTCTCTCTATGATTTTTTGTTCGATCAATTTGAATCCTTCTTTTCGTGAGTGTCGCTTGGTCTATTTTCTCATATGCTATTTCTCATTACTTCTTTCAAAAATTTTTTTCATGTTTGACAAATATGACATCATTGGGGAATTTTGATATTATATATATAATTAATATTATAAATTAAAATAAAAAGTTTATATAATATATGTTAAAATCAACGTAGCACACATGATCTACGCTTGTGGGAGTCATCTGGACCTTATGGAAAATTTGTAATACCATCATTTTCCGTAAAGAAAAGTACGAAATTAAAATATTGTGGATGACATCAAGTTAAGAATTTGGAGTTGGATAAATGCAAAAAAAATTGAAGACACAAAATATGTTTTAGTGACTGGAGTATTAATCCTAGTGCTATGCTTGGATAAACATATTGTTGAAACTGCACTCTAGACCTTGGAGATTTTGTTAGAATTCTTTTTTTCTGGATATATATTTGCCCTGATTCATTGTAATCAATGGGTATTTCTCATGTCTGTTTTAATCAAAATTTATACTCAATTCAAAATTAATTAATTTTCTAATAGTCAGATGAATAGAGATGATGTATAAAATTGGTTAAGAAAAAAAAGAGCTGATGTATAATCAAATTAATGTCTTTTATATTACACCAAAATAATTTAAATTAGTGCGTTTGTGTAACTGGTTCACTCAACAAATATCTTCGCCCGTCTTTACATGCGATTTAATTCAGGAGGGTCTCATGTATAATCGGATGCACCATGGTGTTTTATAGTGCATTTTAGAAGCGTGTAATTATACAAAATAGAAGCGTGCAACTATTTTAAACAGAAGCATGCAACTATGTTCCCATATTAACAGTTGCACTTTTTTATGTAAATAAATTGCACTTTTTAACATAACTAGTTGCACGCTTTTAAAATGCATTATGAGTGCACAATGCACTCGAATGCATACAAGACCTAGCCTTAATTCAGTGAAAAGATCAAATGTTATTCCTATTCAAAAGAGAATTAAAAATAGTGAAAAAAGGACATAAATATCCATTTAAATAGAAAAAATATTTTTATCCACTTTTTTATTAAGGAAAATTATCCACCTCCCACTTTTGAGAGATAAGTATGCCCTCTTAAAAATAAATATTGATTTTTATATTAATTTTTTTAAACTATTTCTTCCATTATCTTTTGGTTGTTCCATCTAATCGTTCCAAAATTTAAATAAGGGTGAGGTAAAAAAAATATGAGGCACACTTGTATGAAATGGTCTCACGGTGAAATGGAGCATAAGTTGGGCATTGACACTTTAACACTTTGGAAGGGGTGGGTGTGATTTGTGCTAAGTTGTACCCTGTCTCATGCATGAGATCGTCTCATATAAGTTTTTGTCAAAAATATATATATATATATAATAAATATACATGAGGTTTTTCTTTTTTTTTGAGCTCAATATACATGAGTTATTTAACTATAAAATGAGCATTGAACATTTTTTTTCTATAAAAATGAGTAGAAAACCTTTTTTTCTTATTAAATTGATTTTTAGGTAGTTGTTGCTAAAGCATAAAAAGAGAGAAATAATAGAAGAAGAAATAAAAGGCAGATGATTTTGGAAGAAAATGCAACACCCTAACAATGGGTCAACGGTCAGCAAGCGAAGGGAAAAAGATGGAGATTTCTAATTCTAGGGATTCGGGAAATTGGTGTATCAACTTTTTCCATATTGCTCAATCTTGGTGGTGGGGTTAAAGTGGGGGACTAAATAATTGCAATGGTTATGATAGCATGTTTGTATGGCATCGAAAGAGAAATTTTTGAAAACCATGTTTCTAGACTAACCAAAAGGTGGAAAGAGAATGGAATTAATTATTAAAATGAGTTAGTACTACTTACCACGTTGTGAATAAAGTGTGACAAATCAAAATTTTATTAGTAAATTAAGGAGGGGAATTCAAATTGTTCATAAAATCATCCCACCCAATTTTATTTTATTTTTAGAAAAAATAACTAATTTAAGAATGCAATTAAATTGCACTAATAACAAGTAATATTGTTCCTATTGTGAAAAAAATCATATGTTAAATGGCATTGTGAGTTACAAGAAAATCATATGAGAGTTACATGCATGTTATAAGAAACTCTTCATTGTCCTATTAAATCACATTTATATATTCATGATTCCCTATAAATAGATGATTATCATAAATCATTCGTTTATCTGTAACGACAAATATGTCTTAACTCTCCTGCTTAAGTACGCTTCCCCCAAACGTATTATATTTATTTCTTGTTAATTGAAAGTAAATGAATTGTGTTATTCATTTGTTTTATATTTTTTTAAAAAAAATAACTGTTATTATTAGGTCAAAATATTAATACTGATCATCGAGTACATTTTAATAAAATAACTAATATAATTTAAGAATGTTATGTATAATTAATCGCTGAAATTATAATATATATCATTTTAGATAATTACTTTGTTTTTAAAAAAAATGGAATTATCTATTTATTTTTTCTTTTGAAAAATTAGCAGCGAATATAAATTTTGGACAAAAATTCTTTTATTTGATGTGTTTCTCGTACCTTCACAATTCTTTCATACTTATTCTGAGTATTTTTATGTGATTTGTAACCACAACTCTTCGGCAACCATTGTCACAAGTACCTTTCTGTATTTTTATGAATATTCAGGTCCACAAATTATTTTGAATGGCATTTAATGCAAATTCATCTATTTCATCATATGTGTCTATATAATAATCATGCAACTTGTTATATTAAAATATGCAATTTATTTATATTTAATTATGTAATTATTTTTTAATAAAAATAATTATACGATTAAGTATAAACAAATTGTATTTTTTAGTATAAAAAGTTGCATGGTTTTAAAATACATTATGAGTGCACAATCCACCTAAATGCAGATGATATCCAATCAAACTCTAAATGCTTTATTATATTTTCTAATTCTTCTATCAAATCAAAATCTGTTATGTCGCCTGATTCTAAACTTACTAGTATTGCACATATACTAAAGCACTGTCATTATTATCATTAAATATTTTAGATGTTAAAATATTATTTTAAATTAATATAAAATTTAAATTTTATATTGACATCTTGTTATACTTATTTATATTCATAATAATATGAGTTTTAAATTAAAATTAATTTTGATATTTTAAAATTACATTTACTTATATTCATAATATCATTGATATGTTAAAGAATTTTTTTTTGCAAGGAAGAATTAAAAATTTTCACGTTATAGTATTTTTTTTTGGGTTAATTACAAAATAATATCTCCACTTTTAAGATTTTTAACAATTATAACATATTTTATTTCTTTACAATTCAAGACGCCATATTTTTATATTATTCGAAACATCTATTAATTTTTTGGCAATAATTAAGTGACACAAGGCTATAGGAGTTAACATAAATGTTCACGTAGGATGTCAAGACTGATGAATAAAATAATTTTTTTTATGAAAAATAATACGTAGTATATAATAAATGTTTTTAAATAATAAAAAATTAGGAGTCGCGATATTGTGGGTGATTTAACATTCTTCTTTTAAGATTTTGGGAGAAATATTAAGAGCATATTTTTTGAAAGGATGAGATTTGGGGGTTTATATTCCTAATTTTTTTTAAAAAAAGATAGATATTGTTTTTCTTAAAAAAAATCAAATAAAAAAAATATTTTTTTTAAAAATTATCAGTCATGACATCCTACATGGACATCTATGTAACAACTTGAACAACCACATTATTTAATTGTTGCTAGAAAATGGACAAATATTTCTAATTGCAAAATTTTAAAAGGTGATGTCTTGAATTGCAAAAAAAAAAAAAAGAATATGTTGTAATTGGTAAAAACCCTAGACTGGTGGTTTTTTTTTTTTTTGCAACTAATCCTATTTTGGTAAAGTGTGAACAAGTTTCACAGTGAAACTGGTTAAAGAGTGTGACTTATATTACTAAAGAATGTGACTTATATTATAGTAAAGAGTGTCGTAGTGATAACTGAAGGGTGTGACTTATATTACTGAAAGGTGTGTCTGTAAAAAAAAGAAAACCAATTTCACAGTGAACAAGTTTCACAGCATACCAACTCTTCTATTTTTATACAATTCCTTTACCAAATTCAAATATATTATTTTCGTCTAATTCTAAATTTTCTTAAAAATTCAAATCTTTTCTAATCTTTTTAAATATTTTTTCAATTAAACCCAAATCTTTGAGCACAATAATGTATCATAATCTATTCTTTAAAAACTATCTAGTTTTTCGATTTTTATGCCATCCAATATCTATTAATTTTGCTCATACACACATATCAATCAAGAGTAGGTCTCTTGTGCACCAAGTGTGCACCGTACACTCGGGTATAGAAGTGACCCATTAAAAAAATGAGACCTTCTCATTAGTGAAAATGAGAATCCACAATAAAATGGGCAGGGTCAAATTGAGTGCACGGATCTAGAGTTCGTGCACCAAATGTATATGAGACTTTGCCAATCAATCATCTTAAGTTCTTCTTTTAACCAAATAAAAATTAGGTGTTTGCAACTTCATAGTTTTTATTTTTTAAAAGTAGGGATGACAATAAAATTAATTCAAACCTGGACGCACATTAAATCCAACCAATTCGTGGTGATTTTGGATTTGATCAAACGAGTATGAAACACTTCATAATTTTTTATAGAATCTGCATCTGAACCCACCACGCGCATATATATATATATGTATTATGTAAACTTATATTGAAATTGTTGAATTTATATTTGTGTAAATATAATATAAGATGAATACTAAATATTCTTTTAAGCAATTATATATTTAAATTTGTGTAAGGTAAATACTACATGTGTCAAAGTGAATATATTATGTATATTAAATTAATTTTAAAATAATAAAAAAATTAGGCGAGTCGGGTTATATACCCCACGGATCCTCATCCAGGGAGACAGGTCGTGGGTCTTTGAATTTTTTTGGAGTAATTGTCACAAACTCGTCGTGTTGTCATCCTTATTCAAATCGTCGTGTTGTCATCCCTATTCAATTTTTTTTTTTGGACAAAGTTAGTTGTTAGTAGTTAGTACACCAATCACCCAAATACTGTACGAAATCGTCAATCCACCTTATAACTCCCATAACTCAAATTCATTTCCAGAGGGAATCGAACCTGGGTATCCCACTCAAATGAGGAGCCCAGTGTCCAGGTGGGCTAAGCCACCTGGTTATTCAAAAGTACTTATTACTATTTAGTAGTTATTGATCATATACTCCCTCCGTCTCATTATGATTGTTTCGCTTTCTTTTTATGGACTTTCTACTATAACTTTCTCATTTTATAAAAGGAAAAAATAACTCCACTATCCATAATTTTTATCCTCATTTTTTACACAATATTACAAAAAATGTCACCACTATTTCACTCATTACTCCACATTCCTTTTTTCTCTCTCCCAATACCCAAAATTATCCTTCATTTTTATTATTTTATTATTATTTCTTAAACAAAACAACAAAAAGAAACGGGACATTTACACTGGAACGGAGGGAGTACTAATTAGTATAGTGCCCGAGTATCACATGAATTTTTAAGAAAATCAATATTAATAATTTATTATATTATAAATTATTTAAAAAATTAATAAGTATATTGTAAATACACAAAATATGAATCATACATTGTTGTAATATATTTAGATTTTTAAAAAAAGTAAAATTAAACTAATTTTTTTTTAAAAAAAGAACACATTCTAAAAATTAATTCAATTTTTTGTTTTATTTTGAATTAACTTGTAAAAAACATTTTTTTCATTTATTTGGTTCTTTAAATATTAATATTAAAATTAATGATATTTAATGCTTATTAATTATTAACACATTATCTCATTCCCATTATATAATGATGACACTTGGATATACATTTTTTAAAAATACGACATATCAGCAAAATAAATTGAAAGACGACACATCAGCAAGAAGAACTCTCTGTTATACGAGGAGAAGGGGAATATATGTTTATTTATGTTGATAGTCGTTTATGTGTCACATTAGGGGTACTGTTTATAATAATATATGTACACAACATTTCATAAAAATAAATCCAAGATTCGTAAGAAAACATTTTCTATTTAAATGTATGATGTTTCTTTGTACAACTCACTACTGCATGCAGATGGACAAATTCAAACTGTGCTTTCTTTTTACATTTTGTCCTTTAATTTGTGGGATGTTTCCAACTGTTTTCTCCTTTTTGGTTTTTGATTATGATACTTTTTCTTCACTCTTGCACTTGTGGGCACATCCCAATCTTATTCCACTTGCTTTATTTTCTCTTTTTTTTCAAAGATTTGTTGGGGTAGGTTTGTTTTGGGCTTAAAGTAGGTGTAGAAAATTCGGAACTTTGAAGTCCTAAAATTTCAAAATCTTGATAAATAGTTCAAATGTATGTTTGTTGTGGAATTTTATAAGGTAGGATGATGAAAAAGTTAATTGATATAATATTATTATATTATTTTGAATGCATTGAGAGAATAAAAAAGTAGATGATGTGAGTGTATAGAGAAAATAAAAAGTAAAATAGTAGCAAGTGATGAAATAGAATAGAGTTAATAAGATTTTAAAATCCTTACTTTAAGTTTCAAAATAAAATAGGGTTTGAGATTGTAAAGTCCAAAGTTCGGCCGGAATAGTCGCGAAACAAACATACTCTAGGGACTTCAATTTTTTTAAGGATCGATCTTATGTGCATCTAGGTTCACTGTGCACTCATAGTACATTTTAAAATTATAAAATTTGTTATATTAAAAGACACAACTTGTTTACACTAAATCGTATAATTATTAGTATATTTTAGAACCATGAAATTTATTATACTAAAATATACAATTTATTTACACTAAATAATTTAATTATTTTTATATAATAGTTGTTGCACGATTCATTATAAATAAATTACATATTTAATATAAAAAATTACATGATTTTAAAATATGTTATAAATGTATAGTGCACTCAATCTTTTTTAGTGGTTGGAACTTGTGGTCAACACAAAAACAATCATCACCATGGTCAAACTCTTCTACCCTACTTTGAGCGTGTCTCTTAACCATGCACTCGATTTCTACTTTTCAATCAAATGTGATGATAATTGAAAATATAACTTCAATAAATTGTTTTATCAGCTTTTAGTTGTATTTTGGGCATGTGTATTGCTTCAACAATTGACATTAATATATATATATATATATATATATATATTTCACGAGATGAGATTTATTCAGGACATATTGTGAATTCTATTTTTTTTTTTTTTAAAATTACATGCTAGTTTATATATTCATTATTTTGAGTAAAATATCAAACAAGATTTATAATATGTGAATAGAATTACATATTCGAATGGATATAATTATTTTAGACGAATTTGAGGGGTGAATTGCAATGCTAGTCCAATAAAAAAAAATTCACAAAAATTTTTTGATACTTATTATTATTATTTATTTATTTTTGCAATTTTCGTCCCAACCATTTGTTAGAAAAATGATATAAACGATTTAATTTCACATCTCTCTATAAGTTTGAACATTTAGATGAAATATAATTTTTTCATGATATCACATTAAATTATTCTTTTGCTTTTCAAAGATGGAGTAAGGATCTTGGGTTTGAAACAATATTTAATTACATTTTTTCCTTTTTAAATGAGATTAAATTATTTCATGGTATCACGGCCTTTGACCCACGCCACGTTCTGTGTTCGATTCCTTCTGAAGCAACTTCACTCATAACTCCATTCACATTAAATTATTCATTAGGCGGTCTAGGTTAATTCAAAGATAGAAGTTTGAAGAACTCTTTCACCATTAACTATTTGATTGAATCTGCAAATTGACTAAATTCCGAAATTACTATGAAACCAAAATTGAGCATACTAAAGTTAATTTTGTAAAAATCCCATGGAATTGAAAATGCAATTAATCCAATTTGAACCAATTAATTATACATTTTTTAAAAAGTTCTTTAGACTTTTAGATTTTGCGCTTAAAAAAATTAAATTATTTGGTGGTGAGAGAAGGAATGAATTTGACCCACAATATGCTATACGTCAAAGGTTGGTTGTGAGTCGGTTTCTAAAGTACTTGATGGAAAAAAAATCTATATCTATATATCAATTATATTGTTCAATTAATCATATCGAGTGTATTTTTAAACAGTTGTTAGTTTATTTGTTTGTTAATATTTATTATTTTATTAAATTACAAAATGATAGTTGTAATTTAGTAGCATGATAATTTTTTCCTACAAAAACTAAACTCTTGAAAAAAAAAAAAAAAATCACCAAATAATAAATCTTAAACCTTAATTTATGAATGAGAATTCTGGAATGATAGGAAAATAATATAAATAGGTTAATTATTTTACAATTTTATTTTTCGTGGGATATAGTTTGATATAATTTTATTCACAAAAAATAAATTTTTCTGTGAACAAAAGTTTGAATAAATTTTTAGATGGGATGAAACTGGGCCTATCCATATTTTTTTTCACCATTCAAAAACTATTTGATTGAATCTGCAAATTGACTAAATTCCGAAATTACCATGAAACCAAAATTGAGCATACTAAAGTTAATTTTGTAAAAATCCCATGGAATTGAAAATGCAACTAATCCACATAAGTTTTTTATTTTAAAATTTTAGTTCTCTTAATAAATTAAGGTATTTTGCGCTTAAAAAAATAAAATAAATTAAGGTATTTGGTAATGAGAGAAGGAATGAATGGACCCACAATATGCTATACGTCAAAGGTTGGTGTGAGTCGGTTTCTAAAGTACTTGACTGAAAAAAAATCTATATCTATATATAAAGCAATTATATCATACAATTAATCATATCGAGTGTATTTTTAAACAGTTGTTAGTTGAATATATTTGTTTGTTAATATTTATTATTTTATTAAAAAATATTAATTATTCTATTACAAAATGATAGTTGTAATTTAGTAGCATGATAATTTTTTCTACAAAAACTAAACTCTTGAAAAAACCTCACCAAATAATAAATCTTAAACCTTAATCTATACCAAAGTAAGTTTAACTTTTATCTTCTCATATCCAATTCTGTTGACTGATTAATAATTTAACTTATAGTATTATTTACACATATTTTTCTGTGATCGATCTCATCAGCTTAATTACTATTCAATTTTATTTTTCGTGGGATATAGTTTGATATAATTTTATTCACAAAAAAATAAATTTTTCTGTGAACAAAAATAAAAAACTTTTAATAAATTTGTTCAGACAATAAACGAGGCCCAGAAGAATGTGATTTTCATGTAGGGCAGCTGGAGAATAAAAGGCCCTTGGGCCTATCCATACACTTTTTTCGGGCCAGCTCAGTTTCAAAAGTATATTATGGGCTCCATTGCCGAAGCATTCAGTTTTACATCAATATGACCTAATGAGTCTGGAATGAGAATAATAACGAATTATTAATGGATCAATCACGATGAATGAGAATAATAACGAATTATTAATGGGTCAATCACGATGAATTGATAATTACATTATTATTATTTAATTAAAAAATTATTAAATGTTATTAATGAAAATGACTCCTCAATACTCTTCATTCATTCCTATAACCCCCACTCAAACAGATACTTAGTTATCAGAGTAGTAGTACATTCAAGGTCGGACGCACGTTGGGGCCAAAAGGGGTCGTTATCATTAGTCCGCGAAACGGGCTCCCCCAACCCACGAAGTTAATTTTAATTTTATATATATATATATATATATATATATAATTACAGACGATCGACAAAGGTAAGAATCTATGCAGGGCTCATTCTCGAACGATCAAGATCTAAGAAGATGTAGTATAAATTGACCGCAGATTCACGCTTTAATATTTTGAAAAATGATTGATGTTATTTGTGTTAGATTATATCCTATCTCACGGCGAATTATATAAAACCGAGACCAGATTTGTCGTGATGCTTAGCATATGTTTTGTCTCCTTTTTAGACAAAATATTATGTGATTTGTCGTCTTTGGTCCTCTTTATATACACCACTATTACTTAATAATTATAAAAATCAACACTCTATAAATAAAATATTGATCTTTAGGTGAGAAATTAGCCAAATAATACTCTCGATAAAAAAATAAATAAAAGAAATATGTATAATTCACATTTTAAATGTATATATAAATGTATTCGACTACGAGTGTTTGTCTCCTTTAATATAAATATATTTAAATAAAAATAATTTTTGAAAATATATAAAAAATATGTATAAAACATTTTAAATGTATATTATGTTACTCCGTTAATATAAAAATTTAGTCCAAATAATTTTAGAAAATATATAAAAATTTGAAAACGCATTTAGCCCATTATGTTATAAATTGAGTAAACATCTATCAATATTTAGATTATTTGTAATACCTACTTTACCTTTCTTCTTCAACCACTCTCCTAAAATTTCAAACATAAAAATACACTTACCTCACTTTTGAAAGAGAAACACTTGCATGAGACCGTCTCACAGTAAAAAATCTGATTGGTCACTGCAAAATCGCACCCCTACACCTCAGTTGTTATTGCACCACAACCCCGCCTAAACACCGGTTGTTATTGCACTATCGACCCACCGCCATATTACAATATTTTTGCTTTATTAAATTATTTGAATTGGTAACAATTTGTTGTCGTTGTTGTAAACAAATGGTATCTGATTAGTACATGAGCTTGTTAGAGTTTACATGAGTTATGTTGATGCAAATTGTTTAAATTGGTAATATGGCTGCACTTTTTTTTTTTGTTGGATAGACAAAAACAAAGCATCACGTTTCGGCTTTGGTCTTCCAAAAATGTGCACATATTTCAGAATCCAACCCAAAAAATAGACACATTTCGGTCACTCTTGCCAAAATTATACGTTTGGCCTAAAAAAAAATCATTCTACTTGGTTACGAGAAGCGAAAATATTCAAAAATTTCGGCTAGATGGTCCGAAACACAAAGTCCGATCAAGTGTGCCGAAAATAATCTATTTTTTCGACATACCAGAATCGAACATCGTTTCTCCTGGAGATCAAAAAATCGCTTGAAATACTATAGCAATGTGTTACTACAAAATAAAAAATGTGATACTAATATTCCTAAAGATTTGTTACTTTATTGCTCATTTTTTTTCTATGTGATACTAATAAACCTAATGATTTGTTACTATAAAAACAAAAATATGATACTGATACACCTAGAGATGTGTTACTATATTGCTACAATTTTTATTTATTTTTTCTATGAGATACCAATAGATATAATAATGTGTTACTATAAAAACAAAAAATGTGACACTAATATACCAAAAGTTGTTTTACTTTATTGCTCAATTTTTTCAATGTGATACTAACAAATCTAATAAATTGATACATTTAAAGATATGTTACTACAAAAAAAAAAAAAAAAAACAAAATGATAACAATGTGATTATAGTAAATCGTGTCGTTGGACTTCTATATGTACTGGCTATTCATTCATTATACATTTCGGTTTCGTGGGTTAATCATAGTGCCAATGTGTTGGCACATATCATTACTAGGACTAATTGTGATTATAATAGTCCTCATTGTTGGGGTAGAATCCGACGCGTTTCTAGATGGCCTCTTGATTGACGTGCAAGTTTTTTATACTTTTTTTTTTTTTCAAAAAAAAAAAAAAAAAAAAAATCTCAAATCTTTTTTTTTTTTTTTTTGAAAGGATAAAAATCTCAAATCTACATTTCAAACATCATGAAGAATTACCAAACAATCAAAAGTTACAAGCATTTAATAATTAAATACACTTTTAAGAATCATTTATCAATTAATTAAATAGTTGACACTTTGGCAAAACAATCAACACTCGCAAATGAAGAAGAGTAAAAATAACTTCAAAATTGAAGCTCGCGATATTAGCCATTATTGATAACACCGAGCACACGGAAATGGAGAACGGCGCAATGGCGGCTTCAGAAGGAGGAGAAGAACAATTAGGGTAGGGTTTGGCTGAATTGCACGGACTTTTATCTCTGCAATATTTCAAAAATCGCGTTATTGCTAAAACCCAGGAATTGGGGGCCAAACATGGCTTCTTTGTTAACGGAAACCCTTCCAAAATTCACGGCCGAAACCCTAAAGCTCGCCGCGAAGCAATCTGAGCGCTGCCACGTCGTCCCCCATCGCCTCCGCAGCGCAATCGACAGCTACCTCCGAGGTAAAAACAGTAATCTGCTTTTCATATCTCATCTCAGTATTTGTTCATATGTTATTTGAAGGAGAATGAGAACGAAACGTTAAGTAAACCAAATACTGATATACATTTTTTGAAATATGCATTTATTTCATGTATTATCTTTTGCTCATAGTCGTCTGGAGTTTAGTTTTTAATGCAGTTCGTTTTATTAAATCTTAAAGCATAAATTTGTTGACTTGAAATTATGAATTATAGACCAAGAGGTATTGGATATGAATAGGAAGGTGCTAAGCTTGGCTCAATCATTTAATGGAATCAAGGAAGCGAATTTGCTCCTCCCAAGCTCAACCTCGAAGGAGCTGGTGGAAGATCCACTCAAGTCTGTGGAACACTCACAGAGGTGGAAAGTGACAAGTGCTTATGGAGATATTGGTCTTAGATACCAAGATGATCAAACAGTAGCATATGTTGCTGCTCGTATGCCTGCAGTCTACTCCGCTCTCCACCGAGTACTCGGTGAGGTATACAAGTGCTGCTCCAGTGTGTGTTGTACTTGTGTACTTGTGTGTGAGTGTGTGTGATAGAGAGAGAGAGAGTTTGGGCATCGTATGGCGTGACTATAATGTTGGTATTTCTGATATATTGTTTACATATTTATGTACATCTATCAATCATCCATTGAATGACATAATATTTTTCTATACTTTCATGCTAATTTACTTGATTGAGGTAATTTTGGTACTATGTCTTAGAATTAGAATTGGTTTGTGACTATGGGGTTCTAACCTCTATCAGAATGTTCACAGGGCGTTCTTTCTGCCCTGTTAGATTGTCATTTACATGTTTTAATAGTGATTTTATGGTGTACTGAATCCTCTTGGTAAATTCTGTTGGATTTAAATAATTTGTTTTATTCGGTAAAATGTGTATTTTAGAAAAAATATCGAAATAATTATGTTGCTTCATTAATTTGGTGATTAAATCTAGATTCTAGAATGATTGCGGAACTGTTATCTATGTATGAGTGTGATGAAGATGATAATTTTTTATTGATTTGGAATGAATTTATTAGGTGAAAAGAAGAGTTCCTGAATTTTCTCCAGCTAAAGTTCTTGATTTTGGGGCAGGAACTGGTTCAGCATTGTGGTAAGTCTGTCTGTTGGCTTCCTTCTCAAGTTTATAATACACATGAATATTTATATTATAAGCGGATTGACTTTGATATATTTACAATTATAGTAATCCAATTTTATAGGGCGATGATGGAGGTCTGGCCTGGGGCTATGGAGCAGATTAATTTGGTGGAGCCATCACAATCAATGCAAAGAGCAGGACAGAGCCTAGTTAAAGGCAGATGCACTTGACCCTTCTAATTTACATTCTCTATTTTAATAAATAAGCTGCTATTCTTTTGTGTTTGCTGCTACAGGTGAATTTTGAGGCTAAGTATATGTTCAACTAATGCCAACATATCGTCATAACGATTAACAAGTATGTCAAAACTTTCAAAAAGAAAAATTATATGTGAGCATGTATATAATTTGAGAGAAAGAGAGAGAGAGAGCTGAACATAGTTCTGATTTTATTCTGCATTGTGAGTATTAAATTATCTTGTACAATTGGAACATCATTTTTACCAGAAAGTTATATGAGCTCAAACCTTCAGTAAGAATTCCTTTTACTGTGCGCGTTGCAATGGATGATTAGGAAGATTAATATGCTTAAAGAAATCTTGATTCAATAATACATTTAAATCTAGTTAAGAAAATGTCAGTACATCTTTTCTTAAGTTTTTGATGAACTTTTTCTAGTTATCTGATGTCATTTTGTTGTTCATGTTAGTGGTTTAGAATTTGATTTATCTTTAACTTTAACTTTTATACATGTTTCTATTTATTTGTACTGTTAGACATATTCTTGTACACATATCCTAATTTGGATCCATATTAACTGTATCCACATACCGTAAATTTTAGAGAATAAAAAAGGTGGGTCTCCTAGATATTTACCCGTATTGGATATCCATAACTTAATCTGACCAACATAGCTCTCACCAAACATTTAGTTCAAGATAAAATTGATGGTAAGTATACCATGTAGAGAGAGGTGGGGGAACAAAATTTAAATCTAATAGTGCAACTTAATATGGCAGAACCACATAGTTATCATGAGTAAAATACTTTATTTTTCAATATGGAATTTTTTTTATAGTTATCTTGTATTTGTATGGTTGGAACTTCATTTTCCATGAAGTTTTGTGAACTCATCATACAAGCATGTTTGCATTGTA
Organism: Stenogyne calaminthoides; assembly: GCA_037126765.1. Taxonomy (NCBI): domain Eukaryota; kingdom Viridiplantae; phylum Streptophyta; class Magnoliopsida; order Lamiales; family Lamiaceae; genus Stenogyne; species Stenogyne calaminthoides. The sequence goes on along the minus strand of JBBCBC010000018.1, from coordinate 31,213,676 downwards.
CTATAGGAATGGATTTAATGTGTAAAGAACAGACCCTTTCCAAGAATACACTCAGTCCAAGCTTTTAGTTTTAAAAATTAATTTTGGTCATGCTTTTCAAGTATACAATTGAGTTCCTTCTCGGCATATAGCCATATACTGGAATTTGTTTTACTTCCCTTGTAAAAATCTTATAAATTATAAATTTTATGGTATAGATCCTAAGAAAGAAAATAAAGGGGTAATGAACAACACTTCTACCTTCCACTGGTTAGGCAGGGGTTTTGCATCAATGGCTTCTTTTATCCTGGTTGGATGAGAAATTACCTGAATAAATCCAACGATAAATTAATTATCATGTTATACAGAAAAAACACGACCCTTCGAAAGCTGAAAATGTAGGCAATATGTCAGAAGTCAGAACGATGTATTGATATGTGTTGCTTATGTATAATTTGGTATTTCTCTTTTATTTTGTAGTTGTAATGTTTTGCTCTTAGCGTCCTTGATGACACCCTTATGATTTCACTAGTGTTGTACATTTTTTTTATATGCTTCTTTTGCTCATTGCAATTTTCATTTCCATTAAAGTTCAACAGAGAATGTATCATAGATCTTTGACATAGTTCTGAGTTGTATTTATCCTGGGTAAAAATTGTAGATTTAAGCGAACTGCCGCTAATCCAAAGCTACAGTAGTCTCCAAGCATTGGCTAAAAAAATAAACAAGTCTGGCAGACGACATGATCTTGTCATTGCTGTAAGTAACATCTTAATTGCTCTTACAAATGTTGGGTTGTTTTTTTTGTGTGTGCTAATAGAATTGTGTTGATATGTTTTATAAGTTCGATTGGCCTTCTTGGATTATCTCGTAGTACAGGTTATGTAAAATTTATGATCTAGAGTTAATATGTATTATGTTATATGGGCAGTCATACGTGCTTGGGGAGATACCCTCAATAAATGACAGAATTACCCTTTTGCGCCAGCTCTGGGACCTTACAGGAGACATCTTGGTAAATCTTTGAACTCAATGGTTTATTTTTCATGTGCACATGTTACTCAGAGGACATTACATTGGATTTTTAATATAACATAAGTATTCTGTAATCTGATTCTGCATGACAGGGGATTTAATTACAAAGGCAACTCTTAACAACATGGATATTAATCACAAAGACTTAAGTTTTTCTATGATTAAATTGATTAATGTTTCTTTTGTCTGTAGGAATTTCATTTGTTTTTTATTTAAAGATTCTCAGCTTGGATTTGCTGATATTACACTTGCAGAAGAACTTTGATACTTACATGGGTTGTGCAGTCAATTAGTGAATCTTAGACGAAAATCTTTCAAAGACTCATTACAAATGAATTGAATACTAAGAGTAGAAGTATCCTTTGAGATGCATGTGTTGATTACTTAAGATTCATAAAATTGTTGTTAGGCATTTAACATTTCAGTAATTTGAGAACTTGTTGTTTAATTGATTCTACCTGGGCAAAATTTGGAATGTCTATTGGAGATCTCCTGCCTGCATTATCTGTGAGAATGCTCATAAATCCTAAAGTTCAATATAAGTTGGTGCGATAATGACCCTCATATGGTTCTTTCTAACTTAAGGAACAAATGACTAATATGGTTCTCTCCTTTTTATAATTAAACAACACAGTTAAGCAGGGGCATATTCTTATTTTGAAGATCATTTGACATATATGATATATGATCCAACTGCTTATTTCACTTTAGTATGTTGCTGCTGGAGAACATATCTTTTTGTAGAGGTAATAATAATAAGTCAATGCCTTATATATATGATGTACAATACATATTACTGGCATCTCAGACCAAATCAGTAATGTGTGAATGTCAATAGTTGCTAATGTCATTGGAGTTTATTTGGCTATGTTTGTTTCTATTTTCTATTCCATACTGGGTGATTATTTGTGATAAATGTATTTCTGGTAATGTGATTGGGTAATTTGGGAGGATGAATTTTCAGAAAATTTTCTTGGGGAAAATGACGCGTATTTTGAGGGAAATTTTCAACTGAAATATCTTGTCTAAATGTTGTTGTGGTTAGCGATAGACCTTTTGAATTGTAGATGCTTATATGCATATATCATTGGTTTGCTATAGTTTGTTAAGTAGATAGAGCACTTGCCGAGTTGCCGTGATTATTAGCACTTTTGATAAATTATTGGTATTCTATGGAAGCGAAAATACCACAAGAAGAAATTGCCAATAAAAAGCTTGGTGTATTCTTGAGAAGGAAAATGAAGAAATTCTCATGAACATTACAGAATCAGGGTTCCACCTCCATCTCTTACTCCCTCTAGAAAGCTTTTTGTATGATTGCTACTATATACCAACATAAATTTATGATACTTGTTTTTTCCCCCTTATTTTTAACTCACATACCCTGATCAGGTTTTGGTGGAGCCTGGAACACCACAAGGATCAAACATCATATCTCAAATGCGATCTCACATCCTATGGATGGAGAAAAGGGTAACATCGTGGTTGTCTTTTTTTGGGTCATCTTTCTGTTCTGTTCTCCTGATCTAATTATGTTCTCTGCTTTCTAGAGAAGCCGCAAATTGCAGAATGCAGCCAATAAATCCTCTAAGGATTTGATGAAACTCGACACTGGTGCATTTATAGTTGCTCCAGTAAGTGATGGATACATATTATTTAACTTGCTTCAGAAAAGTTTTAATATATTTGATGGATATCAAAAGATTGCATGTGCATAAAAATGTTTCGTTTTGTTGCAGTGTCCACATGATGGTACTTGTCCATTGCTTAATACAAACAAATACTGTCATTTTGTTCAACGTTTGGAGAGGACATCATCTCAGCGATTATACAAGGTTTCTGCAAACTCCGTACTCTTGCTAATGGCACTTGCACACAACTCTTGTATGATCCCTAAGTTGCAAGCATGACGCCTTTAGGGAGTGTTTGCAAATATTATTATTTTGAGAAAGTGATTTAATTTAGTGATTTGAGAAAAAATGTTTAGTAGTAAAAGTAGTTAGTGTTTGTAAAATTTTTAGAAAGTAGAAGTTGAGTGTTTGCTAAAATGTAAAATATTAGACAAAGGCAGAATCAGCTAGAAGCGTACCATTTCCAGCTTTTAGATTTTGGATTCTAGGTGATTAATTTAAGTAGAAGCATTCGATTTGAAAACACTCAAATTAACTATTGCAAAGCAGAAGCTGCTTAAATAATCAGCTTTAAGCTGTTAAAAACACCCCCTTAGTACGATTAACCAATCAATTAATGAACAATTTTCTGTTAGATGCTCGCTTTCAGTCACACAGTGAACCACGGGATTTAGGCAAATTCAAGTAAAGTAGAACTTCACTAAAAGCAACATTCAATACTATTTAATATTATTATTTCTCTCCACCAAACCCACTTTACACCATTTAATACTATTATTTCCCTCCACCAAACTCACTTTACCCACTTTACACCATTTAATACTATTATCTCCTACTTTTTCTTAATCTCCGTGTCTACAGTAAATGGATAATCAAAAATAGGACGGAGGGAGTACTAAACTTTCTATCATGTTGATAGTGTTGATTATGCACATGCTTTTCGGATCTGTACTTGAAGAGGGAAAGTCAGGGAAAATCAGTAGAAAAATTTAGCAAATTGATTTCTGATTGGGATAGTTAATTACTTAATTTCAGCACATTAATTAGGGGGCCAAATTTAAGAAGTCTGCTAAATGAATACGGGGGGTTTATGACAATTTAGAGAGCAGACTTGAGTAAAGCATTAAGGCTCCAAAGTTCTGATGGGAATGATCTTGGTTTTTTTCCGTTTCTTATTCATCCTCAATAATATTTAATTCTCAGCTTCTTACATTACAATTCTAATTTTGGTCCCATCTGCCGAATCCCCAGCCATGGTTAACACTAGAATAGATAGTCGTGTAGATAATAAAGGAGAGTGTTAGTTTATATCAAAGAGTTAGCCTAACAGCAGAAGAAGTTAGAAAAACTGGACAAGAATAGAAGAGATGATTAGCTGCTTTGACCTAGAAAAAAAGCGTTGTTGAGGGAAGTGGAGAAGAGGTGTCTATCTTGTTATGACTACTGATAACATCCAATACCAGTACTTCAAGAGCTGTTGGATGAGCTTAATGACGCTTGCTACTTTAGTAAGTTGGAGGATATAATCAAAAAACCTGAATTACTTAAGATGTCTTCAAAATTGTCTTTCGGGCCATTACGAGTTCTTGATAATGTCTGTTCGGATTAACTAGTGTAGCTGCTACTTTCTAAGCAACCATGAGTACCACCCGCCACACAGAGATTGATTGGTGAAAATAAGTTCTAAACAGGTAGGTGCCTTGAAATTTATATTTGTAGCCTGGTCAAGCACCACCTTTTGGGTCTATACTTGAAGAGGGTAAGTTTGGGGAAATATGTAGAATAAATTTTAGCAGATTGTTTTCTAATTGAGATAGCTTAGTTTCACATATCAAGAGGACTTAAATTAACGATTATTGCTATATTAATAAGGGGGTTAGGGCAATGCGGAGGGCAGACTTATGTAAATCATTGCAATTGGGCATTAGGCTGGGTAGAGCTCTTATAGCAGGAAGTTTCTGGAGCCTTGTATCCTTCTCATATTCATCCTCAATAATATTTAGTCCTCAGTTTCCGTACACTTAAGTCTTATCACATGCAGATTTCCTCACCCTGAATTCTTATTACCATAGCTTCAATTCCATTTTTCAAAGTAGCAATGCAGTTCAGCATGAAGTAATATGGTGGAATAACTACTGAACTGCAGAAGCACTTGTGGGGTTGGGAATAGCTGAAAAGCTGGAATGCCAACACCCCATATTGGTGGGTTTATTTCTCACAAAGAAGTATTGTGAACGAAAATATGTGTTCTTGTTAAATTTTTTTGTTTAGCATCTACATGTCTGTTAGGTTAAAAAAAAGATATTGTTTATATTTGTACTTATTTTGTTCTGAACTGGGGGATGAGAGACTATTCTAATTTGTTGTCTCTGTGAACTTTTTGCAGCGATCCAGGGGGCCTTTACGTGGCTATGAAGATGAAAAATTTAGTTATGTTGCCTTCAGGCGTGGAACAAGACCCAGGTTAGTGTAACAAGTGTATTATGTTTTTATGGTGATATTTGAAAACATATATGGTAGATGGCTCAAAACTAAGAGCAGCCACAACGGATGGATGAATTTTCATCCATCCATCCACTCTCTCTCCTCCACATCACTTACTTTCAAATACTGAATTGTTTAAACACAATCTTACAATGGTTCATCATTCATTCATGCATACACTTTTTATGGGTCCCCCCATCATCTCTCTTCTACTTACTTTTCTGCAAAAAGTTTCTTCTCTCTCCTATCCATATATTTGGATGGATGACACTCTTTCTAATTTGAGTGACCTACAATGGTTTTAAACACCAAGATTCATCCATCCAATGTTTAAATACCTCCATGGATGGCCATTGTGGATGCTCTAATGGATGCTTGACAATATTATCTCCACATTATATTTTAAGTGTGCGTACAAAGAAAACATCCAAGCTTCTAGGTTAAGGACAGGAGAGGGCCAGTGCTTCAGGTGGACTTGGACATCATACTTTACTTTATGCTATTCAGGATATGAAATTTACTTCTTTCATGGGAAATTCAATTGAATAAACAACTTGTAGATATCTCCATCTCTTTGTTCAATCTTAGCAATGAGCATATATCCAGGATATGAATTCCTTCTTCCACTGAAACTAACAGTTCCTGCCTCTTGGTTTCCTACTTGGAAGATTTTCTGGATGCTCCTTCATACGTCCTAGATAGTTTTGATATTATATGGAGTGATATCAGATTTTCCCTGAAACTTGATGCTGAATAAAATAATCGCCTTGTTCAGGGTTTAAAAAAGAAAGAAACCATTTTCCATTAAGGTTAGCTGAAATTGGTTTTTTCTTTAATTATGCTCCTATTCCCTGGTATTGGTTGGTCCTACACAGACCTGGAGTCTCTTTTTTGATAGCCAATGTAACTGTTTCTGTGTTGGTTGGTCGTCATAGAATAGGATTAGCCTTCTTAGGTTAATTCTCTTTTCCCTTAATGTAGAACTAAATGAAACTTTTGATTCAGATAATATTAGCTTACTCTAAATTCCTAATTTTTTCAGCTTTTAAATAAATTCTTTATCTAGTTGTAATGAGTTTGTTAATCTTTGTATTCAAGAATTAAGTCGTCGATAGGCACTGAAGCTGTAATATTTATTTTGTTGAGCAGAGAAGCTTGGCCACTTGATGGTATGAAGTTTGAAACATTGAAAGAGATGAAAGCTAATAGATTACCAGAAGATTTAGAAATTGAATCCGGTAAGTGCCAACTTTTCCATGCAATAAATTATACTCCCCCATTACATTTAACTGTCGATCTAGAAAAAAATGATCCTAAGTATCTGTCACTTATGGTTTTACAAGAAAATTTTAGATATTTTTTCCAACTTCACTCTTATCATAATTTTTGTGATTGTATCTAATTTATTGGGATACAAGAATCTATGTGAAACACCCAAAAGTTATATTAGTCATTTTATTACTTAATTGTGCTAGTTCCACGCTCAATGATCCCGATATTCTTAACTGAATGATTCCCAGAGAGCCAATTTGAGAGCGACCAAGATTTGAACATATCGGAAGAAGCAGATTCAGCTAGTGAGAATGATAATGGGGACGATGAAGAAGAAGAAGGTCATCCTCGTGCAGACCTTGGGAGCGGGTGGGGAAGAATAATTTACATGCCGTTTAGAAGGGGCAAAAGGGTCGAGTTGGATATGTGTCGAGCAACCAACAGCGAGGGTACGGAAGGGTCGTTCGATCGCGTTGTCATAACGCAAAGACAGAATCCGGCATTGCACCATCAAGCCCGGAGGTCCATGTGGGGGGACTTGTGGCCCCTTAGGAGCGGAGTTAATTCAAAATATTATATGTAAACTTACATGTGAAAAATAACTCTGTTTCTGCAGTAATCGTGCTTGCAAAATGGTACTCTTTGAAAATGATGAGTCGTTAGTCTTAGAGGCAGACACGGGAACACGTTTTTGTTATGTAGTGATTTTATCATTCTTTCTATTGAACATACTATTGACTAAAGCGGCTATACGCTACTACCTTAAACGAGGGTACACATGTTCAATCAAATGTTGGTACATATATTGGGTCGAGCTGAACTTTAGAGTGTTTGAACTTTATTTGTTTATTATCAAATCGAATTTGAACTTAATTATAAAATATTCACGAGTTTTTTCGAGTTTACTTGAGCCTTAACAAGCTTAATAATGTCAATCTTAAATTATATGGATTCATGTAGCTTACGATAATTATTTGAAATTAAGGTTTGATTTGTTTGTTTATCAATTAAATATATATTCTTAAAAGATATATACGTGTGTAATTTTATTTAATCATATAAGGTTGGTTACATGTTTTTATATAAATTTAATGTGAAAATTATAAATTCAAATCAAATTATTCATTATAATTTATACGAGCTAGCCATGAGCTAATAAATCTATGGTTGGCTTCGAGTTTGTTTGTCATTATTGACGAGTTTTATTAATGAGCTCAAACAAATACTATTTTTCAAGTCATAAACTCAGAATAATTTGCAATTTGGTTTGTTCAACTCGACTTGTTGGGAATTTTTTTATTTTAAAACTCATTTCGAACTTGATCAAGTTTATTAATTTGGCTTCGACAGTTTGACATGTATGGACATGACTTTATTTGAGTCGATAACTATGTAAATTATGATTAAAATCAGGTTATATAGTAGAAGTTATAAATATAACGAGACCAAACATATTAAAAATTCAGGAATAGGACTTGTGGAGTTGTGGGCCAATCTCAATCTGAATTTTTTTGAATCATATGTAATATTAATATGGATAATTCTTGGTGGACAAATTCTGTCAAGGACAGAAAAGACTATTTTAGATTTGGTGGACTTGATTGAGGGCAGATTTGGGCAAAGAACTGATAGGTACACTCCAAAAATAAAAGTAACAATTGGGTACAAATTACCTTTTTGAAATATGTGATAGGTATGTTATGCCCTTGGTTTCTTTTCTTTGATTTTCCTACTTTTTCATTTTTTTTTTTTCTTATTCTTAATTCAAAAAAGCTGAAAAGGTGTTGTCTTATCAACCTTTTTGTCTTGTCCCTATAAACCTTTTTATTTTTGTCTTGTCACATCAACATTTTTATAAATCTTTTATATTTTATATAGATACGCACATTATACAATCAAACTTTTTTATTTTAAAATATTCTTTTACTTTATTTTTTTATATATATCTAAAGTGTATATATAGATACACACATTATACAATAAAAATTCCCTAAACTTTTATAATTGCAATAATTAAAATAATTCTTTTACTTTATTTTTTGTATTAAAAAATGATATTATTATTATAATTTTGTGCACTTATACAATTTTTACATTTTATTATAGAAAACAATTGAAAATATTTTATAGTTTTCTAAAAAATATAATTATTTCTTCTTTTTTAATATGACAAGATAAAAAATGCATATATCAATAAAAGCGTATTGTCCAGAAAAATAAAAAAGTTGCATATATTAAAATATATTGCATATACCAAAATACATTGCATATGTACTAAAACCATATCATGTACACTAAAAAATATTTCATACACATAAATTGCATTGCATCATATAAATTACATTGCATACCCGCGTAAAAATTGTATATAACTAAAAAAATTACATATACGTTGACACATAATCAATTTGAATATTTCACACTGCAGAATCATCAAATTCACCGCATATTCTTCACTGCAGAATCAACAAAACTACAAAAAAATCATCAAAACCACAAAAATCACATTACAAAAATCAACAAAAAATCAGTTGCCAAAAAATCAACAAAAACTACCCCCAAACAATCACCAATCTGAAAATCAATCAAAAAGCTCAATACATTAGATCACAAAAAAATCCCGATGTCTTTGTATAACCTAAAACATTAGATCAAATGTCTTTGTATAACCCAAAACATTAGATCAAAGAACTATTACCACCGTCTGTATAGCTCAAAACAATAGATAAAAAAACTATAACAAGAAAACTCATCACAAAAGCTAAATTTCATCGATTAACATATCTTTTATTTTTGTTCCCTAAATATGTATAAAATACTTGTCAAGCTTTCATCGATTAATATATTCGCATACATCTTCATCTGCATCGGTGACATTGCCGCCCAGATTTCCACCCCCCACCACACACCCACGGCGGATCTGTACAGATCCGCCCGCCCTCCACAGTTGCCGCCATCCCCCACACCTCCAAACACCACTATCCATGGTGAATGTGGGTTTGTAGAGAGAGAAAAGGGAGAAGAGAGAGAGTGAATTGGGGAGAAAAAAATAGAGAGAGTGATATGTCAAATTGATTTAGATGGTTGAGTGTATTGAAGGATAATATGGTTTGGGATGCTTTTTGAATTAAAGTGATTTGGGGTGATGGTGGAATGATGATTACGTATGATTTGACCATATTTAATTAAACAAGAAAACACAAAACCCCTCAATTATATTCAAGGATAATAACAGTATTTCACCCTATAAAAATTGTATTGGAATGTTATTTCTTTAGTTGAATGTAGTGGGCTGCTAGCAGGTCCCCAAAATGTAAACTACATTGCAATTTTCTCGGTAGATTTTTGGGTGAGCTTGATTGAGGGCAAAGATTTTTTAATGATTCTGCCCTGAGCAGAATCTGCCCATTTAACACCTCACTATTAATATTATCTATGATACTATTAAAGAACTAGATTTTGATAATATTATAAAGTCTATAAATGTAACATGATTCATGCTTGACATGACCTTTTATATACTTATTTTTTTTCTCCTGTCCTGTTATCCTACTTACATCTTGATTATCACTCACTTTCTCTCTTGTGTTTTAATTCTTGACCTTAAAGAACTAGATTTTTAATTATCAAATATCCACTATTTTTACTCCATAACAACTCTTGTTTTCTCTAGTGTAATACCATTACATTACACCACAAAAAATAGGAGTTGTTATGGAGTAGAAATTGAATATCACATATAAACTCATGATAGTATTATATTAATCACATAACAATGTTATACCACAAAAAATAGAGGTTGTCATAGAGTAAAAATAGTAATTAGTGTTATGAAGTAAAAATAGGGGCAAAACTGGCATTCATTTCCAGCCCTTTTAATCTAGGGTTAATTCCATATTAATACATGATCTTTAAGTCCAGTCTTAATTTAATCATAATTTTTAATATTTTTGTAGAAATTTCAACCTTTTACGATATTTCAATTCAATAAACATTTTTTTTTTATCGGACAAAGTTAGTTGTTAGTTGTTAGAGTTAGTACATCAAGTACCCAAATACTCCACAAATTCACCAAGCCACCTTATAACTCCCATACTCCAATTCGTTCCCAAAGGGAATCGAACCTGAGTCTCCCACTCAAATGGAGAGCCCAGTGGCCAAGTGGGCTAAGCCACCTGGTTAATCCAATACACATTTTTTAAATTCAACTGGCCATTGCGACATGTCTCGCCGGAGCTTATGCTTGGCCATGTTGGAAGCAAGATAGAAAAAAATGTCCACCTCATAATATATTTTTAAAAATTTAAAATGATGAAACTAAAAATAATATTAAAAATAATTTAAAAATCCAAATAAAATAAAATCAGAAGTAAAAATTCAAACAAAAGAAAAATTCAATTGGCTCATATTCCCCAATTTGTTCCTGATTGCAAATATCATGTCTCCACCGTCCCGCCACGACACCAACTCTTGTACCGCCAAGTTTCCATCTCTGCTCATGTAATCCCCAACCACACCGCACCCTCCACCCTCCTCCCTCCTTCACTCAATGATCTCTTGTCCACTAAAAAAAACCCTCAATCAAATTGCAGAAATCTCACCCAAATTTTCACGAATAAATTGCAAGATAATAACATAAACCCTCAAGAAACAATACATATTTCACCAAGAAATTGCAGTGATCTCCAATTCCATTCAAGGAATTAAAAAGCCCTCCAACTCAAAACTCAGCAACAAAATCTAACTAAAAGCGAGAAAAAATTAGAAATACATGAATACAAAAATTGATGAAAAATCTATTATGTTCGCATATTTGTTGCAAGAAAATTTCACGATATATGATAGTAGAGCGAGTGAGACTGGTTTCGGAGAAGGAGAGTCCGCTCCTTGCAGTGAAGCGCTGAACGATTTTTTTTAAGAAGCGTTGTTTAGGGCAAGGATTAATTGTTTAGATTTTTTCTCTTAAAATTTTAATTTTATTCATTTTATTTTTAGTTTGTTAATTTACATTTTTAAATTTTTTTTTCATTTTAAATATATATTATTATGACGTGGATAAATATGAATATGTGGTATTCATTACGGTATCCTACCTGGCATAAACACACCGCCTCCGACAAGACACGTCCGATCAAAATTCAAAAATGTATATCAAATTAAAATATTATAAAAGTTGGGATTTTACAAAAATATTAAAAGTCGCAATTACGTTGATACTAACATAAAAATCGTGTATTTACTATTTACTCCCTCCATCCACCAAAATTGTGCTGAATTTTTTGGGCACAAGTTTTACGGAAGGTGGATAAAATAAAGGGCATTATAGGGTATTATGGAATTAATTTATAAATAAAATAAATTTTGTGGGTAAAGTACAATGATAATATGGAGATAAACTGAGTATATCCATAAAAGAGATAATACATTTTTAACGAACGGATAAATAAGGAAAGTTTGGAAGCTTGCAGAATTTTGGTGGAACGGATATTAATGTTTAAGGAGTGAGGCGCAAAACTGGGATTTCATTTTCAGCCCTTTTAATCTATCGGTTGGAGCATTTCCTCTCAGCTGTGCCGCCACCACCACCACCCACCGGCCACCACTGCGCCTCCTTCACATTTCAGTCGATCGCCCATGAATGATGAACCTCTATTACTCCTACGCAATCGGAGCTCATTCCATTTCGCCACTCTCCTCACTCCCACTCCTCTCGCTTCACAGAACCCGTAAAAAACGTCGGTCTCATTCCCAACTGTTTATACGATGGAATTCAATTCCATCGGTAAATTAGGTTGCACCGTCGTTACTGCTAGTAACAGGAGTAGTAATGATCGTAACAATGGCGGTAGTGATTTGTTGGAAGAATGCGAGGAGCGCGTGGAAGTGATAGCGGTAGGTAGCCGGAAAGATGCAGTGCTGGATTTCTGCTCTGACTCGCCTTTCGTCTCCCCTGTTTTGAGATTTTGGTATATTGCTGCTCTAGTCATTCTTGTGATATTGTGCGTATATACGATATGAGCGTTATAGATGCGGGTATAAGTTGATTTTGGGATTATGCACTTGTTCTTTGGAAAATTGGTATTGGAATTTTCGTATATGTATGGTGATATGGTGTTTTTTAGGTCGTGGAAGTGGAATTAGGCGTGTTGTGTTTATGTTATGATGGGATGCACTTGGCAATAGGCTTTAATTTTGTTGATGATGAAGATGAATTGAAGCTGATGAGGATCTTATAAGTTAGAACCAATGAGATTGCTTATATTTTGTATCCTGATTTTCTGTGCAATCGGGACTTGGGAGGATGCTTTAATAGAATGCTTGAAACTTGAACATAGAACTACGTTCTTCATGGAAGTAAATTTTAAAAAAAATCTAGTGTTTCTTTTCTAAATGTGCTTGATGTACTCTAATAAGTACTCCCTCCGTCTTATGAGGACTTAAACACTGAAAATGACACGCAAACCAAGTATAGTGGGTTTTAGTGGAATAAAATAAGGGTGTTGTGAGTGTATTAATAGTATGTTTGTTTCCATTTCGGGAATGTTCAAGTAATGTTGGGACGTCCAAATAAGGCAAGTGTTCAAGTAATGTTGGGACGGAGGGAGTAATAACTATGGAAAAAAAAAATTGTTGTTTATTTGTGCCTGTTGAAAGACTAGTGATAAATATGAAGTTGGTATGGAAGAATAAGAGTATTAGATATGGCTTTAATCCACGGAGAAAAGTTGGAAAGGACACAAACAATTGTGGATTAGCTATACATAAAACCTCAGATATCTAATAATTTCAATCTGCCAAAATTAGCAGTAGAAAGGGTTGTGTTGTTCTTGTTTTACTAGTTATCTACACTCGGCAGTTATTTGTGAGCCCGCGTTTATTGTTTCATTAAAAATTTAAATGGCATTATTATCGCCTTCATGGTCCTAGGTTTGGTGATTCGGTTTAACCAGTTTAATTGGAGGTTTCAATATATTCAAATATGGATTTCTTCTGAACTTCAATTTTGCCTATATGGCAGGAATATTCTTGGTTACGACTCAGAACAGGTGCAACTGCAACAAAAGCTTACTAGCAAAGGTAAAACATCTACTCAGTTGCCCTTATGTGACCTGTAGTTTTATGTTTATTTCTTTGGTAAAAATTAATTTACGTCTGGCATATTATATCAGCTGAAATTCTATGAATTACATGATTTACATCTTACTATAGAGTGCTTTTTGGTTTCTTTGGATTCTATGTAATTGAAAGTATTACTGCTACTTGCTGCATATAAATATGTATAGTCACTCTTAGGGTAAATTATGGTTTCTTCCTTAAACTTGTTATCTCGTGATCTACTGCCCTTTCTTACCCACCTTTTATTTACTCAGTCTGGTTGTGCTTTTGCAGATAGCACTCCAAGTACTGTGGAAGACTTCTCTGCATGGCAGTCATCTTGTAAAGCTGTGATACTTGTTTGTACATTACTTGCCTTGCAATATCCTTCTTTCATGTCTAACTGATTTTCTTTGTTGTACTCCCTCCATCCCAATTATATAAGCTGGTTTTCTTTTTTAGGATGTCCCAATTATATAGGCTGGTTTCTATATAGAGAAATATTTTTCTAACTCATTTACTAATATACCCCTACTCAAAAGATTCATCAAATATATTGGAAAGTATAACAATTAATCCCTCCGTCCCCAATAAGTATGCTCATTGAGTTGGGCACAAGTATTAAGAAAAAAATGTTATTTAAATACAAAAAGTAGAAAAGTACAAAAAGTATTCTAATTGGAGTAGTTTAAGAATTAATGTGGGTAAATTGAGTGGCATATATTGTAAATAAGTGATGATAAAAAGGGTAGAAATTGAGGGTTGTATAGTGTTTGTAAAAGGAATGAGCATACTTTTTTTCCAAAATAGGAGTTTTACTTGTCTAATATGCTTTTCCAAAATGTTTCTTAATCTTTGTGAAAATCCAATCAACCTATATAATTGGGATGGAGGGAGAATTAAATGAGGTTTTGTTGTCCAGAGCAGAGTATCCCCACATTTTTAGAAGTAATCGTTGTACAAAAAGGAATCCTCAATGATATACTTAAATATACAAATGTAGCAAATAGACATCAACTTTCTTCGAGCTTGATCGTAGAGTATGGATAATGCTCAGGGAATTTAATCCTTCTATGAGACGTGACCCCCCAATTCCAAATGTATAGACTAGTTTTCTTTTCCACACAAATTAAGAATATTGTTAGAAATGCCAATTTTGCAAATAAATTTCTTACTTCACATTTACTTAATGAAATAAACTGATTACAAGAATGCATATTAAAAGTATATTAGTAACAGAATAAAATGAATACTATTAAATGAAGAAGCAGGAGTATATTTGAGACTAGCAAGTAAAGGCAATGCACCCTACTGCCTATTTATTTGGGATGGAGGGAGTAACTCTTAAGGTGCTGGAAAAGAAGCACATTGTCGTATAATCTGTACTTATTTTTATATTTTGCCTCCTAAACAACAGTGTAGGATCTAAACATAGAGTTGCTTAAATATCTTATCAAAAGATTTTTCCCTCCTTAAAACATGAATGCATTTTAGGCTCTAAAATACGAATATATGTTCTTGGAGTTTAATCTCTATTAAGACAATACTTTTATTGTTCCCTTGTTCCTCGTTGATGGAAATTGTGATCTTAAGGCAGAAAGTGAATTTATCCGTTCTCATCATCTGGGATCTTGGAATTCTCATTTTCTCATTGTTCTTTTTCTTTTTTATTCCTCAAAATATGGAAGGAACCTGAAAGGTTTTTTTTTTAATGTTCATTTCGATGCTGCTTGGGTGTCATAACAGATATATCTTCTCTAAGCTTCTTAACTCTCCATTTTTCTTGTTAGTTTGCTAGTGCTGCATATGGCTCGGATCATATTACCGCACTTAAGGTTCTCAGTAATGTCAAGTCTGGAAATGTATTTGTGGTGGGCATAATATTGAAGCCATTTAGCTTTGAAGGCAGAAGGCGCCAAGATGAAGCAAGTTTCTTTCCTTTTTGGTTTATGACGTAATTTGTATATACATGATCTCTTTCATCAGATACCTGCCAATATGAAACAATGAAGGAAGATAGAAATAGTTAAACTATGTCAATATCAGGATATTTGCTGTATCTTGTTATAATTTTTTAAGGCAATAATTTAATGGTGATTTATCCCATCTGTAGGTCAAGGATTTAGTACACAACCTTCAAAAGCAGGCGAATTTTTGCATCAGTGAGTAACTTGTTTTCTTTGGCTGGTTATGCTATACCAAGGGCTAAACGTTATAAAAGCTTTCCTACCTTTTGTTGGTTTAATAACCTTCAAGCAGTATCTGGTTTCTGTAATAATTGACAACTGGATAAGTTTTGAACCGGAAGCATTGCTATTAATTTGCATAAAGGAATCATTTTCTGATTCTCTCCTTTTTTACTTTTTGTGTGTGTGTATGTGAAAACCTTATTTCTTGTTGCTAAGTATTGAGTAACCCAATTTTCTTACAGCAGTAACCTCTGTTATGCTATTAAACATAAAATAGTGGCAACCAATTGCCTTTTTAATGTAATGTATAAGGATAAATTCAAACTTGCTCAGGTAAGAATGCAACGTCATTCCACAAAATCTCTTCCTGTAGAACTATTTTCTTGCTTTCAGTGGAAGCATGAGTTTTATCCTTAGTAAATAGCTTTGTTTGTCTTCCTATGATGACTCTTTGAAGATATAATTGTTAGATGCATTCATCACTTAGGGTTCAAAACTTAATTTCACCCAAAATTTTCTTTTTCTGAAAACCTCTGAAATGTATGTGTTTCTTCGTCATGAAGAAATAGAGACGAAAGAACCAAAAAAATGCACTCAAAATACCATATGTATGACTGTAAAATGTAAATGTATATATACAGCTGATGTTTGTGCTTATGTATGGCTGTAAAATGTAAATGTATCTATGCATCTGATATTTGTGCTTATGTATGACTGCTGCAGTTCTTGATACTGATACACTTCTAGAAAATGATATGGTAACTTTGGATGAGGCTTTGAGGACTACTCATAATGCTGTCTTGATGGCCATGGACGCCATAGCCATTCTCCTATCTGTAAGTAAAATTGTTTAGTCTTATTTTGGTTTCATTTTGTTTTACTTTACATGTGCTGATATCCTGATACTTCATTATTATTTTTTCAACTGAAATTTGAGATAGAAACTTTTTCATCGTCATTATCAGGAGAAACATATAAAGCTTCTGCGAACAAAAGATAATTCAATTGGAGAAATTCAACTTTCTGAGTGTACAGAAGTAAGCCCCTCAATTTCTGGAATTTTGCTTATATAGATAGATAGATACCTGATTTGGAGTTGCCTTCATTAGACATATTTCCTGTGTAGTTCTTTCAGGTTGGTTTTGGACCTTTTCATTTCATGGAATTACTGCAACAGTGTGGATACACCTTTTCTTATACCAAACATTTCATAGTTCTCACTGTCTCATCTCTTTTTCGTTTTTTCCTTTATCCACTAAACTCTTAACTTATCATTTACAGATTCTTGAGCATTATAAAGAAGCACGAATTGGATTTGGGACTGCTCACAATGTCAAAACTTCAATTTTGCAAGCTATAAACGACTGCCCTTTCCTGGGTGTGGACATAAAGGTTAGACTTATTTGAATACTTTTTGGTTGTCATATTGCATCAACTATTCTTTCATGCTTATTAATCCGCAATATTTTATAGCAGCATTTTGCTAAGTTTCTTGATAATTAGTTCTACAACATAATAGCTTGTCTTTTTCTACTTTTCCACTCAGCCCTCTTCCTTTATTCTTATGGCAGGACCTTGATGGTGTAATTTTATGTGTTATTGCAAGTTCAGGCGTTGTGGACTGCAGTGACGCAAATAACATTTTGCATACAGTTCGTGCAATTACAAAATGTCATGGTGAAATTATTTTATCTATAGTTCGTAAGCCCCATTTAGAGGCTAACACAATACTAGCTACCATAATTGCTTTTGGGTAAGTTTCCTTAAATCACTTTATCTAATGAACTGTTGTCACATGAGTAACTGGTAACTGGTACTGTAGGAGTAAAAAAACTAATACTAATTTAAAATTCACTTGAATAGCACGGTGCAACTCATGTGTAGAAGTATTTGCTGTCTGCGCTGGCTATCCTCAGTTTTTCTTGAAGTTGCATCATTTTTATTGTCTTGCTTGTAACTATGTAATATAATGATGAACATTCTCGTGGACTACTTGAATATGTCATGAAACAGAATGGACATATGCTAAAAGAATGGAAATCAAGTTACCTCAATGCTCTGTCATAACGTATTCCCCTGCCAACTTGAATTGTCCCAATGATCCTGCCTCAATTCAATAATACTGAATTTTCATTAGTGACAACAGTTTGTTTATTCTTTGACTCAATGTTACACCATTAGTTTTCCTTCTTATTTTACATGTTTATCGTGTATGATGTGTTAACAGATACACCAGACAGCAGTTGCCTCACAGAAATGGCTTATTCTCTAGCCTGGGTCAGCATTTCCCTTTCATTTTTAATATCTTTAAGAAGCAACACCAGCAAATGGACAACTCTGAGAATGCCAATTTATCTAAAAATCCACATGCTTCTAATGTTGTAAATCCACCTGTCACTGTTGATATGCCTGAGGCAAATTCCTTAGATGGTACTGCTGAAGAAAGTGGTTCTTATTCTGGCAAAATCCCAAAGCTTTCAGATGAAGAATTCTGCTCTTCAAGGTTCTTCCGTGCATATTTTCTTTCAGCATAAATTGAAAAATTGGTCCCGTGTCTATTGGTTGTTTGCGATTTTAATCCCATACAAATTAATGTTCTCGATTAAGTCCCATAACTTTTAACTGATGCAGTTTTAGTTATATTGATAAGGTTGCTGGATTTTTGCATGTGCCCCTCACATGAGCTGTCTGAATTCCTCGTAGCAATTGGACCATTGACTTGAGGCTTACGTGACGTAATGAGGCCCCAACATGTTAATATCAATTAAAAAAAAAATCACAATTTCATTATTATCCTAAAACAAAAATTGTCAATATAGGACTAGAATTGCATCATTTGAAAAGTTATTTGATTTCACTGAGAAAATTGATTCGTACTGGACCAATATCGCTATAACACGATAAATATTGGACCAATTTTGCAATTCACTCTTTCTTTCACTATAGGAATGTTTAGTAGCAAATGTTGGCATTGACAAAGTCTTCTTACGTAGGGACAACAATAGTTCTGAAGAACAAGAGGTTAGATTATTGGATACCAATGCTAATTCTCCCCCTTATGATTACAATTCTGAAGGTATAACTACCATATCTTCTTGCTAAATCATTCAGCAAAACAGTGAATATTATTCTCTCTTGCTTTTCATCTACGCTAGTACAGCTTTCCATTTGTTATATTAATTCTAATTGAAATGGATTACACAGGAAATATCATGTTCAGAAGGGAGCTGCTTACTAGAGGAAATTTGGGGCCAGATAATTTGAACGAATTTTTAAATATGGAACAAAATTTTTCAGATTTAGCTGCACCAGTTGATATTGTCAGCATCTACAATCTTCCTGTGGGTATAAGACATTTTGAGAAGTTGGAGGACAGTCATCTCGCCTCAAACACTAAGCATGGGGCAATATGGAGGGTAGATGATAATGAAAAGAAGTCTGGATTGACTGATACTGATTTCAACAACAAAGTATTGTCAGCTAACAAAGGAAATTGCACTGATAATTCTAAGAAGCAGGGAGTGCTTTCCGTTCGTGCTGCTTCCATGTTGGTAAATCTCATTTTTTCTCAGCTTAATAAATTTGACAATCTCCCATAGGACTAGAACAAACAGCTCTCTATATTAATTTTCTAAGGTACTTCCTTTCCTGAGCAGGGTATATAATCATGACGATTGATTGATATTCTATGGTCCATTTTATCAAATTAATCAGATTATATTTATGTGATTGAAGGCTATTGTATACTTAAAAGAAGAAAAAACTTATGTTGTAGTAAGCCGATCCTCACTGTAGTTAGTACTTTATTCCTTGCTATCTTGGACTTGTATCACTTATGAGCTTCTTTCATCTGTAGCTGTTCTAATAGGTACCAATGACAGTTAAATAGAGATTAGGACAAAATTAGGGCAATGATAAATTGAATTATGGAATACAAAACTAGACTCACAAATCAAGAAAGCTGAGCCAGTCTCTACCAAAATTAATAATCAAGACTAAACAAAATTCAGCATGCTTCACTCACTGCTAAAACTCTTAAATCATAATTAACTCTTAGCTAACCTGCCTTAATTAACTATAATAAATAATTTTTTTAAGGTTTCCCTCTTAATTGTCCTAACATGACAATTAAAGCTTTAGGACTTGGTTAATTTTCTTTCCAAAATTTAGATCCACAGTTCGAGAGGTGAGCCGGTCTCTCCCAAAATAGTTAATCATTTGGATAATATCACATGCTCCCACTCACTCCTTAAAATTTTATTTAGAACAACCTATGCTAAGCTGCCCATAATTAACTCTAATAAATAAAATTACTAAGTTGCCCTCTTGATGGGCCTAAGACGTTCATATTTCATCATTTTCTTAAAGGCTTTCATCAGAATTCCAGCTGCACTTGCTTATTGCACCATTAATAAGAATTTATTTGAAATTCTTTATTTTAATTATCAGTATGCTTATATAGATTAAAATCTACAGTGATCCATATGTTATTTAGGCCGGACAATGCACACTGTTGTGATGCGGTTTAAGGCTTGATGCACATGTTTTCTTGTCACTTGGAACAAATCAATAAGTTTTTTTTTATATCTTGGATTATTTTGTCAAGCATGTATGTCAAGAAAGGGTAAAAAAAGACACACTTACCAGTGCTTAAGGATATGTGATCTTAAATTCATTTCTCTTCTTTCCTCAAAGCCATGTGTGATGTAGAGTGAGCAGTTATGTATCTTGGTGAACATTTGTTTATGTATCTGAAATGATTACTTGCACAATTCTTTTTGTATGATTTTCTTTTAAACTACCAAATGAGGTTAGAAATTATATTATTACTTCTTAGGAATCGGAGAGAGATTCAGAGAAGAAATGGAGTCGTGTGGTGGAAATGAAATATCGTGGAGGAATATACAGGGGCCGGGCACAAGGAGGACTTCCTGAAGGAAAGGTACTTTTTTAATGTTCATCTGAAAAGCTGGTAAGAACTCAATTGTTTGATTCATCTGATTAAAAAGGACAGTGTAATCTCTCAGGGTCGCCTATTGTTTAGGGATGGAAGCATCTATGACGGAATGTGGCGTTATGGAAAGAGATCAGGCATGGGAACATTCTACTTCAATAATGGTGATGTTTTCCAGGGATCATGGAGGGATGATCTCATGCATGGAAAGGTACCTTTATTCCATAGTGCTTTTGCTTCTCCATGTCAATCTATCTACCTTTTTCACCTTCTGCACCAATTCCAGTATGAAAGTTTCCAAATAATTTTAATAGTACATAGCTGTTAAAGGATGAGTAATTTAACCCCTATGGTATCGAGTTAACATCAAGATCCCCCTGTAACTTAGGACTGTGTCCAATAGAAACCTACATGACTAAAATTGGATACAGAAGGGGACCAAAATTGACACCAAAAAGGACCAGAATTGAAAAAAGTAAAATATGCATTGGACAAAAAAATGACCAAAATTGAATAAGTTACAAAATACAGGACTAGAATTGGTCACAACTTAAGGACCTAAGGTACAGTTCTTGATCTTAACTCCTATGGTATCCTTGAAATCAAGTTTTAGCATATGGAATAATACCTGTGTACCAGTTGTAGGAGAACTAAAATTGGTTGAATTGAGCA
This sequence comes from Stenogyne calaminthoides, assembly GCA_037126765.1. Classification (NCBI taxonomy): domain Eukaryota; kingdom Viridiplantae; phylum Streptophyta; class Magnoliopsida; order Lamiales; family Lamiaceae; genus Stenogyne; species Stenogyne calaminthoides. Next base: position 31,192,365 of record JBBCBC010000018.1, on the reverse strand, counting down.
GAAATTGTCCATTAGTTGTGCTGAATTTTTTGTCCTTTGTTTTTTCTTCCTTTCACAGGGATGGATTTACTTTCATACGGGTGATAGATGGTTTGCAAACTTCAGAAAGGGAAAGGCAAATGGAGAAGGCCGTTTCTACTCAAAACTTGGCGACATTTTCTTTGGCCACTTCAAAGAGGGATGGCGTCACAGCCACTTTCTTCATATCAATGTTGATGGGACGAGGTTTAACTTGAGCAATATTCTTTTTTCGTTATTTATTCTTGAATTAATTGCATAAAAAATCACGATTTTTCACGATGTATCATTTACAACATACTATGTTCTAAATATTTGCAATTCGATATACAAGCTTCTTAAATTTTGAAATTATACTGTATGATTATTTTCTGGCAACTTATGCTGACGTGACATCTCAAAAATCTTTGGAAAAATTGCAATAAATTCATAGTCTTTTTAACTCTTTCAATTTAATCGCAACCCTTGAATTTTTTTGCAATATCATACAATGTCATGTCAGCAAGACTTGCCAAAAAATAGTCATGTGATAGAATTGCAACAATTTAAAGATCATGCGAAATTTTAAAAATATATGTGGTAATTGAAAAATGTGAAAAAATCGTGATTTATTTTGAATTAACCCTTTATTCTTTGACATGATTTTTGCAGTTTGGTTGGCAACGCATATTTGTTTCAGTCTCCTTTGCCTTAGATTTCCCCTTCAATAAATGAAAGTAAATAAAGTAATATTCAACATTTTGATACTTGCTGAAAGCCTGAAAGTCGTATTCGTTGCCATAGTACAGGCGTCGGCAGCCATAATAAAATCCTAGACTAGAAGATCATATTCATGATAATTATCACCCAAATTTTTATCCAAGAAGACAAAAACTTATATACATCAGGTGCAACGTGCAACTCAAGTGTATTTTTACATAATATTATTTGTTTTACTAAAAGGTATTAGTTGTGTGCAGTTACACCATACAACTGGTTTACGTGTTACGCATCCAATATGTTTGATGATAATCTCAAAACCATTTTGTATCTTTGACTTGTGATTTTCAGAATTTGTAAAACCATGTTATAATCCCTGTGGACAGGTCTCAAAAGTTATGGGACGAAGGCATGCTTGTGAGCGAAAATCAGTTGGATCCCGATGAAGAAGGTGGTTGAACCTTAGTTTTCATCCGATACTGCAAGTAATAAGTACGAAGAAGATCCTTAGCAAGCACGCCAACATAAAACGGTTGAGATGCGATGGATTCATCGAGTCCCAAGTGTTGTATCAACTGAGTTGATCCCTCTTATATCTTCATATGTATAGTCTACAATAATACCATGTAAATAGTACTACCTTTCTCATCATTCTTGATTCTCCATCTTGTGGTATGCAAGTGCATTGCGAGTTTGTCTTACAGATAGAGAGTCAAGCTGAGTACTTGAAGTTTTAACTCGATTCGAGCATTTGTCGGGCTGAGTTCGAGTTTACTAAATTACATTAACGAGTTGAAAATAGAGTTATACTTGACTTGCAAATGAGTTTAACGAGCCGTACGAGTCAAGCTCGTGTTGTACATGTCATCATATATTACATTGAATTAACAAGAAAATTCTAAAAGAATCAAGTCTAATGAGTCGAGATGGCTCGTTAGCAAATTGAATGTTATATAATAAATAAGTCGCATTCGAGCTTTAACGAGTCGAGCCGAGCTACTCAATTTGAAAAACTCTACTTGAAGGCACATTCTTTTTTTATTTGAAAGGTGCAGGCACATTCAATTGTAAGATACTTCCTATTAGTTTTATGCTCTCGGGTCGTTTGATACATGAGATGAGAGAAGGCGAGATGTGAGAATAATTTTATAATGTTTTCAGATCGACAAGATAAAATCGTAACATGATTCAGTGGTAGAATATATTTAAAATTGTATAACACGTTAAATAAATTTGTTTAGTAAGACACGTAACGAAAGCGTTGAAGAATACTATATTGTCATTAGATTGGTGCCCAGTTACTAGCCCACCTCAGATGCAAACTCTAATCTAAAACCTTAATCAACTTTCCCCCAAAAAAAAATAAAAAATTCCCTTAAACAAGATTAAGCAATGTAAAAACAGAGATGAAATATCGCCTTAAATCGAAAGAAATGTATGTCAATAGCAGCCCAAACTGAATCCAAATCATGGGTGCAGAAATAAAAAATCGTTAGTCGAACAAAACAGAGAATGGTGGCGTGAAGCAGTAGCGTCTGCATAGAGAAGAGCAACCTAGCAAGAAAGGCGATGCAATGTTCACAAACAGGGCCGTGGGCGTGTTATGACATGAGTAATATTTTGGATTAAAATTAACTGAGTTAAATATAAAAAGATTTCCACGCACCACTATATTCATACAGCAGAGAATCATTGCTTTCAATACCATATTTTTTTCCTTCTGGTACACGATAAATTAACACAGAATCTAGGGCCGTAACAAAAATGTGAATCAATAAGCAATTACATAATACCTGCTGCTGCCTGGAGACTAAATTTACTGCAACAACGATGATAATATCTCCGCCATCGTCTTTTCAGGCATCTCACCTTCTTCATTCTCCACTACTACTCCAGACTCCAGGACAGCAGCATCCAATGTAAGTTTCCTTTTAGCAATCTCGTAAACACTCTCATCGACCGTACCCTTGGTCACGAGCCTAGCACAATTATAAGATGAGTAAAATCGAATGATCAACAATATATTTGAACAAGCAAACACATGCCAATAATACGGAAGAACGGGATTAACGACCAACATGCTTAAACATAACTACACTACATGGATATATAATTGTCACAAGGTCGTAGGTTAAAGGATGGGCCATTGAAGTGCAGCTTAGATGGAAAGAAAATGCTGATTCTCAATTGAAGTTGATTGTCTTAAGAAACCCTTTTAAGTATAAATTTTATTTTATGAGCTCTTCGAGACGGAAATGGACTGAATTTTTTTGTTCACCTTAATGCTCCCATTAAATAATATACATTGTCTAACTCTATTTTTAATTTTATATACAAAAATATTTTTCACAAGCCATTTTATGGTTAAAATGACTCGCATAAAACACATCTAGTTATTAGTTAAATTTAACAGGACCGTTTAAGATGCATTATGAAGAGAGAAAAAAAAAAGCTTTTACCTGTATATTGTGACAGGCTTCGTTTGGCCAATGCGATGACAGCGATCTTCAGCTTGTCGATCAATCTGGGGATTAAAATCCATGTCATGAATTATAACAGTATCAGCTCCTGTCAAGTTGAGACCCTGTCCTCCAGCCCTTGTCGACAACAAACATGCAAATATTGAAGTATCCTTGTTGAAGGTATCTACAATTGTCTGTCTCTCTGTCACCTGTGTACTGACAACAATATATAACATAAAAATCTATGAATAAATGACAAGTTATTCCACTCATCTGCTTTAATAGTGGCAACAAATTAAGAGCATGGCCTCAAAAATAAAGATTGGTCAATTCTTAAAGAAGCATATTCACAAGGTTTCATAGGAATATTCTTAAGACTCAAGAACTACCACCTGGAACTATCGAGTAAATTACAAACTTGTGATGGCGATTTTAGTCTCATACGAATTAATTTTTTCAATTAAGTCTCACAACTTCTAATATGATGCACATCTATATTGACAAGGTTGCAGGATTTTTGCGCCCGAATTCCATGTAACATGAACAATGACTTGGCTTCGCCTTCGCTTACATTGCAAAATGAGACCCCAACAGATTAATTTCAATTAAAAAATCACAAATTCATATCATCCTAAAATAGAAAATAAAAAAATTGTCAATATAGGACAAAAACTTTCACTGGCTCCCAGTTACGATGACTTAAGTAATTAAATTGTTACAACATCTCTCCATGACAAGGTCGTCGCAAACAACATATCTGATCTGGTCAACGTCCAGCAATTCTAAGTCTGACATTTTACTCATACTTTTCTCGATTCAGAAATATATAATCTTTAGCTATTGAAGAAATCAAAGATAACAAAATCATAAATTGGGTAAAAATATTCTGCCAGATTTGTGAAACCCAGTCTCTTTTCCCACTACCTAATTCTTGGTTTAGTTTCTACCTTTAGCCCATGATTGCTTTAACTTTGATTTGGCAAAAGGATCAGAAACCAAAGATGTGAATGGCAAACCTCCTAAACAAGATCTAATGGGGACCTTACTCAAGAGTTCAAGACATCAGCTGACTGTAATTTTTAGGGATTTTTTTTTTTAGCTGGTAGAGTTATTCCTATTTTGGTTTTAAGTCCTATTTGACTTTGACGAATTGAAGATAGTCCTATAACTTTCAATTTCTGACAATTTGGTCCGATGACCGGCTATAGAAGGTGAAACATCTGGTTGACGTTGACGTGGCATGGTCAGACTAGTCCATGTGGCAGAGTTTGATTGGTCAATCAGATGTTTGACCTGTTAGCTCTTAGAGCCGGTTATCGGACACAAATTTTGAAAAAGTTAAACATGTAGGACTATTTTCAATTCTTAAAAGTCGATAGGACAGAAATCGAAATATGGGCAACTTATAGGACCAAAAAAAAACCCTAATTTTTTAACTGAACTCATCTTATTTTGGCAGTAATATGATTCAACCCAGCAACCTATACAAGCAACCCACACGAGGTAGGTTTTACGTAATTTTCCCGAATCCTGCAACATTGTTCCCAATCTTATCTTGAATTGCAAAGTCATTTAAAACACACACACACACACTAAAATGTTCAACTTCACTTTCTTAATCTTCTTCAGCCTACATTTGCAAACAGACAATTGAAACTGAACAATTAAAATATTAACAGTAAACCCAAGTTTAAGAAACGACTGTAAAAATTCCTCATTATTGTGACTTGTTTGAAAGAGCATTAACATGCTTCTAAACCAATCAGTGATATGAAAACTGCAGATAAATTTGATAGAAAGCAAAATTTACCTTCCATCAAGTCGCCTGTAAGTTACACCAATCACATCCAAAGTCCATTCCAATATGTCAAGCATAGATGTCCACTGGCTAAAAATAAGAACACGACTCCCAGACCTGCTAAGCACTGGGAGAAGTTCGGACAAAGTCTATGCCACATGCACGACCAGGTATAAACTTAGAGTCAATATAGCAAAGGAGAACAAGAGGATATCCTACTTCAGTTTATAACAATAAGAACAAAAAAAATTAAAGGACTTTATATCATACCCGACATTTTGCAGAAAGCATAACATGTTCATCAGAAAGAGTTTTCTTTGTATCACCATCACCATAGAAAAGCAGAAGCTGCATTAAGCCAGTGGTGGCATCTCAAACATCTGACTCGTGATAAAAATTTAAAGAAAAATTGGAACTGTAAAAGTATCATTGTGTTATCTCCTTTACAAGGACCTCAAGCCTTTTAAATATAGAGTAGGTCCCTGTGAACCCGGGTTCGCGTTAACTCTCTTTTTCAAGTATCACCTTTTAGCATATGAAGTATCACCACTAAAAAAATGTTTGATTTTATGCGTTGCTCTTCTCAAAATACTAAACAGAGACACTTCGTGTACTAAACAGTGATACTTTGAAGAAGTGAGTTCACGTGAACCTGGGCTCATAGAAGTTTTTGTGTTGAATATATGATGCGATGCTGCTTGATACTTTACATGAGGGAAGAGATACGAGTCACTTAGGGACCAAACATATCTATCTTTTGAGAATAATGAAGACTCAGCTCAAGGAAAAAGGAAATACCAACTTTGCTAAATGGTGGGAAAAATATACAAATTATATTTTTGTATATTTTATCTTTACGATTGATAGTATCTCTATCGTATCTTTATGTATATTTTGAAGTTTGAAAAACCAATTACCCGATGAATGGAAAAGTCATTATAGCTCTTAAGCTCCTCAATCACGCGTTCTAAGGTACATTCGAAGCCAAATACACCTTTTGGGTGCAGCATTTTAGCAAAACGAAGAACATCATTGTCTGTATAGATGCGCCTCACCAATAACGGATGATTTGCTATCTGAAAGATTTGGAAACATAAACACAGTTAAAGAAATACGCTTTTACGCATAAAGTAGCTTTAGCAAACTGATGTAAATTTGAGTACCTTGCGAAACTCCATAAAATAGTTAGAAATTTGACGTCGAGGTAATATGTTGGCCACATTAGGTATGCAAGTTTCAGAGGACTTCAGAAGACATGCTTGAGATGTTGCACGATAATTTTCAATTGCTTCTCTGTAAGCATCTTCATGTTGTTTTCCCATGCGCACATACTCAATCTGAAAAGATTTAAATTTGGCAAATGTATAGAAAATCTAGTCAGCGAATTATTCTGTAGTGAATGAAGTATTTCAAAAGATCAACGAGGCAAAATCAGCAGAAAAATAAAACTCCATTACCTTCTGCGTCTTTGGAACTAACTGCTGCATTACATCCGATTTTAACCGTCTTAAGATGAATGGGCCTAAAATGGACTTCATTCTACAAATTAAATCACTATCTTCTGCCTTTAACACTTTTTTTAAGTCAACGTCTCCAGTTTCAAAAAGATCAGGCATTATAAACTCCAACAACGACCACAGCTCCTGCAGATAAAAAACCAAGTACTGAGAAAAGGAACTCCACTGTAAACATAATGTAGTGAAAATATAACTTAGTGAAAGCTCCTAGTTTGGAAGATCAACAGTTCATGTCAACTTTTATTTAGGGAAAACAATCACTGGTATACAATTTGAGAACATATGTCAACAATCTTGTTTGATAATGTGTATCAGCAAACATGAAAGCAGAAGTATTGAAGATCTCGTACACTGAGTTTCAAGAGGCAATTAAAAATCGAAGAAGTTAGGACGTTTTTTGGAAATTACAAAAGGCACAAACCAGAGAAGAACAACTAATCACAATGCTTAAACTTTCAACTTCTAAGCTTCTAATCCAATTTATTCTCGAGTCAATCTTCCTAGTCTTTATTGGTTTTTTAGCTCTCAAGTTTTTTCTTCTATAACCTACAAGGACTCATTTAATATCTTATGGTGGATGGATCAGTTAGCATTGATGCTTACATTTCATTCGTATCAGATTGGTATGAAACCTTTCTTGAATTCTTGGAACGGAAAACTGTATTCCTTTATTTTGTTTATCTTCGTGGGTCGGTGTGAAGTGGGAAAAAAGGGATGTCACACTTGGGATTTTGCCAAATTCAACTATGGCAATATAACACGAGGGTTGCGCTCGTTGCCAAGGCATTTATAACTCGGCCAAATAAGCCTCACTTACTGGTGTTTGAGCAATTCTTCCTGTTGCTTTTACAGAACTTACTTCTCATGATATTTCAAGATTGAAAATCTTTAATAAATAGACTAAAAACTAATTAAAAAAAATGAAGAAAAATTGAAGAAAAGATAAGAAATATGACTGCACCCTAGATATTTGATACCTGTTCCTAAAAAGAAACTCATCTACGACATACTGACTATATGAACAACATAGTCCAACTGCATATTTTCAATACCAATTTCGTACACTAAATCAAGAAAAAAAAAGTTAAGAAGATTTTGATAATGCTACTTCATACTGTCAATTACCACAATTGTAACGAGCTTGAGTTTTGACATTTATTTAAAATTGCTGAAAACAGAAAATCTTTCTTTCGTTGTTCAGTTTAGTAGTTTACCCAAGGAGTTTGTTAAACCGACGATATGATACAGGCTACACGAACAACTTCTAGAGAATTGCACGACATTACCTGGTATGGTTTATAAAAGGATGATGCTAACTTGAAATAAAAACTAGGTTAATAAACGTACATGCAAATCATTTTGTAATGGTGTGCCTGTAAGCAACAGACGTTGTCTTGAATTTCTTGCTACTGACATCAAATTTTTCCACCTGTAACTAGTCCTGTCCTTCAATGCATGGGCTTCATCCATAATCGCACAACTCCAGTTCCAGTATCTAAGAATTTTGCGGTCTTCTTTTTGCTGCAAACTGAACAATGACTTTCAAACTTGATAGCGGAAGAGGAAACCAGCAGGTGAGCATTTTCACCAGGAAAGAAAGAAAAGAAAAGGGAAATGGTTTTTAGGCCCGTAATTTTTGGGGGTTGCAAAAAAAGGAAATTATTTTTACAGGCCCGTAAATTACTGACAATGTTTTTTAATGTAAATGGAGGTCAAATTAGCCCAAACCGGGCTAAAATCGCACGTGAGTCTAACGCAAGGACTAATAGTCGGGCTTTGATCCCTGTAAATTAAGGACAATAATTTATGTAAATGTAGGCCATTAGCCAGATTTGACCTACATTTACATAATAAAAAAGTATTGTCCTTATTTTACAGGCCCGTAAATATATGTTTACCTTTTGCAACCCCCCAAACTTACGGGCCTAAAAAATTGCCAGAAAAACGAACAAAAACCTCGGGAATTTACTAACCTGTGGCGTTCAAAAAGTGAATAGCAAACAAGAATGACGTCAAATGGTGGTGGCCGTCCAGCCTTTCCTAATGAGCTTAACTCTTTTGAGTAAGCTGAACGTGCAGAACCATGATACTGAAGCACAATAAATGATGGACACCATTTCTTAAGCTCCCTCTCCCAGTTTTCCAAAACAGAAGCAGGACATACAATTAGGTATGGACCACGATCATATTCCAGATGCCTCAGTAGGGTCAGATATGTTATGGCCTGATGTACAAAATTTACTTAGCAATTATAGCGTTTGGAGAATTACAGTGTTTGAAGAATTTATATAACAATTGCTGTAACAATAAGGCAAGATAAAAACACAAAAAATTACCTGGACAGTCTTTCCAAGACCCATCTCATCTGCTAATATAGCTGCATGCCAAAATATTGTTTTGAAATATTACAAAAATGGTCAAAACCAGAAGCAAAACCAAACATTTTTTTTCTGTTCTCAAGTTACTTGATAGATGTTCATCATCAAAGTACAGCAAAGTACCGTGCATCAGAAGCATCTAAATTTGACAACCATGGTAAATTAACAAATTAGCATAGTAACACTGGTAAATTGAGAAAAATGCAATTACTGAAATCCAATCACATATAACAAGAAACAACCTTTCTCACACCAACATGGTGAAAACCCTAATATATACTATATCTGCCACTTATGAAATTTATCATAGATGAGAAGCAAGCAGCAAAGGGGAATAACCAAGACTAAATGCTCTATTGCTTGGTATAGTAAAAGAAATACCTCCCCCAATTTTCTTTCTATACAAAAGCATAAGAAAATTAATCCCAATGAGCTGGTATGGCTTTAGCAATGGCTCAAAATCTGAATCACCAGCTCCACATGCTTCAGTCACTTCGTCCTACATTCAAATTCGAAATAATCCAAACTCTCAATCCCCATTCCCATGCAGCAAAATTGTTCAAAAACTACTAGAAATCCAACAATTACTTCCAGCATAAATGCCAATAATATTGACTTGTGAAACCAATAACATCAACAAAATAACCTGAGTGACAATTCGTGCAGCAGCAGGACCCAACTCCACCTCAGAGTACCTATCACAAGCAGCAGAGGTCGAACCGTACAACTCCCGCTTCAATTCAGCTGAAATCTTCTCACACTTTCTCAACGCCTTCTTAACAACATCTTCTTCCTCCTCCTCCTCTTCCTCCACCAGCCACCCCTCATCGTCGCCGAATTCCTCCACCTTACCACCACCGCGGCCATCATCATCGTCATCATCTTCATCATCGTCATCGATCACGAACCTATTCCCCCGACTCGCCGTCGGAGGCCTGTTACTCACCTCCATCTCCGCATCCTCGTCCTCCAAATCCTCGAATTCATTCCCGTTCGCGATTCCGAGTTCCTCGGAGGACGAGCTCTCGATTATGTGAACGGCATTCGAGCTGTTGCCGTTATTGCTGGGTTTGGAGAAAGCGAAGGACTCAATTGGGGGCGGAGAAGAGGGTTTGGGCTTGAGGACGCGCGACGGCTTGAAGGAATCGGAGTGGTGAGACCATTCGTCCTCCGATATTTCGATGAAATCTCTCTCTCTCTTCATTTCTGCAGTCAATCAGAGAAGAGAGAGGGGAGACATCAGAGAGAAGTTGAAAGCGCAATTGAGAACTCGAGAGTGGGGGGTTTGGGGTATACCGCCATTTCTGCAACGCAAAGAAAATTCTTTTTTCGAGAAATTGCACTTTTAGTCCTTCATTTTTGGGTTTGTTCCGATTTCAGTCCTCTGGCTTTTCATTTGTCCACGTCTAATCGTATTCTTTTTTTTTGATCGGGCAAAGTTAGTTGTTAGATGTTAGTACATCAAACACCCAAACACTCCACAAATTCACCAAGCCACCTTATAACTCCCAAACTCCAATTCGTTTCTAAAGGGAATTGAACCTGGGTCTCCCACTCAATTGATGATCTCATTGGTCAGGTGGGCTAAGACACGTTTAATCGTATTCGATTCGTATTCCACATCTTTTTTTGTGCATTTCATTTAAAAAATTGTTCGAATGTATTCAAATATTTGACCTAGATTTTTTGTTCTCAAAGAATCTTATTATACTGCAACAATATTTATTATTGTGTGTGTATAACTGTATATATATCAATTCATAATCCATCTATATATTAATAGAGTTAGAGAGTTTTTTTGGTGGATATGTTATCTTGTGGTTAATTTGAATTATATGTCTTCTTGATATTAATTTGGATAAAATGTTACATTTTAGTAGATTAATATGCTATTTTTCTGTTGGTTTAATATGAATGGCATTCATGTGACATTTTAATAAAAAAATTATAATAATTAAAATTTGAATCTTGCACCTCTTTATTAATATTTATTTTACTTATGAACTAAGCCAATCTATAAATAATATTTGACATAATAATTTTATTCAAGGTTTAAACAAGTTTACTAATATACATCTTAAATAATTATTAATTCACATTTAGTGCATTTATACACATATTTAAAATTTCAATTATTAGATATATTATTTATTAAAAATATTGTATTTTTTAATTAAAAAAATGAGTAACACATAGGTACTAAACTAGTACTCCCTCCGTCCCGCTATGATTGTCACGTTTTCCTTTTATGGGTGTCCCGCTATGATTGTCACATTTTATAAAAGGAAAAAGCAACACTCCACTATCTATTATTTAAATATTATTCCTCTCACTTTTCATCACAACTACCCCACATATCTTCACTTTTCATCCATTAAATACTATAAAAACTCACTATCTATTATTTTAATGTTATTCATTAAACCATTTAACAAAAAGAAACGTGACAATCATAGCAGGACGGAGGGAGTATTATCTAATTTTCTGTTGTCAAGAAACATTCATTTAGAGTGTTATAAATTACTGGGGTAAGACAATGTATTATGTGCATCATTTTCACGGTACACCACTATTACTATTGTTGGTAAGGATCAACACTTTACTATTACTATTATAAAATGTTGATCCTTACCAACAATAGTAATAGTGGTGTAGCACACAATACATTCTCTACTAGTAAAGTATCTTTATACATCTATTAAATAACGCAAAATTTAGTGTGAACAAATTTCATACAAAGTATTTGTGAAACTAGATTTAGGTATAACTTATACTCCCTCCATCTCGGAAAAACTGTAACACTAAAATTGGACCGCAAACCAAGGAAACATGTGAAAAATGAGTTTGAATGTAATAAAGAAGGAATATTTTGGGAGTGTTGCAGTAATATTTGGACGTCCAAATAAGGCAAGTGTTGCAGTAATCATGGGACGGAGGGAGTATTATTTAAGGGTATTAGTTGTGATGAATGAAGAATATGACTTATATTATAAAAGAATAATAGTTACGATAATTGAAAAATATGACTTATATTACAAAAATATATTAATTATGATAATTAACTGATCAAATTTATAGATGTGAAATGAGAATCACAAACTAGTTGTGTCCTCCAAGTCCAGTAGTATCTTTGGTTTAGAGATATCATCATTTTTAAGTCAAGGTTATCAGCACACCAATATCCTCCTACATTATCAATTCTTAATTTGGATAAAAAATGAAAAGAAGTACCAAGAAAGCAAGTTATTTTGTAGTTCGAAAAACTCTTCCACCTTCACTCTTCTCTATCAACATGGTAAAAATTCATTTGTTTAATTTGTAATTTTATTGTGTTTGTTTCCCTCTTATTTCTGGATGAGAGTTTTCATCTTCTCATGTGTTTTTTTTCCTCGAAGTAGGTTTTCTTTTTATTTGTTCTGTGTTTGTTCCGGATGGGTGCCGATTTTGTCGATCTGTCTGGAGTTGAGTTCAACCACGTTCTATGCTTACCGTGCAAACAGTCACGAGCAGGATAGTTTCGGGCTCGGTGGTGACTTATGTGATTTTTTTTTTCTACACTTACCCACTTATATGGGTGGAGTTAGTTTTTGTTTAGAGGTGTTAGTTTGTGTTGTTAATGAATTTCTACGTGCTTAAATCAATGAAAATTAACTCCTCTTTTCAAAATAATAATAATAATAATAGAAAAAAAACTATCCAAAATTTCCAATTTTCCAATTTCCCCAAAAATGAATTAACAAGAAAATTTATAGAATATAATGCCATCCTAATAAAAAACACTAACCCTACTTATACACCCCAACTCAAATCGAAAATCCAAGAAAAAAGAGAACCCCAATTCTGCAAATCCGAGAACTCGTCGTCACATCATCGCTTCAATGGAGGCTCCGGGTTCATCAAAGAAGATGATAGCGACGCAGGAGGAGATGGTGGAAGCGAGGGTACCAATTGCGTACAGAGATCAGTGCGCCCATTTGCTGATTCCCCTCAACAAATGCCGCCAATCGGAGTTCTACCTCCCATGGAAGTGCGAGGCGGAGCGCCACACCTACGAGAAGTGCGCCTACGAGCTTGTTATGGAGCGGATGCTTCAGATGCAGAAGATCCGTGAGCGCGAGGCCCAGTTGAAGGCGCAATCGTCTCAGCCAATTCCCCTGATTCCTAAAACTGCCAATGCTTGATTCGGGATTACGACGACGGTGAATAATCTTTACAGGTGAATGACTTATTTTGGGTGCTGACCTCTTGCTGTGTTTGTGTTCTAGTAAAATGATGGAATGGCGATGGGATGCGTTTACTTTGAATTTCTGAATAGTGGTTTTCTTTTTTCTTGAGGGTTTGAATTCTTGTTAAATCAAATTGTGCTGATGGTGAATCGTCTTTGTTGGTTATTTGTTTAATCTTTCCTCTGACTAGAGATTGAAATGTGTCTACAATTGCTAATGTTTGAAGATTGTGGTGATGATGAATTATTTTAGCAGGCTGCTTGCTAAATTCATTCTTTAGGCTGTATGTTGGTTTTCTCTATTTTATGCATTTATTCACTAGAAACACAGAAATGACCGGCAATGGAACATGGTTTTTGGGTTTCCTCTAATGATGTTTTACTAGGAGCTTCTAAGCTTAGGGGTGTTTGGTTGCATGCACACTCGAGGTTGTTTTATGGGAATAAACAAGGATCTTATAATTGGACCTCATGGGTATATGGCTCTTTGTATGGTTTAGCTCTTTCTGTTCTATAAATAATGATGTAGTTGACATGATCTGATGTGCTAGGTGACTTTACCAGATTGAAAAATTGTGTGATTTCACTCATTTGCATTAATTGGTTCTATTATAATAGTTTTTAGTTTTAAATTTTTACTTATGACTTTCTTTCATAGTCATTTATTTGTTCATATTCTTTTTTACAAATAGTTGTCTCTGATTCAGTTTTTTTTTTTTTTTTTTTGCAATATATCTTATTCTTCATGCTGTATATAGGTCATTGTTAATGTGCTCATGCGATATGTTTTTCATGCTCTTTTTCTTATCTAGTTTTACTTTATCAAACATGTTCTCAAAATCATTTGGAAAAATATCCAGTACAGAGGTGCATAAAAGGAATATGTTATTTGGCCCATTAGTTTCTTAACATTGACGTTAAGATATATGGAAAAGCTTTCTACATTTTTTTTTTCTTTTTTGCATTTGTATTCGCCTATTTTAATTGTGAAGTGTTCAGTAAAAATTTGGGGAACTTGCCTGCTTTTGCACTTTGTGCCTGCATTTATTAGACATGCCAGTCCTTATAATGTAACATGATCCTAAGGATCTTCAGATTATCCATGGTTGAAATTTTTTAACTAAGAAAGAGTCATGAGGAAACTAGTTTAGTTATATATTCATTGCACATGAATCAACAGTGATTCAGTGAGTGTGTATAGCTTGAAATGTATAATCCACATGGATAATATATTTTTAGTTGATATTAGAGATTGGTATTTGGGGGTTAACATGGTTTCCTACTTCCTACCAGGTTATAGTTAGGATGAATAAACAGGTTGGGTGTGTGAAACAAGTATGTCCAACTTTCTCACAAGAACCTTTTGAACAAAGTTAGGTGCTCACTTGAAGATAGGCAGTACTTATCTCTAGTCTTTTCTGCAGGAACATTGCCTACAGAAATAATCATAGGAATTGGTGAATGAAGCAAGAGATTTTAATCATCCATATTATAAGACATTTGTTTGAATTGGAAACTGTTGAATGCACTAACAAGAGAAAGTCTCTTGTACACCAGTTTCACGCATTTGTTTGAAATTTTGAACTGAAAACTGTGGAATGCACTAACAAGAGTAATTCTCTTGTACACTAGTTGCGTCCACAACTAATACTGTTCTATGAAGACAATTAATACTGTTCACTGTCCAGTGAAAACAACTAATACTGTACAGTGGAAAAAACTAATACAGTTTAGAAATGCACTTGATTTGGCCCACCTGGTGCATACAAGATTTTGTCCATTAGCAATGTTTGGTCACTTTTTTTTAATCTCTGGCTCTGCTCTCTCATTGCCAACTCACACCCTTCCACTATCCACATTGTTGCATATTAATTATGAACCATGTAATTGAAATTTAAGACTCGGCTCTTTCTGTACTTATCCATCTCTTGATCGTTGGGAAGGACTTGAAGTCTCTCTCCCCCTTTCTCACGGTAAACCATTTCCATACTTGCACATTTCTGCTTGTAATTATGTTTTGTGTTCGATGAATTTGTGGAGACTTGGTCAATGATTTTACTTACCTGCTAATGTGCTTGGTATCGATTTTTAGATTTCTGCATTCTCATTTAACTCTTGCACAACTCGCCATTGCCAGGAAGAAGCTGGAAGTGTTTGCAGTGGAAGAAAGTGGTGGAGTTTTATTAAAACTTTTCTGTGTTAATTGTACAATGACAATAGAGTTCCAGTTCCTAATAGGAACCCGGATTGTAATAAATTGAACACATGATTGCCTTCATTAGACATCTTTTTCCAGTGTTTTTACCAAACACACGATGCTTTGTTATAAGTCTGATGTTTCTGCTATTAGAATAAGGCTTCTTATTGCTATTCAATAGCAATGATCCTTAATTACAAAATTGTGTTTTTTTTTTTTTGAAATGGTGTTTTATTTATTTTCTATTTATATTAATTTATATCACGCTTAATTTGACATGTTATGCTAGAACACAGTTGAAGTGACACAATGTTAAAATTATAAAGTACTTGGGTGTGTAATGTAGAGGATCTATTTCCATAATATGGTTAGGAGTTAGGAGCACTGTTGGACAATTGGTGCATAGTGTGATAGAGCTTTGACAAGAATACTTCATTCTCAAATATTAATTGCAATGATTTTATAACAAAAAACAATTAAAATCACTTCTTTAAGATGAGAGTTGGCAACCTCACTGGTTCCACACAATCTCACTTTAGCACAAACTTAGACGATTAGATCCGTCTAGACAACTCCAGAGTTGACAAGGGGGTAATTGCAAGAAATTATAAATGATTAAAGTCATTTAAAATTGTGTGTATAAGTAATTTAAAATGTTTTTTTTATTAGATTAAAAGGATGTTTTCAACTTCTACTAATTGGGGTAGAAGTGCTTATCTTTTAAGTTGGTGTGACCCAATTTTTTCAAAAAATAAGCACTTCTTACCCTCAACTTGAATTCTAAAACATGCCCTAAATAATATCTCAAAAGCTATAAACTAAAAATTGAAAGATGACGAATTTGGGAGCTTATGAGTATTAATCACTATCAACTTTTTTTTCAATTTTTTTTACAAATACTATCACCTTTTACAATTAATAAATTTTCTCATAATCATTAATTTTAATCACTTCTTAAAAAAGACCATTTTTTACAAACACCCCTAACAATCTATCAAGGAGCACTACTTCTCAAAGCAAATGTTGATTGCCAAGTGAACTAAACATGATATACAACTTAGACATATTTAAGACTCACATCCGTTTGACATAAGTTTTAATAAATATATTATTAAATGTATTATTGGTTAATAGGATGAGTAAGAAAAGTAAAAAAAATGGAGAGAAAAAAAAGTGTGTGTAATTTAATATCAATTGAGTAGCAATTAGAGTAATTTTGAGTGAAAAATAGGATAGTTTTTTGAAAAAATTGGGGTCACAACTTTCCAAAAAAAGAACTGTAAAATTTAAGTTGAAACACCCGAAATTATAAAATGTAAAATTTATTGTGAGGCGGATTGAGTATATAATAACAGCGTTGCAAAGGGACCACTTAGCAATTTGGAGCCATTTTAGGAGCAAATATATATATTAGGCAATTGAAAGTCACAACTAGTTAGAGTTGTCCATTCGGGCAGCCCGACCCTATCTATCAGGCTAATATTTTCTTGGATTGGGTCGATCCAATCCAATATGTCATTGGGCCTGTGAAAATATAGTCAAGTCCAGCCTTATTTGGGCCAGGGAGCCAACCAACTAACCCAGTCCAAATCTTTTATTTTTCTATTAAAAAATATATATATGAACTTAATTTAATTTTTTTGAGACAAAAAATAACATAAAAATATTAACTACCCAGAACTCATATACAAAGTTAGATAATTCAAAATTAAATATTACAAAGATTTATTGTAGACATCCGAAGTCTTGACGATATAAAAAATTAAAAGCAGGTAAATATTTTTCTCACGCACAAAGATTTATGTGAATCGAAGCACATAACTTAAAGAAAGATTTCAAATGTTCCACATTAATAATTTATATATGAAAATATAAAGTTCAAATTAATACATGGGGATGCTTGGTAAAATTGTAAGAAATGGAATGAGAAAGAGAATGTAAATGGTAAAACTGTTAGGATTTTAACTGCAATTATAGAGAGATTGATAGAAACGAAATAAAATAACACATATTTTATGATTCAGTTTGTTAGGAATGACTACGTTTTGGGCACTACCAAGCTAGTAGATTTGCTAATATTTTCGGTGATAACAACTACAGTGATCAGATGGGTGTTTATATGCGAAACTGGACAAAAACCCTAAGGGTGCGTTTGTTTTGAGATTTAAGTGTGTGGAGCAAGTCAAGGTTTTAAAATCAAAAAATTTATAATCTTTGTTAAATAGTAAATGTATGTGTTTGTTTTGAGATTTGAGTAGGGTGAAATTTAACTTTATGTCAAATCAATGTTTAATAGTGATTGATGTTGTATTATTATATTATATTGAGAAGAATAAAAAAGTGTATAAAGTGTGATGTATTGAGAAGAGTAATAATAGATTTTATAGATATTTGTAGGTGTGGATTGAATGTAGGATTTGAAAACCAGACTTTAAATCTCAAACTCGTATGAGATGGGGAGCGCAAAGTCCTAGGTCCATCCGCGTGAATCCCAAAACAAACATAGCCTAAAGGTCCATTCTAGTTGAACACTGCTAAAAAGACTAAAAAAACAGTCGATCAAGTTCCATAATCCAACACATACCTTACCTATTTGATACATTTGATAAATTCCTTACCTTGGAGAAATCAAAGTTATAATAATGTATTTCAAACACACACTATAACTTTAATTCCCATAGTATACCCTCAAATCCTATCAAGTAAACCCCCTCAATAGACCTAATCTTTCAAATTCTTGAACAAGAGCACAATTTTATAAAATCAACAACCATCCATTTATTTATACCGGGAAATGAATCGTCTACTTTCGTTTATGTAAATAGAGACTAATCCAATACTAGTATAAATTAAGATGATAAATTTGATTGGATTCTTCCTATTGATTCCATTTTGTAAATAAATGTGTTAAATGTGTTGAGTGTTTGGTGGAAAAGGGCCAAAAAGATACCGGCGGCCAGGAAGGAGAATTGTACTCCTAATGTAGCCTATGTCTATTGCCCTATGCCGATAGCCTGTAATTGTATCTCCTTTTTAATTTCCCATGTCACGCTTACTGAACTGACTTGACATGCTCAAAACTTCCTTTGAATTTTATACATATATTTCTCATCATTGACTTGCATTATGCTATATATACAAAAATGACTATTGATTTGGTGTAACCTTATACACGCAGTCGCTCTGGCGACCATGTTATACTCCGTCGCATGGCCTATGCGACGGCTATATTTTTTTTTTTTTTTTTTTTTGCTTCGGTCGCACAGTTTATGCGACGGGATTAGTCTACTTCGCGTTGACCATGCGACCTGGACGTGTTTCGTTGCTTTGACCATGCGACGCCTCTTTTTTTTTTTTTTTAATTTTTTTTTTTAATTTTTATAATATTCTATTTATTTATAATTTATAATTATTTATTTATGATTTACAATTAAAAATTTATTTAATTGTTGACCGGGGTGTACAAATAATATGTAGTTGGTTTATACAATAATTAATATTAAGCATTAATTTTATACAAATAATATTAACCAGTCCAAAAATACGTTTTCAAAATAATAGTAAACATCAATTTAATACAGTCTTAATAAAAAAAGCTACATGAATTTAAATATCATTTCCCCAATCAAACCACGGTTTCCTTTTTGTCTGTGACCCTTCAGGTTCGTCAACATGTATTTTAGCAGTTGTCCATCCTTGACGCATGAATGTTGCACAAACTTTGAAGAATTCTATTTTAAAATTAGCTGGATCTCCATTCATTTTGAATTTACCTTGTAATTAAAATAAATAAGATGCACATGTGTTCACAAAAATAATAATAAATGTAAAATACAAACATGATAAAACCTACTTGGAATATAGTTCACATGTGTTCCCGACACTCGGAAGGAACCATGGGCCAGTTTGTCCATTTTGGATCAAAGTACTTGCAACATATGCTCCGTACCACGTTATTCACACAGTATCCAAATCGTGAGATGAAACTGTTGTCCAATTAGTTCGTCCATATTAAGAATTTCATTACTTATAAAAAGTTAAAACATAATATTATTTATGATTACTAATGCATTACCTTCCATCATCATCCAACCACAGCAACATTGGGGGTCTTTTCTGGTTATCGCCAGTGTTGATATTTTCGGATATTATTTTTTTTGCACTCATCCTTTAATAAGATATACAAATATATTAGTTTTTATAGATTTAAGGGTTTAGGGTTCTTATATCTTTTAATAAGATATACAAATATATTAGTTTTTGCACTCATATTTTAAATAAGCAAGCAATTTCTATATTATTAGTGATCTTTACCAAAAGATGTTAAAACATTTAAACTAGAGAAAAAAAATTGGAATCATAATTAATCATATAAAACAATAAAATACAAATAAATAATTCTACTATAAAAAAAAGTACTATTGTTGTTGTCATTCGCATCCGTTCCACCACCAACCATGAGCTATGTCTTGTGTGAATTGTTCAGGGGGATAAGCGTGTTGCGGTCCCCAATATGCAGGATCGGGGACCGTCGCGGTACCTGCATGATGGGCAATCAAGCCAATATTGTGTTTCTTGTTGCATTCGTTTGAAAGCTGTAACACATCGGTTACATAGTCTACACAGATAGGTGCATTCGGCGCATTGGTAGTTGAAGCTTGCCATAGTGAACTAAGGAAGAAATTATGAAGTTATTCAACTAATACCTTTGAACAAAGCTTTGTCCAACTTAACAGCAATAGAACTAATACTTTACAACAATATAACTAGTATTTTACATCAATAGAACTAATACTTTACAGCAATAAAACTAATACTTTACAGCAATAGAACTAATACTTTACATATATTTTCGTCCACAAATACTTCAAAATGTAAGGGCTGGGCCCACTCCTTTATTTGTTAGTATTTCTCAATTGTATTTTTATTTTGAGTGGCATTAGTACTCCGTATGCGTCCGCAGTGCCACGCAGTTTGACTTTTGACTGTTAACCAAGATCTTATTTAATTGTTTTGACCGAGAATTAATTAATATTTCAGATTTTAATTATGTTTTATTCATTTATTTTACCCATATATATATATATATATACTCTATGTTTCTTTTTTAAAGGTAATCAATTACAATATATACTCTATGATTTTAATATATTGAAAAGTATTAGTTAGTTGGTTATAAAGTATTAGTCCATTCATTGAAAAGTATTAGTTTAATTATTAATTTAACATGAAAAAAAGTGTACCAACATATATTAGATAGCATTAGAAGATTACATATTTAACATTACATTACATAACTCTTAAGACATTATATTAGATAAGCTATTAGTACTAGAACATTACAAAAGAG
Organism: Stenogyne calaminthoides; assembly: GCA_037126765.1. Taxonomy (NCBI): domain Eukaryota; kingdom Viridiplantae; phylum Streptophyta; class Magnoliopsida; order Lamiales; family Lamiaceae; genus Stenogyne; species Stenogyne calaminthoides. Next base: position 31,171,721 of record JBBCBC010000018.1, on the reverse strand, counting down.
TACCAAAATAAAACTGACATTAAGATGCAATAAAACTAACCAAACAACTGTAAGGTCCTATATGCAAGAATCAGAACTAGTACAATAAAAAATAGTTTTATCATTTTCAGTAGTTCCTTGATTGCTTCAGTGAGAACCTTGATTACTTGAACCAGATTCTTCATCTCCTCAATCACCTTAGTGTCAGTGTCTTCATCTTGGCCATCATTCTTGTCAACAAACCCCTTATTGTTATCATCAGCCCACATAAAAAAAATCACATCCACCACCTTCACTTAGGGAGTCGGGACAATTATGAAATAACCCTCCTCTACTTCTAGGCTTCTGAGAAACGTACGTACGACAAGCTTTTCCACAATAGCAAATAAGGTTGTGTCGGATCCGACTAGTAGATGTAGAAGACATGGTTTGTTCTACTGTTTTTGTGTAAGAACTCCTAATTTAGTGGTTGTGGTTGAATAATGTGGTTGTATGAATATATATAGCAAATGGATGGATTATTTAAAAAAAATGGAGGTTAAAAATGAAAATTGGCGAAAAAAAATTAAAATCAACGGTCAACGCGATGGTCATACGCGCAGTCGCATGGTCAACGCGACCGCGTGTCGGCGACGCGTGGCGAGATGTGAAGAATCGCCGGGCGCGCGTGTCAGACGCGACCAGGGCTCTGTTGACCGAAATCAAATCTTTTGACCCGATTTTACTTCTTATAAATTCGTGTTCATTTCAACAAATGCTATCACAAAAATTTTAATTCATATATATTTCCTATCTTCTACATACATACATACATCCCATACATCCATCCTATATTATCATTATCTTCTATTATAAATTTATCTCCTACCTTTCTTTATTTCGTATTCTTTTTAAATATGAGTTCTTATTATGATCCTGATTACGTTTCCGAGGATGTCACTGGTGATTTTATTGCTCCTGATGATGGTTTAATCGGAAAAGACGAAGTCGCTTTTTTTGTAAAATATGTTGCCGGTTTGAGAAACATCACACTGGCCATTCGTACTTCTAATGCAACTCAGGTCAGGTATATATGCAGTGAAGGTGGAAAATATACACCTAAAAAAACCAAGAATGAGTGAAATACAAAAACCATAAAAAATTCGTGTCCTTTTTCTTTACTTGCTTGGCTTTCTGATGCCGAGCATGATAGGTGGCATATTGAGGTGTTAAGGACACACAATCATTGATTTCCATCATTTGCAGAGGGTTCAAGACTTGGTCAAATAACCCCCGAACAGTACAAGAATGTACAACTGCTAGATGCAATGAATGTGAGCTCGAGCAACATTTTGGAATATTTAAAGACAATCGATCGCAACAATAGTACGGACACAAAGAGAATGTACAATTGTCAGCAAAAGGTGAGGAGAGAGATGTTGCGAGACCAGAGAGAAACATGAAGAGTGGTGAGATGAGTACGAAAAGAGAGTTAAAATCAGGGTTTCCTTCGTCAGTGGGAAACCTGAATGAGGAACCTGAGGCTCAGGATCCACCTGAGCCAAGGGAACTGAATGAAGAAACTGAGGCTCAGGATCCACCTGAGCCAAGGAAACTGAATGAAGAAACTGAGGCTCAGGATCCACCTGAGCCAAACTATCTGAGCGAGAAAACTGAGGCTCAGGTTATACCTGAGCCAAATCATCTTAGTGGTTTATCTGAATGAAGAAAGGTTTGGGCTTCTCGTAAATGGGCCCAAACATTTAGAATAATCTAGAAGATCCATTATCTATTTTAGATTCTGTTTTTAAAATACCTAAGGAATATCCACTGGTGTGTGGACCCCAATGTTAGTTACAAATACTGCTCTGGCCGATGAATGAGAATATCAGAAAATTTGCATCACTCTCTCTCTTCTAACTTCCTCTCCTCCTATCTAATTCTCTCTCTCCCTATTTCTCTATATCTTCAAATCTTCATATCTTGTTCTTCAAGCAATTTATATTATCAACAATATTATCCAGAAAACCTAAAAAACATATTACAAACATCCTAGAAAATATCAAAAACGTAACATTTGGTATCAGAGCATAGGCAGTTGACTGCTTTCAGGACCCATAATGGTCATTATGAATTCCTAGTGATGCCATTTGGGTTGTGCAATGCACCTGCTACATTTCAATCACTAATGAATCAGGTGTTCATGGATTACTTGAGGAAATTTGTGTTGGTCTTTTTTGATGATATCCTCATTTACAGCACCGAGGAAACACAACATTTAATTCACTTGGAAGCAGTTTTATAACTTTTGAGGGCCAATAATTTGTTTGCTAAGAGAAGCAAATGTAGTTTTTGCCAGACTAGTGTGGAGTATTTGGGCCACATAATTTCTAAAGATGGAGTTGCCACTGATCCAGGAAAGATTGAGTGTATGGTTCAATGGCCAAAACCACAAACCATTAAACAACTAAGGGGTTTCTTGGGCTTAACAGGGTATTACAGGAAATTTGTGAAGGGATATGGTTTCATCAGCAAACCACTCACTTCCTTACTCAAGAAGGACAGTTTCAAATGGAACCCTGAGGCAGACCTAGCTTTTCAGAAATTGAAGGAAGCCATGGTGAGTGTCCCAGTGCTAGCATTACCTGATTTCACAAAGAGATTTGTGGTGGAAACTGATGCTAGTGGGAAGGGAATTGAAATTTGACTCATGCAAGAAGGAAAGCCCATTGCTTACATGAGTAAGTCATTGTGTCCATGAATCAAGCACTCTCTGTCTATATGAGAGAGTTTTTGGCAGTACTAATGACCATTGAGAAGTGGAAACACTATTTGCAGGGGCATAAATTCACTATAAAGACTGACCAACAATCCTTAAAACACCTTCTGGACCAGAAGGTGGTAACTCCACTACAACAAAGATGGATTACTAAGTTCTTTGGGTCTTGACTATGAGATTTTTGTATAAAAGGGAGAGAAAAACGGCAAATGGTGATGCATTATCCGAAAAGGAGAACAGGTTGTTCACTATATATCTACAATGGTTCCAACTTGGTTGGATCAGTCCCCGCTAAGTTTAATCGATGATGGTTACATTAAGGAAATCATCAAAGCCAAAGGTACTGATCCTAATGTTGGGATTATACTGGAAAATATGCTTTTACTTTGTATAATCGAAACTGAATTTTCAGACTGATTTACTGAAATAAATTATTTATCACTAATGCTTTAAATATTATCGAATGTTACATATATTTATCGCGATAACTGTTCAATAAGTCGTGACGTGTTACATTGTAGTTAATTTAGTGATACCAGATCACAGAAGATTAAATTAACAGTCCCTTGTAACTAAAAGTACGCTATTCAAGACCTAGATGAAAATGAACAACCCATCGTGAAAGGTTGAAGTGTAAGGCTCATATTGGCTTGTCTTGACCAAGAAATTACACTAGTGCATGGTGATGTAATCGAATAGGACCTACATGAGGATAAATTCTTGAACCGAACAAGGAAGAATTAGACCTCAGTGGTTCGTTATTTCTTAATCTTCGTTCCTTAAATAGGATCACGTGGGATTGGTAACTATTGCTTTAACTTATCATGGGTAGCGAATCAGAGAGATTCAATACTTTTTATCTTGGGCAATATTATTAGTCACATGTGATTGCTAAGATTTAATACGAAGAATCGTGTGCAAGTACACTTGTTCGATTTGCCCTCTTGGGAGGTTCATAAGCTTTATCATACCAAATCTTGCAAGTGGAATTAGTTTCTGGTATGGATAATAATGTTGAACAGTTCATTAACCAAGGATATAAGATATTAATTAATAGAAAGCTATTTCAGTGGCTTGAATTAATTAATGGGCTAGATAATCTTAAACACGGGAAATAATGACCTGGAGCCATATTGACTGTAATATGGGTTAAGATGGATAGTGCAATATTAATTATGTAGTGGGATTAATTAATATTTATGGGCTTGAATTATATTGTGGCTCAATATTAGATATTCAAGGTCCATTAGAAGGTCCAATCTTAATTCTCCTAAAGGCCCCCTGAGTAGCCCAACATATAGTCCATTAACTGAAAATGTGATTAAAATAAAATAAATATTGTTGCTTATTTTTCCCAACAAATTTTGAAAATAATAGATAAGTTGGGAGAAAGATTTTCTTTGAATTTTGTTATGGAATGAAGATACGTATTCTTGGAATACAAGATTATCTCATTAAATTCAAGAAACCTCCCACATGATTATCTATCATGAAATTTTCGAAAATTTGAAAATAGAGGGCAAGAAAGATTTTCTTGATTTTCTTGAAAAGATATTATGGAAGATATGTATTTCTTGAAATACAAGAATATCTCATAAATTCAAGAAGATCCAAATCTTGGAATCTTGGACCCCAATATTTTTGAATTCCATAGCAAATAGATAAGGTGGGATTTTGTGGAATATTATGATTATGGGAAAAAGAATATAGGGGATATATTCAAGATTTCTTGGAGATCAAGAAAAGATTTTCCCACATCATATTTTGCCAAAATTTTCGTCCACTTTAGAATCTATAAATAGGGGATGATTCTTTCATTCCCAAGTACAATTCCATGTGCTGGAAAAATTAGTAAATCCACAGAGGTGGTGCAACATATTTTATTTTCCTTTTGTTAAATCGTTCACAAGAATCCTTCCATCGGATAGTCGAACGAGGGCTAAGGGAATACTTGGGAAGTCCTTACGGTTAGTCTATTCAGCCACACCGTTGCCATCCCAAGAGGTATGTTCACGTAAACTCGTAGAATTCCGCATGAGTAGGTTTTACGTGAATTGTTATATGCATGATATGTTGTTGGATTATTATTTGAATTAATATAGGATTAATTCATGCTAGTAATAAATAAAGAATTAAATTTGTATTTAAATATTCACCCCGAATAGATCTGTGCAACTTATTCCCCAACAAATGGTATCGAGCTACGGTTTAAGACTCTGAATTTTTTAAATTGTAATTTAATTCGTGGACATTAAATTTGAAATTGGATTGTAGAATTGCTAGATCTATTTTGCAGGTATCCAATTATCATGGAATTTAATGTGTTTATTTATGCATGCATATAAACCGCGGGTTTTAATTCGATCTGCTTAGATTCGTTTTGCCTCGCGGAGAAAATCCACCAGTAGACTCAGATTTGTTTGATTTGATCAATGTAATAGATTAGTTCAGATCTAGGTTTATTTATTTTTGTAAATAAATTATAAACGAAAAACCAAAGAATTAAAAGACAAAAAATCGACGAAAGAAGACAAAGAATTAAAAAAAGACAAAATCGGCCGAAAGGGACGGACACAGACAAGCGGACGCAGGCGATATTGAGGTCGCGGCGAGGCGGATGGAAAGGGGCATGAAAGGCGCTGACGACGGATATAAAGCCGCTAAGGATTGGGCGACATGTCGAGTAGAAGCGAGGAAGATTTTAGGCAGTGGGCCGCCGGATGCGACGTACATCCCTACCGCAAGCTACTTAACGTGGCGTTTCGAGATCGTGTTTCTTCAAAATCAAGCCAAAAAAAATCAAACCATGACAATTGGATAATTTGTGCCCAATATGTTTATTTTTATGTTTGCTTGATTTATTTTGTGCTATCTTATGCTTTATTTAATTTGTTTAAATGTGTTTTGCATGAGAGTTGCCAAATGAAAAATCTCAACTTCAAAAATTACTAAGTATGTTTAAATAATTAATTGACAATTTTATTAGGATAATAAAATTGAATTAATTTTGACCTCCATGATTTATTTATTTGTGAATTCTTTTGGACAAATTCCCCTCACGGACGGTCAAAAGATAGCTTTCACATGAATGAATTCCAAAATGGATGATTGTGGGTTATTACTAGTGTATGACGATGACCTCCCCACAGGCTCGTTCAAAAGTTTAAATAATAATCCAGATTTAATCATGGTTATTACTTAGGTATAAAATTGATATGCATATACTTCCCTCAAGTCCTCGTCAATTTTATATTGTCAAAGGAGCCAACTATTAATCTGGATATTAAAGGTTTGTAAATCGTTCTTGTTTGTAACCCCGCTTGAATGTGTTTGAATAATGACCCACCCCACGGGCTTATTTAAACTGCTTTTGAGACGTTGGTCGATGATGTTCATATTTTTTTTTTTGAGATTTTAAATTGTTGGGGAATGAGTTCACAGATCTATTGGGGTGAATATTTAAATACAAATTTAATTCATTAATTATTACTAGCATGAATTAATCCTATATTAATTCAAATAATAATTGCAACAACAAATGATGCATATAAAAAGCCACGTAAAACCCACGATGCGAATCTACGGGTTTCGTGAGCGTATTCTCGGGATGGCAAAGGGCTTTGGTCGGACGGACTAACCAAAAGGACTTCCCAAGTATTCCTTAGCCCTTGCTCGACAATCCCGGTGGAAGGATACTGCGAACAATTAACAAAAGGAAAAATAAACTTTGTTGCACCACTTATGTGGATTTGCTAATATTTCCAAAGACATGGAATTATACTTGGGAATGAACTAATCATCCCTATTTATAGGAGAGGAACTAAATTTATGTGAATTTTCAATTGGGAAAAGACTTTTCTTGGTCACCAAGAAATCTAGAATATATCCCATATATTTTTTCCCATAATTAAAAATATTCCACAAAAATCCACCTCCTTTTCTTTATGGAATTTTCGAAAAAATGAGTGTGCAAGAATCCAAGATTTGGATCTTCTTGAATTTATGAGATATTCTTGTATTTCAAGAAATACATATCTTCCATAATATCTTTTCAAGAAAATCAAGAAAATCTTTCTTGCCCTCTATTTTTCAAAAATTTTAAAAATACTTAATGAATAACTAAAGTGGGAGATTTCTTGAATTTAATGAAATAATCTTGTATTCCAAGAATACATATCTTCATTCCATAACAAAATTCAAAGAAAATCTTTTTCTCCCTTTTTATCCATAATTTTTAAAATAATGAGGAAATATAAGCAACAATATTTATTTTATTTTAAACCTTTTAATTTATGGACTATATTTATTACTCGTGGGGCCTTTTAGGAGAATTAAGATTGAACCTTCTAATGGATCTTGAATATCTAATATTGAGCCACAATATAATTCAAGCCCATAAATATTAATTAATCCCACTAAATGACTATCCATCTTAACCCATGAATTAATATGCCTCCCTGGCCATTATTTCCCGTGTTTAAGATTATCTAGCCCATTAATTAATTCAAGCCATCAAATAGCTTTCCGTTAATTAATATCTTTTGTCCTTGGTCGAGGAACGGTTCAACATTATTATCCATACCTAAAACAAATTCCACTTGCAAGATTTGGTATGATAAAGCTTATGAACCTCCCAAGGGCAAATGGATGACACCATTCTTCAGATTAAATCTTAGCAATCACATGTGATCAATAATATTGCCCAAGATAAAAAGTATTGAATCTCTCTCCGATTCGCTACCCATGATAAGTCAAAGCAATAGTTACCAATCCCACGTGATCCTATTTAAGCGGACGAAGGTTAAGAAACAACGAATCACCGAGGTCTAATCAAGAATTTATCATCCTCAGAGGTCCTATTCATTGATCGGTCATGCACTAGTGTAATCTCTTGGTCAAGACAAACCAATTCGAGCCTTTACACCTCAACCTTTCGCGATGGTTCGTGAATGGCGACTTATAGTTAGGGCGGGCATTAATTTAATCTGGTATCACTAAATTATTAAATTATTGAACTTAGTTATAAAGAAATATATATAACATTCAATCATATTTAAAGCATCCGTGATAAACAATTTATTTCAATAAATAAGTCCGAAAATTTCGATTATACAAAGTAAAAGCATACTTTTCAAGATAATCCCCAACAATCTCCCACTTATACTCAAAGTCGCTTTTATATATTACAACACGCCTCGAGTAGTCCATGACATCTAATTAACCTAATAATTTCTCCCACTTATATGTTGACACCCATTCCATTCACATTTTTGAATGTATTCAGAAATGAATGGATGCAGGTGCCCTCGGGACGCTATATTTGCCACATCTATATATCTCCTCTTAACGATTTCTCGTATAAGATGTCTTTCCTTTAATGTGTTTGTTTGATTTGTTGTCGTTCTCTCCGAATTGTGCAGATAGCTTAGACAAATTCGTAACACCATTTCCATAAGAAGATTAGAGCCCAAATGTCACAAGCAGCTTTTAATCTTCCATGGTTGAGTCTTGATATTTCGCCCATTTTACACTTCCCAAAACAGATATGGAATCTATATCCGATTGGAAATCCGAGTCCATGTAGTCGATTTGATTGAGAAATCCGGATCGATAAATCAACATTCTATCCGAGTTCTCTTGGATACTTCGTAAAAGATTACAAAGCATATATCCGGTCAAATACACAAGAAGAATGCATACATAAGGTTTCCGATACCGAAGCACAAGGAATACCTTTCATGTCATCTATAGGGAACATTTTCTTGGATAGATGGATTCCAAGTCCGAAGGTACGAATCCTTTTTCGAGTCTCAAGATGTGAATCGTTTCAAAAACCGGTGTTATGTATGAAATTGCGATAACCCGACCATCCTTTTCTTGTGATCTTGATCCCAAGGATGTGTCCGGGTTTTCCCTAAGTCTTTCATATCAAACTGCTTTTTGAAACGCCATGCCCTTACCCGACGTCCACACCTTCACATCGTTTCAGATGATCACAATGTCATCTACATATAGTACTAAGAATACCAATGCGATCCAAACGATAACTTTCAAACTCGTTTTGATCAAACCCATAAGACTTTATTACATGATCAAAACTTTGGTTCCAAGCTGGATGCTGTTTTGAGTCCGTAAATGGACCTCTTGAGCTTATAAACTAGGTGTTCTTGGATGTTTCAATGAAAACATGGGGTTGTTGCATATAGATCTCTTTATCAAGACTTTTCGTTAAGGAAAGCCCATCTTGACATCTAAGACTTCAAAGTTGAGATGCGCAAAGAATCGATAAGAGAATATTTGGATGGACTTAAGCATGGCTAGCGAAAAAAGTTTCCTCATAATCGATCCCTTTCTTTCCGAGTATAACCTTTTGCCACTAGTCTTGCTTTTAAAGGTTTCAACCTTCCGTCCTGGTCCTCTTTTCCTCTTATATACCCACTTTCATCCAATGGGTTTGACCCCCATTAAGTGGTTCGAAAATTTTACACCTCTATTATGAAACATAGAACACATATCGCTTTTTCATTCTTTGTTTGCCAAGAATCAGATCCATATCTTGGAGTGCCTAAATCTATATGTCCATGGGTCCGATTAGGGAATCAAACCGAGGACTCTCCTATTCCCATGAATCTCTGGGCTGTTTTAACAACCCTCCCACTATAACGAGGCTCGGTTGCCAGAAAAACGATCGTTTGGTATATCATCTAAAGACAAAGAGGACCGAGGTTTGCCCTCTAAGCTCATTTAAAGGTAATCTCACTCATTGGGTTTTCTTTGGTTCATATAGTCTTCTTCCAAAATCTAAAGTGGGTGCGGATGTCCACCTTTTGATCTTCGGAACTATAGAACATTCACCCTTTTGTTCCTGATATATCTACAAAACAACCTTAAATTCCGATCGAGGATCCAATTTGGTTTCCTTGTCCAACACGAGGGCGGACACCCCAAAGTTCTCATGTGTCTCTTACTAGACTTGCGCCCGGGTCCACAATTCTTTGGGGGTAATTTGGATAGCACCAAGTTCAGAATGTAAGTCATTTTCCAAGGTATGACCCCGTAATCGATCGGGAAGATCCGTATAACTCATCATTTGATCTAACCATTTCCAAAAGAATCGTTGTTTTGCTCGCAATCCCCGATTTTTTGTTGAATGCGGAATTCGATACAATCCTTCAAGATGAGGTATTCGCCTCTCACGAGGAGACTTGATCACGTTTTTTCCGATTGATCCTTAAATTCTTTAGAATTTCTCAAAGGACTCGATTCATGCTTCATAAAAGGAAAATGTACCTTGAGTAATCATCAATAAAATTACTCATAACCTCCTCTTGCTTTGGTTAACATTGAACTACGTGCATCTATGTGAACGATCTCTAACACTTCTTTAGCCTCATTCCCTTGGCTCCAAATGCCATCTTGGTCATATTACCCTCCAAACATGATTCGCAGTTGGATCCGATTCAACTTAGAGACGCTCCTTTGAACCATCTTCCACCAACCTTTGGATCCTTTTGGATTTATATGACCTAATCTTAGATGCCAAAAAGTGTCTGTTTCACGTCGATGAACGTTTTCTTTTTCTCGGAAGCAATTGATGTGTTATAGGATACATTTCGTGAGTGGTGTGGTTAATTGCATAGAGATTTTCCATCAATGTCCGTAATAGATACACTCATCATTTCAAAAAAATGATGTCATTCTTATTAGAAGAAACTTAGTGTCCTTTAATCGAATTTTTAGAAACCGAAAGTGAATTCTTTCTTCGGGAACATAAAGATAATCTCAAAAAACTTTATCTTCATAAGATAGGTGCACTTCTCCCGGTTTGCTTTAATCGCTACTCATGTAGCATTGCAATGTCTGCTTTACTTGCGTAGTATTGCAATAATCGTTATTATCGTAAGCATTGCAATATCCGCCACTTACGAAGCATTGCAATGTCTTCTACTATCGTAACGTTGCCAAATTGTGATGAGGATCTCACTCCCAACGTTCTTGGGATCATTTAGAACCCGTGAAGCCAACATGATTAGTGGATCTCGTATCAACCACCCAACGAATGAGAAGTATCGCCGCTAAACAAGTTTCAACAACTAGTGTGTGAGAATTACCTTTATTTTCGGCCTTTTGGGGTTGGAACAGCAAAACCTCCATTGTCCTCTCTCACCGCATTTTAAGCACTTCCTCTTTGGATTTTCCTCGAAGATTAAATTGCCCTTTTTTGAGTTTTATCTTATGGCCTTTGGTCCTCTTCTTTATCTTGCCTACCCTTTAGAAGATGAAACGGACCAGAATTCAAAGCTTGAGTTTGGTGCCTTATCATCAAAGTCCAAAAGTTTGATTAAAGGCCAAAATGCTCAAAAACTAAGAAGAATTTTTCAAATTCAATAAGATCATAATGACAGAATCTCAAATTTGTTCGGGGATGGGCCATCTATTTTGAGGGCGTAATCCTTACGGGTTTTTCCTCCACCATTTTCACGACATCTCACATCTCCAGAAGGTGATCGACGAGTCCCGCATGTTTTGACTCGTGGGTTGGCTCATCCGATTTTTTGTGTGTCAAAATCCACTTGTGCTTTTGTAATTAGACAATTATAATTTTCCAATCAATATAGTTTCCATACATATTGTATTGACTTTAAGTATAATAACAATGGATTAAAAGGTTCATCTTTGAATCGAAATAAACAACTATATGCAAAAGCACAAGTATATCACAAGATTCGATCACATGAATCATATTTAAAATCTCAAAAAAAAATATGAACAATGCATCACCCAACATCTCAGTTTAAATAAGCCACGTTGGGTGGGTCATTATTTAAACACATTCAAAAAAAGTTACAAAAAGAACGATTTATAAACCTTTAATATCCAGATTAATAGTAATTCACTGGAGGGGACTTGAGAATATATGCATATCAATTTTATACCTAAGTAATAACCATGATTAAAACATGATTACTATTTCGCTTTTGATCGAGCCTCGTTGGGAGGGTCATCGCCGCCACTAGTAATAACCCACAATCATCCGCTTTGGAATTCTTGTGAAACCTATCTTTTGACCATCCCGGTTGGGGAATTTCTCCAAAAGAATTCACAAATAAATAAATCATGGAGGTTTCAATTTTATTAGGGAATAAAATTGTCAATTAATTATTTAAACCTTAGTAATTTTGAAGGCAAACACATTTAAACAAATTAAATAAAGCATAAGATAAAGAAGTAAAAATAAACATAGGGCAAAATTATCCAATTGTCATGGTTTGATTTTCTTCGCTTGATCTTGAAGTGTTCGAAGAGATTTTTCCTCAAAGCAAAAGAGGATATTGCGACTGGCCCTCCAAGGCTTGACGTATTATGCCACGCCCGATCCGCCCAACCAAATCGATTTTCATCATCTTTAAATCCTTTAATTCTTCATCTCTTCGTTCCCGATCCGGTTACAATTTATTTACAAAAAATAAATAAACCTAGATCTAGACTAGTCTATTACATTGATCAAATCAAACAAATCCTAGTCTACTTCATGGATTTTTCACGAGGCAAAACAAATCCGAACGAATCGAATTAAAAACCACGGTTTATATGCATGCAAAATAAAACATTAAAATCCATGACAATTGGATACCGCAAAGCAGATCTAATTTCTACTATCCAATTTCAAATTTAAAAAACAAAGGGTTCGATGCGATTTGTTGGGGGAATGAGTTGGTAGATCTATTCGGGTGAATATTTAAATACAAATTTAATTCATTAATTATTACTAGCATGAATTAATCCTATATTAATTCAAATAATAATTGCAACAACAAATCATGCATATAAAAAGCCACGTAAAACCTACGATGCGAATCTACGGGTTTACGTGGAACGCCTCTCGGGGGATGGCAAAGGCTTTTGGTCGGACGGACTAACCAAAAGGACTTCCCAAGTATTCCCTTAGCCCTTGCTTTCGACAATCCATTGGAAGGATACTTCGCGAACAATTAACAAAAGGAAAAAATAAACTTTTGTTGCACCAACATGTGGATTTCTTTAATATTTCCAAAGACATGGAATTGTACTTGAGAATGAACTAATCATCCCTATTTATAGGAGAGGAGGGCACGAAATTTATGTGAATTTTCAATGTGGGAAAAAGACTTTTCTTGGTCACTAAAGAAATCTTGAATATATCCCATATATTCTTTTTCCCATAATTAAAATATTCCACAAAAAAATCCACTTTCTTTATGGAATTTTCGAAAAAATGAGTGTGCAAGAATCCAAGATTTGGATCTTCTTGAATTTATGAGATATTCTTGTATTTCAAGAAATACATATCTTCCATAATATCTTTTCAAGAAAATCAAGAAAATCTTTCTTGCCCTCTATTTTCCAAAAATTTGAAAATACTTAATGAATAACCAAGTGGAGATTTCTTGAATTTAATGAAATAATCTTGTATTCCAAGAATACATATCTTCATTCCATAACAAAATTCAAAGAAAATCTTTTCTCCCTTTTTATCCATAATTTTCCAAAATAATGAGGAAATATAAGCAACAATATTTATTTTATTTTAATCACCTTTTTCATTATTGGACTATATGTTGGGCTATTTCAGGGGGCCTTTAGGAGAATTAAGATTGGACCTTCTAATGGATCTTGAATATCTAATATTGAGCCACAATATAATTCAAGCCCATAAATATTAATTAATCCCACTACATAATTAATATTGACTTATCCATCTTAACCCATATACAAATCAATATGGCTCGTGTTTAAGATTATCTAGCCCATTAATTAATTTGAAATAGCTTTCCGTTAATTAATATCTTTTGTCCTTGGTAGAACGATTCAACATTATTATCCATACTGAGAAAAACAAATTCCACTTGCAAGATTTGGTATGATAAAGCTTATGAACCTCCAAGGGGCAAATCAAGCAAGCGTTTTTTGCACACGATTCTTCAGATTAAATCTTAGCAATCACATGTGACCAATAATATTGTCCAAGATAAAAAAGTATTGAATCTCTCTCGATTCGCTACCCATGATAAGTCAAAGCAATAGTTACCAATCCCACGTGATCCTATTTAAGGGACGAAGGTTAAGAAACAACGAACCACCGAGGTCTAATTCTTCCTTGTTTATATTCAAGAATTTATCATCAAAGAGGGTCCTATTCAAGATACCATGCACTAGTGTAATCTCTTGGTCAAGACAAACCAACTGAGCCTTACACCTCAACCTTTCGCGATGGTTGTTCATTTCCATCTAGGTCGTGAAATTTATAGTTACAAGGACCGTTAATTTAATCTTCGTGATCGGGTATCACTAAATTTGTAACACGCATTTAATTATTGAACCTTATGCAAAGAAATATATATAACATTCAATCATATTTAAAGCATCAATGATAAACAATTTATTTCAATAAATAAGTCCGAAGGGGCCGATTATACAAAGTAAAAGCATACTTTTCAAAGATAATCCCCAACATAAATATGATGCATGTGATCGAATCTTGTGATATACTTGTGCTTATGCATACAGCTTATTTATTTCGATTCAAAGATGTCATTTACCTTTTAATCCATCGTTATTATACTTAAAGTCAATACAATATGGAAACTATATTGATTGGAAAATTATAATTGTCCTAATCGCACAAAAAGCACAAGTGGATTTTTGACACACCAAAATCGATGAGCCAACCGACGAGTCAAAACATGCGGGACTCGTCAGATCAACTTGAGAGATGTTCATTTAAAATGGTGGAGGGCAAAACCCGAGAAGGGATTACGCCCTCAAAATAGATGGTCCATCTGAACAAACTTGAGATTTTGGGTGCAGATTATGATCTGGAGACCGGATGAATTTGGTACTTCACTCTCGCCCAAAAAGTTTTTGAGCATTTTGGCCTCGCTAGCTAATTTGTTGCAAGCTTTTTGGTCTCGGCAGTAAATGTTGATAAGGCACCAAACTCAAGCTTTGATGGCAAGTGGGTCTTCATCTTCTAGGCCAAGGGAAGGCAAGATAAAGAAGAGGACCAAAAGCCATAAGCAATAAAACTCAATGGGCAATGGTAAGATGAGGAATGCTTGTGATGTCAAGGAAAATCCAAAGAGGAAGTGCTTAAGGGTGCGGTGAGATAGGACAATGGAGGTTTTAATTGCTCCAACCCCAAAAGGGACGGAAAGAAAGGTAATTTCACGCACTAGTTGTTGAAACTTGTTTAGGATACTTCTCATTTGGGTGGTTGATACGAGATCCACTAATCATGTTTGCCACGAGTTCAAACCGATGGGCAATTTAGTGGGAGTGAGATCCTCATCACATTTCGGACGACGCTATTTAAAGTAGCAATTATTGCAATCTTTAAGTGGCAATATTGCAATGCTACGATAGTAACGACTATTGCAATACTACACAAGTAGCATACATTGCAATGCTACATGAGTAGTAGTTAAAGCTTTTGGGAGAAGTGCACATATCTTTTGAAGATAAAGTTTTTTGAGATTATCTTTATGTTCCCGGTTTTAGAAAGAAGGTTTCCGATTAAAGGACACTAAGTTTTTTCTAATAAGAATGACATCATTTCTTGAAATGATGAGTGTATCTCTTCGGGATATTGATGGAAAATCTCTATACAATTAATCAGGCACACCAATTTAAATGCATCCTATAACACATCAACTATTTCCGAGAAAAAGAAAACGTTCATCGACGTGAACGAGACACTTCTTTGGCATCTAAGATTGGGTCATATAAATCCAAAAAGGATCCAAAGGTTGGTGTCGGTTCACTAGGAGCTTCTCCAAGTTGAACCGATTCCAACACGCGAATCATGTTTGGAGGTAATATGACCAAGATGTCATTTGGAGCCAAGGGAATAGGGCCAAAGAAGTGTTAGAGATCATTCTTATGATGTATGTGGTCCAATGTCAACCAAAGCAAAGAGGAGGTTATGAGTATTTTATTGATGATTACTCAAGGTACAGCTTACATTTTCCTTGTGAAGCATAAATCGAGACCTTTGAGAAATTCAAAGAATTTAAGGCTCAAACAGAGAATCATAGGGTTATCAAGTCTCTACGATCCGATTGTGGAGGCGAATACCTCAAACGATGAGTTTTGAACCACTTATCGATGAAGGATTGTATCCTCACCATCGCACCTTAAACCCTCAACAAAACGGGGTTTGCAGAGCAAAAAATGTAACTCTTTTGGAAATGGTTAGATCAATGATGAGTTATGCGGATCTTCCCGAGTCGTTTCGGGGTCATGCCTTGAAAATGCAGCTTACATTTCGAACTTGGTGCCATCCAAATCGGTTCCCGTAACTCCCAAAGAATTGTGGAGTAGGCAAGCCTAGTATGAGACACATGAGATTTGGGGTGTCCGCCCACGTGTTGGACAAGGAAGGTAGAATTGGATCCTCGATCGTAATTAAGGTTGTTTGTAGGATACCCCCAGGAACAAAAAAGGGTGTATGTTCTATGGTCCCAAGATCAAAAGGTGGTCATCAAAGACCCAATTTAGATTTTTGGAAGAAGACTATATGAACCAAAGAAAACCCGTAAGTGAGATTACCTTAAATGAGCTAAGAAGGCAAACCTCGATCATCACTAGATAATATACCAAACAACACACTTTCACAAGGAACCTCGTCAGAGTGGGAGGGTTGTTAGAAGAGAGATTCATGGGAATAAGAGAGTCCTCGGACTTGATTCGGACAAGCGAATCAAGACCCCATGGACATATGACCAGCACTCCAAGATAAAGATTCTTGGCAAAACAATGATGAAAGTCTAAATGGGTTCTATGTTTCATAATAGAGTGTGGAGCTAGTCGAACCACTTAATGGGGTCAAACCCATTGGATGCAAATGGGTATATAAGAGGAAAAGAGGACCGAACGGGAAGGTTGAAACCTTTAAAGCAAGACTAGTGGCAAAAGGTTACACTCAGAAAGAAGGGATCGATTATGAGGAAACTTTTCAGTAGCCATGCTTAAAGTCCATCTCAGATTCTCTTATCGATTATTTGCGCATTTGGACTTTGAAATCTGGCAATTGGATGTCAAGACGGCTTTCTTAACGGAAGTCTTGATGAAGAGATCTATATGCAACAACCCCAAGGTTTCATTGAAACAGGCCAAGAACACCTAGTTTGTAAGCTCAAGAGGTCCATTTATGGACTCAAACAGGCATCCAGAGCTTGGAACCAATATTTTGATCATGTTATAAAGTCTTATAGGTTTGATCAAAACGAATTTGAAAGTTGTGTGTATAAAAAGCGTGTTCGGAGCGCAATGGTATTCTTAGTATCATGACGTAGATGACATTCTAATCATCGGAAATGATGTGAAGGTGTTAAAGGGCATGACTTTCAAAAGCAGGTTTGATATGAAAGACATAGGGGGGGAAGGGGCACATCCTTGGGATCAAGGTCACTCGAGATTAAAAAGGATGATCGGGTTATCGAAGTTTCATATACATCGTCTTGAAACGATTCAAAGATGCAAGATTCTAAGAAAGGATTGATTTTTCAGATTTGGAATCCATCTATCCAAGAAAATGTCCCCTAAGACGCAAAAATGAGATAGATGACATGAAAGGCATTCATTTCAACGAGACCAGGATATCCTTTAGACGTAGGCATGGTGGCAAGATATCAAAGTAACCCAGGAAAGAGCGTTGATCTACGATTAAAAACATTCTAAAGTATCCAAAAAGAACTCGGGGATAGAATGTTGATTTATCGATCAGATACTCCAATCCCCATCGGTACACGGACGGAGTTCCAATCGGACTTAGATTCGTAAAAAAACTATCTCGCCTCGATTAGTGTGTTTCATTTGGGAAGTGTAGCCATCAAATGGACGAAAGTGAAGGTAAATGCATCAACGACTCAACCATGGAAATCGGGTAAGTAGTTGCTTGTGAAGCGGTTGAAAGAACCGATTTGGTTCTCTAGACCTTCTTAGTGGACTTGGATGGAGTTCGAATTTGTCTAGCAATATTTGCTAGGGGCGATTGAAATTCAAGGAACCAAGAGTTCACGAGTCAAACAAGCACACTAAAGGAAAGACATCTTATACGAGAAATCGTTAAGAGAGGAGATAAATGTGGCAAAGATAGCGTCTAAGGACAACCCAGCGTATTCATTCACAAAGGGTCCGCCTCGAATACATTCGAGACATGTGGAAGGAATGAGTGTCAAGACCGTTGCTAATTTGAGTATAAGTGGGAGAAATTATTAGGTTCGTGTAGGTGACATTAGATGTCACGGACTACACGAGACATGTTGTAGTATACTTAAAAGCAGACTTTGAGTATAAGTGGGAGATTGTTGGGATTATCTTTGAAAGTATGCTTTTACTTTGTATAATCAAAACCGAATTTTCGGATCGATTTTATTAAATAAATTGTTTATCATCGATGCTTTAAATATTATTGAATGTTACATATATTTCTTCGCATAACTGTTCAATAAGTCATACGTGTTACATTGTAGTTAATTTAGTTATACCAGATCACAGAAGATTAAATTAACAGTCCCTTGTAACTAAAAGTACGCTATTCACGACCTAGATGGAAATGAACAACCCATCGTGAAAGGTTGAAGTGTAAGACTCAGATTGACTTGTCTTGACCAAGAGATTACACTAGTGCATGACTGATGCACTGAATAGGACCTACATGAGGATAAATTCTTCAGAACTGAACAAGGAAGAATTAGACCTCAGTGGTTCGTTATTTCTTAATCTTCGTTCCTTAAATAGAATCACGTGGGATTGGTAACTATTGCTTTGACTTATCATGGGTAGCGAATCAGAGAGATTCAATACTTTTTATCTTGGGCAATATTATTAGTCACATGTTATTGCTAAGATTTAATACGAAGAATCGTATGCAAGTACGCTTGTTCGATTTGCCCTCTTGGGAGGTTCATAAGCTTTATCATACCAAATCTTGCAAGTGGAATTAGTTTCCGGTATGGATAATAATGTTGAACCGTTCTTTGACCAAGGATATAAGATATTAATTAATAGAAAGCTATTTCAGTGGCTTGAATTAATTAATGGGCTAGATAATCTTAAACACGAGAAATAATGACCTGGAGCCATATTGACTGTAATATGGGTTAAGATGGATAGTGCAATATTAATTATGTAGTGGGATTAATTAATATTTATGGGCTTGAATTATATTGTGGCTCAATATTAGATATTCAAGGTCCTTTAGAAGGTCCAATATTAATTCTCCTAAAGGCCCCCTGAGTAGCCCAACATATAGTCCATTAACTGAAAAGGTGATTAAAATAAAATAAATATTGTTGCTTATTTTTCCCAACAAATTTTGAAAATAATAGATAAGTTGGGAGAAAGATTTTCTTTGAATTTTGTTATGGAATGAAGATACGTATTCTTGGAATACAAGATTATCTCATTAAATTCAAGAAATCTCCCACATGATTATCTATCATGAAATTTTCGAAAATTTGAAAATAGAAGGCAAGAAAGATTTTCTTGATTTTCTTGAAAAGATATTATGGAAGATATGTATTTCTTGAAATACAAGAATATCTCATAAATTCAAGAAGATCCAAATCTTGGAATCTTGGACCCCAATATTTTTGAATTCCATAGCAAATAGATAAGGTGGGATTTTGTGGAATATTATGATTATGGGAAAAAGAATATAGGAGATATATTCAAGATTTCTTGGAGATCAAGAAAAGATTTTCCCACATCATATTTTGCCAAAATTTTCGTCCACTTTAGAATCTATAAATAGGGGATGATTCTTTCATTCCCAAGTACAATTCCATGTGCTGGAAAAATTAGTAAATCTACAAAGGTGGTGCAACATATTTTATTTTCCTTTTGTTAAATCGTTCACAAGAATCCTTCTACCGGATAGTCGAACGAGGGCTAAGGGAATACTTGGGAAGTCCTTACGGTTAGTCTATTCAGCCACACCGTTGCCATCCCAAGAGGTATGTTCACGTAAACTCGTAGAATTCCGCATGCGTAGGTTTTACGTGAATTGTTATATGCATGATATGTTGTTGGATTATTATTTGAATTAATATATGATTAATTCATGCTAGTAATAATTAAAGAATTAAATTTGTATTTAAATATTCACCCAGAATAGATCTGTGCAACTTATTCCCCAACACCTAATACTTATCCCTTATTTCAGTTCACTAATGGCATTTTGAGATATAAAAAGAGGTTGGTTGTGGGTAGCAATAGTGGATTAACAGATTTAATCCTTTCTGAAATGCACTCCACACCTAATGGAGGGCATTATGGGGTTACAGGAACTTATCAGAGGCTTAAGAGGATATTTTTTTGGCCTAATATGAAAGATGATGTGTTGATGTGGGTCAAGAAGTGTGAAGTATGTGCCAAAAATAAGTCAAGCCCAGGTTTATACCCTGGCCTCCTACAACCCTTACCCATTCCAGACCAAGCATGGTCACATATCTCTATGGATTTCATAAAGGGGCTTCCTAATTCTTGGGGAAAGAATGTGATATGGGTGATAGTGGACAGATTCACTAAATACTCACATTTCATAGCCATATCACATCCATATACTGCTACATCTTTAGCTAAGGTGTTTTTGGATGTTATCTATAAGCTGCATGGGTTACCAGCTAGTATAGTGAGTGACAGGGATAAAATATTTACTAGCTGTTTTTGAAAGGAACTATTTAAGTTGGTGGGAACTCAATTACACCTAAGTTCATCTTATCACCCTCAATCTGATGGACAGACTGAAAGGGTAAATCAATGTTTGGAGCAGTACTTGAGGTGTTTAGTAAGTGACAACCCTAAGCAGTGGTTGAAGTGACTACCCATGGCAGAGTACTGGTACAACACAAATTATCATTCAAGTCTGAAGATGACACCTTTTGAGGCTCTCTACGGGTATACTCCTACAGGATTCACTTATGGGCCATATTTGGATTCAACAAATGAGGAGGTTACAGATCTGCTTACTCACATACAACACATCATACAGCAAGTCAAGACTAATCTAGTCAAAGCACAGAATCGCATGAAGGTACAAGCAGACAAGCATAGACAAGAAAAAGTTTTCGAGGTAGGAGACCAAGTTTTTCTCAAACTTCAACCCTTTCGGCAGAATTCCATTCAATACCGAAAGAATTTGAAGTTGTCATCAAAATACTTTGGCCCCTATACAATCCTGCAAAAGGTAGGGAGTGTGGCTTACAAATTAGATCTACCAATTGGGTCAAAGATTCATCCCGTCTTCCATGTTTCTTTACTCAAGAAACACATAGGGGTTAAGTATGTACCTTCACAGAGTCTTCCAGATGTTGATAGCAACGGCCTTTTCGCGATCCAACCTTACTATGTCACAGAACGACGTCGATACCTGGAAAGCGGAAAAGAGAAAGATCGTGTTCGTGGTCTATTGGGTTACCAAAGATTGGAGAATCGATTCATGGGAAGATACCGCCTTTGTTCTGCGAAATTTTCCTACATTCCATCCTTGGGGACAAGGATCTTTCGTTGGAGGGAGTATTGTTGCGAGACCAGAGAGAAACATGAAGAGTGGTGAGATGGGTACGAAAAGAGAGTTAAAATCAGAGTTTCCTTCGTAAGTGGAAAACCTGAATGAGGAACCTGAGGCTCAGGATCCACCTGAGCCAAGGGAACTGAATGAAGAAACTGAGGCTCAGGATCCACCTGAGCCAAGGAAACTGAATGAAGAAACTGAGGCTCAGGATCCACCTGAGCCAAACTATCCGAAAAGAATCGAGGCTCAGGTTATACCTGAGCCAAATCATCTGAGTGGTTTATCTGAATGAAGAAAGATTTGGGCTTCTCGTAAATGGGCCCAAATATTTAGAATAATCTAGAAGATCCATTATCTATTTTAGATTCTGTTTTTAAAATACCTAAGGAATATCCACTGGTGTGTGGACCCCAATGTTAGTAACAAATACGGCTCTGGCCGATGAATGAGAATATCAGAAAATTTGCATCACTCTCTCTCTTCTAACTACCTCTCCTCCTATCTAATTCTCTCTCTCCCCATTTCTTCATATCTTCAAATCTTCATATCTTGTTCTTCAAGCAATTTATATTATCAGCAATATTATCCAGAAAACCTCAAAAATATATTACAAACATCCCAGAAAATATCAAAAAACGTAACAAGAGAGCCGGGAGGAGCTTACCTCAACGTCAAAACTTCATACACCTACTAAAACAACGGAATTACAGGTATAAATATTAGCAAACTTTTTAATATTTTTTTATAAAACTTCAACAGTCAAGTAGGTTTTATTTTAATCCCACTGCACTCAATATAATTTATTACTGGGGTATAGTTTGCTATATAGTCAATACAATCTATTTATTATTAATGATTAACTTTAATCTATATGCATTACATATGAAATCCTATTTTTTATTACATACAAAATTGTATTATATTTGATTAGTTTATAAACTTATAGGTACGCCTTTAGGACGGATGCTGATTACGGACTCAAAGATATAGTTTTCGGCCACCCATGTTCGGTTGTAATGGTCAACACGTATCCGCAAGTATTAATCATTGACACGACATACAACACGAACATGTACGGTATGCCTTTACTTGAGGTCGTTGGGGCAACAAGCACTCATAAGACGTTCACCATTGCATATGCATTTATGATCCGTGAAATGCAGGAACGCTTCGAATATATCCTACGATTTATTCGGGGATTGTACGATGATGAACTGCCAAATGTCGTTGTTACGGACAGGGCTTTCGCGTTGATGAATGTTGTTGATGTAGTTTTTCCAAATTCTCAAGCACAATTGTGCAGGTGCCACGTAGTGCAAGCTATATATAACCATGCTCTGCACCTAGTGGAAAAGGGACTTAGCAAAAAGTTTGCTGATAGTTTTAAAGTAAGGTGGAATTATGCAGTCCAAGCGGACACACTTGAAGAATGAGAATTTATGTGGGATTCTGTAAAGGAGAAGTACAGTAGATTTACAGGTCTGATTTCGTATTGCGAAGATACGTGGCTTACGCCGCATAAATGGAGAATTTTAGGGATGTATATCGAAAACTACACCACGAATAGGTAATCGTACAATCTTTATACTTTTTATCACAACTATTACATAAATTAAACTATTGAAACGACGTATTGTACTGAGACATGTAATATATTTGTAGGGTTGAATAGGAACACCATAGGGTGAAAAAAAACTTGGATGGCGGCAAGAAACACTTTGACGTGATCTTCAAAAAGGTTCACCAAGTCATGGAGTTGCAGATATGTGAGATTAAAAAGTAATCGAGGTTTAGCACCCACAAAACAAGGACTAATATGCTAGAGAACCAATTCTACGACGAACTAGTGCGCAATATCACGTCTAAGACGTTAGACCTCATTGTCGCAGAAGTGAGTAGGAATCTAGACGGAAATTTGTGCGGTTGCTATCTCAGGAGAACACATGGTCTTCCGTACATCTTCTTGACTTACTTACGGTACTCTTATATACCTTTAAATTGTATAGACTCATTTTGAAAAACATTGGATATAGATTTTTCTAGTATACCTACCACCGGAACAGATGATGACAATGGTGGTAAGACTAGGAGAAAATTATTCGATGATGACACGGAAGACATTCTTCCACATAATGTTGAAAAAAAAAAGTCAAAACAGAAGACCAGCGATCGTAAACCTTCTTAGTATGAGTACACGATGAAAGGTGTGGGAATAAAAAAGTCTACTCAAATAAGGGGTAAGGGGAGAGTGACGACAACTAATGCGCACCAGGATATTCCACCAGAAGATGATCTTAGACATAGCACATCGGAAACACGCACGATGAGTTATTCTGAAGAGACTCGGAACATATTTCCCCAAAGTCCGGGCCATACCGACACAGATCCCCCCAAAACTCCAAATTCAAAGTCCCAGAGGCCCCAAACTTCTGAAGTCCCCCGTCGCAAAAGTAGGTCATCCAATTTTCAAAATAATATTAACCATCCAATACAGTTTTTTAACTCTCAGGTGGAGGACGATTTTCCTCCATACATTAGAAATTATATTCATTTCTACAATGATATAATTGGAGATGAGAACTGCAGATTTAGAGCGGTTGCACTCGCAATCTACGGAAGCGAGGATGAATGGGGTAGGGTACAAATGGATCTTTATAATGAACTGCAAATAAGACGCGATTTACACGAAAATATTTTAGGTGGTTACACAACCTTCTCGATTTTAAGCGTAATCACTTAATCACTCCACAAATTTCGCCCCCACCGATAAATGGTTTGCATTACCTGAACATGGATACCTAGTTGCAACCACATATAACGTTTTCGTAATGTCATTTGGAGAACACGGCGGAACTTTTTGCCTTCCCGCAATAACAGATGAACGTCGAGGTCTTCCGACCAACAAATTGGTCTTGGGGAACGTGCACAACAACACTCATTGGATATTGGTAAGAAAAACCTATATTAATGTTACTTTAAAGTTTATTTTATTTTTTATTTTTATTTAATTATAATAATAATTTTTTAACTGTTATTTCAGTTGTATATGCAAGACGACAATCATCCAGTACCGTTTATATCTGGATATTGGGAACGCTCATATGATCCTTTACGTAAATGGTATACATTTACCAGGGATATAGCTATTATATTACACGACTTGGATGCGCGATGATGGGAGGCTAATTATGAAATTTAGAAAGAATAATAAACCCCAATATTATAATTTTTTTAATAATTATTAGACCTTTTTTTTCTACAAAGACGTCGTTGTGATTTATTTTGGATGGAAATTATGTAATGTGTATATTTTTTTTCCATATAATGTGATTTTTTTTTCATGTTTAAATTGATAATTGAACTAATATTTTTCAATGAATGAACTAATACTTTATAACCAAATTTGGGATATTTTAGTTTTGTTAAATTATGCTTAAAACATTATCAACTTGTAGACTAATCTACGATAACAAGTTGAGGGGGAACGAAGAGAACAAAATGAGGGGAACTCATAAAATCGACGAAGAAATCCCCAGGATGAGTTTATTGAACAAGAAGAAAATTTTTTAATAATTATTAGACCTTTTTTCTCGACTGGGATGCAAATTGATGTCGTTTGTGATTTATTTTTAGGATGGAAATTATGTAACCGATGTGTATTTTTTTTTCCATATAATGTGATTTTTTTTATAATTGAACTAATACTTAAAGAATAAGACGAAATAAATGAATGAACAATAATTGACTTTATAAAACCAAAAGGAAAAACAAAATGACAAAGAAAAATTTATATTTGAATATTTTCAATATATTTAAATCACTATAAATACATACTATCTTCAAAAGAAGATAATGATGAAATTAAACAAATATTGTGAATTAACAATTAAATATCCAAATTTACCCAAGAGTGTTAACATTGTAACTAAGCATAAATGCCATAACTAATTTTCCCATACTTTTCAAATGTAATGGAAAATCTCAAATTGAAACAAATACTAATCAAGTTTTAATGTAAACATCTAGCAATGGATAAAAGGATAGCAATCCCGTGAGGGTGATAAGTCTCGTAATCGGTAAACACTTCTGTTGGGTATTTAATTCAAATAATATCAATTGGTTATTGATAGGGAAGAATGGATAGGAGTTGGATCAACCATATAAAATCGTGTGTTCTTTATCGCTTTTATGTTCTTAAAATTTGATTATAAGCAAAACACACACATCGTTCTTTAAAAGCAAAAATGGAATATTATTTTTTTTTAAATTAAATGAAATGTTTTTAAATAAATTAACCAAAATTCTTTTCAATATATTAACCAATTCGATTGATGAACTAATAAAATAACAAATAATTACTTTTAACCAACTAAACTTTTCATTAAATTAACAAATACTAATCAATTAATGAACCAATATGGATAAAAAATAAAACTTCTTATTTATTCAAATAATATCAATTAATTATTTAAATAAATTAAATCAGTAGTTAAAATAAATCAGTACTTTTATATTAGTTAAATTAATAAAATCAAAATTCAAAATTTAAATATAAATTAAATTTATTAATAAATCAAAATTCAAAAAAAAAAAAAAAATTATCGCGTCGCATTGACCATGCGACCCCGACATTTCCCCCAAATCGCATGGGCCATCTTGACGTAAAATAAAATATTCCATCATCATATGGTCTATCGACCGCTTTTTTTCATGTCGCATGTCGAAAGCTTGGCCGTCACGTTATTTCACATCAATAGTCGCTTTTGTGGATATAGCAATGATGCTTATATATATACATTCCTTCACAAATTTGTGTTATATATATATATATATATATACATAGACGGTTTCATACATGAGATGGGGTATAAAATTAACACAATTGACGTTTTTTTTTAAATGTTAAAATATCATATTTAAATTTTATTCAAATTATGATCCATCTTAACATGATACCGTCTCACATAATTATGTCTCTATATATAATATTATACGGGGCAGGAGAAAGATTCAATTAGTTAAATAATATAATTCATCAAAAATTTATTTTTTCAGTTTATAGAGACTTAGCCGGAAATCACCAATTGAGGGATTTGGACCGGCTACACGCGTACTTGTTGGGGGATTATTAGATTGACTATTTTTTTAAAAAAATTAATATTGAAGTTTATAATTACATCCCGTCAGACAAAAAGTTTACAATCTCATCATAAACAAATATTACCTCCATCCTAAAAGACTTTGAACACACTTTTTCTATTGGGACGTCTTACAATATTTTACACACCCAAAAAGAAAAACTCCTTACTAAACTTTACATTTACAATATTCACATATTTACATAAAATATCATTATTTTGGAATCCACCTATACACTCATTAAACTATTTTATTTGTTTTATACATAAAAATTTATAAAATTACCCTCCAATACACTACTCATTATACATTTTTCTTAATCCTTGTGTTAAAAAAATAATGCAAAGTGTTTCGGGACATAGAGTACTTGATATGATATTCTCAAGATATTACAAATATCTCATTATTATATATTTTAGTTCTAATTCAACTCAAAATACGATAATTAGATTTTATTTTAATTATTAATAAAAGAGAAATGTTCTCAAGGGTAATCTAATTTAAACATTGTGAGTAAATCCTTCAGTTTTTATTTATTTATATTTAATAAACTTAGATGTTGGTTGAAAATATTATGTTGATTTACTGAAAACTTAAAACAACGTTAAAATAGTAACAAAAAATTGTAACCCCCTTAGGTCATCTCCAGCAGTGCGCTTGAGTGGAGTATTACTCTATTTTTCATCTCCAATGGTGAACCAATACCTGAGCCACAATAGAGTTAAATAACTGTTCATGGTGAAAGTGCGCCACATTCAGCGCACGTCAAAGGTGCGCTATTTTTTTTTTCTTATTTATTTTAGTTGGATTTATGTGATGGATATATTATTAGATTATTATTTATGTGATAACTTAGAATAATTATGAATAACTTAGAATAATTTATGTGATGGCATATATAATTAAATTATTATTTTTACTTAATATTAAAAATCAATTATTATTGTATTCAATTAATGAAAAATAAATTAATATTATAGTTAATTCAAAAAAATCTCAATTAATTTAAAATATGTTATGAATTAAAATACTACACATAATTGAAAAGATAACATAAAATTACATAATAAAATGATGCAAACATTACAATATTGAGAACGATTACATGAAATTACTACAAATAGATAAAATTACTACAAATCCAGCACGTTTTTGGAGTAAAAATGATTTGCATGATATAATATATGCATGCATAATATGTTAGTCGAGGATGAACGTGACCTTGATGCTCCAATTGAAGAGGCACAAGAAGTGTCATCTCCGGATCTTGAATTTGTTAATAATGAACCTAATGATCAATTTCAAAATTTCCTTGGCAGGTTTAGACAAATTAGAGATGCAGAGGCTCATTTCGCACTCCGCAATGCACTAATTGATCATTTGTGGGAAGAATATTTCAACACTGAGTAATCAATGTCTATTGTATTGTAATTTATATTTTAATTGTAATTTAAGTTATCATTGTAATTTAGAATTTTCGTTCTAATATTATGTTGAATTTTCAATTTTGATTTGCTCAACAATTTTATCAATTTTATATTTTTTATTTAAATTTAAATATAATATAAAAATTAATTTATATTAGAAATAAGTATACAAATACATTATAAATATAGATAATTATATATAACATAAAAAAAATAAAAAATAAAGAATCTTTATAAAATATTCCATTTTAGTACAAAAAGTAGTGCAAACTGCTGGAGATTTTGTGTTGGCTCCAGAATAGAGTAGTGCTGAATTGGCTCCAGAGTAGAGCCAACTACTGGAGATGGTCTTAGCGTGTCTAGGAATCGACTAATGCCCTGAACGCCCAAAATGACAGATTACCATAAAATTGAGTCCGTCGGTGGCTGCCTTGAAAAATAGTGAAATTATTCATATATTACACTTTAAAAAAAATATATATATTCATGTCTAAATAATATTTGAGAAATCCCAATTTCCTTCTGTTATATTTTTAGTTTAATTTAGAGACATTAATTAGTCATAATTATATGATAGACAAAAATTTTATGAGACGGACTACAATCTAGCAAAAATTATATTCACTCCTCCCAAAATATTAAAACGTGAATGCCCAAATTTTGTTCTATCTCATTGTGAGACCGTCCCATGCAAATGTGCCTCTATATGATTTTATAAGTTCAACCTTGAAAGCTTAATGGGTTTCCTGTAAATACGTCCCACAAGATAAATTTCTTGCAACAAAATTTTGGTGAAATGATTTTAAGGACCCTGATTTATGAAATAAAAGACTAATATTTAAAAAGTGGGTTTTTTGTGTATTCAAGTGCACTGTGCACTCACAGTGCATTTTAGAACCATGCAACTTGTTATACTTAAATGTGCAACTTATTTATATTAAATTGTGTAACTATTAATATGAAAAAAAATTGTTGCACAGTTCTATATAACCAAATTACATATTTAAATATAACAAATTGCATGATTTTAAAATTCACTATAGCATTTTGGTGCGTACAAGATTTAGCCACATTTAAACTCGTGATCAATTTAAGTTGGGTGCGCGTAAGCTGTTATTTTTTAAATATTAGGCATTCCCATACTTAAAAAAAATAAAATTCTTCCAACACATAAATATATTTATAGTTAAATTAATTTTGAATATATAATATATTGAAAATGAAGCCTAATTTTGGGGTGAATGAGAAACTAAATTCTCAAAATGTTGTAATTAAGAAATGGAAAAGTGGTAAAGAGACAAAATAAAGAGCTTTTAAATGTAAGAAAATATGAAATGAAGAAGGGTATTTAAGGAGGTATCCACATGAAGCTTGTAAATAATTATGAGATCATGCTCATCCACCTTCCACACGGGTGTACAAGGAATGCAAATCCTGGCCGAGTTTAACCTATGTTCGAGTGTGACCTGCCCACACGAATGTCGCATTAATTTAGTGGCGGACAAACAAGCTAACTTTTTGAATTAAAAACTCTAACGGTTTTGAGTAGCACCTCAGGTGCTATTCGAATTGAGAAATATAGATATTTTTTCAGCAGTTACTAATACTTTCCTGCTTCCTCTTGTTCGTATATTTTGGTGATAAAATACTGATATCGTTGCTTTAATCATTGTATCGTATAAAATACGTGTTCTATGATTCATTAACATCGAAAGTAAATTACATTATTTGTTTTAATAAAATTAAATTTAACACCAACCTCAATTATTCATTTTATTATTTTTCACCTATTTTTTATGCACCGTACCAACGTAATACAATTACTCTAAATAGACAGTAAATTAGATAGTTATTCTCATTGGTGCAAGTATGTTGCCCAACCAAAGTTGTAAATTTGCAATTTTGCTAGAGGAAAAGAATAAAATGTACCTGTCAAAAAAAAAGAATAAAGAATAAAAATATATAAATATAACGTGTCAGGAAATAAGAGAATTATTAATAAATGCAGAGAACTATGAGGTAGACAAAAGGATGAGTAATATTAATAAATAAATAAATAAATAGTGTTCTACTCTCTGTTGTTTTTTGGACACATTATCTCTTTCATTAAGATTTCTGCTGGAATTTCATCATTCCCTCTGCCCCCTTATTTAATGCCCTACGACCCTAGCTGATCGCCCCCGACATCTATTTTTAATTTAATAATATATACTTAACTGCATTATTTATTTGAAATAAAATGAATGAATTTTATATATATCTAAGTCCATTGTTCACTCATCAAAAAAAAATTATACAATTCAGTATAAATAAATTATATTTTTTAATATAATAAATTATATAGTTTAAAAATACAATATAAATATATGATGCATTTGGGTGTATACAAGAGTTACCCATTTGATATGCATATATTTGTTGTTTGTAAAGTTGTACTTACCAAATCCAACATCTAATTATAATTCTAAACCATGTTGTATTTGTTCAAAATAAACATAGGATAACTAGATATAGATAAACTCAGCCCTACTAGTTAACATGTCCCGTCTAACCCCAAGTATCAGAGTAAATGAACCCTAAGAGCCAGTTTGTTATCATGGAACATAAGTATAAAAAATTATTTATATTATTTTAATTATTTGTTATTGTTGATACATTTTTTTTCCGTCACAAAAACTCGTACTCTACTTTTTTATTTTGATTGGATTATCTATACCACCTCCTATGTATTATTGTTAATATCAAAAATTATTTTTGGAATTCCCATATTATAATACAATCTTAACAAATATATGACATGATTTTATATTCCTTCTAATCACATATCACTAAACAAAGGAATTCTAAATGAAATATTTTGTCTTCTATTCTAATTTACTGTAAAATTTTGTAATTATAGCCGATAAAGTTGGAGCATAGTAGTTTTATGAGGTGAGTGTAAATTTCGAGCAAAATACCTCCCAATCAGTCCCGGGGGAGAGAGATGGGGAACAATCATCCCATAGGTCGGATGGGACGGAGTCCAGGATCATACTCGCTATACATTTCACCATCGGTTATATAAATATATATAATTTACTTAATATTATATATATTTATAACAAAATTTAACTATGTTATTTAACATAATTAAAGTTTATTAAAGTAAAAATGACTATAATACTATCGAACAAAAATCACTTTATTCCTTTAAATATTGTTAAAAAAAATTCACAAAAAATTTGTGTTGAAATGAAATAGATAAACAAATATGAAACAAAGTTGTATACCCTATCATATTCTACTAATCAAACCTATAAAAAATCAAAATTCACATTTTGACTATTTATGAAAAAAAAATCATTACATACTTCCTCCCTACCCAGATAGGGCTACCCATGCAGCTAACCAAAAACAAACATACCTAAATGAGTCGATTAAAACAATATCTTGGATATAATTAAAATTTTAATATATCAGATATTTTTCGTCCATACACAACACCTTAATATAATTTGGCCGTTCTTGTATATTGATTACAATTAGAACATAAGCCTGAGTATGTACTACTTTTGGCTAAGGGGACCAAATTAACTTTTAATCTTTTTCTTATTTTCATCAACAAACAATTTATGCATTTTATAATATTCAGCTAACCTCAACCAAATGCTATCAATCTAGTCTAGCTACGTAAAGATTTTAAAATCAAAGCATACTAATAAGTATTAATTAAGATTTGTACTTTGAATTTGTTCACGTCACGTCTATAACACCGTGCTTGACCTTTGACTAAGGGATCTATCAGAATCCTGTTCCACAATTTGACATGACTTTTCCTGGATATATGCTACATACAATCAAATATTCAACACAATTAGCTCTACTTGTCTTGCTTTTGTCTCGGTTGAAGGGTAAAGTAGTAATTAAAAATAGGATAAACGTTTTGACTAAATTTTGTATGCATCTAGGTGCATCGTCATTTAAAGTGCATTTTAAAATTATGCAATTTGTTATACAAAAAAGTACATCATGTTTACACTGAACCGTAGAATTATAAATATAAAAAAATAGTTGCACGATTTAGTGTACACAAATTGCATCTTTCAGTATAACAAGTTGCATATTTCTAAAATGCACTATGAGTGCAAGTTAGTCGGCTACTTTTTTAGATTTTGCATATATATAGTTCCTTTTAATAAAATTAAATTTTTTTCATCCTTTTATATATTGACCGTGTGAACTAATAAATTTCAACACCTACAAATAAACATATAGAAGGCGAGAAAAATGGTAAATATTTGGGGGGGGTTAGGACTCTCGTTGATCTCTTGATTCCTCTCTCCATAAGGGATATCAGGGTCTCAACGACAATTTTTACGGACAATTTGATATTATCAGGGTCTTAGCGACCTATTTCGGATTTTCTACAATTTGGTAGTAGGGAGTTTATGGATTTTGGCCTACAATTTGATAATAGGGAGGCTCGTTAGTGATTTATTCCATTTGACTCTGGCCTATTGATAGACTATTTTGACTCTCTTATTTATAAGAGATCAACGACTTAGAAAACAAGAAAAAAATATTTACAAATCTAAGGAAAAGGTAATTCCAAATCTGAGAGAAAAGGAAAAAATAATATCAAATCTTGTAGATATTATTTTATATTTTTATCTTTAAAATTAAAATTAGGGTTAATTCTAAACAAATACACGACCTTTAAATTCAGTATCAATTTACTCACAATTTTTAATATTTTTGTAAAAAAAAACCCCAACCTTTTATTGTGTTTCAATCTGATACCTATTTTTGAAATCCAAGCAGAAAGACGTGACATGAGTCGCTGAATCTTGTGTCTGAGCGCCACATCAGATGCCACATAATTTATTTATTTTTTAAATTCCACATCAACACCAATGCTTTCTACATCAAATAATAACACTTATATAAATTCAATATATGTTTTCTACACTAATCCAAATATATATATGTTTTCATTTTCATAATTAACAAAACAAAACGTTTTTTCACTATCAGATTTAACAAAATTTGGCATGAACAAATTACGACACACCCTTCGAAGTGGCGAGACTCGACGTAATGTAAATTGTCGAAATCTCAAAATTCTACATCAAACTCAACGGTAGTAGTTGGTAGACTTTGAACTCCTGCTGTTGAAGAAGAAAAAGGGTTTCGAACAGTGAAGGTACTAGTGGACCAAAATCTTTTCAGTCCAATTAATATTGATTTTTTTTTTTAAGTATGAACAATTGTCTATGTGTTACTAGTGATTAATTTGCATTTTTTGTTAGCTAATGAGTAGTGAAAATTTTACTTGGCGTGGTGCGTTTAAAGGGCAAGTGATTTGTTGAGTGAATGTTAGCTAACTAGGGTTCTTGTTCTTCGAAGGGTGAGTGTGGGATTTTGGTTTATTAATTTTGAAATCATTTTTAATTTATTAAAATTCTGAAATTAAAAGTGTTAGTTTTGTTTTGTAATCCTAAAGAAAAAAAATATTTATAAAAGCATAGTGCAATGCGGAAAGGGTTACTTTAGAAAAGTTGAAAGAGTTATTGTTTGATGTGAAATTTAAAAAATATATATTTTTATTATGTATCATTCGATGTGGCCCTCAGACACAAGTTTCGGCGAGCCATATCACTTCTTTTTGCCGGGTTTTAACAAATAGGTATCTAATTGAAACACAATAAAAGGTTGAGATTTTTTACAAAAATATTAAAATTCGTGATTAAATTGATACTGAATGTAAATGTCATGTATTTTTTTAGAATTAACCATTAAAATTATAATAAATATACGACACTATTAAATTTAATAAAATTTAAGTGTCAACAGGCTGAAAAAGATGAAAAATTGAATTTAATAAACTTAAGGGATGAATTTCAAAATCAAAAGAGTTAGCATACTAAAATTTTATGTATAAAGTTCTTGATGTGCTCCTTATTTACAATAAAAGCTTAATTTAACGTAATAACATGTGTATTTTCAATATACATTAAATAAGATTATTTTAAGCAATTTACAAACTTTTATATAGACGACATGGCTATAATTTTGGGACACACCAAAAAAATAAAATAAAAAATGAATAGGTGTCCTGTAAACTCAAGTTTACGCAAACGTACTATTTTTTTTCGAATGTCACTATTATGCATATGCACCATTACTATTAAAAAATGTTTGATTTTTTGAACAAATACACATGCATAACAATGATACATAAAATGAGCATGAGTGGTACCCATTACATACAAATACAATGTAGTGCATAGAAGAGGTACCATTATTACAATTAACAGAATAATACTCTAGGATAGTAGGATTTAGACACCAATCACTACAAGAAATTTTGCATAAATCCAACTCCAGATATCTTCTCTTGATATTTTTCATAAATTTTGATCTCCGCCTTTTCTTTCCTAAAGATGGCGAGGTTCTGAGTTTTTCACAAAGTCCAAATAATACATACCCACAAACAAACCCTAAGAGTCCTCCTATCCTTGCCTTTGATAAGTGTACTAAAATGAAGTAAACTTATCTCCGGATTAGATGTTAGGGCAGTGTTATCCCGAACCAATTGATACATTCCATCCAAAGTTGATACGCAAAAATGCATTCGAAAAGAATATGCCTTACTGATTTCGGTTCGACACCACAAAATGGGAAATAAGTATCGGTTTGAAGTGGGAGTGCATTATTGCAAATGATAATATATGTGCATAATAATGACTCATGACTATCTCCGTGTGCGTGAACTCGATTCTCGAAATTTTTTGCAAAAAAACTCATGACTATCTCCGTGTGACGATGGTGTACAAATTTGACATGAACAAATTATGACACACTAACTAACCTCATATGAATTTGGCATCTTAAACAAGTACTTAGATCCATTAATAAAACCACACTAATTTTTTTTTTGACAGGATATAAAATCACACTAATTAATAGTGGAGAAAATGACTTTTTTTTATATATTTTTTTATCAAGGATTGCCCACAAAGGAAACTGACCCATATGCTACAACACTACCAAAAGCCTTTTGGAAGATGTAACAATTTGGTATTAATAGGTTTCAAATTCCAAAGGATATTTGTAATCAAGTGGATAGTTTCTTATGCTGTAGGAACATCAATATGTTTCCTTAGCGTGGCCCATCCACGTACACCCCATGTCCTACGATTAATTTCAATTTTTGACTTAAATTCTTCTTTTTTAGAGAGTCTTTATTCTCAAGCATTTTAAATGCATGTTTTTACAACACAAAAAGTTTTGATATACTGAAAAAAAATATCGATATTTGTGATACTTTTCGATCCAATAATTGCTATATATCGAAATTTTAGATATTTAACAGGGTGAAAAAGGAAAAATATACCCATATTAATAACAACAAAAATATTTATACTCATCCCAATAAAAAAAAAAAGAAATATACCCACATTATATTTTTAAAAAATACACTTAAAAGTTAAAATGAGTCTATCACTGCCCTACCCATCTACCTCAATCACTCTACACCAGTCTCTCATCTTGCACTCCATTACACACATATATAAGTAAAGAAATTTATAATTTAATGTTAATTATATATTGCATTTAAATGAATATTCAAAAGAGAGATTCTTTTGTGAAATATTGCACGCTATGAATATATGCAATACATTATAAATTAAGCAACTTAATTAAAAAATTCGCGGGTTAGGCACCGGTCGGATCGGATCAGGTTGGACGGATTTCTAGAATGATCATATATTTATAGAAGAATATTTTTATTAAATATGTGTTGTAGCTTAATGGTTTGGGGTCTATTGTTAATGTATTTGGTATCCAGGTTTAATTCTTATTGAGCATATAATTTTTAAATACATTTTATTGATATCAATTTTTTATGTGTTATTGCATCTATGTATTACAACATGAAAAAAATGTGATACTTATATAAACGAATTGTATTACAACGTGTAATAAAAATTACATTATTTAAAAAAAAACATTATCATTCTCCATGTGTTACTGAATGGATAAGTATATGTTACTACATTGTTATACTGAAAAAACTTCATATCCTATGTAACACGTATTAAAACATACTGTAATACATGAATATTCATAAGGTCATACATGGGTCACAGGTAACATATTATTGTTCATATGGTAACACATGAATATTTACATAGTATTACGAAAGATATGTATACACAGTGGCGAATCCAGAAAATGTAAACTGGGTATGCACAATTATAAAAAAAATATAAAAACGTTGCACCGAAACCTTAACTCCCAAAGTTTACATGGTTTTTATTCATATACTATCAACCATAACACTCTTTCAAAAAAAAAAAAAAATAACAATAATTTTAATGATAGTAGAAAAAAAGAGAAAAATAAAATTTATCAGGTTGAAAACTGTCGAATAGAAGAGCAGAAGAGAACATATATTGTTAGAGTGAGAGATCAACTCTCTTTTAATCAATATTAGTACTACATTCTCTACTTTTTAACTCTTTTCTTATATTCAAGTAGATGTATTCTTTATTTAATTCATTATTTATTTTAAGTGAAATAATGTGGGTAGGGTCATCCTCTTCTTCACTTTTTATTTATTATAAGTGATGTAAATTACTATAAGTAAAATGAGACACACTTGTATGAGATAGTTTCATGGTGAGACGAGACATAAATTGGATATTGATGTTTTAACGGAAAGGGGTGAATGTGATATGTGCTAAGTTGTATCCTATCTCATACATGAGATCGTTTCATATAAATTTTTGTTAAGTAAAATATATTTTTTATTACCCAAAAAATAAAATTTAAATTAAATATTATAGCTATATAAATATATAAGTAATCATTTGAGAAAAAAATAGGGTATGCACTTGCATACCCTTATGTATAGCTAGATCCGCCTCTGTGTATATAATGTGTCATATTGCTAAAAAAAACATGTGTTACTACATGAACAAAAATGTGTTACCCTATAAAGAAAAACGTGTTACCACATGAACAAAAATCAGTACAAGCGCGAATCTCAGTCTAAAATTATAGATTTAAAGAACAACGTGAGAAGAGTGCAGAAGGGTCTGAAAAACTACTTTAGAAAATCAAGAGGAAAATGACCTATAAATTTACAAGGATCGGAAAATTGAAGAAAACGTGAAGAATATGGAAGAATTTGAATAAATAAGAGAAAAAAAGAAAAAGAAGAACAAGAGAAGAGAAACTCTAAAAAGCATCGCTGTGAAAACTAACGAGATCTGATCTTTGATCGCGCTGTCAATTGAGAGGAAGAAGAAATCCGGAAAAAGAAGAAGCGGGCCTGACTCGCGAAATTAAAAAATCTAAGATTTGGTCCATATTGCACATAAATTATAGTATGCAAAATTACATACAAGTTTTTGCCTATTCTAAATCTTAAAATATAAATTTTACAATTAAAGGTTTGAGGTCAACAAAAATAGAATTATTAGATTTAATAAAAATAAATATTTAATTTTTTTTATTCAATTTAAGAATGAATTAATGGTATTTACAATTATAAAGAATAATTTAGTCCACTGTCCATTTTGAACCATCGACGGGCCTTAATTAATTCTATTGATGCAATAGATTAAGATTTGGTCTAATGTACAACCATATGCACTGTGTATTTATAATATTTTTTAGAATCGTGCAATTTGTTATATTGAAAAGTGTAACTTATTTACACTGAATCGTGTAACTACTTTTTTATATTAATAGTTACATGATTCATTGTAAAAAAGTTGCTCTTTTCAGTATAATAAGTTGTACGATTCTAAAATGCATTATTAATGCACGGTGCACTTGAATGATACAAGACTTAGTCTATAATGAATTATTTGATAATTTTTTATTTAATTTACAATAGGAGGAGTGGCCATGAAATATGGGGTGAGTAGTAATATGGTTCATGTAAGTATAATTCTTTGTTTTTTATTTTAATAAGAGTAAACATATATTATATGGGGTGTGTAGTAATATGAGTTGAGACGGTCTTACGGTACGATGGAACATAACTTGAGCATTGATGCAGATGTTTTAACAATTTAAAAAGATAAATGTTGATTTGTGGTACATTATATCCGGTGTCGTTGGAGTTTTTGTGAATGAAAATAATGTATGAACAATTCTTACCTAGAATAGTGCAGCAATCTAGCTATTAATAAAATGACGTCATATTAAAGACTACAGTTGGTTCTCAAAAGAAAAGGCCACAGTAAGTTGGATGTGCAAATCCGCACCAAATCGACGGACATAAGTTTGGATATGAACCAACTCAATGTCACGTGGGACATCAATGTTGAGGGCCGAAATGACAAAATTACCCTCAACCTCTACATATATTTAGATTATCATTATTTGGGGAATTAAGTATGACAAACGTTTAGCTAAAATATGAGTAGGTCTCGTATACCCCAGTGCTGTGCGCAATTCATATTTTTAAAATGTGCAATTGATTTTTATAAAAGTTCAATTTGTTTATAGTGAAATATTCAATGTAAAACAAATTGAATGTTTCAGTATAAACAAATTGAACTGGAAAAAAGAGTTGGATGTTAAAAAAAATGTATTTAAATTGCATGGTGCACCAGGTGCTTACAAGACATTACCATAAATATTTCACGAATCTTATAGTATAAACAAAGAAGAAGTAAAGGAAAATAGAGAGAAAAGCGGAAGAAACTAAGGAGTGACGTTTTGTTCATATATTAATATGTTTGTGTTCATATAGCACTACAAAAAGCTACTAATTTAATGAGGGAAATTAAAGAGGAGAAAAAAACCCTCGTTATTTAACGAGGATATTTACGAGGGATCAGCTGAAAGAGGGTTTTAACGAGGGTAAGACACTCAACCCACTCAACGAGGGCAGGGGCACTCGGTATTTCCGTTGCCACATTCAACGAGGGCGGTCAACCCCTCGGTAAATAAGCACGCCCGTTTCCCGAGGGCTTTGTCGAGCCCCGTTGCCCTCGCCAATTCAAATCTCTGACGCGCCTGCACACTCTGCCCGAGGTGCAATTCCCGAGGGCACCCACCCTCATAAAGACACTCGTCCAGCTCTATATATATTACACTCCGGTTCATTTCGTGTGTTTTGTGCAAGGAGAGGAAGCAACTAGCGGTGGAGAGGATCTGGGCGCCAACTTAAGGTAAGTATTAGTTCTTCTATTATTTAGTATTAGTTGTTTTGTTATTTAGTATTAGTTGTTTTGTTATTTAGTATTAGTTGTTTTAATATTTGTATTTTAAATATGCAGTATATATATTATGTGTATATTTAATATTAGTTGCTTAATTGTATATATTAAGTATATTTTAGTTTAATTGTGTAGTTGTTTAGTGTATATATTATTTGTAGTTTATATTTTAACTTAATTTTACTTGATATATAGTTGCATATTTAGTATTATTTAGCTTGATTTTTAGCTAATATGTGTATATTAGTATTATTTAGCTTAATTCCTAGTTTAATTATTTTAATTTATCTTATTTTTGTACATATAGTATTAATTAGTTGTTTATTTATTTAGTATTAGTTAGTTGTTTTACTATTAATTAATTAGTATTAGTTGTTTTAATAATGTTTTTATATATTTTAATTTTTAGTTGAACGTTTGAGTGAAGGGGCTAAACTAGAGAAATTTCAACTCGTTTTTGGGAGTTAAGGTATGTATTTTTTTTATTTTAATCGTTTTTATATAAGTATTAGTTGTTTTGTTATTTAGTAATAGTTGTTTTAATATTGTTTAGTATTAATATTTTAAATTAATGTGTATATATATATTGTGTAGTATTAGTTGTTTAATTATTTAGTATTAAAAATTAATAATGCATGTAGTATTATTTAATTATTTATATTATGTTAATTTGATTTATTTAATCTAATTATGCATATATGCATGTAGTATTAATGTGTGTATATATAGTATTAATTAGTTGTTTAATTATTTAGTATTATTTATTATATTAATTATGTTGGACGTTGGAGTGGAGGGATTGATGTTGATGAATATTTGTTGGTTATTGTTTGTTGTAGAACATGTGCGTTCCGACTTGATTGATTTTAATTTATTAAGTCGGAAATGGATGCACGTAGGATCTTGATTAATTGGGGAATACGATAAAATATGACGAAACTCTGCCGATTTTTTAAAAAATATTAATTATTAATTATTAAGGCTTTTGAATACTAAATAATTCGTAAATATTTGAAACAGGTAATTGATATGGATTATTCCATCAGATTACATTGGATGTATGGTCCTAGATCGATTAATGGCAATTTATCTCCCGAATTCTATAATGGACTTGAATCGTTTATAGATTTCGCCACTAGTAATGGGATGATTTAGGGAAAGATTAGGTGTCCCTGCAACAAATTTAGATGTCGGAACAATAATACATATCATGACCCTGATGAGGTGAGAGCACATTTGTATAGAAATTGGTTCATGCCCAATTATTGCAATTGGATTTTTCACGAAGAGGAAATGTGGGGTCATGAATACGATCATCCGTCTGCTTCGACTTCACACGGGTCGGTTGACGAGACTTTTGCATCTAGCTCGTACCACGATATGATGACGGACTTAACCTCTGGTCCCCACTTAACTGTGGATGATGAGGAACCTCCTAATGAGCATGCTGCACATTTTTATAACATGCTTCGTGCAGCGAATCAGGATATAATGCCTGGTTGTGAATCGCACTCACAGTTGTCATACAATGCCCTATTGTTGAATATTAAAACTGAAAACAGACTGTCTGAAAGGGGCTATAATCAAATGGTTGATGCGATTCGTGTTCTTTGTCCGAATAGCCGCGTGCCCAAGAAATTTTCTGATAGCAAACAACTGATGAGTGAGATGGGTCTTCCAGTGGAGAGGATTCATTGTTGTGCACAGAATTGCATGTTATATTGGGGTGCAGACGGCGAATACAGATCAAGGATCTGTTTATGCGGAGAGCAAGTACGCGGTATGTTGATCTTCTCAATAACTAGAAGACGATACACCGTAAGAAGGGAAAGGTGCTTCCATGGGATGATGATGTGTGGAAGGCATTGAAAGATTACTGGATCAGACCAGAAGTCACAGCTAAAAGAGATCAGTGCCGCAAAAATTGGTCCTCCAAAAAATCTACGCATCGTGGAGGATCAAAAGGAGCGACTGATTTTGTGTATGGCTTTGTAAGTATTTTTTGCACCACCACAAATCGATATTTTTATTACTTTATCATAATAATTAATAGTAATTAACAAAACTATACAAAATTTTCAATGGCAGAAAAATGGACGCCTCCCAACGGCATGGGAACTCGTGAAGAACTTTCATAAAAAAGATTCCGCGTATGTTGAGATGGAAGCCATACTTATAAGTGGTTGAAGTAACATTGTTTATCCAATATATAACTTAGTAAATTAATAGTATATCTAATTTTAAATGTCAAAATATTTGTATGTCAGCGAGAGGTGGAGGAACGGATCAATTCTGAGTTGCCCGTCGACGCAGACGAAAGCACGAAGCGAAAAACAAGCCGGCAAAGTACTATCTGAGAAGACGTCGTACTCCCACGGGAAATACAGGGGATTGGGGAAAATGTCGGAGTTGGGCCGCATTCAATCTGGCCCAGGCGGGACATCTGGGGACACGTCAATCAGCGGTTTCTCTCAATTTGATCAAGAGCACTTTTTGGCTCAGGAGCGCGAACTCGAGAGAGAAAGACATCAAAGGGAGGAGATGGCCAGACAGATGGCACAAATGCAAAGCCAAATAAACCAGATGTCACAAATGCAGAGTCAAGTGAGCCAGATGTGCCAGTTTTTCTCGATGTGGCAGACAACCCTTGCTCCCCAACAGCCGTCATGGCAAGGAACCGGTGGTCCTCAGCAGGGATTGGGAACCGGTGCTCCACAGATGGGTGTTACTCCCCAGCAGGGATTGCGGGGAATCGGAGGTTCCCAATAGTGGGGTAGTCAGGCCGGTATTTTTACACATCTTTCCCAGCCGACCGGTGGTTATTATGATCCCGTACCACCTCCTGGTCTTTTTGTTCCTCCATTCCCTCACATTCATGCTCCTGTAGGTCCCAGTGTGAAGGTCCCGATTCTAAGGAAAAACCCATGCGTGTGCGGAAGAAACATGTAATGCATATAAAACAGGGGTGAGGGCAGAGTGATTCCTAATTTTTGTCTTTTAAGAACATGTGTGTTGTTTTGCTTATAATCAAATGGATATGACAAGTAAGAACATAAAGCAGTAAAGAACACACAAGATTTTTTAGTGGTTCGGACGAAACCCGTCCTACATCCACTCTTCTCTTAATACAGGGGCACCTACTTAACCGACTTAACCAACGGGACTTATCTCCCTCACGGGATTGCCTACCCTCCCTTTTGGGATTACTAGATGTTTACCGAGTTCACACTCAAACGAGACTTATCTCCCTCTCGGAATTGCCTACCCTCCCTTTCGGGATTGCTAGATGTTTACCGAGTTCACACTCAACCGATCCCAGAAATCAGAAACTAGAATCCCTAGTCTGAAATCTTGCGGTAACAAACTTAACCTAACTTTGAGTTTGGGTAAAGATTTGTTTGGTTTCCAACTAGGTTGAGATTTTCCCTTACATTTGTTTAGCCTCAATGCTAAGGATGGGAAAATCTCTCTAAGCTTAGGATATTACATTTGTGCTTAGATCTAGGGTAGAACACTCTTGAATATATGCGTGTATTTCTTGCTCTGTGTTCTATGGTGGGAATGCTCTGTGTATGTGGCTCTTGGCTCTGTAGCATCTTTTTCCACATTCTCCACCCTTAATAATGAAGGAAGAACTTGTATTTATAGTGTGGATTTGAATGTTACCGTTGGAGTGAATCACATTCAAATCCATACTATTCTGTAGCTTTTTGCAGCTTTTTCAGGCTTGTCGTCTTCCTCTCATTGGTCCGTCCATTTGAATCTAACTTATTTATATTCTTGATTTCTTCCGAGTCTCGGGATCTTGATTTATCCGAACCTTGAGTTATATGAGCCTTGAGTTATCTCGAGCCTTGAGTTATCCGAGTCTCGGGTTACTCGGGGTTCTTGATTGTGAGACTTCTCTTGGCCGGACCTTATACGATCAGGCATCTTGACACTTTCGGACTTCATCGAGTTTAGCTCTTACGAATTCGGACATCCGACCCTCAGTCACTTGATTTCAGCTATCGATCTCTTCTTCACTGATCGATCGATTTCGATTGATCGAGATCAACATATCTTCAGGATCATCTCAGGATAGCATCAGGTCATTTGCATCAGGTTAGCATATCAGTTTATCATATCTGATCTCGATCACGTCTGATCTCGATTAGTCTCATCTGCTCCTCTTCATATCTGATCTCGATCACGTCTGATCTTGATCGATCTCATCCGCTTCATCTTTCGATCTCGCAACCTTCTCTTCCGACGGTTTGGCTTTTAGCTTTTCTTCACATCTGATTTGCACAGCTCATCAGTTGACTCCGGAACTCATCTTTACTCATCTGATTTCGATTATTCTCGTTTGCAGCCTCGTCTGATCTCGGTCATCTTCTTCTGATTTTGTGAGTTCCCCCTCAATTTGTTCTTTCGTTCCCCCTTAACTTGTTATCTGTAGATTAGCTTCAAAAACACAAGTTGATAATGTTTTGGCATAATTAATCAAAACTAAAATATCCCAACAATTTTCCCCTTTTTGATAATGAGACCAAAACATTTAAAATATATGCATCTATACAGAGATCGGGTTTTTGTTTTAAAAGATTAGTTCAGATGGTCACATTAAAAACTTGTGAACTTTTGAACTCCTGCTCTGATACCAATTGAAGGTCCCGATTTTGAGGAAAAACCCATGCGTGTGCGGAAGAAACATGTAATGCATATAAAACAGGGGTGAGGGCAGAGTGATTCCTAATTTTTGTCTTTTAAGAACATGTGTGTTGTTTTGCTTATAATCAAATGCATATGACAAGTAAGAACATAAAACAGTAAATAACACACAAGATTTTATAGTGGTTCGGACGAAACCCGTCCTACATCCACTCTTCCCTTAATACAGGGGCACCTACTTAACTGACTTAACCAACGGGACTTATCTCCCTCACGGGATTTCCTACCCTCCCTTTCGGGATTGCTAGATGTTTACCGAGTTCACACTCAAATGGGACTTATCTCCCTCTCGGGATTGCCTACCCTCCCTTTCGGGATTGCTAGATGTTTACCGAGTTCACACTCAACCGAATCCCAGAAATCAGAAACTAGAATCCCTAGTCTGAAATCTTGCGGTAACAAACTTAACCTAACTTTGAGTTTGGGTAAAGATTTGTTTGGTTTCCAACTAGGTTG
The DNA here is from genome assembly GCA_037126765.1 of Stenogyne calaminthoides. Classification (NCBI taxonomy): domain Eukaryota; kingdom Viridiplantae; phylum Streptophyta; class Magnoliopsida; order Lamiales; family Lamiaceae; genus Stenogyne; species Stenogyne calaminthoides. The sequence goes on along the minus strand of JBBCBC010000018.1, from coordinate 31,127,471 downwards.
AGATTTTCCCTTACATTTGTTTAGCCTCAATGCTAAGGATGGGAAAATCTCTCTAAGCTTAGGATATTACATTTGTGCTTAGATCTAGGGTAGAACACTCTTGAATATATGCGTGTATTTCTTGCTCTGTGTTCTATGGTGGGAATGCTCTGTGTATGTGGCTCTTGGCTCTGTAGCATCTTTTTCCACATTCTCCACCCTTAATAATGAAGGAAGAACTTGTATTTATAGTGTGGATTTGAATTTTACCGTTGGAGTGAATCACATTCAAATCCATACTATTCTGTAGCTTTTTGCAGCTTTTTCAGGCTTTTCGTCTTCCTCTAATTGGTCCACGTCAGCTGAATCTAACGGCTATATTCTTCAGTTTCTTCTGAGTCTCGGGATCTTGATTCTATCGAGCCCCGGAGTTATCCGAGCCTTGAGTTATATCGAGTCTCGGGTTACTCGGGGGGTTCTTGATTCGGAGACTTCTCTTGGCCGGACCTTATCGATCGGGCATCTTGACACTCTCGGACTTCTTCGAGTTGGCTCTTACGAATCGGACATCGACCCTCAGGTCACTTGACTCAGGCTATCTGATTTCTTCTTTGCATGTCTTTCTCTTCAGAGTTTCTCAGGTTCATCTCGTTCGTCTTCTTCTGCTAATTTCTTAGCAAGTTCAAGGCTCTTGGCCTGATCATCAGTTTCCATTCTTTTCTGTACAAACGAAGAGAAGTCTTGAATCTTATCGACTCTGGCAATAACATCTGAAAGAGCAATCTTCTGCTCAGTGATCTCTTTGCTGTGTTGCTCCACAGTTTCTTTTAATTTGACAAGATCGGTAGATGGAGTGGGTGGCGGAGTCGATCTGATGACTTGGAAAAGATGCAATAGATACCAACTGTGTCTGTTTTTCTTTCTTCTCTTGTCCTTCCCCCTTTTTGGTTTCATCAAAGAGGTTGGATGACTGCGATTGAGCAATAAAGCTAGTGTGATCTCTCTCGAGTTTCTCAACAACAAGAGGAGTGATCCGTGATGGCGAAGAAAGTCTTGAGGAGTTAAAAAAGCGTCTGAGAGCAAGTTCGATGTCCTTTCTTGCTCGTTTTGTAGAAGCTGCAAAGTGTTCCAACCCATATCCATGTGGTTGTCAGTTTTCTCCAGGGATGCCCAGACATTTCTTTGTAGACTTGGAGATGAAGTGTCTGAACAAGATTTTATAGTGGTTCGGACGAAACCCGTCCTACATCCACTCTTCCCTTAATACAGGGGCACCTACTTAACCGACTTAACCAACGGGACTTATCTCCCTCACGGGATTGCCTACCCTCCCTTTTGGGATTGCTAGATGTTCTCGAGTTCACACTCAAACGGGACTTATCTCCCTCTCGGGATTGCCTACCCTCCCTTTCGGGATTGCTAGATGTTTACCGAGTTCACACTCAATCGATCCCAGAAATTAGAAACAAGAATCCCTAGTCTGAAATCTTGCGGTAACAAACTTAACCTAACTTTGAGTTTGGGTAAAGATTTGTTTGGTTTCCAACTAGGTTGAGATTTTCCCTTACATTTGTTTAGCCTCAATGCTAAGGATGGGAAAATCTCTCTAAGCTTAGGATATTACATTTGTGCTTAGATCTAGGGTAGAACACTCTTGAATATATGCGTGTATTTCTTGCTCTGTGTTCTATGGTGGGAATGCTCTGTGTATGTGGCTCTTGGCTCTGTAGCATCTTTTTCCTCATTCTCCACCCTTAATAATGAAGGAAGAACTTGTATTTATAGTTTGGATTTGAATGTTACCGTTGGAGTGAATCACATTCAAATCCATACTATTCATTGCTTTTTTTGAGCTTTTTTCGGGCTTGTCGTCTTCCTCTCATTGGTCCACGTCAATTTGAATCTAACGGCTATATTCTTGGTTTCTTCCGAGTCTCGGGATCTTGATTCTATCCGAGCCTTGAGTTATAGCGCGCCCGGGTTATCCGAGCCGGGTTATCCGAGTCTCGGGTTACTTAGGGTTCTTGATTTGAGACTTCTCTTGGCGGACCTTATACGTCGGGCATCTTGACACTCGGACTTCATCGAGTTCAAGCTCTTACGAATTCCAGACATCGACCCCTCAGTCACTTGACTCGAAGCTATCGATCTCTTCTTTTTGATCGTCGGCTCGATTGATCAGATCAACATATCTTCAGGATCATCTCAGGATAGCATCAGGTCATCTGCATCAAGTTAACATATCAGTTTATCATATATGATCTCGATCACGTCTGATCTCGATCAGTCTCATCTGCTCCTCTTCATATCTGATCTCGATCCGTCGATCTTGATCGTCTCTCATCCCCCTTTCGTCTTCGATTTGCAACCTTCTCTCCTGATTTGCTGGCTTTAGCTTTTCTTCACATCTGATTTGCACAGCTCATCAGTTGACTCCGGAACTCATCTTTACTCATCTGATCTCGATCATTCTCGTCTACAGCCTCGTCTGATCTCGATCATCTTCTTCTAATTTTGTGAGTTCCCCCTCAATTTGTTCTTTCGTTCCCCCTTAACTTGTTATCTGTAGATTAGCTTCAAAAACACAAGTTGATAATGTTTTGGCATAATTCATCAAAACTAAAATATCCCAACACAGTGCTTCTACTGCTCGTGTTCGACGTTGTTCCGTCGACTCTTCCGGCAGTACTCAAGGTCTTAGTGACCTGCTCAGAGGCGACGTTACATTTGATCCCAGTATGTTTCCTCCTATTAATCAATTTCCCCCGACAAATGACAATGATGATGATGATGATGATGATGATGATGATGATGATGGTGATGATCATGTGACGCATTAAACATTTGTGTGTGTGTGTGTTATGCATTAAACATTTGAATAATCTATTTTGGTTATGTTGTATGTTAATTTTGAACGCACTTATTTTGTTATGTTTTATTCAGAATATTTGAACTTCACATGTGTGTTTTATATTTATTTGTTGATTAATCTCTACTATTATAGGTGCATGTATTAATTTTGTAATTTTATTGAAAATATTTAAAAACTATATATATGTACACGTTTTATTAAATACTAAAAATTAATACAAAAGTAATAATTTTGCAATTTTATTGAAAATATTTAAAACATAATAATCAATGTGTACTTTTGATTATTAAATACATATTAAAAGTAGAGAAAATTTAATAGGAAAACGAATATAAATGTATAAAATAAACCCTTAAAAATTGAATAAAAAATATTTTATTTAAAATAATTAATATAAGTACATATATAAATGTATTCATAATAATAAATAGTGAAAAAAATATAAAAAAATAATTATTTAAAATTTTTATTAAAAATAATTAATATAAGTATATATATATATATAAATGTATTCATAATAATAAATAGTGAAAAAGAATATAAAATTAATTAATATAAGTATATATATAAATGTACTCAAAATAATAAATGATGCAAGAATATAAATTACTTATTTTAGAATTATATTATAAATATTTTAATTAAATCAAAGTATATATACATGACAAACAATTAGATTAAATGATAGAAGAAAAAAATTTAATAAAACACAATATATAATACCAATACAATAAAAAATGCATTCCTAAGCAATAACTCGTCTAGCCCAAACGGTTAGGCAAGGACATGCAAGGCCTCCACATCTGAGGAGGTCGCGTGTTGAAAACTTCGAGGGGCAAAATTTTGCCCATATACTCTGCTATAGTACCATGCCTCGCGTGGCCCAATGGTTCCGCGGGTGCACTCGGAGCCACGCAGCCCGGGCTCGAAACCTGAGCGCAACATTTTTTATTCCTGATTTAAATTCGCGAGGGCGAAATCCCTCGATAATGTGCTCACCAAATTGGCGAGGGCGTGGAATCCTTCGCTAAATTCACGGCGCCAGAAGGCGAGCGCTCGTTAGCCCTCGTTAAATTTAAAGACGGCTTTGCCGAGGGAATTTTTTACGGCAATTTAGCGAGGGCGGGTGGCCCTCGGGAAACTGACACATGTCAGACCCTCGGTAATTCCCTCGCTATTTGCCGAGGGATTTTTTTTCCCTCGTTAAATTTTTACCGACGAGCATTTTAACGAGGGATATTTCCCTCGTTAAAACCCTCTCTAAACCCATTTCCCTCGTTAAAACCCTCTTTAAAGCCCTCTTTAAATTGAATGTATTTTGTAGTGTAGTAACATAATTTATAATATTTTATTTGTTACTGAAAATGATAAGTATTAATACTGTTTAAAAATACTTTAATTACAATTTAAAAATACTTATTTTTAAAAAAAATTTGATAATTTTAGTACATAACAGTGATAGTTATGTAAAATAATGATAATTTTGTAAATAACAAAATTTTGTCCTCAAATTATATCCTTGATATCAGATCACTGAACTAATATTATATAAAAAAACCTTCAAATATATATTTATAATTGTGTATTATGTATTTTTATTTTTTTAAGGAACAATTTGTGTGTATCCGAGTTCACGATAAACTCTTATTTTTTAAATATTAATATTATGTATATGCACTATCACTATTATATTTATGTACTATCATTGTTTAAAAAATGCTTTAAACAACGATAATGCATAAACATAACAGTGATAGAGTTCACTGTGAACTTGAGTTCACATGAGACTACTATTTTTTAAGAAGTAATATATTAATAAAAGAATATCAGTTATAACATAAAAAAAAGTTAATACGTACGTAGGATGAGTATTTTTTTAAACAATAAAACACTTTAATTATCCAGTGCATGATTAGAACATCGAGAAGGCTATTCATAAAAGCAAGAGGTCAGTGGCGGATGGAGAGGGGTACATGGGGGTACAATTGTACCCCCAAAATGAAATGTACCCCTCTTTATATCTTGTGTTAAAAAATAAAATTATATTTTATTATGTATAATTATTATAAAAATTATTCAAATATATCCTTAAATTTTAAATTCTACTCAAATGTATCCCAAAGTTTTGAATTCTAGATCCGCCACTGCAAGAGGTCGATCCAACAATAAGAGCTCGTAAAGATTCAAAAAGCCCTAACAATACAATGTACCATAACTAGAGTTGACACTACGTCCAATCAACAAAACGAAGAATTCTGAATTAAGTAACAAAATATGCTTATTACTTACTAGAAATTATTGTGTGCTTTATATTGTTGGGGAATAAGTTGCACAGATCTATTCGGGGTGAATATTTAAATATAAATTTAATTCTTATAATTATTACTAGCATGAATTAATCCTATATTAATTCAAATAATAATCCAACAACATATCATGCATATAATTAATTCACTTAAATCCCACGCATGCGGAATTCTACGAGTTTACGTGAACGTACCTCTTGGGATGATAGTGATCTGGCTGATTAGACTAACCAAAAGAACTTTCCAAGTATTCACTTAATCCTTGTTCGACTATCCGGTGGTAGGACACTTGTGAACAATTAACAAAAGGAAAATAAATTATGTTGCACCACCTTTGTGGATTTACTAATTTTTCCAGCACATGGAATTATACTTGGGAATGAAAGAATCATCCCCTATTTATAGAGCATAGGTGGTCGAAATTTTGGCCCAAAAATAATGTGGGAAATCTTTTCTTGATCTCCAAGAAATCTTGAATATATCTCCTATATTTTTTTTTCCCATAATTATAATATTCCACAAAATTCCACCTACTCTTGGTTATGGATAATTTCAAAAATTATGAGTCAAGATTCCAAGATTTGGATCTTCTTGAATTTATGAGATATTCTTGTATTTCAAGAAATACATATCTTCCATAATATATTTTCAAGAAAATCAAGAAAATCTTTCTTGCCCTTAATTTATCAAAATTTTCGAAATTTTCTTATAGATAACCAAGTGGGAGATTTCTTGAATTTAATGAGATAATCTTGTATTCCAAGAATACACATCTTCATTCCATAACAAAATTCAAAGAAAATCTTTCTCCCCTTTTATCCATAAATTTCGAAATAAATGAGGAAAAATAAGCAACAATATTTATTTTATTTGAAACATCTTTTTCAGTTATTGGACTATATGTTGGACTACTCAGTGGGCCTTTAGGAGAATTAAGATTGGACCTTCCAATGGATCTTGAATTATCAATATTGAGCCACAATATTATTCAAGCCCATAAATATTATTTCCCGTGTTTAAGATTATCTAGCCCATTAATTAATTCAAGCCACTGAAATAGCTTTCCGTTAATTAATATCTTTTGTCCTTGGTCAAGGAACGGTTCAACATTATTATCCATACCGGAAACTAATTCCACTTGCAAGATTTGGTATGATAAATCTTATGAACCTCCCAAGGGGGCAAATCAAACAAGCGTACTTGCACACGATTCTCCGTATTAAATCTTAGCAATCATATGTGACCAATAATATTGCCCAAGATAAAGTATTGAATCTCATTGATTCTCTACCCATGATAAGTCAAAGCAATAGTTACTGATCACACGTGATCCTATTTAAGGAACGATGATTAAGAAATAACGAACCACTGAGGTCTAATTCTTCCTTGTCCAGTCCTGAAGAATTTGTCCTCCTGTAGGTCCTATTCAGTGTATCAGTCATGCACTAGTGTAATCTCTTGGTCAAGACAAGCCAATCTGAGCCTTACACTTCAACCTTTCACGATGGGTTGTTAATTTCCATCTAGGTCGTGAATGGCGTACTTTTAGTTACAAGGGACTGTTAATTTAATCTTTTGTGATCTGGTATCACTAAATTAACTACAGTGTAACACGTACGAATTATTGAACAGTTATGTAGTAAATATATGTAACATTCGATAATATTTAAAGCATCAGTGATAAATAATTTATTTAAGTAAATAAGTCCGAAATTCAGTTTTGATTATACAAAGTAAAAGCATACTTTCCAGTATAATCCCAACAATCTCCCACTTATACTCAAAGTCTGCTTTTATGTATACTACAAACATGTCTCGTGTAGTCTGTGACATCTAATGTCACCTACACGAACCTAATATTTTCTCCCACTTATACTCAAAGCAGATTGACAACGGTCTTGACACCCATTCCTTCCACATGTCTCTCGAATGTATTCAGAGGCAGACCCTTTGTGAATGGATCTGCTAGGTTGTCTTCTGACGCTATCTTTGCCACATCTATATCTCCTCTCTTAACGATATCTCGTATAAGATGGTATTTCCTTTCAATGTGTTTACAGGCTTTGTGGGCTCGTGGTTCCCTTGAATTTGCAACTGCTCCGGCATTGTCACAATAAACAGTGATTCTGCTGGGCAAATTCGGAACCACATCCAAGTCCACTAGGAAGTTCTTGAACCAAACCGCTTCTTTCTCTGCCTCGCAAGCAGCTACATATTCGGCTTCCATGGTAGAATCTGCGACACATTTCTTCTTGACGCTTCTCCATGTCACGGCTCCTCCTCCCATGCAAAACACACTACCGGAGGTAGATTTTCTAGAGTCTATGTCTGATTGGAAATCCGAGTCCGTGTAACTGATGGGGATTGGACTATCTGACTGATAAACCAACATTCTATCCCGAGTTCTTTTCAGATACTTCAGAATGTTTTTAACTGTCGTCCAATGTTCTTTCCCCGGGTTACTTTGATATCTTGCCACCATGTCAACGACAAAGCAGATATCCGGTCTCGTACACAGCATTGCATACATAAGGCTTCCGACAGCCGAAGCATAAGGAATGCCTTTCATGTCATCTATCTCCTTTTTCGTCTTAGGGCACATTTTCTTGGATAGATGGATTCCATGTCTGAAAGGTACGAAGCCTTTCTTGGAATCTTGCATGCTGAATCGTTTCAAGACAGTGTCTATATATGAAGCTTGCGATAAGCATATCATTCTTTTCTTGCGATCTCGAGTTATCTTGATCCCAAGGATGTGCCCGGCTTCCCCTAAGTCCTTCATATCAAACTGTTTTGAAAGCCATGTTCTTACGTCTGATAACACCTTTACATCGTTCCCAATGATCAGAATGTCGTCTACGTATAATACTAAGAATACCAATGCAGTTCCGACATGCTTTTTGTACACACAACTTTCGAACTCGTTTTGATCGAACCCATAATACTTTATAACATGATCAAAACATTGGTTCCAAGCTCTAGATGCTTGTTTGAGTCCGTAAATGGACTTCATGAGCTTACAAACTAGGTGTTCTTGGCCTTTTTCAATGAAGCCTTGGGGTTGTTTCATATAGATCTCTTCATCAAGACTTCCGTTAAGGAAAGCTATCTTGACATCCATTTGCCAGATTTCAAAGTCGAGATGCGCAGCAATCGATAAGAGAATAGGGATGGACTTAAGCATGGCTACGGGCGAAAAAGTTTCCTCATAATCGATCCCTTCTTTCTGAGTATAACCTTTCGCCAAGAGTCTTGCTTTGAAGGTTTCCACCTTCCCGTCCGGTCCTCTTTTTCTCTTATACACCAACTTGCAACCAATGGGTTTGACCCCCATTAAGTGGTTCGACTAGCTCCCACTCTGTTATGAAACATAGAACCCATTTCGGCTTTCATTCTTTGTTTTGCCAAGAATCTGAATCCTTGTCTTGGATTACCTCGTCATATGTCCATGGGGTGCGATTCGTCTTGTCAGGGGAATCAAGTCCGAGGACTCTCCTATTCCCATGAATCTCTCGGGCTGTTTCACAACCCTCCCACTACTGACGAGGCTCGGTTGTGTAAGTGTGTCGTTTGGTATGTCATCTTATGCAGTTGGCATTGAGGTTAGCCCTCTTAGCTCATTTAAGGTAATCTCACGGGTCTTCTTTTCGTTCATATAGTCTTCTTCCAAAAATCTAAAGTGGGTGCTTATGACCACCTTTTTGATCTTTTGGGACCATAGAACATACACCTTTTTTGTTCCTCGGGGTATCCTACAAACAACCTTAATTCGATCGAGGATCCAATTTTTTCCGGCTTCCTTGTCCAACACGAGGGCGGACACCCCAAAAATTCTCATGTGTCTCATACTAGGCTTGCGCTTGGGTCCACAATTCTTTGGGAGTTTTGGGAACCGATTTGGATGGCACCAAGTTCAGAATGTAAGCCGATATTTCAAGGCATGACCCCGTAAGCGACTTGGGAAGATCCGCATAACTCATCATAGATCTAACCATTTCCAAAAGAGTTCTCGTTTTTTGCTCTCGCAACCCCGTTTTGTTGAGGGGTTAAGGTCTTGATGGTGAGATGCAATCCCTTCATTAGATAAGTAGTTCAAAAACTCATCATTTGAGGTATTCGCCTCCACGATCGGATCGCAGAGACTTGATACGTTTTCCCTATGATTCTCTGCTTGAGCCTTAAATTCTTTGAATTTCTCAAAGTTCTCAGATTTATGCTTCATAAGGAAAATATAACGGTACCTTGAGTAATCATCAATAAAAGTGATAAAATACTCATAACCTCCTCTTGCTTTGGTTGACATTGGACCACATACATCTGTGTGAACGTTCTCTAACACTTCTTTGGCTCTATTCCCCTTGGCTCCAAATGCCCTCTTGGTCATTTTACCCTCCAAACATGATTCGCAGGTTGGAATTGGTTCAACTTGGAGAAACTCTAGTGAACCGTCTTTCACCAACCTTTGGATCCTCTTTGGATTTATATGACCCAATCTTAGATGCCAAAGAAGTGTCTCGTTCACGTCTGATGAACATTTTCTTTTCTCGGAAACAGTTGATGTGTTATAGGATGCATTTCGTGAGTGGTGTGCACAGTTAATTGTATAGACATTATTTAACAACGTTCCAAGACAGATAAATTTATCAAAAAAGAAATGGTTACAACTTTATTAAAAGTAACCGAATATCCATCATGAAAAAGTTTAGAAACTGAAATTAAATTCTTTCTAAAACTCAGAACGTAAAGAACATCTCTTAGAATTAAAACTCTATCTTCAAAAGACAGGTTCACTTCTCCCACTGCTTCAGCTGCCACTCTCGTAGCATCGCCCAGTGTGATGAGGATCTCACTCCCACTAAGTTGCCAGGTCCGCTTGAACCCCTGTAATGTGAAATAAACATGATCAGTGGATCCCGTATCCACCACCCATAAATGGGAGGCATACGCCGCTAAACAAGTTTCAACAACTAGTGCGTGAGAATTACCTTTCTTTCCATTCCTTTTAGGATTGGAACAGGCTGACCTCCAATGTCCTTTCTCACCGCATTTAAAACATATTCCTTTTGGTCCTTTCTTGACACCCAACCGGCTAACTGTCTTTTTCTCACTTTTCTTAGTGATGAGTTTGCTTTGGTTCTGACCACTTTCCTTTTCTTGAGACTTGCCTTCCACTGGCCTAGATTTCGAGAAAAGACTTTTGGTCATCAATGCTTCGTCTTTCTTTCCTAAATGATTCTCTACTTTCTCCAAGGCTTCTTGTAGGATATCCATAGTAAACATGGAGGTCAAAATTAATTCAATTTTATTATCCGGAATAAAATTATCAATTAATTATTTAAACATACTTAGTAATTTTTGAAAGTGAGATTTTTCATTGGGCAACTCTCATGCAAACACATTTAAACAAATTAAATAAAGCATAAGATAGCACAATAATAAATCAAGCAAATCAGAAAAATAAATATATTGGGCACAAATTATTCAATTGTCATGGTTTGATTTTTCTTGGCTTGATCTTGAAGAAACACCGTCTTGAATTTCTCCCACTCGATCGTCTCGAAAAAAATACTCCGTCTCGAAACGCCACGCCAAGTTGCTTTCAAGGGATGCACGCCAAGATCCGCCGGCCCTTGGCCAAGTTCACCTCTCGGCAACCGGCACTCTCCTCAAGCTGCGCCGCCAGAAGCCTCAGCAGGCCTCGGCGAGGCTCGGCGGTATCTCGGCGGCGGCAGCGTACCCATCCGCAAGAGCGTACCAGAGCCTTCGCCTTCGCCCTCGCCTTGCCATGCATTTTCGGCGGTATGTAGCGCATCCACCCAGCGTGCCTGCCTTCGCCTCGCTCCGCTGTCGACTCCGCGCAGACTGCGCCCGCGTCGCTTTAGCTCCGCCCGTCTTGGGTCGGCTTTCCTCGCTTCGCTCGGGCCTCGGCCTCACCCTGCGCCCGGCGTGCACCTTTCGCGTCGCGTCGCTCAGGCGTGCCTCCCTGCCACGTTTTTACGACGACGCCCGCCTACGCCTTGGGCTCGGATTTTATCCTTTAATTCGACCAGATTTCGTATCGTTTCCGATCAGGTTACAATTTATTTACAAAAAATAAATAAACCTAGATCTAGACTAGTCTATTACATTGATCAAATCAAACAAATCCTAATCTACTCGTGGATTTTCTCACGAGGCAAAAATGAATCCTAAACGAATCGAATTAAAAAACCACAATTTATATGCATGCATAAATAAACACATTAAATTCCATGACAATTGAATACACGCAAAAATGATCTAGCAATTCTACTATCCAATTTCAAAATTAATGTCAATGAATTAAATTACAATTTAAAAATTGAGCAAAACCGTGGGTCTTTGATACGGTTGTTGGGGAATAAGTTGCACAGATATTCGGGGTGAATATTTAAATACAAATTTAATTCTTATAATTATTACTAGCATGAATTAATCCTATATTAATTCAAATAATAATCCAACAACATATCATGCATATAATTAATTCAAGTAAATCCTACGCGATGCGAATTCTACGAGTTTACGTGAACGCGTACCTCTTGGGATGATGATGAATGGTGATTAGACTACCAAAAAGAACTTCCCAAGTATTCTCGTAATCCTTGTTCGACTATCCGGTGGTAGGACACTTGTGAACAATTAACAAAAGGAAAATAAATTATGTTGCACCACCTTTGTGGATTCACTAATTTTTCCAGCACATGGAATTATACTTGGGAATGAAAGAATCATCCCCTATTTATAGAGCATAGGTGGTCGAAATTTTGGCCCAAAAATAATGTGGGAAAATCTTTTCTTGATCTCCAAGAAATTTTGAATATATCTCCTATATTCTTTTTCCCATAATTATAATATTCCACAAAATCCCACCTACTCTTGGTTATGGATAATTTCGAAAATTATGAGTTAAGATTCCAAGATTTGGATCTTCTTGAATTTATGAGATATTCTTGTATTTCAAGAAATACATATCTCCCATAATATCTTTTCAAGAAAATCAAGAAAATCTTTCTTGCCCTTAATTTATCAAAATTTTCTTATAGATAACCAAATGGGAGATTTCTTGAATTTAATGAGATAGTCTTGTATTCCAAGAATACATATCTTCATTCCATAACAAAATTCAAAGAAAATCTTTCTCCCCTTTTATCCATAAATTTCGAAATAAATGAGGAAAAATAAGTAACAATATTTATTTTATTTTAAACACCTTTTTCAGTTATTGGACTATATGTTGGGCTGCTCAGTAGGCCATTAGGAGAATTAAGATTGGATCTTCCAATGGATCTTGAATTATCAATATTGAGCCACAATATTATTCATGCCCATAAATATTAATTAATCCCACTACATAATTAATATTGCACTATCCATCTTAACCCATATTACAGTCAATATAGCTCCCGATTATTATTTCCCGTATTTAAGATTATCTAGCCCATTAATTAATTCAAGCCACTGAAATAGCTTTCCGTTAATTAATATCTTTTGTCCTTGGTCAAGGAACGGTTCAACATTATTATCCATACCGGAAACTAATTCCACTTGCAATATTTGGTATGATAAATCTTATGAACCTCCCAAGGGGGCAAATCAAACAAGCGTACTTGCACACGATTCTCCGTATTAAATCTTAGCAATCATATGTGACCAATAATATTGCCCAAGATAAAAAGTATTGCATCTCGTTGATTCTCTACCCATGATAAGTCAAAGCAATAGTTACCGATCACACGTGATCCTATTTAAGGAACGAAGATTAAGAAATAACGAACCACTGAGGTCTAATTCTTCCTTGTTCAGTCCTGAAGAATTTGTCCTCCTGTAGGTCCTATTCAGTGCATCAGTCATGCACTAGTGTAATCTCTAGGTCAAGACAAGCCAATCTGAGCCTTACACTTCAACCTTTCACGATGGGTTGTTCATTTCCATCTAGGTCGTGAATGACGTACTTTTAGTTACAAGGGACTGTTAATTTAATCTTCTGTGATCTGGTATCACTAAATTAACTACAATGTAACACGTACGAATTATTGAACAATTATGCAGTAAATATATGTAACATTCGATAATATTTAAAGCATCAGTGATAAACAATTTATTTCAGTAAATAAGTCCGAAATTCAGTTTTGATTATACAAAGTAAAAACATACTTTCTAGTATAATCCCAACATATATATGGGCTCAAAGCCTAACCAGGAATCGAACCAAGGCCCAATTCCTCAGTAAAACATGCGGATATGACAACTCAGCCCAATAAAGGAGCTCGTCCAATCATGGATGTAGGCTTTTGTCGAGTTCGCTACATCGGTGATTTCTCAGAAGCAAACTCAATCTCCAAATAACGATGAAAGATAAGGCAACTTTACAGGCGATCTCGGTAAGAAGTCGTACAATGGTCTTATTAAGATTATGGCTATAAATAGAATGAAAAGTTGTTGAATCGACATTGGAGAGCTTTTCAAGGAAGAAACAGAGTAAACGATCAATATTACCAGAAAGATCTCAAAGCATTAAATCAGGATCATCCTAATATGAAGAATGTCCTTTGGCGGATGTAGTGAGTCAAATAAGAGAAGAAACAAAGCGAACACACAACCATCTCTAGCCAAAGACAACGGGTAATTCAGATGATGGGACATAGCCGAGCTCGCTCCCAAACTCCAAGGCAAGCTCGACACCTGACCCATATGGAGTCTCTATCATGCATTTAATGTGATAGTTGACTTTTAATCTTAGACTATGGTTAGAAATATTGAAACCATGGTTCCGTTCCTGTAATATAAACAAAGGACATTTAAGAACTTGAAGGAGAATCAAAATTAATTACAAAACACTCACAATATCGCCCACTTTCTCTGCATTTAATTTTACACACTGAATGAACAAGAACTCATTTATTTTTCATCATTTAAACGTTCATTGCTTGATTAACTAAGTATTAAAGCAACAATCCAATCTTAATCCTCATTTATTTAGATATCAACATAAATGAATTCCCAAAATCGAAAAATTCTCTTGGTTGATTATAAGGCATTATCGACAATATTGACATTAGTCTCTATGATTACTCATTTAAATCTCAAACCTTTAATCCTTGCAGATCCATCACTTTCCTATATTAATAGCACAACCGAAAGTCTTTTCATATATCTTTAGGATCTCTTTCAAGACATAACATTCTTGTCAGTCTTTCCAACAAAATAATTAGTAGTCATCCGCGAAGAGCAAGTGCAAAATCATGGGAGGCGATTTGCAAATTCGTCTACTCCCATTCAAGAGATCGTTTGCTCACCCTATTAATAAGAGGCAAAAGACCCTCAACACACATAATAAATATAGGCTTTTAATAATCGAATATACTTTACTACTTCAAGAGTATCCTCAATGAGATTTATATGATGAGTTTGAGGTTCATATTGTGTTGATAAATAAACAACAAAATCAACATTGCTTAAGGCTGGAAATCTATGGATGACTTGACATGAAAATTTTATGTACAAATATTTTGATAGAACAAAATATGACCCCTAGAGGGTGCTCCTTTTATACCACATTCATATGTGAGGGGTTACCACTTTTTTTTATACTTATATTTTTTAATTTAAATTCAACCAATATATTAAGATACACTATCATATTATGTAATAATTTCAAAATTTAGTATGCACCAAGTGCAGCATACAATCTAAGTATATTTTTTTAACGTGTAATTTATTTTATTGAAATATTAAACTACACTGAATAAATAGTACATTTTAATATTAAAAAATTAAATATTTTATAAAATAAATTACACCTTTAAAAAAAATATACTTAGATAATTGCACGAAACACTAGTGTCCATAAGAACTCCATGAAAAAAAAAAAGAGTTGAAGGCTGGTTGTACACTCTCCCATACATATACACGCCCGTTTTGCATCAGATTTATAAGAAGAATTGCAAAAGTAAATTCACGAAAAGCATGATTACTTTTGTTTCCAATAAATAAATAAAAAAGAATGAAAAAAACAGAAAAAAAGAATGTAGAATTTTGCATCGGAAGGTCTGTTGTTTTGTGATGATGAGAGAGAGAGGGAGGAGAAAAGAGTCAAAGGAGCAATAAAGTACTGTTGCAGGGCTGCAATATCCATCCCACACAATAATAATAATAATAATAATAATAATAATAATGCTCGTGAATAGTGATCCTTCTTTTCCATTATTTTTTCCCCTAATTTCTCACCCTTAAAAATAATAATAACAACAACAGTTTCGTACTATCTCATACACCCTACACCCCTATAATTGTAGGTGTAGCACCCTATATATAATATATTTCTCTCCATATATATCTGAAATTCAATTAAAGAAAAGTGGGTTTTGGTCAGAATTCCTCCTTTTTGTTCCCTTTCGATTAAAGTGGAGGGATTTAAAGGGAGAGAAAATCAGAATCCTCAGGTGTTGAAATATACACACAATAATATTCCTGAGTTGAGTCTTAGTTAAAAAAAAAAAGAAAAGAATTCAATGGGAAGTAGCAATAGCTATGGGAGAAATAATGGGGTGCGGCAGTACGTAAGATCAAAGGTACCCCGTTTGAGATGGACTCCTGATCTCCACCGTTGCTTCCTCAACGCCATCCAAAAACTCGGCGGCCAACACAGTATGAACTAATACTTTTTCTTGTTACAACTAATACTATTGCTAGTTGTGCGCGGTAGGGTGCATATCATATTTTCTCCTTGTTTTTGGTTTTGATGTTTTCAACTTGAAAAATTGTTGCTTGCAAGAACTAATACTGTTGTTTGTAAGAAGTACTACTGTTTGTTGTTTGTACAGAGGCCACGCCTAAACTGGTTCTGCAGATGATGGATGTTAGAGGCCTCACTATTTCTCATGTCAAAAGCCATCTCCAGGTTTTATTTTAATTTCTTTTTTTTGGGATTTTTTTTAATTTCATTTTTTTTTGTTATTACTATAATTTGTATTTTTTCATACAATTTTTTGTTAAAATAGATGTATAGAAGCATGAAGAGTGAAGCCAGCAGACAAGGTACATACATATAGATATAGTAGTAGTACATTAATTAATTTTGCATATCTTTAATTAATTTTTGGAGGAATGAAAAATGAATGGTATGACTTCATTTATTGTTTGTTTTCTGTTTTTGTGGCATGTAATGTGAAGCAACAATCCCTTGTAAATCTCCCAATAGTAGCATGTCTAATGAAAACTCATAAATCCTTCAAAAACACATAATAATTAAATGCAGATATAAATGATATTTGTAGAAAGGAGCATTTCACAACAAGGGAAGCAGTCCAGTGATGAGGAACAAGAGCAGCTGTTTATTTCTCCTACTACAAAAAGGTGAAACACTTTTTTGTTTTTTTTTTGTTTCTTTTTGTAGTTGTAATAATTATTACAAGGGTTGATATTTCAAAAAGGGTTGTAGCAAGAAACAAGAAGGATTTTGTTTTTAGGGATTGGGACTTATTTATTTATTTAATAATTTAAAATTAGGGCAAGAATGGAATGGGGAGAGAGAAGAATGTGGTGGAATTATCCGTACAATGGTGATGATTACGTGCAAGAGAATATGGAGAAAAAAGTTGGAATAAAAGAGAAGGATTTCAGAAATGGGATTCAACTAAATCCTGAAGAATATCAAAATCCCTCTGCTTCTGCTTCTGCTTCTGCTTCTGCTTCTGCTAGTGCTAGTGCTGCTTCTGCACATGCAGTCCTACAATCTGACTTTTTCAAGGTACAATCAATACCCTAATTCCCCCCACCCCACTATATTTTTATCTTTTTCTTTTTTTATGAATCAATTATTTGAGGGTTTATATATATTTATCTACATGAAATGTGACTTTCACTGCTAATCAGTGCCCAACATTGTATTAGTGTGTTGTACCGTTTGTATTAAAGCATCGCATTGTACAACACATTAAATATATGATAAATACTAAACCATTGTTGTCTGCAGTGTAACATAGAAAAAAATTTATCTTTTAGAGTAAGTCTTGTACACCTAGCAATTCAAATGTGTTTAAAAATAGTATTCACGGTTTTCACTGAATAATATTAGCTATTTTCACTTAATATTGTATGATGCACAAGTAACATAGCTTAATTGAACGACTTAATAAAAACAACTGATATTATCCATTGACAACAATTATTACCCTTTATAAATACACTTAATTTGTGAATACAGTACTCCATATTATTATTTCATACGGGAGTAGTCAAATATACTATGCAATGATTAATGTGAGTTTCTAAACATAGATTGGAGGAATGTAGTTCAATGATTAGAAGGAAAAATGGAATTGCAGTATTTAGGAAATTTAAGGTGCATGAACCCAATTAGTTCAATGATTAGGCACTTTAAATTCCTTGGGGTAGGTGGAAATTAAGTTTAGATTTGGTCAATATTTATCACATCCTTTTCATTTCTATTACCATCGTCGAGAATTTTTCCCGTGTTCAAGAAATATTAAATTTTAGACTAAGTTGGTATGCATTCGCCATTCAGTTACATTAATACATTCATAACATATATTAAAATTATATAATTTATTAAATTATATTAAAAAATGCTACTTATTTACATTAAACTGTATATTTATTAATATAAAAAAAATAGTTGCATGGTTCAACGTAAATACATTTTATCTTTCATTATAATAAGTTATATGATTTTAAAATGCATTATAAGTGCACGATGCATCTAATACATATTAGACTCACTCTATAATTTATTCTATCAGTATAAAATGCTATTATTATGATAATAATAAAATAATACGAGATAAACATATGTGAAAATATAAGTCGCGGTATTTCTACATAAAAGTTAACGTGGATTGACTTATTCAGTTGCATGTTTGACTTATTATATTAATTCCAGAGCAATTTTGTTTTATTCCAAAAATTCAAACATAAAGTATATACCTTTTGGAAAAAAAGATGTATGAGATGGGTCAAAAGCTTTGAGAAAAGGCTACGTGCCTTAATACGTTTGGACTAAAAATAACTGTACTTCCTGTTCATTTAAACTAGTATTTTTAAGACAAATTTAAAACTAATTGTTATTTTGTATTTATTTAAAAAGATCAATTTAAATTTTCACCTTAAATTTATTTTTTGTGATATCATACATTAACTATGATTATATTCCCTCCGCACCCAAATTTGTTTTTAAGAGTATTTCACACGAATTAAGAAATTCATTGAATATAAATATATGTGTAATGTGATATTTTTGTCCTTTAAATTATTTTTTTGATCATTTAATGCATACCATCACAATAAATAAGTGGAAGGACAAAATTAGAATATGGATACTTAATTATTCTATATTAATGCAAAATGAAAATTATTTTGATTTTTTTCTTTCTAGAAAGACAATCAAAATGAGAGACAGAAAGAGCAATAAAATTACATTATACATATATTTATTATTTTTTAATAACATTCATGTAGAATAATTTTAAACATTAGTTAAAGTGGATAATATGAAAATGAATTTAAAATTGTCCTTGTAATAAATGGTGTTCCCCTTGAAGAAATTGTAGCCACCCTTATAAGGCAGTACCGTGCAGTTTGACTGGTAAAATAATTACTGCAAAGTTGAGGGTTTTGGTACAAACATTTAATGCACTGCTGTTACCAATTTTGGAGTGAGTTAGGACTTAGGCCATCAACTTATACTTTGCATTTCAATTTCCATCTATATATACACTTTTACATTTATTACTATTTTATTTTTCATTTACACTTTTAAATTTGAAATAATTCAGTCATGTAATCAGCTTATTAAACATCTATCTACTTACAATTAAATTAGTGTATGTTTTGCATCACAATTAAAAAGGTAAAAGATTTTTTTTTTCTTTTAATAATTGAGTCACACCAGCTTTAAAAAAATATATTTCTACACCCTTAGTCTTTTGAAAACATTTTAATTTTTCGTATTTATATATAATTTTTTTTCTAATATTTTATATTTTGTTTGATGCTATATTAATGGGTATTCTTAAGCAATAAAAATGTATGTGTATATGTTTTTTTTTCGAGATGAATGTATGTGTATATGTTGATGTATTAATGAATCACAAATGTCACATTACTTAGTGTTGATGAGTAACATTGGGTACACCACTGTTGCACAATTAACACAGTTCAATAGAAATAATTAATATTGTAATGCTGACTAACTAATACCATTTAGTACAATAAGTAATACCTTTGATCGTGTTGCAGAGGGACTTAAGCAAGATCGACGACGCGAATCGGACGGTGGATGATGCTTGTGAATTGTCTCTTTCTTTGTGTTTGCATCATCCTTCAATCCAGAAGAGTAATGTATCTTCAGCAAGTGAGATTAGTGACATAAATTCTTCATACTCTAGGTTTAATTCTTCAAAACAACTCAATCAACTTAACCTAGACCTCTCTATTGCTTTATGTGGTGCTTGAATTTTTAAAATGGAACGCCTTCTTATGTGCCACTCTTTATTCTTCAGCAACTCATTTTTGTCTCTTTTTCTTATATTTTAATTCTACTATATTATAGCTTTGTTGAAGCATGTAATTATATATGTTCCCAATACACGAAATGATGAAATTGGATTTTTCATATTAGGAAGATGACATTTACTAGAAATTAGTAAACATAAATAGGGGAGTGACTCTAATCTATAAAGTCACTCCCCAAGTGACTCTAAGGTACAATGCAATTTTATTGTGACTCTAAGATATAAAATTATGGTTTAAAAGTCTAAGTTGTCCTTTTGTTCGTTTTCTACACTTTTGACTTTTTATATTTTAAATTTTTAAAAGTTCAAATATTTTAATTTATTAAATTAATTAAATTATTTATTAATATAATTTTATTATTTATTTCAAAGTGCATTTTATTAACTCATTTTGCAATTCAGAAAATAGTTAACTTTTAATAAATAAATTCTTTTAATTTTTACTCCTCTAGTTTAATTTTGGAGTGCATTTTTTTTTTAAAAAAAATTGTATTTTGATCAATTTTGAAGTGCATTTTTTAAAGAAAATTGTATTTTAAGTCAAATTTGGAGTGTATTTTTTTTAAAAAAAATTGTATTTTGATTAATTTTGGAGTTGCATTTAAAAAAAAAAGTATTTTAGGCTAATTTTGAAGAAATTAAACAAATTAAAAAGAATCAAACTCACCGTCGTCCACCTGCTCATAGTTAGGATCCTTCTCGTCAAATGTCGCCGTTTCAGCCTCAAACTCCGGCCGAATTTTGAGTGAGAAAAAAGGGCGGCCAAATTTTTAATGAGAAAGGGGGTGGAGAGAGAGAGAAGGCCTAATTTTTTTTTTGGAGAGAGGGGATTGTGGTTTGCATTTAATGTGACAGCAATTAAAAAAATGTGAGTCAATTGAAATTAGGGGTAAAATTAGTACATTTTGTACCTTAAGAGTCACTACATTTTTCTTTTGTTTCTTAGTGTACTTTTGAATCAAAATTTATATCTTAGAGTCTTTATTCCTAAACATAATGTAGTTGGGTAAAGTATTTAAAATTTAAGAATCCACCAGTTTTGTTTTTATTACAAAAATAATTAAAAAGGGTGAAAACTGATTTGGAGATGCATTTACTAATTAAGTAGGCATATATATTTCTGGGACAATGCATCAGCAAATTCTTAAACTATCAAAATTTGACAAATTTTAGAACTAAAACTTTTGTATTTAAAAAAACACCTTTCGAGTATTCAATGCTCCCTCGAGACTAAATAATATGTACGGTAATTTTACTAATATCCAAATATATTTTATACAAATTGTTTTGACCCCAACTCTTTAGGTAATGACTAATGAGCACCTAAAATAACTAGCAAGATACTTTTATACCTATTTTAAGTTTTTAAAAAAAAATCATTAATGGAATTGAAAAAAATTATAATTGTCTCAAGAGAATTTGTGAAATAAAATTTTAATACTTAAAACCTTTTTTTCCTTAAACTTCAAAATAATTTAAAGATTGGAACAAATATTGATAGTATAGGACCCTTTAATGCATTATCCCTATATTTTTTGAGTGGGTCTACTGTGCACTAAGTGCACCGTGCACTCGGGTATAGGAATGACTCATTAAGAATATGGGACATTGCTATTAGTGAAAATGAGGATCCACAATAAAAAATGGATAGAGTCAAATTGAGTGCACGAATCTAGGGTCGAAGTGAGTGCACGAATTTAGAATATGTGCACCAAGTGCATATGAGACCTTGCCATATTTTTTACATAAATTATCAAAACTATCTTTAACATTTTGTCTATTTATTCAAATATTATGTTATGTTATTGTATTTAAATTAAATTTCATCCTCATAAATATATGTAACAAGAGGTAGGAAATGTTTTTTGAACAATATTGTCATTTCTATATTTAATTTAATTATATCCTACTCCATCCGTCCACCAAAACTGTGTTCATTTCGTTTTGATATGTGGTACAGAAAGGTAAATTAAGTATATTTATGAACACAATTTTTTTTTATCTTCATCGTCCCAAAAATCACTTAAACTCAAGTTATCATTATACTTTACTCACAATCAATTACTTTATTCATAAATGGACTTAATTTACCTTTCCGTACAACATGTCAAAACGAAATGAGCACAGTTTTGGTGAATGGAGAGAGTATTAATTATTTAATAGATAATTTATTTATTAATTCATTTACTTATATTAATTATATCTTATTAACTATATAAAGTTAATAACATTAATGATGTATATAATTATTAATTTAATTAAAATAATTATGTCTTACATATGCAATTAATATTGGATGTGCATATCTATTTAGCATGTGTTTGTGCCTCTTGATACTTCAATCATAGTATAAAAAAAAGCATATGCATAAGATCCAAACAAAATATATTAAGATTTTACTATACACAATCTCATATTAGGACGTTCCACAACACTTTGCACATAAAAAAAAGAAGAAATTTATTATTAAACTTCATCCTCACAATATTCACATATTTATTCGAAATGTCATTGCTTTGGGATCCATTCATACACTCAATCAAACTACTTTATTTACTTTATAAATAAAAGTTTAAAAAATCACATTTCAATACTCCACTCATTATACATTTTTCTTAATCTTTGTGCTATAAAGTTAACGCAAAGTCTTTCGAGACGGAGGTAGTATTTCTTTCGTCAGTTGTGTCACGTGCCATTGTCTCAATTATTTTAAGATATTTAATATAGCAAAAAATTCGTGAACAAGTTTCACACAAAAATTAGTGAAACTAATTAAAAAATGTGATTTATATTCTTAAAGGGTCTAGTTGTGATAATTGAATGGTGTGACTTTTTACTATAAAGAATATTACTCATAATACTGAAATGTGAGACTTATATTATAACAGTGATATTAGTAGGGATGAAAATGTGTCGGGTTTTAACCCGGTTCTCCAACACGAACTCGCCCAGGATGGGGCGGATTAAAACCCGATCAAACGGGTATCGGGTCAAGTCCACCCTGGGTCATGATATTGGGCGGATATTAATTATGTACTCCCTCCGTTCCGGTGTAATTGTCCCGTTTCGTTTTGTTGTTTTATTTAAGGAATAATAATAAAACATTAAAAATGAAGGATAGTTTTGTGTATTGAGATAGAGGAAAAATATATGTGAAGCAATGAGTGAAGTAGTGGGTGATATTTTTTTGTAATATTGTTTAAAAAGTAAGGATTATATTATGGGTAGTGGAATTACTTTTTCCTTTTATGAAATGTGAAAGTTATAATGGGACGTCCATAAAAGGAAAACGAGACAATTATAATGGGACGAATGGAGTATAATTCATTAAAGGTCTACGCTTCTTCTTCATTTAAGATAGATTAATACATTAGGTATTTTATTTATTGTAATTTGAATGATAAATAATTTTAGTTAATGTGTTGTTTTTTAGGAATGATATGTATTTAGAAATGATTAATTGTATTTTATTTTTGTATGAAGTTAGGAGTATGAATTTAAAAATAAAGGAAAAAAGAAAATTAGATAGGCGGAGCGGGTCAAACCCGCCGGTTCACGGGGCGGGTCTCGGGTCCGCAAACAACCTGGCGGTGTTGGTTCTGGAATATGCCAAACCCGCCCCGTGTCATCCCTATGTATTAGTTGTGATAACTGAAAAATGTGACTTATATTACAAAAGAATATTAGTCGTAAAAACTGAAGGGTAATGTCTATAAAAAAAAAAACATTTTCACGATGAACAAGTTTCATAGTATACCAACTGATTTAATATATTTTTTTTTAACATATGCATCAGAATAAGTATATTCCCATACAATATAGTTATTATTAGTATACCAATCTCATACATTTCACAACCAACTCATTTAATATATGGTTTATTAGTATACCAACTCATATAATTGTCTTCCATAATATTTTTAAAATATGGTTTTATTCGACCTGGAAAGTTGAAACCATGTACCGAAAAATCTGAAGCCCCATTGGAAAGGTGAGTTAACATAAACGAATATTCATTCTCTCAATTTATTTTTTGGATAAGATTTATATTCACTTCTTAATTTACTAGTAAAAATAAAAGTCAAATGCGTTATCGAAAATTCCCTCCACATTAAAAAGTTTTCATATAATTAAAAAGAAGTATCAACGAACTACATGTCAATGAGAAAATAAATCAACTTTATTCACACATATCTAGAAGACGAACTAGATGTTTTACAGAGCGATCTAGAACTACAAACAGTTTACAACAACAAATTGGGAATTTAGAAATAACACTTTTGTGAATCAAATTTATTTATAGATTCTAACACTATAATATGTAAAAATTATCACTGTTATACATAAAAAAATTTACTGTTTGAAAATATAAAGTATTTTTTAAACAGTAAGAGTTTTTGTGTATAACAGTAATAATTTTTATATATAACAATGATAAATTTTACACATAACAATGATACTAAAAAAACTGAATTCACAGTGGACTCGGGTTTACACAAGTTTTTGTCATCTACGAATCAACATGTGAGAAACTCATCAGGTTCCCATCCTTTTAGTACCACATTCTGGGCAGAATTTGGAGGTTTCTTTCAAGTATGGAAGTCCACATCCATCACAAAACTTTGCTGGACTTGTTGGCTGAAATAATACACGATATCAAGCGAATGTAAAGGAGATGATGAAGAACAAACATGACAAGAAAAAAGTAAAACTGTTCTTCCTCTAAAATTACAAGTCCTAAGCATTTTCCTTTATCTTTAGTTTGTTGTTGAAATGCATACTCATCATGTATGCAGTGCTATGATTTATCTTACAAGTTCACCTCAAACGCATAATGCATTGATTCCATTAAAATATATTAAGTAAATGCAACAGTTGCATCGAAGAAAGTCTGTCTAGAGAAAACAGTTTAAACTCAAACAGCCAGCACGAGAAAAATGTCATGTATTTGAAATAGAGAAGAACTGACCATTACATGCAGGCGGACTCCAACGTGACCAAGAGACTGTAGACAAGGTATATGATGAGACATAGGTGAGGGCTGGTGATTGTGAGTAATTTCAGGCAACTGAGGTAGGGAAACACAATGTTGGCCGTGCATGAACTGAGCTGAATGTGGAGTTTGATTGATATGATGGTGGTGACTGCCCTGGTGTAGAGTATGGAACTGAGCCTGATGACCGAGTGTTTGCATATGCTGCTTTGATTGAGTCTGCTCGTTGTTCTGCACATGTCATTGTTAATCGAAAGACACTAGTAACAAATACGTAAAGCAAATATTCATGCGAGGCCGAGGAGAACTTATAGGTGATAAACAATATATGGACAAGATGACACAGAAAAATGCATTAAGATGCTTCTTGCACTACTACTCACACAAGAGACAAAAACCTATCGCAAATCTAATGTCATGTCAAATTCAGCATCAGATCAGACCAGTAATTTCTCTACTAAAGATTCAATTATTTTCCTTCTTTTCAGGCAAACGAAGTACAAAGACAAACACCTATACTCAACCTTGCCTATATCTTCTTTCACCTATGCAAATGCAGTTGAATCTTCCTTTGACCACACCCTGCTACTCTTCTTATGTTACTTTTCCCAACTGAACTTCAGAAATGTGGCATGTTTTTTTTCAGCAGTGGCATTTTTCTGTAGCAGGAATCATATATTCAATATGATGAGTTAGAAATTATTTCAAACACTGTACATTCTTGTTTTCTAAATAGCCAGGGGGTAATGAAAGAAAAGAAGAACACCAAAAGCAGCAAGCTGTTGACAAACAGAAACGAAAAGTTAACAAAATACTCCAAACATGTAGTTACAACATGATCAGTGGACTGTCAACAGTACAGCTTTAATCAAAATTCATATTCATGTATTTTTGAACCGTTATATATTTTTTCCAACCCAGAGATCTTAAATTTGTTACTCGTGTTTATGTAATAGATGCTTTTGTTCTCCTGGTGTGATTCTTTCAATCCAGAAGTTTTAATTGGAATAGTCTTCTTCAGCATCCTCTAGAATGGACCATCATGCTTATGAATAGAAGATAGATGTCCTTGAACATGACCAAGTGTTCACCGAATTACTTCGACTATAATGCATTTTACACATCATCCCAGCTATAAAATAATTCAAATCATAAAAGAAGAATGTAATTTAGTTGCCAATAAGAAGTATATCTCACTTCATTTTCTGGGCGATATTCTTGAGAAGTAGCCATTGATGAAGAGTTTTCTGGACTAGAAAATGCCTGAAAAATGTCAAAGAATTATAATTTAATGGATCTTTAAGATGGTGAGGCTAAAAACCAAAGGTACAGCTAAGAGTTCTTAGACAACTTACAGGCAAACCAGGTATGTTGGAGATAGAATTCGACACAACACGCCTATACTTGTGCCTAGGAGCGTAAAATTTGTAGTCTCTATCAGAAACTGCAACTTCATTCCGTCCAGTCAATCGTCTAAACCTATTAAAGATATAGTGTAATAAATCTCTCAAAAGTTCTTGTTGGTAAAAGTAACTCATTGTGAGATTAGTTATAGCCTTTGGTTTTGAGACATTAGACACATGCTATGGGATTGTTATAAAATACTAAAGATTAAAGCATTAATAAAAGACAAAAACTCATATGATACGGTCTCATACATGAGATGGGGTACAACCTAGCACATATCACACCCACCCCTCCCAAAGTATTAAAGCGTCAATACCCAAATTATGCCCCGTCTCACCGTGAGATTGTCTCATGCAAGTGTGCTTCTTAATAAAATACTTCAGGAATTCTTTAATATAAATAGATATCAACATTAACTTTCCAGTAAAAGCAAAATGAATGAAGATGCATGCAACACAACATACACTGTAATGCATGCTTTCATGTTTTTATACAAGTGACGGAATAGTTGCACAGAATAATAAATTATGCCTCAATCTAGAACGAATAGTCTTCAATTATGTTTATTGTTAAAGAAATAATTTTTTACGCAACACGATTGTATCTGTTTTTTTTTTTTTTTCCAATTTCCTAAAAAATAGTTTTGTGTAGCTAACACATTAATTTCTTTTAAATCCTCAATCTTCTCTTGGTCCAATCCTCTCTCTCTCTCCCAGTCTAATCCATATTGGCTGTGAATTTTAAAAAAAGCCACCAAAATACTGAACATGGCAAAAGGACTGCTACAACAATGTTTCACAATACCAACTCATCAGTATCGAAAACACCATTTGATTAACAAACTTAAGACCATTGCAAACCACCTGCTGGCACCAATTTATAGACCACAAAATGAAATGAAATTGCAGGAGGTGTGAAAAGACTCTGTCGCTAGGTTAGTCGTGATATTCAATATTCTTAAAAAAGTTGATTTAACTAATTGGCAAACCTCACCAAAACCACCCTACCTCAGTAACCCTAAAAGTACAGAGAAAATTATAAAGAATCAAAAAATAATAGTCAACCAAGGACCCTACACGTGCTGCGTATTTCTTCAAATTTTAATCAACATGAACCCTGAAAGAAACCTTACATAATCTTAAAAGAAAATTAGACCTTGATGCTCGACTTGACTTTATCAATTTACAAGATTTAACACAATGGGGTAGGGAAAGAATTATAGTGGTCTACGAAAGAAAGAGATGAACCGACTTTATCAACATTCAGATGCATATTTTGGGCTTAATTATGAGGAATAATTGTTGCAAGTAAAGGACAATGAGCTCAAAACTTACCACTCAGCATCTTCAATATCAATTTTAGTTGGCTTTTCAACAATTGCTAAGCCATTGACCACCACAAAACGAACACGTTTCTCCTCCTGTATCACTAACTCTGGAAACTTTGATCTAGTTTCAAAAGAAGTTGCTAGCTCCCTTCTCTTGAATATACAAGGGTCTACACATAGAACAACATTGTCACATATTGCAAGATCATCAGCAACATATTATTTCTCTAACATCAAAAAGATATGAGGCCAATCTCAAAATTAAATATTTTTAATAAAAAAATCATGCAGAGGGAGTGGAAGCATGTTGTAATCCAACAACTGTCTCAGTTAGCTAGGAATATTCTGTTTTTTTTCCATCTTTCAGAAAGGAAATGAAGAAGGTGGGAAACAAACCAAGAATTTATCTAATACAAACATAATGAATCCATCACTGCTACCTTCTGCTATCCATCACTCCAACATTCAAATAAATTTCTACCAAGAGAAAAAAGGAAAATCATACCTTTCCTAGGAAATTTCTTTGCAAGCTTTCTATACAATCCACCAGAAGCTTCAAGGGCCACGCCCATAGTCTTTTCGCGGATGCCACTCATTGATGATAATCTCATATTAACTTCATTGACTAATGTTTCGTACATGTTAGCTACATACATTAAGGGCAAAGCATAGCGTGCATCACCTTCATATCGGATCTCTCTGGACTTCCTCTTGCTTAAAATGTCTTGGGAGGATTGTTGCACCATATAATCAGCCTCATAATCCGACATTTCAATAACATGTGGTTCAACAAAATGATTTACAATGATGTCCAAAAATCTTGATCTAGCTGTTTCAATTGGTGAAACATCTGGTACAGAGGTATAGAAGTCAGATAGATATTAGATGAGCTGCAGTTAAAAAAAAAACAACCTCGGTATATTCAAATTATATAGAATGATGAAAAATGTTACCGTCAATTGTCAAAATGGAGTAGGGACCGCAGGAAGACCCATTGTTTTCAAGACTGCTCCTCTCATCTTCCATGCACATGCTGTGAAGTGGTAAAGAGCTCTGGTACTCATGCATACGGTCCTACATTATTGAAACCACCAAGTAATGATATAGCAATATGAAAACATAAACCAGCCATATTTTAGGATAACAATCTCCAAAGAGAGAAACAAAATGCTTTACTGAACCACTTTAAGGCAAAACAAAGTCAATTCACATGAATGGGTTTCCCACGATAATGGTCCATTTTAGTGAAGCAAATTTGTGCTACATTATTAGGAGAACCTCTAAAATTGCAAATTTATGTGATAATAAAGAAAAGAAAAGGTAGTTGTAGTAGCAGTGTCTAAAGAAAACAAGATCTTGTAATTCATAATTTAGTTACTAATCATGGATCAATAGAACTGAGGTAATGACAAACAAGAAGCAAAATAAATGAAAATTTGAACAAACAAAAGCCCTTCAACATTATTAGCCATAAGAGGGAGAGATCATAATCCTTAAATGTTAAACCTCTAACATCAAACAGACAAAATTAAAGGTTAAAATTATGAAATCTCTGAAGAACTGAATGCAATTCCAAATTACTGCCCAACTAGTTCATAACAAAACGCATTATTAATATAGGAAAAAAAGTAACAACACAAAAAATTGATTTAGAGTTTGCTTCTTGACAAAACTAAGTAGGGTAAGCATAATATAACAGCTCAAATATCCAGTAATTGCATACTAACACTGACGACAGCGGAGGACCGATCGTCGTTATCGTCGGTGAACGTCATCGGCGGCAGGGTCAGTGACGTCGTCGCCGGAGTTGAGGTCGTGCAAGGAGGTCCCGATGTACGAGTTGGCGGCGGCGGATGTCAAATTGTAGGGCTCCACCGGAACCCTGCTCCCCATTGACAGCAGCTAAAACCCTAGCTACAAAAAGAGGAAATTTGAAGAGGGAAAGTTTAACGGCTATACAAACCCCCACACTCCTCTCTCTCTTCCCCTTCCTGTGGTTTTGCGAGTAGAAGGGTTGGAGGTTCCGAAGCGAAATCCGAGCCTGGTAACGATGGTGTCCTTCCCAGTCCCAAACTCCAAACCGATAGGTATGAACTATGAAGTGATGTGGGACGTGTGTTTTGACTCTTTTGTGCTCGGCAATTTTCCTTATTTTCTTTTCCTTTTCAAACATTGGTCTTCCTATAAAATGTGTAGTAAAAAAATAATAATATAGGAAGAAAGTAAAAGAGTCAATAAAAAAGAAGAAAATGAAGGATCTTCTTAGCCAAACAACGTACAATTGACTCTTCTATAAGTACTTGAAGTTTGACAATAATTTTAATTTTATTCTGGTGGCGATAGTCATCTCAGCGCTACGACTATCTTTCGGATGTTGAGAAGTACTCTTTCTCTTGCTTGTCTCAAGTGGCGCTACTACTATATGGATTGAAGAAGGAACAATTAGATTTTGGGACACTTCTTGATCATGTTCATCCTGTGAACCATAATTATCAATAACTAACACTCATTTTATCGGCACTAAGCTTCGAGTTAATCAACTCTTTGACGTGAACTTCTAAATAAGAACCATGAGCTTGGTGCCAACACTTTTTATAGTCTAACGAGGAATAATTCGTGATGCAAGCACAATTTTGCAAAAGACATGCGCAGAGTATAAAGTCTCCAACAGTGAGCTCCATTCACTAAATTAACTTCACAAATATCAACATTTAGTTCTCACAGAACTTCTTGATAGAAGTCAAATTGGCAGCTAAAAAATGTGGGTTGTAGGGTTCGATGATGCAATAATCATCTTACCGCCAAATAAGGTAATTAAAATGAATAGTTATGAAGTATAACTCCAATAACCCCATTTCCCCATTCCATTATCAATATACGAGAAGGGTTCATGTCGAGTAAATACGTTGCAAGTCCATGAAATAGATTCCCCTTTATGTTCGCTTAAGGGCATCTACCGATTCATAATATCTCGCACCATTCTTTCCTGAAAAATAGCACCATTAGAAGGATGTGATATTCATGGACAACTAAGAAATGTGTCTTAAAGTAATAGGCTAACCACATGTAAAAAAGAAATAAACTGGAAAGGCAGAACAGACTCCTGAAGATTTTGGTTGCTGTGAAAGATGATTCAAACCCTCTATAAATACTCGCCAATACCGGAACAACGAGATCAACTATCTTGCCATTAGCCATCAACCTTGTCATCTTAAAAGTGTTGGGTCATATCATATTTACTAGGAAGCACGAAAGCACAAAGCGAACATGCTAGGTAAGTATTGTTGGAAAATACGGGGTGCCCGAATCTATTCGAGATATATTTAAACACATATTTAAATTATTCAATTAATTACTGACATGAATTAATCCTAAATCAATTCAACATAATAATTAAATAAGCAACAACATGCGTACACGTAATCCACATAAATCCTAAGCATGCGGAATCTAGGAGTTACAGGATTACATACCTCTTGGAGTGACAACCGTTGAGACGATGGATCAACCCAAAGTGCCTTCTCAAATATGTCCCACGTCCACGAACGTAATCCGGTGGAAGGATTCTCATGAACAATTTTAATAAAAGAGAAAACCGAAAAAATATTGCACCACCTTTGTTGATTTCTAATTTTCCAACACATGAAATTGTATTGGGGATGAAAAATTCATCCCCTATTTATAATAAGGGGTTGGACGAAATTTTGGGCTTATGGGACTATTGAAAAATTTCCTTGCTTCTTCCTCAAGATACAATCTTGAATATATCCAATATATTCTATTTCCCAAATATCTCCCAACAAAATCTTCTCCTCCTTATTATAATGCAATTTTCGAAAATTACCTATTAATGGGGAAGGAAAAAGATCCTTGACTTATCTTGAATTTATGGGATAAACTTGTATCTCAAGAATACTTATTCCATAAAAATCTTTCAAGAAAATCAAGAAAATCTTTTCTCCCTCCTTCTTAATACAAGAAAATCTTTTCTCCTTCCTTCTTAATATTTTCAAAAATATTGGGGAAAAATAGGGCAATAATATTTTCTTCTCATTTTCATTAATTGGACTTTAAATGAGCTATTTGAGGGGCCTTTAGGAGAATTAAGATTGGACCTCCAATGGGCTATGAAACTTTAATATTTAGCCAAAATATTATTCAAGCCCATTAATATTAATTCATTCCACTATAAAATTAATATTGAACTATCCATCTTAATCCATATTACGATGCTACAATAATATGGCTCCCGGTTATTATTTCCCGTGTTTAAGATTATTTAGTCCACTAATTAATTAAGCCACTGAAAAAGCTTTATATTAATTAATATCTTTATCCTTGGAGTAAAGACAGCTCAACATTATTATCCATACCGGAAATAAATTTCCACTTGCAAGATTTGGTATGATAAAGCTTCTGAGCCCACCAAGGAGACAAATCAAGAAAGACGTGCTTGCACACGATTCTCCGTATTAAATCTTAACAATCGTCATGTAACTAATAATATTGCCCAAGATATAAGGTATCAAATCACGTTGAACAGAGATTAAGAAATAACGGACCACTGAGGTCTAATTCTTCTATATTCAGTACTGAAGAATTTATCCTCCTGGTTTAGCGCATCATAATGCACTAGTGTAATATCTTGGTCAAGACAAGCCAATCTGAGACTTACACGTCAACCTTTTACGATAGATTGTTTATTTTCATCTAGGTTGTGAATTTGTACTTAGTTACGAGGAACTGTTAATTTGATCTTCCTGTTGGAATTTAGAGGCACGTAAACACGTAATACATGCACAGCAGAAATTAAAGTTCACCAACAACGAACAATTAATTGCATAATTAAATACGAGTAAATGTAAACAAAATTCTTACAGTAATTCGTACACGGATTCCTCAACTATGGTATCCACGTAACAGTCGTTTACTAACTCGCACAGATCTGCCAGCGTTGAATCCCCGAGATGAATTTGCTAGGAAAATTCTAACTTAGAGATTTTATGGAGAAAATATGAAGTGATACATTTGTGAATTCCTAAGAGCTTGTATATATAGGGAGGCTTAGCTTATTTCCCAAGCTAGCCCAATTAGGGAAATAAAATCCCTAATCTTGAATTAAATTAATTCATTTTAATTTAATTTCCTAAATATAAATCTCTACGGATTTAAATGCCTTATATGAAAATCTCTACGATTTATTTCCATATACATTAAATCCTATAATTATATTCCAAATATAATTATTGAGAATTCTTATTTAATTAAATATTAATAATAATTAATTCCAAATTAATCTATTATTAATTACTTCTTCATAAATTAAATATTAAATCCAATTTAACATTTAATCAACCAACTATAATTAGTAAACAACCATTACTTGTTGTGTGACCCATAGGCCCTCATATATCGAGAGATTAGTCAAATTAACGGTCTTAATTGAACCCTAAACAATAAATCAGACATTCTCAATATATGAGGTACGTTGCGAGTAAATGTACAACTACCTGTAACTGAAACATGGGCTATTACGATTTCATCCTTTCATTCACGAATACTCGATTAAGTCTTGAACATGATGAAGTGTCTATTCAAATAACTTAATAAATTTATCTCTAATCACTAATTGATCATGTATGTCACACTTAGCCACAAAGTCTAAGTTGACGTGCATCTACCGATGACTTTGATCCAATTATGATGAGAAGATGAGTATTCTCTCTAAATCCATATTGAGGAATGAATCCTAAACTTGGCTCAACTACCACGCACATGCACTTTGTGATGAACCCAATCCAAGCCATATCTATCCATAGACGGGTGCAAGCGTCGGTCATAGTCAAAGTTCATCATCCCACACATGTCGTGCGTATTGACCTCAAGTCAAAGGAGTATCGCATCGCTCCCACTAACTGAGACACCCGTAGACACATATAGTGGAACTACATCAAACGGTTTCTCGGATGGGTATACCAATACCCTCTAAGGTATTTGTGCATCCATCATGAGATACCTAGTATCTCGTAGCAAGTGAGATCTTACTACACTCTCTAAGAGTATGATGCAGATCGCACACCAATCTCCATTGCATCATCAATATCTCATTCTTGATGATCCTTGATCGGGGCTATTTGAGAATCATGCTTAAGTCACCTGAGTTCTCACAACCTCAATGACAACAATGACTCATGGGAACACTTGCATGAATAAATGCAAACAATCAAACATAATATTCAAACAGGTGTATTGCCATACATTAATATTAAATGAACTATAATATTAAATCAAACTGAATATCATCGAGTACTATGTCCTTACAATAGATTGTCTCTAGGACACCAACACTAACAATCTCCCACTTGGACTAGAGTCAATCACCTACATGTCTAACCCTTAGACCATCAAATGTCTAGTGCGTACATGAACACTCAGTGTTTTGGTGAAATGATCTTCCAAATTAAATATGTGGGAATACATTTTAATTCCATTTTTCCTATCCTTATGATCTCTCAGATCAAATGATAAGTCTGGGTACATGCTTGTTTCTGTTTGCTGATCTCGGTTCCTTTGCTTGCGCATTCGCACCAACGTTGTCTAATACAAATCTACTATACAACTGACACTTGGAACTACCCCTAGTTCTCTTAAGAACTTATAAAATCCAGACAGCCTCCTTGAGGCTTCTGATATAGCAATGTACTCAACTTTGGTTGTTGAATCTGTGGTCCTTTTGCTTGGAACTATTCCAACCGACCGCCTCATTATTGAGAGTGAAACTTAACCTGACTGTGATTTGTAATCATCACAGTCGGATTGGAAACTTGTGTCAACATAACCAGTGACTACTAGTTCTGACTGTCCACTATAGAAAAGGAAACATTCTTTAGTTCGTCTAAGATACTTCAGAATGATCTTGACAGCAATCCAGTGAGACTCACCCGGATTCTATTGGTATCTATCAGTGATGTCGATAGCGTAGGCCACGTTTGGCCTAGTGCAAGTCATGGCGTACATGATTTACCCAATTGCATATGCATATGGGACATCTTTCATGTGCTTGATATCAGCTTCAACAGAAGGACAATTCTTCTTTGATAGCTTTATCCCATGATTTACCGATAGAGACCCTCTCTTAGAGTTCTCCATCGCAAAATGCTTCAACACTTTGTCTACATAGGTGGACTGTGACAACCTTAACATCTTCTTAGATCTATCCATGTGGATCTTGATCCCTAAGATATGGCAGGCTTCACCAAGATCCTTCATCATGAAGGTCTTTGACAACCAATCTTCAAACGAACTGCATTACCGGATATTGATTCTCAAATCAATATGTCGTCGACATATACGATTATGAAAACAATATTCTTCCCGTTGAGTCTACGATAAACGCAAGGATCTTCCAAATTTCTGATGAAGTCAAAAGACTTGATAGCTTCATCAAATCGGATATTCCAACTCCTAGAAGCTTGCTTCAATCCATAAATGAATCTCTTTAGCTTGCATACTAGATTAGAGTTTGACTTAGATATAAAACCTTCCGGTTGAGTCATATACACTTCCTTATCAATGTTTCCATTGAGGAAAGCTGTTTTGACATCCATCTGCCAAATCTCATAATCATAGTGTGCTGCTATCGCAAGTAAAATTTGAATGAACTTGATCTTTGCAACTAGTGAGAAGGTCTCATCACAGTCAATGCCTTCGCGTTGACTAGAACCCTTCGCCACCAACCTAGCTTTGTAGGTTTGTACTTTGCCATTTGCATTGGTCTTTTGCATGAAGACCCAATCGCAACATATAGGTCTAACCCCTTTAGGCAACTCAACCAAGTCCTAGACTTGATTGGTGTACATCGAGTCCATCTCGAATTTCATGGTTTCATGCCACTTCCCTGAATCAATATCTGATATTGTTTCAGAATAAGTATTAGGATCGTTCTTATCAGGTATGTCCACATTAACTAGTTCCTCCAAGAGCTAACCATATCTAATGGGCGGATTACGATTCCTAATTGACTTATGGAGCTGTGGTTGTGCAGGCTGTACATTCTGATCTTGAAAATTTTGTGGTGCATCAATTTCATCAATGTCCGGAGAGTCCTCAAGAGCTACACTTTCAGATGCCTCTTGGGCGGGAGTTTGAACTATGCTGTTCTCATTCAGCCCATTTGGAGGTTCTTGCATAGGCAAGCCGACTCCAATTACGCTCCCACTGGCTGAAAGACGATCACCTAGTGAAAGACTCCCACCGTGAAAGTTGCTGAATGCTCCCACTGATTCCTTGTCATGTTGCTTTGACAAGATATCAGTCTCTTTGTTAATTTGTGGTTCTTGAATTTCTTCAAGTTCTATCAGCTTACGACCTTGTTCCTTAAAGACATAGTTTTCTTCGAGGAACTTGGTCTGCCTAGAAACAATCACTGATTATTTCTCAGGTAGATAGAAGCAATATCCTTTAGTTTCCTTAGGATATCCCACAAATTAACTCTTTTCACCTTTGAATTCCAATTTGTCGGTAAGCTTCCTTTTCACAATCACGGGGCAACCCCATGTTTGATATGTGTGAAAGTTGGCTTCTTGCCACACCATAGTTCATATGGTGTATGCTCAACCGATTTAGATGGAATCCTATTCAGAATGTAAATTGAGGTTTATAACGCGTATCCCCATAAGAATGTCGGAAGAGAGGAGAAGCTCATCATGGACCTCACCATGTCTAACAGGGTTCGATTTCTCATTTCGGACACACCGTTCATATGAGGTGTTCCAGGAGGAGTCCATTGTGACTGGATTCCATGTAACTTCAAGTAATCAATGAATTCATGGCTAAGGTATTCACCTCCTTGATCTGATCGAAGAGTCTTGATACTCTTACCAATTTTCTTCTCTATTTTCAGCTTTGTACTCTTTGAATTTCTCAAAAGATTCGGATTTGTGTTTCATAAGATACACGTATCAGTAAAAGTGATGAAGTAGCCGAAGTGACCCCTAGCTAGAGTGGGCAATGGTCCACAATCATCGTTGTACATCAACTCTAGAACTTCTTTGGCATGCACCCCTTTCCCAGAAAAGGGTCTGTTGATCATCTTGCCCATGAGATAAGATTCACAATCTCCATAAGACTCATAGTATTAGGTTCGTGTAGGTGACATTAGATGTCACGAATTAGGAACTACACGAGACATGTTGTAGTATACTTAAAAGCAGACTTTGAGTATAAGTGGGAGGATTGTTTGGATTATACTGGAAAGTATGCTTTTACTTTGTATAATCAAAAAACTGAATTTCGGACTTATTTACTGAATTAAATTGTTTATCACTGATGCTTTAAATATCATCGAATGTTTCATATATTTACTGCATAATTGTTCAATAAATAGTACGTGTTATATTGTAGTTAATTTAGTGATACCAGATCACAGAAGATTAAATTAACAGTCCCTTGTAACTAAAAATACACCATTCACGGCCTAGATGGAAATGAACAATCCATCGTGAAAGGTTGAAGTGTAAGGCTCGGATTGGCTTGTCTTGACCAAGAGATTACACTAGTGCATGACTGATGCACTGAATAGGACCTACAGGAGGACAAATTCTTCAGAACTGAACATGGAAGAATTAGACCTCAGTGGTTCGTTATTTCTTAATCTTCGTTCCTTAAATAGGATCACGTGTGGTTGATAACTATTGCTTTGACTTATCATGGGTAGAGAATCAACGAGATTCAATACTTTTTATCTTGGGCAATATTATTGGTCACATATGATTGCTAAGATTTAATACGGAAAATCGTGTGCAAGTACGCTTGTTCGATTTGCCCCCTTGGGAGGTTTATAAGCTTTATCATACCAAATCTTGCAAGTGGAACTAGTTTCCGGTATGGATAATAATGTTGAACCGTTCCTTGACCAAGGACAAAAGATATTTGATGGTCCCGGTGGGAAAACCCATTTTGCGCGTGCGGAAGCAAACATTTTAAAAGCTATGCATATAAAACAGGGGTGAGGGCAGAGTGATTACAAATTTTTGACTTTTAAGCTCATGTGTTGTGTTATGCTTATAATCGAATGCATATGACAATATAAGAACATAAAGCAGTAAACAACACAGTAATGTATAGTGGTTCGGAGACTCAAGCTCCTACATCCACTCTCCCTGTTCCTAGGGAAATTCCTTCAAACTGGACTTATCACCCTCTCGGGTTCGCCTCTTAGATGTTTAATGAGTTCACACTCCTTCGGGACTTATCACCCTCCACGGGATTACCTACAGATGTTTACCGAGTTCACACTCCAATGGGACTTATCACCCTCACTCGGGATTGCCTACCCTCCCTTTCGGGATTGCTAGATGTTTACCGAGTTCACACTCACCTACAAACTTAACCGACTGATTTGGGTAAGGTTTGTTTGGTTTCCAACTATGGTGAGATTTTCCCTTACATTTGTTTAGCCTCAATGCTAAGGTTGGGAAAATCTCTCTAAGCTTAGGATACATCGTGGTTTGCTTAGATTGGATTCTAGAACACTCTTGAACATATTTGTACATCTACAGACTTGTGTTCTAGGGTGGGAATGCTTTGGGTATAACTCTCTTTGGCTCTGTAGCATCTCGTGTGCTATCTTCTCCACACATCCACTAATTAGAATGATGAAAGACCTTGTATTTATAGTGTGGATTTGAATGTTACCGTTGGAGAGAATCACATTCAAATCCATACTATTCTTGTAAAACTACAAAACTTCTTCATTTGGTTGTCTTCCTCTCATTAGTCCACGTCGGTGATTCTAACTGGCTATATTCCTCAGATTCCTCGCCTTGGAATCATTCAGATTCTCCGAGTCTCGGTGTCTTGAGGAGACTGTTTGAGTCTCAGTTCTATCTGAGTCTGATTTCTCATCTGAGCCTCGGGTTTATCTGACCTCGGGGATACTTGATTGCGGACTTCTCTTGCCGGACCTTATACGTCGGGCATCTTGACACTTTCGGTGGCGAGTTCGATTCAATTCGGACATCGACCTTCAGTCGCTTTATTTCGAGCTATCGATTTCTTCTTTGCCGATCGATCGGCTCGGTGATCGGATCATCATATCTTCGATTCAGCATCTCAAGATAAGATCAGTCGATTACATCGAGGTTAGCATATCGGGTTTATCACATCGATCTCAATCGCGTCGATCTTGATCATCCGCTTTCGTCTTCATATCGATCTCGATCACGTCGATCTCGTCGGTCTCATACTCCTCTTACGATGCGCAACCTTCTCTTACGATCTTCGGTTTTTCTTTCGTCGAACAGCATTTCATTTATTCCGATCATCGATCAATTACATTACAGTCATCGATCTTACGATCGATTTGGCTTAGCTTTTTTCTTCTCTTACGATTTTTACCGCATTTCATCGTGTTAACTCCGAACTCATCTAACTCATTCGATCTCGATCGGTCTAAATCTATGACCTAAATCGATCTCGATCATCTACTTCATATTTCGTGAGTTCCCCTCAATCTGTTTCTCGTTCCCTCAACTTGTTATTCGTAGATTAGCTTCAAAAAACACAAATTGATAATGTTTTGGCATAATTCATCAAAACTAAAATATCCCAACAATATTAATTAACGGAAAAGCTATTTTGGTGGCTTGAATTAATTAATGGGCTGAGATAATCTTAAACACGGGAAATAATAACCCGGAGCCATATTGGTTGTAATATGTGTTAAGATGGATAGTGCTAATATTAATTATGTAGTGGGATTAATTAATATTTATGGGCTTGAATAATATTGTGGCTCAATATTGATAATTCAAGATCATTGGAAGGTCCAATCTTAATTCTCCTAAAGGCCCCCAAAGTAGCCCAACATATAGTCCAATAACCCAAAAAAAGGTGTTTAAAATAAAATAAATATTGTTGCTTATTTTTTCCTAATTTTTAAAAAATTATGGATAAAAAGGGAGAAAAGATTTTCTTTGAATTTTGTTATGGAATGAGGATATGTATTCTTGGAATACAAGATTATCTCATTAAATTCAAGAAATCTCCCACTTGGTTATCCATAAAGCATATTTTCGAAATTTTGATAATTAAGGGAAAGAAAGATTTTCTTGATTTTCTTGAAAAGATATTATGGAAGATATGTATTTCTTGAAATACAAGAATATCTCATAAATTCAAGAAGATCCAAATCTTGGATTCTTGCCCTATAATTTTTGAAATTAATCCATAACAAAAAGTAGGTGGGATTTTGTGGAATATTATAATTATGGGGAAAAAGAATATAGGAGATATATTCAAGATTTCTTGGAGATCAAAAAAAGATTTTCCCAAATTGTTTTTTTGCCCTAAAAATTAGACCACCTCTACTCTATAAATAGGGGATGATTCTTTCATTCCCAAGACAATTCCATGTCTTTGAAAAAATTAGTAAATCCACAAAGGTGGTGCAACATAATTTATTTTCCTTTTGTTAATTGTTCGCAAGTGTCCTACCACCGGATAGTCGAGCAAGAATTAAGGGAATACTTTGGAAGTTCTTTTGATGTGTCTAATAAACAAAGTCATTGCCGTCCCAAGAGAAGACGTTCACGTAAACTCGTAGAGAATTCGATCGTCGTAGGATTTACGTGATTTAATTATATGCATGATTTGTTGTTGAATTATTATTTGAATTAATATAGGATTAATTCATGCTAGTAATAATTATGAGAATTAAATTTGTATTTAAATATTCATCCCGAATAG
This sequence comes from Stenogyne calaminthoides, assembly GCA_037126765.1. Taxonomy (NCBI): domain Eukaryota; kingdom Viridiplantae; phylum Streptophyta; class Magnoliopsida; order Lamiales; family Lamiaceae; genus Stenogyne; species Stenogyne calaminthoides. Next base: position 31,087,288 of record JBBCBC010000018.1, on the reverse strand, counting down.
ATCTGTGCAACTTATTCCCCAACAACTGGTATCAGAGCCACGATTTCGGGCTCTGAATTTTTTAAATTGTAATTTAATTCATTTGCATTAAATTTGAAATTGGATAGTAGAATTGCTAGATCTTTTTTGCAGGTATCCAATTGTCATGGAATTTAATGTGTTTATTTATGCATGCATATAAATTGTGGTTTTTAATTCGATTCGTTTTACCTCGTGAGAAAATCCACGAGTAGATTAGGATTTGTTTGATTTGATCAATGAAATAGACTAGTCTAGATCTAGGTTTAGGTTTATTTATTTTTTGTAAATAAATTGTAACCGGATCTAAAGCGAGGCGGAGACGAAGAATTAAAGGATAAAAAATCGAGTAGCGGAGCGGCGTCGTGCGTAAATAAACGCCAAGGAGGAGGCACGCACAAGAATGCGCGCACGCAGCACGCACGGGCGCAGGCGCAGGGCGGTGTCGAGGGTCGAAGCAAGGCGAGGATCGATCACAAGACACGGCCGGGCGCTAAGCTTAAAGACGCTGCACCGTCTTGAAGCAGATCGGGCGAACGGAGGAAGCAACGGCGCCAAGATCGGGGGGCACACGGCACGCCGAAGTTCCACGGGCGAGGCGAGGCCGGGCGAAAAGGCGTACAAGATGGGTACACGCGTCGCCTACCGAGCCCCGCCGAGGCCGCCGAGAGACCGACGCGGGCGACGCCGCCGAGGTCGCCGAGAGGCGCTGGCGATCTTGTGTGCCTAAGGCGCACGGGCGAGGTTGCTTTCGGCGGGGCGGCCGGGATCTTGGCGTGCATCCCCTGCGAGCTACTTGGCGTGGCATTTCGAGATGGAGTTCCTTTCGAGACGATCGAGTGGGAGAAATTCAAGACATCGTTTCTGTTGGGAGATGAATTTAATAAAGATATGATTTTGATTAGATCCCAAAACCCCGAAAGTATGACATGTTCAAAATAATCTTGATAGTTGAGTCGGGATTAGGTTTTAGAGTATTAGGGATGTTATCCGCAAAATGTATAGTCGGCCAGATATAGATCAAAGTTAGGATCTAAAAGTTCTCAAGACTCAAGAAAGTTTTCAAGAAACGAAGTTTCAAGATGAAACGAAGTTTTCAAGAACTCAAGATGAAACCGAGAATCAAGACTCAAAGATGATCGAGAACACAAGACTCAGAGAAATCTGAAGACTCAGTATGAAACTGAGAAACCTGAAGACTTAGAGAATCTTTGAAGGAAGGCACAAGTAATTATCGAAGACTTCAATAATATCTTGAATGCTCAAGATATCCCGAATGTTCCGAGGCAATCGTTCGGAGAGGAATATACCGTTGGAATCCGGTGGCGTGGACAATGAGAGGAAGACAACCAACTGAAAAAAGTTGCAGAACTTACAGAGAATAGTATGGATTTGAATGTGATTCTCTCCAACGGTAACATTCAAATCCACACTATAAATACAAGTTCTTCCATCAAATTAAGTGTGGATGCGTGGAGATTATGCAAAAGATGCTACAGAGCCAAGAGCGTTATAACCAAAGCATTCCCACCCTAGAACACAAGTTCAGTAGATATACAAATATGTTGGTCGGTGGGAAAACCTATTTTTTTGCGTCTGCGGAAGCAAGACGTTTTTCATTTTCGGTGCATAAAAGCGAGGGATGAGGCGAGTGCTCCAATTTTTGAAACTTTTGAGCTCATGTGTGTGCTTTGCTTATAAACGAATCATTATGACAAGTATAAACATAAAGCGATAAACAACACAACCAATATATAGTGGTTCGGACAACCCGATCCTACATCCACTCTCCTCTCTAGGGAAATTCCTTTAAACGGGACTTATCACCCTCCACGGGATTGCTAATAGATATTTACCGAGCTCACACTTTTTTAATCTGGACTTATAACCCTCTCTCGGGTTCGCCTCGGGACTTATCACCCTCCACGGGATCGCCTCTGAGATGTTTAACGAGTTCACACTCCATCGGGACTTATCACCCTCACTCGGGTTTGCCTAACAACTACCTCACTTCACCCTTTGGGTTTGGGTTTTGGTGTTGTCTCCAACTATGGTGAGATTTTCCCTTTACAATGGTTTAGCCTCAATCTTTGGGTTGGGAAAATCTCTCTGCTTATGATACATCGTGGGTTCTTAGATTGGGGTTCTAGAACACTCTTTGAATATATTTGTATATCTATAGGCTTGTGTTCTAGGGTGGGAATGCTTTTGGCTATAACACTTTTTGGCTCTGTAGCATTGTTGCTATCTTTTCACACTTCCACCACGATAATGAAGGAAGAACTTGTATTTTTATAGTGTGGATTTGAATGTTACCGATTGGAAGAATCACATTCAAATCCATACTATTCTTTAAGTTCTCCGCACTTTTTCTGGTTGGTTGTCTTCCTCTCGTTGGTCCCGTCAATTTGGATTCAGCGGCTATATTCCTCGACTTGATTGCCTCGGAACATTCGGGATATCTTGAGCATTCGGTATATTCTCGAAGTCTTGATAAATCTTGTGCCTTGATATTTCTCCGAGTCTTCGATTTTCTCACGAGCCTTGATTTTCTCTCGAGCCCCGGTTTCTCGAGTCTTGAGTTCTCTGTATCTTCTTGAGTCTTGATATCTCGATTTCTTCTTGAGTCTTGAAAAAACTAACTTTTTCTATATCTGCCGACTATACACGGTGCAAGTGGATAATATCCTGAACACTCTAAAACCGAATCTCGATTCATCTATCAAGATTATCCCGAACATGTCATACTTAGGGGTTTTGGGATCTAATCAAAATCATATAATCTTTTATTAAATTCATCTCCCAACAAAATATATTCAAAAAAAAGTGTTAGAACCCAACCTAAGAAACCCACGATGTATCTTAAGCTTAGAGAGATTTTCCCAACCCAAAGATTGAAATTTAAACCATTGAAGGAAAATCTCACCATAGTTGGAGACAACACCAAACTCAAACCCCATTCTCGTAAAGAGATATCCAATGGTGAAGTGAGGTAGTTGTTAAGCAATCCCAAGAAGGGTGATAAGTCCGTATGAGTGTGAACTCGTTAAACATCTGAAGGCAAGCCCCGAGTGAGGGTGATAAGTCCGGTTTGAGTTAGTAAACTCTGAGGTAGTCGTAAAAGCTCAAAAGGTCGGGTTGAGTAAGTAAACACGTGGAGTAGTCGTAAAGCTTCGAGCGAAGTTGAGTAAGTAAACAAACTGGCGAGGTAGTCGTAAAGCTCGAGGAGTGTTTGAAGGAATTTCCCAGAATGGGAGAGTGGATGTAGGAGCTTGAGTCTCCGAACCACTATACATTGTTGTGTTGTTTTTCGCTTTACGTTCTTATCTTGTCATACGATTCGATCATAAGCAAAAGACACAACACATGAGCTTAAAAGTGAAAAATGGAATCACCATTCCTTCACCCCTCGCTTTTATATGCACCGCGAACGTAAACGTTTTTGCTTCGTGACGCCAAAAATGGGTTTTCCCACCGGGACCAACAAGTGGTACCAGAGCAGGTGCTCAAAAGATTACTATTTCAATGTGATCGCCTGTGCAGATCTATTTTAAAACCTGTCTCTGATCTGATACCAACAAGTGGTATCAGAGCAGGTGCTCAAGAGATTACTTTTTCAATGTGATCGCCTGAGCAGATCTATTTTTAAACCTCTCTCTGATCTGATACCAACAAGTGGTATCAGAGCAGTGGTTCAACTTGACCACCTGCTTTGTTGACCAAAGTTTTGTTTTCTAAAAATACTTGTGGTCTATCTGAACTGATCTTATTTGCCGAATTCTTAAAAGAATCAGATAAAATGTCTTCTAAGAAACTTCCCATGTTCTCAGTGGAGAACTATGATCTATGGAGATTGAGAATGCAGGCTCATCTGTATTCCAAACATGAACGAATGTGGAGAGTGGTCTCTGAAGGGCCATTCCAATTTACTGTGGTGAATCCCAGAGGAACAGAAAATGAGAGAAATGATCCTAGAAAGCGAGAATTTCCTAAGTCGATGACCAACCCGACTCTCGAGGAGAGAAAGTTAGTCAATCTAGACTATATTGCTAAAGACACACTATACAGTACCATTGATGATGGTGTGATGGGAATGATTTCTCACTGCAATACTGCAAAAGAAATCTGGGATACACTAGCTGTAATGTGCCAAGGCACAGATCATATCAAGGAAAACAAACTTTCAGTTGCAATTGGAAAGTTTGATAGTTTTGAAATGGATGAAGGTGAATCTATTGACAAATTGGAAGTCGATTCACTAAAGATTATGAATGATCTAAATGCACTTGGAAAGAAATATCCATGAGAGAGAAGTTGCATTGAAAATTCTTAGAGGTCTTTCTAAGAAATGGGATATACATGCGGTGGTGATTGAAAACACCAAAAACATTAGTTCAATGCCATATCAACAAGTCTTCTCTGAGCTGAAGGCCTGTGAGTTTGTAATTGATAAGAAATCCAAAAAGGCTGACAGCAAAGATGATTCATCATCTAGTAAGAATGTGGCTTTTAAGGCCAAAGATAAAACCTGTAAAACTAGAGAGTCTGAGAACTCCCATGCTAAAAATCAGGATGAGCTTGAGGAAAAGCTAGCACTGATGGCAAGGAGGTTTGAAAGACATAATAGTAGATTTGGAAAATATAAAAACTATTACAGAATCACGGTGCGGAAAAAACCCGAGGACAAATCAACCGAGAAGAAGAAGGACACGAAAAGTTCGGGATCTTCATCCAAAAGGAAGGACTCCAAGTCCAAAGAAGAAAGTGATCAGGATGATGATGCCAACAAATGCTACAATTGCCAAAAAGAAAGGTCACTTCAATAATGATTGTCCAGATCGGAGTCTAAGGAGAGAAAAGAAAGGCAAGCTAAAAGAGACAAGAAGTTCTCTAGCAAAAAGGCCATGGTTGCAGAAGAAGAACATTCTGAGGAGAGATCTAGCTCTTCAGATGAAATATTCTCAGGAAGTGATAGTGAATTTCTCTGAGGATCAGAGAGAGTGGACGTAGGAGCTTGAGTCTCTGAACCACTATAAATTCTTTGTGTTGTTTATTGCTTTTTTATATTTTATCATTTGCATTGACTTAAATCTGAAAAGCATACTTTTCATCGATATTGGTTGGAATCAATCCACTGAAGTTGCATAACTGACTCACAGCCTAATCACTATTCCATCAAAGGAAGGTTTTCAGCAAAGCTTAAAACGAGTATAAACTAAGGGCCAACCATTCCGCACATCCGAAAGTATTTAGAACATATAGTTACCAAACCGAACTTACTCTTCCGAGGGTTCAAGAAGTTAGTTATCCGATCCAAGCAACTCGGGATCTCTCAAACTCGAGGACTCGGTTGGGATTATCCGAGGTTTTAAAGCGACTCGGGATCACCGTCTCGAAGAGACTTTGACTTAGAGCGATTTGTGCTTCTCAGACCAAATCATCGGACAACGACCCAAGCCGACCTCGAAGAAAAAAAGTTTTAAAAAAAACCGAACACGTATTCCCCATACACGTGTAAGACTCGTTTCAGACGGGACCAACAAGTGGTATCGAGAGCGGTGCTCAAAAGATTACTTTTTCAATGTGATCGCTGAAAGCGGATCTATTTTAAAACTCGTCTCGATCGATACCAACAAGTGGTATCGAAAGCAGTGCTCAAAAGATTACTTTTTCAATGTGATCGCCGAAAAGCGGATCTATTTTAAAACCTGTCTCGATCGATACCAACAGGTTTCTTTAAAATCAAGCAAGAAAAATCAAACCATGACAATTGGATAATTTGTGCCCAATATGTTTATTTTTCCGCTTTTGCTTGATTTATTATTCGGTTATCTTGTGCTTTATTTAATTTGTTTAAATGTGTTTGCATGAGAGTTGCCCAATGAAAAATCTCACAATAAAAAATTACTAAGTATGTTTAAATAATTAATTGACAATTTTATTCTGGATAATAAAATTGAATTAATTTTGACCTCCATGATTTATTTATTTGTGAATTCTTTTGGAGAAATTCCCCACTGGGACGGTCAAAAGTTAGCTTTCACATGAATGAATTCCAAATGGATGATTGTGGATTATTACTAGTATTTACGATGACCCCCCACGAGGCTCGTTCAAAGCTTAAATAATAATCAGATTTAATCATGGTTATTACTTAGGTATAAAATTGATATCGCATATACTTCCCCAAGTCCCTGTCTAATTTTATATTGGTCAAGTGGGAAGTCAACTATTAATCTGGATATTAAAGGTTTGTAAATCGTTCTTGTTTGTAACTTTCTTGAATGTGTTTAAATAATGACCCACCCCACGGCTTTATTTAAAAGCTTTTTTTGAGATGTTGGGTGATCGTGTTCATATTTTTTTTTTGAGATTTTAATATGATGCATGTGATCGAACCTTGTGATATATTTGTCTTTATGCATATTATTGTTTATTTCAGTTCATCATGTCAGAACCTTCTAATCCTTTATTCAATATACTTAAAGACAATTTGCTTCTTGGTGAAAACTATTTTGATTGGAAATACAAATTAAAAACCGTCTAACCGCATCACCTTCCAAATGGGTACTTGATACACCAAAACCCGAAAAACCAACTAAGGACTAGGAATATGGGATGAGATGATTTATGGTGAATGGGAGTCGGCAAATGAATTGATGAAGGATACTGATTTCGCACATCATCATCGGATCGTTGAAACACCTTCATCAAGAATATGAGTCACCGCAGACATCTTCTGAGAATCTTGAAGCGATGTTCGCACATCGGGACCATATGGCAATCCAAAGTGTGAAGCAAGAAATTCTTTGAATTAAAAATGGAAAAAGGGACGATCGCGGCCGTAAAGACGCCCTTAGGGTTATGGTGCTATTTGAGGAACTTGAGATCCTCGGCGAAAAATGTGATTTCAAGACTAAGATTGATTTCATTCTCCAATCCTTACCAAAGAACTATAATCACTACTATCTTGAGTATCTAATGGAAGATCTAGATTTTACAGTGGATGATCTTGTAAATGCTCTCACTTTGGTTGAAAGGGAAAGGGAGCTCGAGGAAAAGAACTTGGGAAAACAGAAATCCTCTCTTCATCCTAGGTCAAGTGGTGATAAGGATGATGAAAAGAGAAGAAACTTGAACCAAGCAGACTCAACATCAAATAAGAGCATGGAATCAAGCATGAGGAAAGTTTTGGAAAGCGGTAGATTAGGACAATCGAGGTCAACCTGTTCCAATCCCAAAAGGAATAGAAAGAAAGGTAATTCTCACGCACTAGTTGTTGAAACTTGCTTAGCGGCGTATGCCTCCCATTTATGGGTAGTGGATCTGGGATCCATCGATCATGTTTGTTTCACTTTACGCGGGGGTTGGCGCGGATTCCGACAACTTAGTGGGAGTGAGATCCTCATCACATTTGGGCGATCTTCGAGAGTGGCGGTGAAGCGATGGGAGAAGTGACTGTCTTTTGAAGACGAGTTTTAATTTTAAGAGATGTTCTTTACGTTAGAATTTTAGAAAGAATTTAATTTAGGTTTCTAAACATTTTTCTTTATGGATATTCGGTTACTTTTAATAAAGTTGTTACCATTTCTCTTTTTGATAAATTTATCTATCATGGAACGTTATCGAATAATCTCTATACAATTAATCAGGCACACCACTCATGAAATGCATCATATAACACATCAATCGCTTTTTAGAAAAGAAAAACGTTTCATCGGGGCGTGAGCGAGACACTTCTATGGCATCTAAGATTGGGTCATATAAATCGAAAAAGAGGATCCAAAGGTTGGTGAAAAGCGGTTCGCTCACCGGAGTTTCTCCAAGTTGAACCAATTCCAACCCGCGAATCATGTTTGGAGGGTAAAAATGACCAAGAGGGCATTTGGAGCCAAGGGAATAGAGCCAAAAAAGTGTTAGAGATCGCTCACATGGATGTATGTGGTCCAATGTCAACCAAAGCAAGAGGAGGTTATGAGTATTTTTGTCACTTTTTATTGATGATTACTCAAGGATGCGATTATATTTTCCTTATGAAGCATAAATCGAGACCTTTGAGAAATTCAAAGAATTTAAGGCTCAAGCAGAGAATCATAGGAAAACGTATCAAGTCTCTACGATCCGATCGTGGAGGCGAATACCTCGGCGATGAGTTTTTTGAACTACTTATCGATGAAGGGATTAGATCCCATCTAATCGCACTTTAACCCTCAACAAAACGGGGTTGCAGAGTGAAGAAACAGAACTCTTTTGGAAATAGTTAGATCTGTGATGAGTTATGCAGATCTTCCCGATCGTTCGGGGTCATGCCTTGAAACAATGACCTACATTTCGAACTTGGTGCAATCAAATTGGTTCCCAAAACTCCCAAAGAATTGTGGACCGGGCGCAAGCCTAGTTTGAGACACATGAAGATTTGGGGGTGTCCGGCATACGTGTTGGACAAGGAAGCCGGAAAATTGGATCCTCGATCAGAATTAAGGTTGTTTGTGGGATACCCCCGAGGGAACAAAATGGTTAGATCTATGATGAGTTATGCAGATCTTCCCAAGTCGATTCTCGGGGTCATGCCTTTGAAACAATGACCTACATTCGAACTTGGTGCCATCAAATTGGTTCCCAAAACTCCCAAAGAATTGTGGACCCGGGCGCAAGCCTGGTTTGAGACACATGAAGATTTGGGGGTGTCCGGCCACGTGTTGGACAAGGAAGCCGGAAAATTGGATCCTCGATCAGAATTAAGGTTGTTTGTGGGATACCCCGAGGGAACAAAAGGGTGTATGGGATACCAAAGATCAAAAGGTGGTAATAAGCACCCACTTTAGATTTTTGGAAGAAGACTATATGAACGAAAAAAAACCCAGAAGTGAGATTACCTTAAATGAGCTAAGGGGGCTAACCTCAATGCCAACTGTACAAGATGACATACCAAATGACACACTTACACAACCGGAGCCTCGTCAGTAGTGGGAGGGTTGTGAAACACCCGAGAGAGATTCATGGGAATAGGAGAGTCCTCGGACTTGATTCCCGGACAAGACGAATCAGACCCATGGACATATGACGAGGCAATCCAAGACAAGGATGCAGATTCTTGGCAAACAACAATGAAAGCCGAAATGGGTTCTATGTATCATAACAGAGTGTGGGAGCTAGTCGAACCACTTAATGGGGTCAAACCCATTGGTTGTAAGTGGGTGTATAAGAGAAAAAGAGGACCGGACGGGAAGGTGGAAACCTTCAAAGCAAGACTCGTGGTGAAAGGTTATACTCAGAAAGAAGGGATCGATTATGAGGAAACTTTTTACCAGAGCCATCTTAAGTCCATCCGAATTCTCTTATCGATTCTTCAAGATCTCGACTTTGAAATCGGCAAATGGATGTCATGACAACTTTCCTTAACTAAGTCTTGATGAAGAGATCTATATGCAACAACCCCAAGGCTTCATTGAAAAAGGCCAAGAACATCTAGTTTGTAAGCTCATGAAGTCCATTTACGGACTCAAACAAGCATCCAGAGCTTGGAACCAATGTTTTGATCATGTTATAAAGTCTTATGGGTTCGATCAAAACGAGTCGAAAGTTATCTCGTACAAAAAGTGTGTCGAATCGCATTGGTATTCTTAGTACTATATCGTGAGCGACATTCGATCATCGGGAACGATGTAAAGGTGTTATCGGGCGTAAGGGCATGGCTTTCAAAAAGCGGTTTGATATGAAGGACTTAGGGAAGTTCGTGACACATCCTTGGGATCAAGATCACTCGAGATCGCAAGAAAAGGATGATAGTTTGTCATGAAGCTTCATACATAGACAATTGTCTTGAAACGATTGAAAGATGCAAGATTCCAAGAAAGACTTCGTACCTTTCGGACATGGAATCCATCTATCCAAGAAAATGTGCCCTAAGACGCAAAAGCGAGATAGATGACGAGAGGCATTCTTATACTTCTACCGTCGGAAGCCTTATGTATGCAATGTGTATGCGAGACCGGATATCGCTTTGCAGGGTTGGCATGGTGGCAAGATATCAAAGTAACCCGGGAAAGAACATCGATGCGATTAAAAACATTCAAGTATCCGAAAAGAACTCGGGATAGAATGTTAATTTATCGGTCGATAGTCAATCCCCATTGGCTACCGGACTCGGATTTCCAATCGGACATAGACTCGAAAAATCTACCTTCCGGTAATGTGTTTTGCATGGGGGAGGCGTGACATGGAGAAGCGTCAGCGTAAAATCGTCGCAGATTATACCATGGAAGCCGAATATATACCGCTACTGAGGAAAATGAAAAGCGGTTTGATTTCAAGAACTTCCTAGTGGACTTGAATGTAGTTAAATTTGCCAAAGATAATCAATTGTTTATTGTGAGAATGTCGGGCGATTTGCAAATTCAAGGGAACCAAGAGCCCACAAGGCCGCAAACACATTGAAAGAAATACCATCTTATACGAGATATCGTTAGAGAGAGATATAGATGTGGCAAAATGGCGTCGAAGATAACCAGCGAGATCCATTCACAAAAGTGGTCCGCCTACGAATACATTCGAGAGACATGTGGAAGGAATGAGTGTCAAGCAGATTTGCTTAATCTGCTTTGAGTATAAGTGGGAGAAATTATTAGGTTAGATGCGGTGACATTAGATGTCACTTAATTAGAACTACACGAGACATGTTGTAGTATACTTAAAAGCGGACTTTGAGTATAAGTGGGAGGATTGTTGGGATTATACTGGAAAGTATGATTTTACTTTGTATAATCAAAAAACTGAATTTCGGACTTATTTACTGAAATAAATTGTTTATCATCGATGCTTTAAATATCATCGAATGTTACATATATTTCTTTGCATAACTGTTCAATAAATAGTCGTGTTACATTGTAGTTAATTTAGTGATACCAGATCACAGAAGATTAAATTAACAGTCTCTTGTAACTAAAAGTACACCATTCATGACCAAGATGGAAATGAACAATCCATCGTGAAAGGTTGAAGTGTAAGGCTCGGATTGACTTGTCTTGACCAAGAGATTACACTAGTGCATTTGACCGATGCTTTTGAATAGGACCTCTGAGGAGGACAAATTCTTGAATCGAACATGGAAGAATTATACCTCAATTGGTTCGTTATTTCTTAATCTCCATTCCTTAAATAGGATCACGTGTGATTGATAACTATTGCTTTGACTTATCATGGGTAGAGAATCAACGAGATTCAATACTTTTTATCTTGGGCAATATTATTGGTCACGTGTGATTGCTAAGATTTAATACGGAGAATCGCGTGTGCAAGACGCTTGTTCGATTTGCCCCTTGGGAGGTTCATAAGCTTTATCATACCAAATCTTGCAAGTGGAACTAGTTTAGGTATGGATAATAATGTTGAACCGATTTCCTTGACTAAGGACAAAAGATATTAATTAACGGAAAAGCTATTTGGTTGGCTTGAATTAATTAATGGGCTAGATAATCTTAAACACGGAAAATAATAACAAGGGAGCCATATTGATCGTAATATGGGTTAAGATGGATAGTCAATATTAATTATGTAGTGGGATTAATTAATATTTATGGGCTTGAATAATATTGTGGCTCAATATTGATAATTCAAGATCGTTGGAAGGTTCAATCTTAATTCTCCTAAAAGGCCCCTAAGAAAGCCAACATATAGTCCAATAAGCGAAAAAAAAGATGTTTAAAATAAAATAAATATTGTTGCTTATTTTTTCCTAATTTTTCAAAAATTATGGATAAAAGGGGAGAAAGATTTTCTTTGAATTTTGTTATGGAATGAGGATATGTATTCTTGGAATACAAGATTTTCTCATTAAATTCAAGAAATCTCCCACTTTGGTTATCCATAAAGTGTATTTTTAAATTTTGATAATTAAGGGAAAGAAAGATTTTTTTGATTTTCTTGAAAAAAATATTATGGAAGATATGTATTTCTTGAAATACAAGAATATCTCATAAATTCAAGAAGATCCAAATTTTGGATTCTTGCCTATAATTTTCGAAATTAATCCATAACAAAAGTAGGTGGGATTTTGTGGAATATTATAATTATGGAAAAAAAAGAATATAGGAGATATATTCAAGATTTCTTAGAGATCAAGAAAAGATTTTCCCACATTGTTTTTTTTTGCCCTAAAAATTTCGACCACCTCTACTTCTATAAATAGGGGATGATTCTTTCATTCCCAAGTCAATTCCATGTCTTTGGAAAAATTAGTAAATCCAAAGGTGGTGCAACATAATTTATTTTCCTTTTGTTAATTGTTCGCAAAGTGTCCTACCACTTGGGATAGTCGAGCAAGGATTAAGGGAATACTTGGGAAGTTCTTTTTGGTGTGTCTAATAAACAAAGCCATTCGTCTCCAAAGAGAATGACGTTCACGTAAACTCATAGAATTCCGCATGCGTAGGATTTACGTGATTTAATTATATGCATGATTTGTTGTTGAATTATTATTTGAATTAATATAGGATTAATTCATGCTAGTAATAATTATGAGAATTAAATTTGTATTTAAATATTCATCCCGAATAGATCTGTGCAACTTATTCCCCAACACATAGTCGAATGGGGTTAAGTAGTTTAACTTTTTTAACCTTGTAATTCTTTTCTTGTTTACATGATCAAGTTCTAGAATGCCAAAAGTAAGTCGGGTTTTCATGATTACTAAGTTTGAGTCTTTTACTTTGTAAATTTAGAACATCATATCCATAATGCAACAATTATATGTTGCGAGTAACAGAAAGAACTAGATGACAATCATTAAGTTCTAATCCAATACCAAAAGGGTAAGTCTAACACATAAGTCCCCACACGTTCAGGAGTAACTCTTGCTCCATTCCCACGCAGTAAGAAGGCGACTTCCACCATACTAAGCCCCCTATGACACATGAGCCTTTTTTACATTAGTGCAAATGTGAGAGCCACATCCCAGATCCAATACCAAGCGATTAAGCTATTATTAGTGGACATGTTTATCTTAATAATAAAAATACATGTTCTAGTGCTAGAAGCACCTAGTGTCTTCTTTTCAGCAGTCAGAACCTTACAGTCATTCTTCCAGTGCTCTCTTCTACTTACAATAGAGGCACACTTCCTTGTTTACCCGCTCCTTCTTTTGAACACCATCTCGGTGATAGTGAACTCAAAAGTCTTGAGCACGTCGTGAAGTTCAAGCATGGTCGCATCCGTCTTATTCATATTGTAGTTCACAATGAAACTATAATATGAACCCGGGGGCAACTGGAGGATAGCATAAATGAAAACGTTGGTCTTTTAACACAATGCCTAAATTACCAAGTTTCTCAATTATGCCTATCATCATTAGCACATGAGATAAAATCTTCTCTTCTTTAGCTAATCGGCATCTGAACAGATCTCTCATTACTTCATAAATCTTAGAATGAGATTCAGAATCAAAGAGATCCTTCAGATGCTGGAGCATCTAGAAGAGATCCATTTTTCTCACGTTGCCTATGTATATAGGGAGTCATGCCGAGCAACATCACACACTGAGCCTGGGAAGCATCCTATTGATGCTTTTTCCGAAATTCTTCGTCAAACGTGGTTGCTTTTGAATACCCGACTTTAAAGGGCACCGGGATATAAGTGTCCAACACGTACTCAATCCTTTTTGCCTTAAGACTAAAAACACATGTTTGGTCTTGGACCGAAAAAATTTGGCCAAGCCAATTTTAGTTTGTTTTCAAAACACATCTCAATAACAGTTATACATTTCAACTAACCAAGAGAAATAAAATAAAATGGAAATTAAACACATAATTCCTATGATCAATATTCAAAGAATCAAAATAAACATGACCTTTTTCTTTTGTGTTTATTTTGTCTCCATTATTTTCACACATTTCAACGACTTCATCGGAAGAGTATTTAATTTATATCAAATATAAATTGTAATGGATTTAGGATCCACATTCCTACTATCATGATCCCTACTAATTTGAATATCACAATAAAGATAACTCGATAGGTCTCAAACCAATTGCAAAATTTGCAATTTCTAGTTGATTAAACCCAGTTTAATCGGATGTCCCTTAACTTTCGTTTCCCTGCGGCAACACTGCGTGTCCCTATAAAAGTCCCATTGAATGTAGATCCGAGCAAAAGACTTTGGTCTTAAATACCCATTGGAATGAAATCCCTGGTTTACTTTTAATTTCGATGGAAGACATCGTTTCAATTTAATGAAAAACCATATTTTAGTGAGGAACGTTTTAAAAGACGGGGTATTAATTGCTTAATCGAGATCCAACATGTTAATCTATATCACATTTGAGCAATTATTGGGTGCCGCCTACCCAAACATGATTTTATACGGACTAACATTTACATGGGCACCGTCTTCCCAAACAATTAATACGGTCCAAAAATTATTGGGCGCCGCCTACCCAAACAGTTATAATGCGAACTTAAATTACATTAACAAAATATTAATCATGTTAATCAAGTGAAAATTTAATAATCATTAACTTATTGAATTCAATCTTAAAATCCAATTTCAAAAATTAAGTTTCGATAACGTTAATTAATTATTAAATAAGTTCAAATTAATCTAATTAATTTTAATTAAGGTCCAACCTTTAATTTTATTTTAAAAATTAATCCTATTAATTTAAAAAATAAATTTTAATTATTTCATTAATGGGGGCTCAGATGCAATTTTCAAAATTGCATGAAAGGGCCCTGCCAAATCCAATTTACAAAATAACCCTCACATTACCACCCAAATCCGACAGCATCCAATCTGTAATTTGGGACAACCGTTTTCAAAATCAACAAATGTTCATCAGTCACAATTCATTCAGAATTTACCAATTAATTTGTCAACATGCTCGAGTCCAACAAGAACAGTACAAAGACGAACAGAAACTTCAGCGACGCAGTAGCAGGTCAATAGGCATCGGCGTAAATTACACTGCCGTGCGCGCGTGACCTTCACTGCATTGGAGGTTGTGGGGCGTCTCGCCGCCATGTGGGTTGAGCGCGTGCGAGTAGACACACGCCTTGCTGCACATGCGCGAAACACCTCCACTCTTCCGTCAACAGTTTCGATTCAAGGCCACGCTCGCAAGCGTCAAACGCCGTTGCACGGAGTGGTACGAAACCCTACCAAAAGGCAGGAATCGCGCCACTTCCGCCAGAAAAGGTGAAACAACAGTGCATCGCTGGAGATCGAATAAATTCAGACACGTACCACCTCGAGACGAAAATGAATTGGCGGCGTGTTGCCTCGATTCGCGTAGAAATAGGGGATTCGAAGTCGAATCGGGTCGATTTGGTAGCCACTGCCGTGAAACAGGACGGAAAAAGGGTGCACCACTGCGGATTCCAAATCTGCCACCGCTCGCTGCATTTCGGGTCCAGGTGAATCGACGCGAGGCGTGGCGTTTAGCCGCCGCCAGAAGCGACGTCGCCGGTCTCCATAGCCAAGCGAAGCGGCGCTGAGAGCATGAAGAGGACGCGGCGGTTCAGGTTTTTAGAAACCCTAATTTTTTGAAAACAGTGGATGGAAGATGCAATGAAGCCAAATCAAAATATGAGCGTATTCTCGTTAATCAAATAAGAAAGGGGGCCCACATATTTCAATCAATAAAATAAGTGGTGCACACACGCACTAGTCACGAATTGAGCCAACGGTGTGGCCGTCAAACAGTCACATCCCAGATTCATAAAATAAATAAATCCAATTTAATTAGCAATTAAATTAAGAGTCTGAGCTCTGATACCACTGTTGGAATTTAGAGGCACGTAAACACGTAATACATGCGCAGCGGAAATTAAAGTTCACCAATAACAAAAAGTTAATTGCATAATTAAATACGAGTAAATGTAAACATAATTCTTACAGTAATTCGTACACGGATTCCTCAACTATGGTATCCACGTAACAGTCGTTTACTAACTCGCACAGATCTGCCAGCGTTGAATCCCTGAGATGAATTTGTTAGGAAAATTCTAACTTAGAGATTTTATGGAGAAAATATGAAGTGATACATTTGTGAATTCCTAAGAGCTTGTATATATAGGGAGGCTTAGCTTATTTCCAAGCTAGCCCAATTAGGGAAATAAAATCCCTAATCTTGAATTAAATTAATTTCTTTTAATTTAATTCCCTAAATATAAATCTCTACGGATTTAAATCCCTTATATGAAAATCTCTACGATTTATTTCCATATACATTAAATCCTACAATTATATTCCAAATATAATTATTGGGAATTCTTATTTAATTAAATCCAATTTAATTAAATAATAATAATAATTAATTCCAAATTAATCTATTATTAATTACTTCTCCATAAATTAAATATTAAATCCAATTTAACATTTAATCAACCAACTATAATTAGTAAACAACCATAACTTGTTGTGTGACCCATATGCCCTCATATATCGAGCGATTAGTCAAACTAACGGTCTTAATTGAATTCTAGACAATAAATCAGACATTCTCAATATATGAGGTACGTTACGAGGAAATGTGCAACTACCTGTAACTGAAACATAGCTATTACGATTTCCTCATTTCATTCACGAATACTCGATTAAGTCTTGAACATGATGAAGTCTCTATTCAAATAGCTTAATCAATTTATCTCTAATCACTAATTGACCATGTATGTCACACATAGCCACAAAGTCTAAGTTGACGTGCATCGGCCGATGACTTTGATCCAATTATGATGAGAAGAATAGTATTCTCTCTAAATCCACATTGAGGAATGAATCATATTCTTGGCTCAACTACCACGCACATGCACTTCGTGATGAACCCAATCCAAGCCATATCTACCCATAGATGGGTGCAAGCGTCGGTCATGGTCAAAGTTCATCATCCCACACATGTCGTGCATATTGACCTCAAGTCAAAGGAGTATCACATCGCTCCCACTAACCGAGACACCCGTAGACACATATAGTGGAACTACATCAAACGGTTTCTCGGATGGGTATACCAATACCCTCTAAGGTATTTGTGCATCCATCATGAGATACCTAGTATCTCGTAGCAAGTGAGATCTTACTACACTCTCTAAGAGTATGATGCAGATTGCACACCAATCTCCATTGCATAATCAATATCCCATTCTTGATGATCCTTGATCGGGGCTATTTGAGAATCATGCTTAAGTCATCTGAGTTCTCACAACCTCAATGACAACAATGACTCATGAGAACACTTGCATGAATAAATGCAAACAATAAACATAATATTCAAACAGGTGTATTGCCTTACATTAATATTAAATGAACTATAATATTAAATCAAACTGAATATCATCGAGTATTATGTCCTTACAATAGATTGTCTCTAGGACACTAACACTAACACTTCCGTGATCTGGTATCACCAAATTAACTACAATGTAACACGTACTATTTATTGAATAGGTATGCAGTAAATATATAACATTCAATCACATTTAATGCAACAGTGATAAATAATTTATTTCAGTAAATAAGAAATTCAGTTTGGTTATACAAAGTAAAAAGCATACTTTCCAGTATAAACCCAACAATCTCCCACTTATACTCAAAGTCTGCTTTTACGTATACTACATCACTGTTGGGGTTATACTGGAAAGTATGCTTTTACTTTGTATAACCAAACTGAATTTCTGTCTTATTTACTAAAATAAATTATTTATCACTGATGCTTTAAATATCATTGAATGTTACATATATTTACTGCATAATTGTTCAATAAATATTACATGTTACATTGTAGTTAATTTAGTGATATCAGATCACAGAAGATTAAATTAACAGTCCCTTGTAACTAAAAGTACGCTGTTCACGACCTAGATGAAAATGAACAATCCATCGTGAAAGGTTGAAGTGTAAGGCTCAGATTGACTTGTCTTGACCAAGAGATTACACTAGTGCATGACTGATGCACTGAATAGGACCTACAAGAGGATAAATTCTCCAGCACTAAATTAGGAAGAATTAGGCCTCAGTGGTTTGTTATTACTTAATCTTCGTACCTTAAATAGGATCGTGTGTGGTTAATAATTATTGCTTTGACTTATGACGGGTAGAGAATCAATGAGATTCAATACTTTATATCTTGGGCAATATTATTGGTCACATGCGATTGCTAAGATTTAATACGAAGAATCGTGTGCAAGTACGCTTGTTCGATTTTCCCCCTTGGGAGGTTCATAAGATTTATCATACCAAATCTTGCAAGTGGAATTAGTTTTCGGTATGGATAATAATGTTGAACCGTTCCTTGACCAAGGACAAAAGATATTAATTAATGAAAAGCTATTTCAGTGGCTTGAATTAATTAATGGGCTAGATAATCTTAAACACGGGAAATAATAACCGGGAGCCATATTAACAGTAATATGGGTTAAGATGCATAGTGCAATATTAATTATGTAGTGAGATTAATTAATATTTATGGACTTGAATAATATTGTGGCTCAATATTAGATATTCAAAGTCCATTAAAAGGTCCAATCTTAATTCTCCTAAAGACCCCTCAAGTAGCCCAAACATAATGTCCAATAACTGAAAAAGGTGTTTAAAAATAAAATAAATTATGGTTGCGTATTTTTCCAATTTTTTTCGAAAAATACAAATAAAAGAGGGAGAAAGATTTTCTTTGAATTTTGTTATGGAATGAGGATATGTATTCTTGGAATACAAGATTATCTCATTAAGTTCAAGAAATCTCCCACTTGGATGTTTGTTGGAAATTTTCAAAAATAATGAGAAATAAAGAGAAAGAAAGATTTTTTTGATTTTTTTGAAAATATATTATGGAAGATATGTATTCTTGGAATACAAGTATATCTCATAAATTCAAGAAGATCCAAATCTTGGAATCTTTATCCTATATTTCGAAAATACCATAACAATAAGAGAGTGGGATTTTTATGGAATATTTTAATTATGGAGAAAAGAATATATTGAATATATATTCAAGATTTCTTGGAGATCAAGAAAGAGATTTTCTCTCCCTTTTTCCTAGCAAAAAATCGGCCACCACCTCTTATAAATAGGGGATGAGTTTTTCATCCCCAAGTGCAATTTCATGTGTTGGAAAAATTAGAAATCCACAAAGGTGGTGCAACATAATTTTAATTTTCCTTTTGTTAAATTGTTCGCGAGTTCCTACCACCGGATTGTTGAACAAGGATAAGGGAATACTTGAGAAGGACTTTTGGTGTGTTCGTGTGAACGAGATCCATCTTCTCAACGGTTGTCACTCCGAGAGGTTAGTTCACGTAAACCCGTAGCAATTCCGCATGCGTAGGATTTATGTGAACTGTTTATATGCATGATTTGTTGTTGAATTATTATTTGAATTAATATAGGATTAAGTCATGCTAGTAATAATTGTTAGAATTAAATTTGTATTTAAATATTCATCCCGAATAGATCCGGACAATTAATTCCCCTACAATCACGTCTCGTGTTCTGCGTGACATGTAATGTCACCCACACGAACCCAATAATATTTCTCCCACTTATACTCAAAGCAGACTGGCAATGCTCTTGACACCCATTCCTTCCACATGTCTCTCGAATGTATTCTGAGGCAGACCCTTTGTGAATGGATCTGCTAGGTTGTCTTCCGACGCAATCTTTGCCACCTCTATGTCTCCTCTCTTAACAATTTCTCGTATAAGATGATATTTTCTTTCTATGTGTTTGCTGGCTTTGTAGGCTCTCGGTTCCCTTGAATTTACAACTGCTCCGGCACTATCACAGTAAACCATGATTGTGCTAGGCAAATCCGGAACAACGTCCAAGTCCACTAAGAAGTTCTTGAGCCAAACCGCTTCCTTCGCTTCTTCACAAGCAGCTACGTATTCGGCTTCCATGGTAGAATGAACGATGCATTTCTGCTTAACGCTTCTCCATGTCATGGCTCCTCCTCCCATGCAAAACATACTACCCGAGGTAGACTTCCTGGAGTCTACGTCTGATTGGAAATCTAAGTCCGTGTAACCGATGGGGATTAGACTGTCTGACTGATAAATCAACATTCTGTCCCGTGTCCTTTTCAAATACTTCCGAATATTTTTAACTGCAGTCCAATGCTCTTTTCCAAAGTTACTTTGATATCTTGCTAACATGCCTACGACAAAGCAGATATCCATTCTCATGCACAACATTGCATACATGAGGCTTCCTACTGCTGAAGCGTAAGGAACGCCCTTCATGTCATCTATCTCCTTTTGTGTCTTGGGACACATTTTTTTGGATAGATGGATTCTGTGTCTGAAAGGTACAAAGCCTTTCTTGGAATCTTGCATGCTGAATCGCTTCAAAACGGTGTCTATGTATGAAGCTTGTGAGAGGCCGATCATTCTTTTCCTGAGATCTCGAGTGATCTTGATCCCTAGGACATGACCAGCTTCTCCCAAGTCCTTCATATCAAATTATTTTGACAGCCATGCCCTTACGTCTGACAACACCTTTACATCGTTCCTGATGAGCAGAATGTCGTCTACGTATAATACTAAGAATACCAAGGCAGTTTCATCACGCTTTTTATAAACACAACTTTCGAAATTGTTTTGATCAAAACCGTAGAATTTTATGACCTGATCAAAACATTGATTCCAAGCTCGGGATGCTTGCTTCAATCCATAAATGGACTTCTTTAGCTTGCAAACCAGATGCTCTTGCCCTTTTTCAATGAAGCCTTCGGGTTGTTGCATATAGATTTCTTTGTCAAGACTTCCGTTAAGGAAAGCTGTCTTGACATCCATTTGCCAGATCTTAAAGTCTAGATGTGCAGCAATCGACAAGAGAATACGGATAGACTTGAGCATGGCTACGGGTGAGAAGGTTTCCTCATAATCGATCCCTTCTTTCTGAGTGTACCCTTTCGCCACGAATCTTGCTTTGAAGGTTTCCACCTTCCCGTCCGGTCCTCTTTTTCTCTTGTATACCCACTTGCATCCAATGGGTTTTATCCCATTAAGTGGTTCGACTAGCTCCCATACTTTATTGTGATCCATTGAACCCATTTCGGCTTCATTGCAGTTTGCCAAGAATCTGCATCCATGTCTTGGATCACCTCGTTGTACGACCATGGATCTGATTCTTCTCCGGATACCAAGTCCGAAGACTCTCCTATCCCCAAGAATCACTCGGGTTTTCTAACAACCCTCCCATTGTGATGAGGTTCTGGTTGTGTAGGTGTGGCACTTGGTATGTCGACTTGTACAGTCGGCATAGGAGTTGACCCTCTAAGTTCTTCTAAGGTAATATCACTTCTAGGCTTTCTATCGTTCATATAGACTTCCTCCAAAAATCTAAAGTGCGTACTGATTACGACCTTTTGATCTTCGAGACCATAGAACATGCATCCCTTTGTTCCCTCGGGGTATCCTATGAACAACCTTAATTCCGAACGCGCATCCAATTTACCAGCTTCCTTGTCCAACTCGTATGCGGGACACCCCCAGATTCTGATGTGTCCCAAGTTGGGCTTGTGCCCTGTCCACAATTCTCTAGGGGTTTTGGGAACTGATTTGGATGGCACCAAGTTTAGAATGTAAGCCGTTGTTTCCAAGGCGTAACCCCAGAACGATTTTGGTAAATTCGCATAACTCATCATTGATCTGACCATTTCTAAAAGTGTTATGTTTCTTCGTTCTGCAACCTCGTTTTATTGAGGGGAACTAGGAAACAATACCCTCGCCTGATAGGTAGTTCAAAAACTCATCGCTGAGGTATTCGCCTCCATGATCAGATCGTAGAAACTTGATACTCTTTTCCATATGATTCTCCACTTCGGCTTTGAACTCTTTGAATTTATTAAAGGTTTCCGATTTGTGTTTCATGAGGAAAATGTACCCGAACCTTGAGTAATCATCGATGAAAGTCACAAAATACTCATAGCCACCTCTAGCTTTGGTTGACATTGGACCACACACATCAGTGTGAATGATTTGCAACACTTCTATGGCTCTAGTCCCCTTGGCTCCAAATGCCCTCTTGGTCATTTTACCCTCCAAACATGATTCGCAGGTTGGAAGTGGTTCAACCTGTAAGTCCGACAGTGAACCATCTTTTACCAACCTTTGGATCCTATTTAGATTAATATGACCTAATCTAAGATGCCATTGAAGTGTCTCGTTCACGTTTTCTAAACGTTTTCTCTTATTGTTTGAAACAATCAATGTGTTATAAGATGCATTTTGTGAGTTGTGTGCACAGTTAATAGTATAGAGATTGTTCCGTAAAGTTCCATGAAAGAATAACACATTGTTACAAAAAAACAGTAACTTGCTTAGAAAAATGAACAGAATATCCATCATTAAAAGTTTAGAAATAGAAATAAAGTTTTTGCGAAAAACTGAAACATAAAGAACATCTCTCAAAACTAAAATCTTATCTTCAAAAAAGACAAGTGCACGACTCCCACTGCTTCAGCTGCCACTCTCGCAGCATCGCCCAGTGTGATGAGGATCTCACTTCCACTAAGTTGTCGGGTCAGCTTGAACCCGTGAAGCAAACATGATCAGTGGATCCCGTATCAACTACCCACAAATGAGAAGTATACGCCGCTAAACATGTTTCAACAACTAGTGCGTGAGAATTACCTTTTTTCTGGCCCTTTTGGGCTTGGAACAGGCAAACCTCCATTGTCTTTTTTTACCGCAGTTGAAGCACTTCCCCTTTGAATTTTCTTTGACACCACCAGCATTCATCATCTTACCATTTCCCTTGGCAATAATTGAGTTTGATTGCTTATGACTTTTGGTCCTCTTCTTCTTCTTGCCTTCCCTTGCCCTAGAAGATGAAGACAGACCACTTGTCGTCAAAGCTTGAGTTTGGTGCCCCATCAACGTCTCTGCCGAGATCAAAGCTTGCAACAAATCAGCTAGCGAGGCCAAAGTGCTCAAAACTTTTGGGCAGAGAGTGGAGTACCAAATCGATCTGTGTCTCCAGATCATAATCTGCACCCAGAATCTCAAGTTTGTTCAGATGGGCCATCCATTTTGAGGACGTAATACCTTACGGGGTTGCCCTCCACCATTTTCAGAGACGACATCTCTCGCAAGGTGATCTGATGAGCCCCGCATTTTTGACTCGTTAGTTGGCTCATCTGGTTTTTGGTGTTTCAAGAATCCACTTGTGCTTTTGTGCAGTTAGGACAATCATAACTTTTCGTTTCCAATCAACCTAGTTTCCTATACAATTCTATTGACTTTAAGTATATTAACAGTGGATTAAAAGGTTGCGACACAATGAAACTGAAAATAAACATACATCTTGTGTAAAAAATAACACAAAGAAAATCACATAATTCGATCACATGAATCATATTAAAATCTCAAAAAAATATGAACATGCATCAACCAACATCTTAAAATAGTTTAAATGAGCCACGTGGGTGGGTCATCATTTAAATCACATTTAAGCAGGTTACAAACAAGAACAGTCCATTAATTAAAAAAAATAATAGTTGGCTCCCACTTGACCAATATAAAATTGACAAGGACTTCGCCGAATTATATGCATATCAATTTTATACCTAAGTAATTGTTGGTCCCGGTGTAAACGAGTGTCACACGTGTATGGGGGGGGGGAATAAACGTGTGTAGTGATTTTTCAACTTTTAAATTTTTTACTGATATCAGTGAGTCAGGTTGTCCTGATTTTCAGTCCTGAGAAGCACAAATTGCCTTGAGTTAAAGT
Organism: Stenogyne calaminthoides; assembly: GCA_037126765.1. Taxonomy (NCBI): domain Eukaryota; kingdom Viridiplantae; phylum Streptophyta; class Magnoliopsida; order Lamiales; family Lamiaceae; genus Stenogyne; species Stenogyne calaminthoides. Next base: position 31,063,554 of record JBBCBC010000018.1, on the reverse strand, counting down.
CTACAGAGACAATAACACTGAGGGGCGTTTAAGGACTTCAGATTAGCTCACTGATCCTGATTTTTCTCAGAGTCCAAATAAGCTTGGAGTAGATACTAATCTTACTGACTTACTCAGGAGAGTTTATCAGTTTGACAACTATCTATACTAGCTTATCTATAGTGCGGAAAGTGTAGGCCCTAAGTTTATACTCGTTTTACTTTGCTGAAAATCTTTCCTTAATGAAACAGTGGTTAAGGCTGTGATCAGTTTAATGCAAGTTCAGTGGATTGATTCCAACTGAATATTAAAAATGCTTTCAGTGAAATATGCAACAAGTAATAATGCAAAGCAGAAAGCAAATAACAAAGCAAGTTATAGTGGTTCAGAGGCTCAAGCTCCTACGTCCACTCTCTCTGATCTTCAGAGAAATTCCTTAAAACACTATTTCTACTACCTCAAGCTTTCCAACTGAACTCAGCAGCTTACTAACTCAACAGTACTACCAGTTTTCAGGCTGGACTACTGCAGCTTACTAACTCAACACACACAAGCGTTCAGACTGAACAATAAGCTTACTAACTTCTCCTCTAGAGTCTTCAGACTGAACACAACAGCTTACTAACTCTTTACAACTCTCTCACTTCCAACTACTACACACACAAACTTCATACTCAAAGGGTTTGGGTTTGGTTGGTTTCCAACTAAGGTGAGATATCCTTTACAATGAGAACACAAGTAAAAAGCTAGGATATCTCGAACTAAGCTTTGGATAAGATATTAAATCTAGTCTTAGTAAATGAGCTCTCTTCAAAGATGAAACACTTGAGAAATTCTAAGGGTTTCGGGTGCTTCACAAGAATTCTTGAATTCGAATGAGCTCTGTGAGTTACTTTGATTTCCCGTAACCTTGAAGTGTTCAAGGCCTCTGGTATTTATAGGCAACTCTTCAAGAAGTCTTCCTTTGAAAAACTATCCGTTGGAGAGATAGTATCTCGGGTTTCTTCTTTGAGTATATGATGAACGACTACATTAGGGTTTGAACGAGCCCCTTGCATGTCTTAGGAAATATCCATACAAGTAGCCAATCACCATTTTCTGTGAACAAGACAAATATCTCTGCTGACATATTTCAGAGAAATGTCTCTTTCAGTGTTAGGAAAGTACGCTGTTTGTCGCCTCCTCATTGGTCGACATCTTCCTTTGAACAGAGACAACAAAAACGGCTCTTTTAGTCAACCAAAACTGAGTTGATATTTTCCTTAGTGTTCACGAACGTATAACATTCTCTTTGCATGTACTCAGAGTGAATAAACACTATTTAACTAGGAGTGACTTATTCAGGTTCTGTGGATTCAGTACATAAGAGTCTTCAGGATCTTCTGATCTTCAGTTTCTTCTGATCTTCAGGTTCTTCTGATCTTCATGTTCTTCTGATCTTCAGGTTCTTCTGATCTTCAGGTTTTTCTGATCTTCAGGTTCTTCTGATCCTTCAGTATGATTTAGGTCTTCAGTATAGTTTGGTCTTCAGGATACTTCTGTGATCTTCAGACAAAAACATTGAAACCTATTCTAACCTGAACTATGTCTGCTGACAATACATGGTGCAGATCATCCTGATAATTTGAAACCTGATCTTATACTATCAAGATCATCCTGAAACATGTCATACTCAGGGGTTTTTTGATCTAATCAAAATCTTTATTAAATTCATCTCCCAACAATTTCCCCCTTTTTGATGATGCCAAAACCATCTTGTTACAAGCTTGCAAACAAAAATAAACCTATCACCTATTCAGGTTTCAATTTATAAGGCAAGTAAAATAAGTAAGGCAACCATCACGCAATCAGTAAGATAATGAGATATTATCTTTTGATCAACACAGAATCAGTAGATTTTTCATTGAAGTTCAAAACCATGAGTATAGATTACAATGATTTTTATAGGAATCTACTGAACAAAATAAACAGAAGGAAAAACATAAGATAACATCAATCTTCTTCAGTCTCGATATCATCAGCAGGTGGCTTCAGGTTGAACTGGTCATAGTACCCGATCTTCAATTCTTCTCTCTTTCTAAGAGTCTCAGCATCATTACTAGTCAGGCCCATATACTCTGCCTGTTCCACGAAGTCAGCATGAATGAAATCGTAATTAACCAATCCATTCTTGTATCTTGGCGGAGGGTATTTGATCATTCCAGGAGCTTTTAGCTGAAAACCCAAGGTGTCAAATATGTTAAACCATTTCTGGCAAACATCAGTGTAGTTCTGAAGCAGATAGGCGATGGATGCTTCATCTCTGTCAGCATTGGGCTCGGACCAGTTCAGCAACACATTATTGTTGAACACGAACTCTCTCTTGGCCGTTTCCCATCGATCATTCATCTCTATTGTCATCCATTTATCAATGTGGGGCCACTACCTCTTTCTTGGCTTCGTTCCTCTCCTCCTCAGAATCATCCTCTGAAAACCTCCAAGTTTTCTCTTTGCCTCCTCCTTTTCCTTCCTAGTCATTTCTGACCCTGATACTAAGACTGCGGCCTTTCTCTTCTTTTCAGCTTCTAAAGCTTTAACAGTGTTGTGCCAGTCCCAGTTCATCCTTTTGGTGGACACATCATACTCACCAAATCCTTCTTTAAAAAGGTCATCTACAACAGATTCTTCCTTTTTCCCAGTCAGTTCCTGTGCAACCTCCTCAACATCTTCATCAAACTCATCAACTAATTTCCTCTGAGTGGGTTTCCTACTTGCAGGTTTAGCCACCTGTTTGGTCTTCAGTGACTTCTCCACAAATGCAACAGTAGGTTTCCCTTGAGGTTTCAGGATACCATAAGCTTCACCTTGCTTACTGGATTCTTGAGTCCTCTGCCTCTTAGTCCTTTCTTCCAAGACTTCCCTTGCGGCCTCAGGATGAATTATTACTTCAGGATCTTTCCTCTTTCCTCTATAGATCTCAGAATGAGCCTCTTCAGTATGTTTTCCCAGAGATGGCATGGCAGCAAGCTTGCCATAACTTTCCCCCTTTTTTGGCATCATAATTGGCAATTAGTTCAGAAAGAGTTCTGTCCATGTGGAGCTGTTCTCTGCCAATTGACCTTACTTCTGCCGCCACGTGGAAATGTTCATCTTGAATTCTTTGCAGTACATTCAATCCAGTACTGGTGTCTTCAGCAAGACCACCATAGGTTGCTTTCATTTTCTCTATCAAGGAGTTGCTCATCTCTTCTACAACTGATCTGATCATTTCCTCAGCCTTAGATTTCAGAAAATCCTCAAGCGCTTTGGATTTCAGATCAAACTGTCTCTCCATCTCATCTTTCATCACCTTAGCCACATCATCCAACTTTGTACTTAAAGAAGTGAACTTGCTATCAATTGAGGTAGATAGTAAATTTACCTGAGCAGGTGTAACCATCGATGTGATAATCGTCCTGATGAATTCACCCTGAGAAACCTGTGCCTCAGCAAGCTTTGACACTTCACCAACCAGAGGTTCAAGCTTCACCATTTGATCAACCATTGGCTCGAACATGGTTAATTTCTCCAGAATGGGTGTGAGATCAACAGTTGGCTGTGGGATCGGAATCTCTTCTTCTGTCTCAGTCTGAAGCCCAACTTCAATCGCTTCAGTAGGCTTTGCTGCAGGCTCCTGAGGGATCTCTTCAAAAGGAATCACCTGACATTCAGGAATGTCCTGAGCTTGTTCCCCCTGAGCAGATGCTCCAGCCTCAGCAAATCTCTGACTACCCTCAGCAGGGTCCTGATCAGTGCGATCTTTGTCCTGAGCCTCAGCAGGTTCTTCAGGCTGATCAATAGTCTGTCTCTCAGCAACCTTTTTCAGGACAAGTTCTTCAAACTCAGCAGCCTTAATCCTTAGCCTCCTCTTCCCAAGGCCTAAAAATGCATCCAACTCTGCCACTTCTTCAGCCCAGAAATCTTCACCTCTGAAGTTTCCTATTCGCAACATCATGGCAAAGGATTGATTGATGATCAACATGGCAGTTTTCAGCCTGATAAACATATCCTGAAGGTCAGGATAGTTGAAAAGGATTGGAAATTTGTCAAGTACAAATCTCTCAGCTTTACGTCTCCACTCCCTTTCTCCAGCTTCACCTTTCCTGAGTTCAGGGAGGTGTGATTCTTCCTCAGAGGTAGAGTGGGCCTCTGAAGGTATATGAATATTTGGCTCTGAGGGGTGAATGGTTGGGATCTGTATTTGGCTAACTTCAGCAGGTTGTTGGGAACCTGTGAAGATTTCTCTCATAATCCTGTCATCTCCAATACTCGTACTGAGCACCTCAGTAAAAACATCTTCCTCCCTCACTGTCTCAGAGATTTCTCCAGCTTCAGCCTTAGCAGCTTGTGAAACAGCTTTCACAAGTGTATCAAGTGGAGATTTCTCCCCTTCAGCTACTTCCCTTAATTTTCTCAATCTCTTCTTCCTTTTCTACTCACCCTGAGCCTTCTTCTTCTCACCTGTTTCCCTTTTCACTCTCAGGAGTTCAAGTGTCTTTCTCCTCTTCTCAGGATCCTCTACGACCTTCTCAGCGGCCTTCTTGCCTTTTGAACGGGTGATATCAACAATAAGAATCCTATCCTGATCTGATTCAGAACTTTCCACCTCAACCTGCTCTGTTTCCTGTTCAGGCTCTTCCTGGACAGCCTGCTCCTCAGGCTCATCCTGAGCAGTAGAACTCGTACTTTGAGAAGTGCTTGTCTTCTCTTTTGTGACTTTGATCTTCGAAACATGATTCTGTTTCTATTGAAAGCTGTACCAGTTAAGAAAAACATGTTCTTTCTCGGCAAGGTTTCCAGAAGATAGCTTATCTTCGTGGCAAACAACACTTTTCCAGCTTTGATGAACTTCCCTATGTCATACTTAATCTTCTGATTTTGACTAAGTATACAACTCACCAAGAACTTCAACCAGTTGAAATCTATTGTCTGTGAATCCTCAATAGCAGCCATTAACCTCAACTTATTCTGGCTAACCTGCTCTAAACTCCCAGAAGTGCTCATCAAACACTTCGCTACAATATCGATGAGGACTTGATATACCGGTTTTAGACATTTTTTGTTCAAGGCTCCCTTCAACTCGACCTTTGAAACAGAAAATCTATCTAAAATCTCTTGCTCTCTCCCAATCATGTAACCCGCAGGATCATCTCCTCTATCATTTAATTTGAAAACATCATTAATGTTGGTTAAAGATACCCGAACCTCTTTGTTGGTAACCACCTCTGCTTTTGACTTTGCAAACGTGCCAAAGCTGATTTGCAAGACCAAGGATCTGTGGGTGTCCTCTCGCAGATTGATAACGAACTGCAATACTTCCTGTGACAACTCTAGCTCTGGTTTGTTGCCGACTAATCTCCCCAAGTGTGCAAGTAAAAGCATATGCAGAGCTTCTTCTTTTACCGGCGTGCACTTGTTGTCGTCCATTTCCACTACATGCTCGAAGTAAGGTTTCTCAATTTCTGAGAGATTCCTTATCATGCTGTGGCTTGGAAACTCCATTGAAGATATTCTGGTTTTGAGTATACGGAGGGTTTGGAAAGTTTGATTGTTCTTGTAGAGAAATACAGAGTGTAAAATGATAAGTGTTTGGAGACGAAGGGTATATATATGATCTGTAGGGAGAGATCAATGGTTGAGATTAAATGTGAATAAACGACTAAGATTTAATCTGGGGTTTGATACAATCTCAAGATTTATTTGCTATTAATAGCAAATAAGTAGTAAAGCATTTTTAGTGGTAGCAATATAGGGTAACAAAATGATGTATCACTCTAATCGAGGTAAACCCTTGGTGTCCTGCCAAAATTTTAGCCAATAATACATCTTCAAACATTCCCGCTAAAAGTTCAGGTCTTTTGTATTTATTTCAAATGATTACTGACTGAAATAAATGCTTTGTGAGTAAATGCATGCATCAAATGCACTTCAGGATTAATTGAATACTTAATCCTTACTGAATTTTGACCTTGACAAAAATCGTCCTGATTCTCAGTTTCCATCCTGAGTGATTTTCGTCCTGAGTTTTTCTTACTGAAAAACTTCATGCATCTGAAGAACTTCTCTCTTCAGGATAAATTACTCACAAGATCCAAAATACCTAATTCAACTGATAGTTCCTGAAATCTTGACTCAGCCAAAGGCTTAGTAAGAATATCAGCTCTCTGTTTATCAGTATGAATTTTCTCCATCCTGATGTCTTTCTTCTCTACATGGTCTCTGATGAAATGGTGCCTGATATCCACATTCTTACATCTGGTGTGTAGTGCATGATTTTGTAATATAGCAATATCACTGTTGTTGTCACAGAAAATAGGAACTTCTTTGGCCATAACCTTATAATCTCTCAATTGCTGCCTTAGCCAAAGAATCTGTGCACAACAACTTCCTGCGGCCATGTATTCAGCTTCAGTAGTACTAGTTGCTACTGAGGTCTGTTTCTTTGAAAACCTTGATATCAGTTTGCTTCCTAGAAATTGACAAGTTCCTGAAGTAGATTTCCTGTCAATTCTGCAACCACCATAATCAGCATCTGAATAACCAGTTAATTCAAGCTTATCATCAGCTAGATACCATAATCCTCTATTCACTGTGCCCTTTAGATACCTAAGTATCTGCTTGGCAGCTTCCATATGACTAGTCTTAGGATTAGTTTGGTATCTTGCACATATCCCAACAACAAAAGTAATGTCAGGTCTACTTGCTGTGAGATAGAGCAATGATCCAATGATCCCCCTATAAACAGTATGATCAACTGATTTGCCTTCAGGATCAGGATCCATATTGTAGTTAGTATTCATAGAGATTCTAACTGCATTGCAATTCTGAATACCATACTTGGCAATCAGATCTCTTGTATATTTTGCCTGATTGATGAAAATTCCTTCTTTAGATTGTTGTACCCGAAATCCTAGAAAGAAATTCATCTCCCCCATCATTGACATCTCAAACTTACCTTTCATCAGTGTAGAAAACTTCTCACACAACTGATGATTTGGGGATCCAAAGATAATGTCATCCACATATATCTGAACAAGTAAGATATCTTTCCCATCTTCTATCCTAAACAAGGTTCTATCCACAGTCCCTTTGGTAAAACCATGATCAGTAAGAAATTGAGATAGAGTATCATACCATGCTCTGGGTGCTTGCTTTAGACCATACAAGGCTTTCCTGAGCCTGTAAACTTGGTCATTCTTACAGAAGCCAGGAGGTTGTTCCACATAAACCTCTTCTTTAAGCACACCGTTCAGAAATGCACTTTTCACATTCATCTGATATGCCTTAAATTTCATGTGAGCAGCATATGCAAGAAACAATGTAATGACTTCTAGTCTTGCAACTGGTGCAAAGGTTTCATCATAATCCAAGCCTTCTTCTTGGGAATAACCTTGTGCAACTAGCCTTGCCTTGTTCCTTACAATGACATTATTCTCATCTATTTTATTCTTGAATATCCACTTAGTTTCAATCACATTGTGCCTCTTAGGTCTATCCACTAACTCCCAAACTTCATTCCTAGCAAACTGGTTTAGCTCTTCTTGCATAGCCATAATCCAATTTGCATCCTGTAGAGCTTCATCAATCTCAGTAGGTTCTTTTTCAGATATGAAGCAGCAGAACAAAGCACTTTCTCCATGGAACCTTCTTGTTTTGAATCCTTCAGATAATTCTCCAACAATCTGACTTGTAGGATGACTATCTAACCATGTTCTTCTGGATGTTCCCCCTTCAATATTGTCCTCAACATCAAAAATGTTAGGTTCAGGTAATTCATTAAACTCAGGAAACAACACAAAAGGAAAGAGTAAATCATCTTCCTCAGGGGATATTTCATTTTGAATATTGTCAGAGACATTTGTTCCCCCTTGGTTGATGAATTCATAGTGTGCCTCAGCTGTGACCACATCTTCATTGGCATTACATACCTGAGTCTGAACTGGTGTCTGTTCAGATTGGTCAGCTTCAGTGTGTTGGCTTTCCTTCAATGGAGAACTTTTGTCCTGAGTACCACCAGCCTGAGTATTTTCATCCTGAATCTCTCCTTCTTCTGAGTCAGTTTCACTCCATTCATAGTAAGTGATTGGTTTCTTCTTTTCAGATTCAGAGGATGATTTGACATTCTTTTTCAGGCTAAGTCTGGTGATCTTCTTTGTCAAGTCTCCTGAATCAACTTCCTGTTTCTTATGAACACAAGTAGATTCATCAAAAACAACATGAGGTGTTTCCTCCACAATAAAAGTCCTACAGTTGTAAACCCTGAAGGCTTTGCTAATTTCAGAATATCCTAAGAATATCCCTTCATCAGCTTTGCTATCAAAATTTTTCAACTGATCTTTACCATTATTGTGTATGAAACACTTACAACCAAACACACGAAAGAAAGAAACAAGAGGCTTTCTTTCATTCCACAGTTCATATGGAGTTTTTCCTTGATTCTTGTTTAGCATGGATCTGTTCTGAGAGTAGCATGCAGTGTTGACTGCCTCAGCCCAAAATCTCTTAGGAATGTCAGCTTCAGCAATCATTGTTCTTGCAGCTTCTTTCAGAGTCTTGTTTCTCCTTTCAGCAACACCATTTTGTTGTGGGGTCCTTGCAGCTGATGTTTCATGAGTTATTCCATTTGTTGTACAATAATCAGATATAATATGATTGATAAATTCAGTGCCTTTGTCTGATATGATTTTGACCACAGTCAAATTCTTTTCAGTACTGTTTGGCAGTTTGGTCTGAATTTCTTTCTTATTGAGTAAGAAAATGACCCATGTATATCTTGAGTAGTCATCAACTACTACCAATTTATATTTCCTGCCATTAGTACTCACAGGTGTTACTGGACCAAAGAGATCCATATGTAACAATTGAAGTATTCTATCAGTAGACACTTCTACTTTGCTTTTAAATGATGCTTTAATCAGTTTGCCTTTCTGACAAGCATCACAAACATGATCTTTACTGAACACTTCATTAGGTAACCCTCTCACAAGTGCTAAACTTGCAACTTTGTATAGGGTTTTGAAGTTCAAATGGTTCAGTCTTTTGTGCCATAACCAACTGGTTTCAGTAGCCTTTTTGGCCTTTAAACATGTATCTATAGGAGTGAGTCTCCAATCAGCAAGATACACATTTCATTTTCTAGTACCAGTCAGTAATACTTGTTGTGAAACATTATCTTTTACATAGCACAAGTTCTTTGAGAATTCAACACTGAATCCTTTATCACAGAATTGACTGATAGAAAGCAAGTTATGCTTTAAACCAGACACATATGATACACCATGTATATGAACAGTGTCAATTTCAAGAGTTCCATATCCTTTTGTCTGTCCTTTGGAATTATCTCCAAAACTTATCTGAGGGCCTTTCTGTTCAACATAGTCAGTGAGCAAATTTTTGTATCCTGTCATGTGTCTTGAGCATCCACTGTCCAAGTACCATGCAGCAGGTGCAACTTCAGTTCCACTCATCAGGGCTATGTTGTCTTCATTCAGCTTAGTGCCCTTATCCCTCACCTACAAAATAAGTTAGGCCTTAGGTACCCATTTGGTGTAGGGTCCTACCAGGTTTGCTGTACCTTTTGGAACCCAAATCTGCCTGATAACTCTAATGACTTTAGAGTGGCTGATTTGTCTTCCATAAACATCTACATACACATTCACCACCCTAGGTGCCTTGGAAGTATTCTGTGTATGAGTGCCAGCCTTAGCATGAACATGAGCCTTTGAGTTCTTCTTGGGTTCAGGCCTTTTGTTCCATTGCTTTGGCTTTGGTGCAACGGATCTCTGTCTTTGCTGACTTGGGTTCAAGAAACCTTTACCCTTAGGCAAGTGGGGTTTAGGTTGCCTGTACTGAAATTGTGGTCTTTCAGTATCCTGAGGACTTGGTCTCCTCATCTGAGAATTTCTCTGCTGAGTCTTTCTCTTCAGAGGATTCCTCTGATGGTTCAGGGCAAATTTCTCCAGGTTAGTATTCTTAGCCTGATGCTTTGAAGTACTGGCCTGAAAATTTTCTACTGATTGTACAGGTTTTCTAGCCTTTTCCTGAGGTTTGGGCTTTCTTTCCAGAACTTTCAGATTCTCTGAAACCATAGGTCCTTTACCCTTGTCCAAAACACGGGGTTGTTCTTCAATAAGAAGATCAGTACGAACCGATGGTTTAACAAAGACAGTCTTGGTGCCACTTGTAGAAGCAGCATTCAAAAGATCATGTGAGGTTCCCCTTGGAATATATCCTAATCCAGTTTTTATAGTTGCAGGTCTTTGATAGCTCTGAATTTCATCTATTGCATGAGATGCATAATTCAATAGAGCTAACTTTCTCTGCAAACTATCCTCACTTTTCTTTAGAGTTTCATGTTTCTCAAAGAGGTCATTGAACTCAGTTCTGATAAGCTGATTCTCTTTAGTGGATTTCTCTAACTTTCCTTTTAGAGCCTCTACCACCTTCTCTTTCTCTGAGAGTTGTACTTTCAGAACATCAAGTTCATCAGTTACTCCCATCAATTGAGAAGTGATCTCAGCAGCATAAGAGTTTTTCCACTTTAGATTCTCAGCAGTCAGCACTTCATTCTGCTCTTGAGTTTTTATGAACAGTTCTTGTAACACAGAATAGTCCTTCATCAGATTCTCAAAAGAACCCATCAGGTCAAAATTACTGGTTACAGATGAACTTGATAACTCAGGTGCTTGTGTAGGAGAAACAACAGAGATAGAAGAATTTACTTCCTCAATAGCAACAAGGCAGACATCGTCACCATCACTATCTGAGAACATTTCTTCTGAGGAGCTAGATCCTTCTTCAGAACGTTCTTCATCAGCTACCATTGCCTTCTTGCTGGAATACTTCTTGTCTCTCTTGGCTTGCCGGTCCTTTCTTTCCTTGGAACTCAACTCAGGATAGTCATACTGGAAATGACCTTTCTTCTGGTAGTTGTAGCATCTGTTGGTATCATCATCCTGATTATTTTCCTCTTTGGATTTGTAGTCCTTCTTCTTAGATGAAGATCCTTCAGCTTTGTAGTCTTTCTTCTTATTAGTAGACTTTTCTTCAGCTTCTGAGTTGTTCCTGTTCCTGTACCTGATATTTTTATAATACCTCTTATACTTTCCAAATCTGTGGTTCATTTTCTCAAACCTTCTTGCCACCAGGGCAATTGTCTCATCTTTGTCATCCTGCACTTTGTTAGATGAGATCTCAGGTTCTTTAGAATTACAGATTTTACCTTGTGCTTTGAAAGCCACATTATTGTTAGATGAAGCATCATCTTTGTTGTTAGTTTTCTTAGTTTTCTTATCAATCACAAACTCATATGCTTTTAACTCAGAGAAAACTTGTTGATATGGCATAAAAGCAATATCTTTGGTGTTCTCAATCACAACAACATGAATATCCCATTTCTTAGATAGTTCTCTAAGTATTTTCAGTGCAATTTCTCTTTTGGGATATCTTTTCCCAAGAGCACTCAGATCATTCATAATACTAGTGAATCTGACTTCAAGTCTTTCAATAGATTCACCATTTTCCATTTCAAAACCATCAAATTTGGCAATAGCCACATATAGTTTGTTTTCTTTGATATGATCAGTGCCTTGACACATTATAGCAAGTGTGTCCCAAATGTCTTTAGCAGTTTCACAGTGAGAAATCATTCCCATAACACCATCATTAATAGTGCTATAAAGAGTATCTTTAGCAATATAATCCAGGTTAACCAATTTTCTCTCCTCAGGAGTAAGTTGGTCATCAGTTTTGGGAAATTCATCCCTTGGATCAGCTTTTTCAGCATCAATAGATCTATAATTAACAACCTTGTATTCAAAAGGTCCTTGAGACACAACTCTCCACATTCTCTCATGTTTTGAGTACAAGTGTGCCTGCATTCTCAATCTCCATAGATCATAGTTCTCAACTGAGAACATAGGTAGTTTCTTAGAAGGCATAATGAAATCGCCTTGTGATCTATTTAGTAGACCACAACAGTCTTTTAAACAAACAAGACTATGGCTACCAAAGCAAGTGGTCAGTTAGAACCACTGCTCTGATACCACTTGTTGGTCCCGGTGTAAACGAGTGTCACACGTGTATGGGGGGGAATACACGTGTGTAGTGATTTTTCAACTTTTAAAACTTTTACTGAAATCAGTGAGTCAGGTTGTCCTGATTTTCAGTCCTGGAAAGCACAAATTGCCCTGAGTTAAAGTCTACAGAGACAATAACACTGAGCGGCGTTCAGGGACTTCAGATTAGCTCACTGATCCTGATTTTTCTCAGAGTCCAAATAAGCTTGGAGTAGATACTAATCTTACTGACTTACTCAGGAGAGTTTATTGGTTTGACAACTATCTATACTAGCTTATCTAGAGTGCGGAAAGTGTAGGCCCTAAGTTTATACTCGTTTTACTTTGCTAAAAATCTTTCCTTAATAAAACAGTGGTTAAGGCTGTGATCAGTTTAATGCAAGTTCAGTGGATTTATTCCAACTGAATATTAGAAATGCTTTCAGTGAAATATGCAACAAGTAATAATGCAAAGCAGAAAGCAAATAACACAGCAAGTTATAGTGGTTCAGAGGCTCAAGCTCCTACGTCCACTCTCTCTGATCTTCATAGAAATTCCTTAACACACTACTTCTACTACCTCAAGCTTTCAGACTGAACTCAGCAGCTTACTAACTCAACACTACTACCAGTTTTAAGGCTGAACTACTGCAGCTTACTAACTCAACACACACAAGCGTTCAGACTGAACAATCAGCTTACTAACTTCTCCTCTAGAGTCTTCAGACTAAACACAACAACTTACTAACTCTTTACAACTCTCTCACTTCCAACTACTACACACACAAACTTCATAATCAAAGGGTTTGGGTTTGGTTGGTTTCCAACTAAGGTGAGATATCCTTTACAATGAGAACACAAGTAAAAAGCTAGGATGTCTCGAACTAAGCTTTGGATAAGATATTAAATCTAGGCTTAGTAAATGAGGTCTCTTCAAAGATGAAACACTTGGGAAATTCTAAGGGTTTCGAGTGCTTCACAAGAATGATTGAATACGAATGAGCTCTGTGCGTTGCTTTGATTTCCCGTAACCTTGAAGTGTTCAAGGCCTCTGGTATTTATAGGCAACTCTTCAAGAAGTCTTCCTTTGAAAAAATATCCGTTGGAGAGATAGTATCTCGGGTTTCTTCTTTGAGTATATGATGAACGACTACATTAGGGTTTGAACGAGCCCCTTGCATGTCTTAGGAAATATCCTTACAAGCAGCCAATCACCATTTTCTGTGAACAAGACAAATATCTCTGCTGACATATTTCAGAGAAATGTCGCTTTCAGTGTCAGGAAAGTACGCTGTTTGTCGCCTCCTCATTGGTCGACATCTTCCTTTGAACAAAGACAACAAAAATGGCTCTTTAAGTCAACCAACTCTGATTTGATATTTTCCTTAGTGTTCACGAACATATAACATTCTCTTTGCATGTACTCAGAGTGAACAAACACTATTTAACTAGGAGTGACTTGTTCAGGTTCTGTGGTTTCAGTACATAAGAGTCTTCAGGATCTTCTGATCTTCATTTTTTTCTGATCTCAGGTTCTTCTGATCTTCATTTTCTTCCGATCTTCAGGTTCTTCTGATCTTTAGGTTCTTCTGATCTTCAGGATATACTGATCCTTCAGTATGATTTAGGTCTTCAGTATAGTTTGGTGTTCAGGATACTTCTGTGATCTTCAGACAAAAACATTGAAACCTATTATTAACCTGAACTATGTCTACTGACAATACATGGTGCAGATCATCCTGATAATTTGAAACCTGATCTTATACTATCAAGATCATCCTGAAACATGTCATACTCAGGGGTTTTGGGATATAATCAAAATCTTTATTAAATTCATCTCCCAACAGTAATAACCATGATTAAATATAGAATTATTATTTCATTTTGAACGAGCCTCTTGGGAGGGTCATCGTTGCCACTAGTAATAATTCACAATCATCCCTTTGAGAATTATTCATGTGAAAGCTTTCTTTTGGCCGTCCCTTAGGGGAATTTCTCCAAAAGAATTCACAAATAAATAAATCATGAAGGTCAAATTAATTTGATTCAAAACCAAATTAATTATATAAAACATACTTAGTAATTTTTGAGTTTGAGATTTTTCACAAGCAATATCTCATGCAAACACATTAAACGAATTTAAACAGAAGCACAAGAAAAAATTAATAAATCAAAAAAAAAATTAAACATATTGGGCACAAATTATCTAACTGTCATGGTTTAATTTTTCTTGTCTTGATTTTGAGAAATCGCCAGTTTTCAATTTCTCCCACTCGAACGTCTCGAAAAGTCACATCTCGTGTACCGACAAACCATGGTCGAGGTGCCTTGCACCGCACCGCCGTGTTGATCGCTCCGCCGTGTTGATCCCCGCCCCGCGCCGATGAAGCTTTTAGCGCCCAACGACGCGTGCGATTAGATGGCGCCAGCGTTTGTCACCAATCGACGCTTTCGCAGCGCTCCGCTCGGCAACGCGTGAGCTGCGATTACCCCACATCGCTTCCGATCTCTGCGCCTCCTTCGACGCCTGGATCCTTCAACGCCTTCGGCGTCAGCCCTCGCCCCGTCGGTGTGTCGCGTCGTGCAGCACCTCCCCTTGGCATGTTTAGACGTGGCGCTTGCGCCTTGCCGGTTCAGACCCGTCTTGAATTCCTCGCCTCCGTCTTCGTCTTCGATCAGGTTATAATTTATTTTACAAAATAAATAAACCTAAAATCTAGTCTAGTCTATTATAATGAATAAATCAAATAACCTAATCTACTCATGGATTTTTTCACGAGAAAAAAAAATTCGAACGAGTCGAATTAAAACCAATCATACGCATGAAATAAATAAACACATTAAATACCATGACAATTGGATACCTGCAAAACAGACTAACAATTCTACTATCCAATTTTAAATAAAATGTAATAGCCAACAAATTTAAATAATAATTTAAATACAGAGCTCGAATTCGAGGCTCTAATACCAGTTGTTGGGAAATACGGGGTGCCCGGATCTATTCGAGATATATTTAAACACATATTTAAAGATCCTTGACTTATCTTGAATTTATGGGATAAACTTGTATCTCAAGAATACTTATTCCATAAAAATCTTTTCAAGAAAATCAAGAAATTATTTCTCCCTTCTTCTTAATATTTTCAAAAATATTGGGGAAAAATAGGGCAATAATATTTTTTTTCTCATTTTCATTAATTGGACTTTAATTGAGCTATTTGAGGGGCCTTTAGGAGAATTAAAATTAGACCTCCAATGGGCTATGAAACTTTAATATTTAGCCAAAATATTATTCAAGCCAATTAATATTAATTTATTCCACTATAAAATTAATGTTGAACTATCCATCTTAATCCATATTATGATGCTACAATAATATGGCTCCCGATTATGATTTTCCGTGTTTAAGATTATTTAGTCCACTAATTAATTAAGCCACTGAAAAAGCTTGATATTAATTAATATCTTTATCCTTGGAGTAAAGACAACTCAACATTATTATCCATACCAGAAATAAATTTTCACTTGCAAGATTTGGTATGATAAAGCTTTTGAGCCCACCAAGGGGACAAATCAAGTAAGACGTGCTTGCACACGATTCTCCGTATTAAATCTTAGCAATCGTCATGTAACTAATAATATTGCCCAAGATATAAGGTATCAAATCACGTTGATTCTCTTCCCATCATAAGTCAAAGCAATAGTTATTAATTTCACACGATCCTATTTAAGGAACGAAGATTAAGAAATAACGAACTACTGAGGTCTAATTCTTCTATATTCAGTACTGAAGACTTTATCCTCCTGTAGGTCATATTCAGCGCATCATAATGCACTAGTGTAATATCTTGGTCAAGACAAGTCAATCTGAGCCTTACACTTCAACCTTTCACGATGGATTGTTCATTTCCATCTAGGTTGTGAATTTTTACTTAGTTACGAGGAATTGTTAATTTAATCTTCCGTGATCTGGTATCACCAAATTAACTACAATGTAACACGTACTATTTATTGAACATATATGTAGTAAATATATAACATTCAATCATATTTAATGCAACAGTGATAAATAATTTATTTCAGTAAGTAAGAAATTCAGTTTGGTTATACAAAGTAAAAAACATACTTTCCAGTATAACCCCGACAAACATTCTGTTGGAAATTGGTTGTGAATTGGGTGTTGACCCAATGTTGACCAAATTTCAAGATGTTGATCCATTTGGGAAAATGGAAACAAATTGCAAAATCGTGTTCTACGCTTCGAGTAGATTAATTTGATGTATTTATTTGCTCAAAACCAATTTCGGGTGAATGAAAGATTAATACATTAAGTTGGCAATTTGTTGTGGAAAAGTTGAAGAGGAAATTGTGGGGGGAAAGAAAATCCCTTCTATCCCACATTGGAAAATTAGGAAGGAAATTGCTTCCGTATTAATAGACTTGCGGTATGGAAAGTCAATTTGACTAAAGTCTATATGGTGCTGCTACAACAAAGAGTCTATTGACCGCACACGTCGCACTTAGTCACATTGGGCGCTTTAGAGGCGCACTTTACACTTCGCACGTACGCGTCGTCCTGAGGAGCCTTTATTTTTTGGAGACGTGTTGGGAAATAGGGTGCCCGAATCTATTCGAGGTGCAATTTAAATACAAATTTAAATTAATTTAATTATTACTAGCATGAATTAATCCTATATTAATTCAAATAACAATTAAATCACAACAACATATCATGCGTACAAAAGCCCACGTAAATCCTACACATGCAGATTTCTAGGAGTTACGTAAGGCGTACCTTTTGGTGGATTCAACGGAGGAAAATCGATGCACAAACCCAATGACCTTCTCTAGTATTCCCGTATCCTTATTTGATATCCCGGTGGAGGAATCTCCATCAAATAATTAACAAAAGGAATAGAGAAAAATTATTGCACCACATTTGTGGATTTCTAATTTTTCCAACACATGGAATTATGTTGGGGATGAAAAAAATCATCCCCTATACATAGATATGAGAGGGGGCAAAAAATTTGTGTGTATTAGGTTTACAGGAAATTTCTTTGTATCTTCCCAAGATACAATCTTGAACATATCTCATATATTTTATTTCCATAATAATCACAAAATATCTTTTCTTCCCTTATCCCCTAATATTTCGAGAATCTCAAGAAAAAGAATTAAGATTTGACTTCTTGAATTTTATGGGATAATCTTGTATTCCAAGAATACTTATCTTTTTCCATAAAAATCTTTTCAAAAAAATCAAGAAAATCTTTCCTTTTTTTATCTCCATTTTTCTAAAACAACAAGAAAAATTAGGCAACAATATTTCTTTTATTTTAATCACCCTTTTCAATTATTTGACTTTATCTTTGGGCGACTAAAGGGGCCTTTAGGAGAATTAAGATTGAATCTTCCAATGGACCTTGAATTATCAATATTGAGCCACAATATTATTCAAGCCCATAAATATTAATTAATCCCACCACATAATTAATATTGCACTATCCATCTTAACCCATATTACTGTAATATGGCTCCCAGTTATTATTTCCCGTGTTTAAGATTATCCAGTCCATTAATTAATTTGAGCCACTGAAAAGCTTCATATTAATTAATATATTTTTCCTTGGATTAAGAACGGCTCAACATTATTATCCATACCGGAAACTAATTCCACTTGCAAGATTTAGTATGATAAAACTTCTCAGCCTCCCAAGGGGACAAATCACGCAAGACGTACTTGCACACGATTCTTCGTATTAAATCTCAGCAATCGTCATGTAACTAATAATATTGCCCAAGATATAAAGTATTGAATTTCATTGATTCTCTACCCAACATAAGTCAAAGCAATAATTATTAATTTCACACGATCCTATTTAAGGAGTGGAGAGTAAGAAATAATGAACCACTGATGTCTAATTCTTCTATATTCAGTACTGAAGAATTTATCCTCGCTATAGGTCCTATTCAGCGCATCATAATGCACTAGTGTAATCTCTTGGTCAAGACAAGCCAATCTGAGTCATACACTTCAACCTTTCACGATGGATGTTCATTTCCATCTAGGTTGTGAATTTGTACTTATTTACAAGGAACTTTTAATTTGATCTTCTGTGATCTGGTATCATCAAATTAACTACAATATAACACGTACTATTTATTCAACAAATATGCAGTAAATATATATAACATTCAATCATATTTAATGCAACTATGATAAATAATTTATTTTCAGTAAATAAATAAGAAATTCAGTTTGGTTATACAAAGTAAAAAGCATACTTTCCAGTATAACCCCAACAAGACGGCAGGCTCGTTCGTGGCTCATGGATGTGGACCGCGGGACTCAAGCCCACAACACAGGGCTCGTGCGACTCATGGGAGTCGAACCCGGTCGGCGCGATGGCCCGCAGTAGGAGAGTGCGCGCATGCTGCGACAATCGGGGATCAAACTCGTGATCCGGATGGATGGACGCGACGGTTTGTGGGCATATGACCCGGATCGTGTCCACGGACCGGTTTGGTACAACCGCATGCAGGGGCCGAGCTACCCCATGTGAAAGGGTGCGATCTAGGCTATCGGATCTAGATCTGATCTAAAAGACACGATCAGAGGGCCCAGATTCCTCCTGTCCAAAAAGTTGCACCTATTCACTAGAAGACACCACAACTCTTCAAATTCTATAAATTCAGTCCCAGAAATCATTTCTTCCATTCAAAAATCTCAAAGCTTTCAGTGCATACAAAAGCATTCTAGCAATCTAGATTTCTGCATTAGTAGTCGTGTCAAGAAAGTTCCGGATACTCGAGTCCGTTCATCGATATCTTCCGATTCGTAGTGCAATGATCGTAAAGTTTTAAAATCATTGTATCTTGGGGACGATTGCCATTGATACCGTATTACACCGGAGTACGGGGCAATATCATCTTATGAAAAGAGAGTCCAACCTGGATGTCTTTGCCTGGTTGGACAAAGACATGGTAGGCATCGACCTCGAAGTCGCCTGCCGTCAGCTGAACATCGACCTTGACAGAAAGCCAGTTGCACAAAAGTGGAGAAAATTTAGGCCGAAGAAATATGCAGCGCTGGCTGAGGAAGTGAAAAAGTTGCTCGATAACAAACTCATCGAGCAGGCCGACCAGCTGCAGTGGGTGTCAAATGCCGTTATACTCAAGAAAGCAAATGGGTCATGGAGACTGTGCATCGACTTCACCGATCTAAACAAAGCATGCCCCAAGGATGTCTTCTCCATGTCACATATCGACCACCTGATCGACATCACTGCCGGCCACGAGATGATGTCCTTCATGGATGCATTCGCGGGTTACCACCAGATAGCCATGCACAAGGACAATCAACAACACACCTCATTTCTTATCGAGAAGAACATGTATTGTTGGAAGAGGATGCCATTCGGCCTCAGGAGTGCTGGTGCCACTTACCAACGTCTGGTAAACCATGTGTTTTCGGACGAGATCGGGAAGACCATGGAAGTGTACGTGGACAACATAGTCGTCAAAAGCTTGAAGAAAGAAGATCACCTCACTTATCTCACCTAAACTTTTGCCATCCTTCAGAAATTCAACATGAAGCTCAATCCAAAGAAATGCAACTTTGGGGTGGGGTCCGACAAGTTCCTCGGCTACCTAGTAAGTAAACGAGGAATATAAGCCAATCCATCCAAGATCAAGACAATATTGGAAATGGGAAACCCACGAAACCCGAAGGAGGTCCAAAGATTAGCAGGGAGCTTGGCCGCCCTCAGCAGGTTCATATCGCAAATGGGAGACAAGTGCAAGCCTTTCTTCGAAACACTGAAAAAAGCCAAAGGTAACTTCCAGTGGACGGAAGAAGCCCAAACGACACTAGACAACATCAAGGAGTACCTCGCCAACCCAAAGGTCCTGTCCAAACCTGTCCCGGGAGAGAAACATTTCCTATACTTTGCCGCCTCAGAAACTGCCCTGAGCTTGGTCCTGGTGCAGACGGAGGGGCAGATAGATTTACCAATATACTGTTAGTGTTAGTGTCCTAGAGACAATCCATTGTAAGGACATAATACTCAGATAATATTCATTATTGGTTTATATTATTGTTTATTTAATATTAAATGTATGTCATCACACTCATTAGAATATTATGTTTGATTGTTTGCATTTGTTCTTATCTGTGTTCCCTTGAGTTACTGCTGTCATTGAGTATGTGAGAACTCAGATGACTTAAGCACGACTCTCAAACAACCCCAATCGAGGATCATCAAGAATGGGACATTGATGATGCAATGGAGATTGGTGTGCGATCTGCATCATACTCTTAGAGAGTGTAGTAAGATCTCACTTACTACGAGATACTAGGTATCTCATGATGGATGAACAAATACCTTAGAGGGTATTGGTATACCCATCCGAGAAATCGTTTGATGTAGTTCCACTATATGTGTCTACGGGTGTCTCGGTTAGTGGGAGCGATGCGATACTCCTTTGACTTGAGGTCAATACGCACGACATGTGTGGATTGATGAACTTTGACCATGACCGACGCTTGCCCCCTTTCATGGGTAGATATGGCTTGGATTGAGTTCATCACGAAGTGCATGTGTGTGGTAGTTGAGCCAAGAAAAGGATTCATTCCTCAAAGTGGATTTAGAGAGAATACTCATCTTCTCATCATAATTGGATCAAAATCATTGACCAATGCACGTCAACTTGGTCTTTATGGCCAAGTGTGACATATGTGATCAATTAGTGATTAGAGATAAATTGATTATGTTATTTGAATAGACACTTCATCATGTTCAAGACTAATCGAGTATTCAAGAATGAAAGGAGGAAATCGTAATAGCCCATGTTTTAGTTACAGGTAGTTACACGTTTCTCTCAACGTACCTCATATATTGAGAATGTCTGATTTATTGTCTAGGGTTCAATTAAGACCGTTAGTTTGACTAATCTCTCGATATATGAGGGCCTATGGGTCGCACAACAAGTAGTTCCCTTTTACGGATTATAGTTGGTTGATTAAATGTTAAATTGGATTTAATATTTAATTTATGGAGAAGTAATTAATAATAGATTAATTTGGAATTAATTATTATTAATGTTTAATTAAATTGGATTTAATTAAATAAGAATTCTCAATAATAATATTTGGAATATTATTGTAGGATTTAATATATATGGAAACAAATCGTAGAGATTTGTCATATATGGAATTTAAATCCGTAGAGATTTATATTTAGGGAATGAAATTAAAAGGGTTTAATTTAATTAAATCTGTTGGTGCGACCGTGTGAATTGACCGCACCATATGAATGTGTTAATTGTTGGGGCACGCTCATTAGATGAGACGCACCCCTTATTTGTTTCGCTCGCCCCTCTTTTGGTCTTCATCTTTATCGCGCCCAAAATTTAGGGTTTTCTCTGGGAGAAACCCTCCCGCCTCCGCCGCTGATTGCTTCTAATTTTGTGGGCCGCGGCGACGGCGCTAGAGCCGATAGCCTAGGGCCGCAACTCGCGCCGGTTGCGGGGGCCAGCTTCCCTGATTGCATAGCCACCGTCTTCATTGTGTTCATAGTGCGATTCCTCTGGTCTAGCCTCTTTTCCCGGCGGTGCTCCCTCATATCGCTTCGAATCGTGGCGGTGCATCACCAATTCGCCTCGATTTGAGGCGTGTTGCTTGAATCCCTTTGAAGCTTGACCTCTGTGTCCGTTTTTGATTCGATTCCAGGCGGCGCGCCACCGAAATCAAGATAAATTAGTGGCGGTGCACAGCCGATTAGACCCTATTGCCTCTGGTTTCTAACCAATTCGAGCAAAAAGTGGGGCCGCGGCTCCACGCGCGCCCCCCCACCTGGTTCTTGTTGTTTGATGCGGCGAGTCGCCCGCGCTATAAGCGGCAGAGGTGACTCACGCCCGTATGCAGTTTGTTTCGTGCCTTCTTTTTGACTAGTGTCAATTCGTTGCATGCCTGTTCTTGATTTTGGGTTGTTCTACTGATGCGTATTGATTGGGATGATTTCGATTAGTTTGGAACTTGATGAGATTAAAATCTGTGAAACCCTAATAATTAGAACAATTTTGAAATTTTTTGGAATCATTCTGATGAACTGATGAATTGTTGGATGTTTGGTTCGGATGACCCGATTGGAAATGGTTTTTGGAAAACCGGGCGATGATGAGGGAAAGACTGTGCCGAAATTGGATTTAGGACAGACCCTTCCGTGCAATTTTTGAAATTTGCACATGAGCCCTTAACAAATAAATAACTAAATAAGAATCCAATTTTAAAGTTAATTAAGTTTTAATTTAAATTGGTATATGGTTGGACCAAAATAATTAATTGGATTAATTATCGTTTTAATAAACTTAAAATAAAATTGAATATTATTTTGAAATTTGTTTTAAAAGGTTTATTAAAATCCCACTGGTTAACTTGTTTATTTAAATTCGTTAACGCACTTTACGTCCTCATTATAATTGTTTGGGTAGGCGGCACCCAATATTTGTCGGACCGTATTAATTGTTTGGGTAGATGGCGCCCATATTAGTGTTAGTCCGTATAATGTCATGTTTGGGTAGGCGGCGCCCAATAGATGCTCAAATGTGATGTAGATTAACATGTTCGGATTTCGATTAAGTAATTAATACCCTGCCTTTAAAACGTTCCACACTAAAATATGATTTTCATTAAGTTGAACGATGCCTTCCATCAAAGTTAAAAGTAAACCGGAGATTTTATTCCAATGAGTATTTAAGGCCCAAGTCTTTTGCTCGGATCTACATCTAACGAAACTTTTATAGGGACACGTAGTGTCGCAGCTTGATGGTTGTAAATCAACTTGACTTTGTTTCACCAGCCCAAGCAGGGAGACGAAAATCAAGGGGCATCCGATTGAACTAGGTTCAATCAACTAGGAATTGCAGTTTTTGCAATTGGTTTAGAGACCTACCAGTTCTGCTATTATAGTAATCAGCCCAAGTAGATATTATAGTAGTAGGAATGTGGATCCCAGTCCATTATGATTTATATTAGATATAAATTTGTATTCTTCCGATGAGGTCGTTGAATATGTGAAAATAATGGAGACAAAATAAACACAAAAGAAGGGCCATGTTTATTTTGATTGCTAAATATTGATCATATGAATTATGTGTTTTAATTCCCGTTTTATTTTATTTCTCTAGGATTTTTGAAATGAATAACTTATCACTGAGAAGCGTTTTGGAAACGAACAAATTGGCTGGGCTAAATTTTCTCGACTGGCACTGAAACGTGCATTTGGTGCTTAGGCAAGAAAATATTGAGTATGTGTTGGACACGCCAATCCCTGCTACCCCGGAGACCTGTACTGAAGAGGCTGAGGCGTTTGATGCCACAACTCAGAAGAAGCATCAAGAGGATGCTTCCCAAGCTCAGTGTGTTATGTTACTCGGGATGACTCCCGAATTGCAAAGGCAGCATGAGAAGATGCTTCCCTTCAAGATGATTAAGCATCTGAAGGATCTCTTTGATTCTGAATCTTGTTCCGAGATTTATGAAGTGATGAGAGATCTGTTTAGATGCTGATTGTCTGAGGGAGGGAAGGTTTCTCCTCATGTGTTGAAGATGATTGGGCTAATCGAGAAACTTGGTCGTTTGGGCATTGAGCTCAAGACCAATGTTGCTATTTATGTCATTCTTCCGTCACTTCTCGATTCATATTCGAGTTTCGTGGTAAACTTTAATATGAATAAGACGGAATCGACTATGCCCGAGCTGCATAACATGCTAAAGACTTTTGAGTCTTCCACTGCTAAGGAAAAGCCCGTGCTCATGGTGAGTACCCCTACTTCTTCTGCCCCGAAAGGAAAGAAGAAGCGAAGGGGCAAGACAAAGAAAGGCTCCGAGCCAAGCTTCCTTAAGCCCAAAGGTGGAATTCAAACGAAGGAGAGGGTGGACAAGGACGTATGTCTCTACTGCAAGCAGAAGGGGCATTGGAAGAATGACTGCAAGGTTCTAGCAGCTGAAAAGAAGACACAAGGTGTCTCAGCCACTGGAACATGTATGTTTGTTATTGAGATAAACATGTCCACAAATGATACTAACTGCTTGGTATTAGATACCGGTTGTGACTCACACATTTGTACAAATGTGCAGGGGCTCAAAGATAGCAGGGCAGTTAGGCCGGGTGAAGTCGCTTTACACGTTGGGAATGGAGCAAGAGTTGCTGCTGAACGTGTTGGTGTTTACGTTTTAGATTTACCCTCTGGTTTTAGACTTGAACTGAATAATTATTATTTCATTCCCTATATTACTCGCAACATTATTTCTATTCCTATGTTAGATGTTAAAGGGTTTTCCTTCCATTTGCAAACAATAATTGTTATTTTTCGGTTAACGGTGATGTTTATGGAAATGCTCCTTTATCGAATGGTTTATACTTGTTGCATTGTGGACATAATATTCTTAATAAACAAAACAAACGACTCAAACTTAGTAATCATGAAAACCCAACTTACTTGTGGCATTGTAAAATTGGTTATGCAAATGAGAATAGAATTGCAAGGTTAAGGAAGTTGGACTACTTAACCCCATTCGACTTTGAGTCTTATGGAAATTGTGAATCCTATCTCTAGGGCAAAATGACCAACAAACCCTTTTCTGGGAAAGGGGTTCGTGCCAAAGAAGTTATAAAGTTGATCCACACTGATGTCTGTGGACCATTGCCCACTCTAGCAAGGGGTCACTTGCCTACTTCATCACTTTTACTGACGATTTCTCAAGATATGAATATGTGTATCTTATGAAGCACAAATCCGAATCTATTGAGAAATTCAAGGAGTTCAAAGATGAAGTAGAGAAGCAACTTGGTAAAAGTATCAAGACTCTTTGATCGGACCGAGGAGGTGAATACCTTAGCCATGAGTTCATGGATTACATAAAGTTACATGGAATCCAATCACAATGGAATCCTTCCAAAACACCGCAAATGAACGGAGTGTCCGAGAGGAGAAACCGAACCTTGTTAGACATGGTAAGGTCCATGATGAGCTTTTTCTCTCTTTCGACATTCTTATGGGGATACGAGTTACAAACCTCAATTTACATTCTGAATAGGATTCCATCCAAGTCGGTTGAGCATACACCATATGAACTATGGTGTGGCAAGAAGCCAACTTTTTCACATATCAAAACGTGGGGTTGCCCCGCAATATTGAAAAGGATGCTCACTAATAAGTTGGAATCCAAAGGTGAAAAGGGTTACCTTGTGGGATATCCTAAGGAAACGAGGGGATATTATTTCTATCTATCTGAGAAACAAACAGTAATTGTTTCTAGGCAGGCCAGGTTCCTCGAAGAAGACTATGTCTTTAAGGAACAAGGTCGTAAGATTATAGAACTTGAAGAAATTCAAGATCCACATGATAACCAAGAGACTGATATCTTGTCAAAGAAACATGACAAGGAATCAGCAAGAGCATTCATCAGCTCTTCTGGTGGAAGTTTATCACTTAGTGATCCTCTTGGGCGGGAGTTTGAACTATGTTGGGAAATTTGTATTTAAGTTTTGATGGAAGTTCCAAAACAGGTTGTAATAGGACCAATCAGAGATGACCGACTTAAATGTATAGATAGCTGATGTAAAAGATAGGTCACATATTGAGGGGGTACTCAATATGTATAGGTCAGGTCGAAGTATCAGATGACCCAGATAAGGTCAGATGATTAGAATGCTAAGATCAAATCAGAAGAAAAGAAGTCAGAAGATCAGGTGAAGACAGAAGACACTGAAGACTCAGATGAACCTGAAGACTCAGATGAACCTGAAAACTCAGATGAACCTGAAGACTCAGATAAACCTGAAGACTCAGTAACAAACCTGAAGACTCAGTATGACTGAATACACTGAGGCTCAGAGTTACCTGAAGATCAGAAGACTACCAGAAGACCTGAAGACCTATATCAACCGAGTCTGCATATTGAGCTAAGACAATCTGCATCAGAAGACTCAACATGGTAGACTGATCAGTTATCTGATCAAGTTAGCTCACACCTGTCGTCAACCAAAATGGTACACCAGACAAGACGAATCTTCTACAAAAGGAATATCAATCGTCTAACGGACAAATTACTGAAGTGCCTCCTCGCGAAGCCAAGGAGAAAGCGACACGTGCACAAAAAGAGCTGACAATACGGGATTCGATGCTGCGGATATAAATGACGCTAATCATGCCTACGACCACGTCGATATTCGGAGCACGTCACTATCATATCCTACAACCTACCTAATATAGCCCGAAATTCAAATTGCTCTCCAACGGCTCTTTGATTTCGAGGTCTATAAAATGGGATCGATCTTCAAAATTGAAGTGTGACAACGTAACACTAAGAACGAACACGGAGACACCGCAAAAGAAGCAAAAACTACAGCAAAATCTCCGCTCAAAGAACACCATATTTGAAGATTATTCTTAGAGTGTTCATCCCATAGTTCTTAGCAAGAAATTCTATCCACTAGCATTTGGCTACATAAACACCAGGATAGATTTCCAGTTGGAAACACAACAAACCTTTACCCAAACTCAAAGATAGGTTAAGTTTGTTACCGCAAGATTTCAGACTAGGGATTCTAGTTTCTGATTTCTGGTTCGGTTGAGTGTGAACTCAATAAACATCTTTTGGGTGTTGGATTAACACATAAAACTAAGTCCAGTTGGTTAAGTTGGTTAAGTTGGTTAAGTTGGTGCCCCTGTGTTGGGAGATGAATTTAATAAAAGATATATGATTTTGATTTGATCCCAAAACCCCTGAGTATGACATGTTCAGAATGATCTTGATAGTTGAGTCAGGATTCAGTTTTAGAATATTCAGGATGTTATCTGCAGAATGTATAGTCAGCAGATATAGTTCAGGATAGATACTAAAGACTCAGTAGGATACTGAGGAACTGAAGACTCAGCACGAAGATTCAGTGTATCAGTCAGTAGACTCAGAAGACTCTGAAGACTCAGAAGACCCTGAAGACTCAGAAGACTCTGAAGACGCAAGACTGAAGACTGAAGATTGAAGATCAAGAATACTGAAGGCACAGTAATTACTGAAGACTCAGTAAGGTACTGAATGCTCAGTATGAACCTGAATGTTCCGAGGCACTGAAAATATCTATCTGAAGGATGCAATTCTGAGAAGATCGCGATTCCTTAGAAAGTTAGATATTGCCAAGACATTCAAATGCAGACAAAAGGAACTAAGTCAGAAGTGTTGTTAAGGTTATATCAAACTCAGAGTTTGTAACCAAAAAGAGCCGTTGAAGGTGTCTACCTTTAACTGGAGACAAAAGTCAAAAAGAGGAAGACAACACTGTACCATACTGACACTGACAGTGACAGGTCGCTGAAAAGGATGTCAGATGTACAAAAGTTCCAGACTGCAAAAAGTGAAGACCGGCTACATGAAAGGCTATTGCCTAAAACGTGTTAGGGAGTTTCAAACCTTAAATATAGCCGTTTCTCACACACCATAAGAGGGAACTCATGAAGCTGTCTCTCCAACGGATAGTTTTCAAGAGTGACCTTGGTGTATGCCTATAAATACTGGTGACCCTCTACATTGTAAGGTTACGGGAAATTTATACGCAACTCAAGAGCTCAAACTTATTCTTGCAAAAGTTAAAGCACTAGAAAAACTTAGAATTTCCCAAGTGCTTCTACATTGAAGAGAGCTCACTATACTAAGCCTAGCTTGATAAGAATTATCCAAATCTTAGTCGAGATATCCTAACCCTTTGCATTGTGCTTTATTGTAAAGGATATCTCATCCTAGTTGGAAACCAACCAAGAAACCCCAAACCCTTGAGAAGGTAGTTGGAGTGTGTTTGTTGGTGAGAAGAGTTGTAAAGAGTTAGTAAACTACGCGGAGTAGTCAGAAAACTCTAGAGGAGAAGTTAGTAAGCTACAAGGGTAGTCTGAAAGCTTGTTTGTGTTTGAGTAAGTAAACTACGGAGGTAGTCAGAAAGCTCAAGGTCGGGTTGAGTAAGTAAACTATGTGGAGTAGTCGTAAAACTCGGTACGAAGTTTAGTAAGTAAACTACGCGAGGTAGTCGAAAAGCTCGTGGTTGATAGTGAATTTCTCTCGAGGATCGAGAGAGTGGATGTAGGAGCTTGAGTCTCTCGAACCACTATAATTGTTGTGTTCTTTATTGCTTTCCTTATCTCAGGCTTAATCTGTTGCATTGACTTGATTTTGAAAGCATACTTTTCATCGATATTCGGTTGGAATCAATCCAATCGAAGTTGCATAAGTGAATCACGGCTTAATCACTATTTCATAAAGGGAAGGTTTTCAAAGAAAGCTTAAAACGAGTATAAACTAAGGGCCAACCATTTCAAGACGATCGAGTAGCTAGAACAGATAGTTACCAATCCGAACTCTCATTTGAGGATTCAAGAAGTTAGTTATCCGATCCAAGCAACTCAGATCTCGACACTCGGGACTCATTTGGGATTATCTCGAGGTATATCGAAAGCAAATTTCAGATCACCGTCTCAAGAGACTTTGACTCAGAGAGCGATCTATGCTTCTCGTAACCTAATCTTCGGATTATTCGACCCAAGTGACCTCAAGAAGAAAAAGTTTTAAAAACACCGAACACGTGTATTCCCCATACACGCGTGTAAGACTCGTTTGCACTGCCGGGACCAACAAGTGGTATCGAGCGGTGGTTCAACTTGACCACCTGCTGTGTTGACCAAAGTTTTATTTTCAAAAATACTTATGGTCTATCTGAACTGATCTTATTTGCTGAAATTTTATTTATTTTCAAAAATCAGATAAAATGTCTTCTAAAAAACTTCCCATGTTCTCAGTGGAGAACTATGATCTATGGAGACTGAGAATGGAGGCTCATCTGTATTCCAAACATGAGCGTATGTGGAGAGTGGTCTCTCAAGGACCATTCCAATTTACTGTGGTGAATCCCAGAGGAACATAAGATGAGAGAATTGATCCTAGAGCAGAATTTCCTAAGTCTGATGACCAACTGACTCCTGAGGAGAGAAAGTTAGTCAATCTAGACTACATTGCAAAAGACACACTATACAATACGATTGATGATGGTGTGATGGGAATGATCTCTCACTGTAATACTGCTAAAGAGATTTGGGATACACTAGCTGTAATGTGCCAAGGCACAGATCATATAAAAGAAAACAAACTTTCAGTGGCAATTGGAAAGTTTGACAGTTTTGAAATGGATGATGGTGAATCAATAGACAAATTGGAAGTCAGATTCACTAGCATCATGAATGATCTAAATGCACTTGGAAATAAATATCCACAGAGAGAAGTTGCATTGAAAATTCTTAGAGGTCTTTCTAAGAAATGGGATATTCATGCAGTGGTGATTGAAAACACCAAGAATATTAATTCAATGCCATACCAACAAGTCTTCTCTGAGTTGAAGGCCTATGAATTTGTAATTGATAAGAAATCCAAAAAGGCTGACAGCAAAGATGATTCTTCTTCATCGAGTAAAAATGTGGCTTTAAAAGCCAAAGATAAAACCTGTAAAACTAGAGAGTTTGAGAACCCCCATGCCAAACATCAGGATGAGCTTGAGGAAAAGCTAGCACTGATGGCAAGGAGGTTTGATAGACTTAATAGTAGATTTGGAAAATACAAAAGCTATTACAGGAACCACAGGTACCAGAAGAAACCTGAGGACAGATCAACTGAGAAGAAGAAAGACCTGAAAGCTGAAGGATCTTCATCCAAGAGGAAAGACTCCAAGTCCAAAGAAGAAAATGATCAGGATGATGATACCAACAGATGCTATAATTGCCAGAAGAAAGGTCACTTCCAGTATGATTGTCCAAATTTGAGTGCTAAGGAGAGAAGAGAAAGACAAGCTAAAAGAGACCAGAAGTTCTCTAGCAAAAAGGCCATGGTTGCAGAAGAAGAACATTCTGAGGAGGGATCTAGCTCTTCAGATGAGATATTCTCAGACAGTGAAAGTGATGACATATGTCTGATGGCCATTGAGGAGGTAAACTCTTCTTTCTCTGTTGTTGCTCCTACACTAGCACAAGAGTTTTCAAGTTCCATCGAAAAATGATCATTTTGACTGATGGATTCTTTTGAGAATCTGATGAAGGACTATGCTGTTTTGCAAGGATTGCTAAATAGAACTCAAGAGCAGAATAAGGAACTGAAAGCTGAAAATCTAAAATGGAAAGACTCTAGCAATATTGAAATCACTTCTCAATTAATGGGAGCTCTTGATGAATGGATGTTTCGAAAAGTACAACTCTCGAGAGAAAGAGAAGTTGATAATGTCCCTACTTGAGAAGTTTAGAGAAATCCATCAAGAGATTCATCTAATCGTAATCGAAGTTCAAAGACCTCTCTCGAGAAGCATAAAACTCTACAGAATCGTGGAGGATAGTGCATGTAAGAAGTTAACTCTATTGAATAATGCATTTAACATAATAGATGAAAATTGAGTTACCAGAGATCCAGAACTATAAAAACTGGATTTGGATTTATTCCAGGGGAACCTCACAAGGTCATCTAAATCTTCGCATCAAGTAGCAAGAAGACTATCTTTGTAAAAACCATTGGCACCTACACTTCAAGTACCAAGTCCTCAAGATAATCGAAAGACCAGATTTTCAAAGACAGCAACCTAAAACCCCACTTGCCTAAGGGTAAAGGTTACTGAACCCGAGTCATCAAAGATTTAGACAAATTTTGCACAAAAGCCTAAGCATCCAAATGAAGGCCCGAACCAAAGAAGAATTCAAAAGCCCATGTTCATGCTAAAGCTAGCACACATATACTAAAATCGCTAAGGCACCCAGAGTAGTAGTGGATGTATATGTTGATGTTTATGGAAGACAAATTAGCCACTCTAAAGTGATTAGAGTTGTCGCGATTTGGATTCCGAAAAGGTACATCTAACCTTGTAAGACCCTACACAAACCGGGTACCTAAGAATTAATCTGCTTTTTCGGGGAGGAAAACAAGGGCACCGAATCGACTAAAGATCACATGGCATCGATGAGCAGAGATGAAAAAGCTCTCGATATATGGTATCTTGACAGTGGATGTTCAAGACATATGGCAGGATACAAGAAGATACTCAGTGACTATGTTGAACAAAGAGGCCCACATATCACTTTTGGAGATAACTCCAAGGGACATACTGAAGGATATGGAACTTTGGAATTCGACTCAGTTCATATCCATGGTGTTTCACATGTATCTGGATTGAAGCATAACTTGCTTTCAATTAGCCAATTCTGTGATAAGGGTTTCAATGTTGAGTTCTCTAAGAACTTATGTTTTGTGAAAGATGATACATCACAGAAAGTATTACTGACTGGTACAAGAAAAGGGAATGTGTATCTTGCTGATTGGAGTTCAACTCCTAAAGATACATGTTTAGTTGCTAAAAGTTCCACATATACCCAGTTGGTTATGGCATAAAAGAATGAATCACCTAAATTTCAAAACCCTGAACAAGCTTGCAAGATTAGCTCTTGTGAGAGGGTTGCCTAATGAAGTGTTCAGTAAGGAACATATTTGTGATGCGTGCCAGAAAGGAAAACAAATAAAAGCATCATTTAAAAGCAAAGTAGAAGTTTCTACTGACAGAATACTTCAGTTACTGCATATGGATCTTTTTGGTCCTATAACACCAGTAAGCACTAATGGCAGGAAATACACATTGGTAGTAGTTGATGACTACTCAAGATATACTTGGGTCATATTCTTACTCAGTAAGAAAGAGACTCAGATAAAGCTGCCAGAGTTACTGAAAAGGCTCAGTATTGAGAAAAATCTGAGTGTGGTCAAAATCAGATCTGACAAAGGAACTTAATTTATAAATCATATCATATCTGATTACTGTACAGAAAATGGAATTTCACATGAAACATCAGCTGCAAGGACCCCTCAACAAAATGGTGTTGCTGAAAGAAGGAACAAGACTCTGAAAGAAGCTGCAAGGACCATGATTGCTGAAGCTGACATTCCTAAAAGGTTTTGGGCTGAAGCTGTCAACACTGCATGCTACTCTCAGAATAGATCCATGCTGACCAAGAGTCAAGGCAAAACACCCTATGAGCTTTGGAACGAAAGGAAGCCTCTTGTTTCTTTCTTTTGTGTGTTTGGTTGCAAGTGTTTCATACACAATAATGGTAAAGATCAGTTGAAAACATTTGATAGTAAAGCCGATGAAGGAATATTCTTAGGATATTCTGAAGTCACTAAAGTTTTCAGAGTTTACAACTGTAGGACTCTTATTGTGGAAGAAACACCTCATGTTGTTTTTGATGAATCTACTTGAGTTCAGAAGAAACAGGAACATGATGCAGATGAACTAACTAAGAGGATCACCAGATTAAGCCTGAAACAGAAAGATAAATCATCCACTGAACCAGAAAAGAAGAAGTCAGTCACATCCTATGATTGGAGTGACTCAGACTCAGATAAAGAAGTTCAGGATGGAAATCAGGATGATGAGACTCAGGAAAACCAACACTCCAAAGGTGACCAATCTGAACAGACACCAGTTCAGACTCAGGTATGTGATGCCAATGAAGTTATGGTCACAGCTGAGGCAAATTCTGAATCTATCAACCAAAGGGGAACAAATGTCTCTGAAAATGTTCTGAATAGAATTTCCCCTGAGGAAGATGATTCCCTTTCTCCTTTTCTGTTGTTCCTCGAAGTTTATCGATTTAATCGAACCTAACATTTCAAATGTTGAGGATATTCTTGAAGGGGGAACATCAAGAAGGAAATGGTTAGATAGTCATCCGACAAGTCGATTGTGGGTGATCTAACCAAGGTGTTAAAACAAGAAGGTTCCATGGTGAGAGTGCACTATTCTCGCCGCTTCCTATCGAGAGAAAGAACCATCGAGATTGGTGAAGCTCTACAAGATTCTCATTGGATTCTTGCTATGCAAGATGAAATTTGAATCAATTCTCAAGGAATGAAGTATGGGATTTGGTAGATAGACCGTAAAGGCACAATGTCATTGGAACCAAGTGGGTTTTCAAGAATAAAAGAGATGAAAACAACAACATTGTGATAAACAAGGCAAAAGGCTAGTTGCACAAGGTTATTCCCAAGAAGAAGGCTTCGATTATGATGAAACCTTTCAGACCGTTGTAAAGACTAGAAGCCATCGATTGTTTCTTGCATATCTTGCCCACATGAAGTTCACGATCTATCAAATGGATGTGAAAAGTGCATTTGAACCAGCAGTTTAAAGAAGAGGTTTATGTGGAACAACCTCCCGGTTTCAAACAGAATGACCAAGTTCTGTGCTCGTAAAAGCTTTGTATGGTCTCAAACAAGCACCCAGAGCATGGTATGATACTCTTTCTCAGTTTCTTACTGACCATGGTTTTGTCAAAGGGACTGTTGATAGAACTCTGTTCAGGATAGAGGATGGGGAAGATATCTTGCTAGTTCAGATATATGTTGATGACATCATTTTTGGATCTCCAAACCATCAGCTGTGTGAAAAGTTTTCAACACTGATGAAAGGCAAGTTTGAGATGTCAATGATGGGAGAGATGAATTTCTTTCTAGGTCTTCAAGTGAAACAATCAAAGGAAGGAATATTCATCAACCAGGGAAAGTACACCAGAGATCTGATTGCTAAATATGGTGTACAGAATTGCAACATAGTTAGGATTCCTATGAATACTTAACTACAAGATGGATCCTGATTCTGAAGGCAAATCAGTAAGCCATACTGATTATAGAGGAATCATTGGATCATTGCTCTATCTTACAGCGAGTAGGCCGGATTTTACATTTGCTGTTGGGATATGTGCAAGATACCAAGCTAATCCTAAGGCTAGTCACATGGAGGCTGCCAAAAAGATACTCAAGTATCTTAAGGGCACAAATGAATAGAGGATTATGGTATCCGGTGATGATAACCTTGAATTAACTGGTTACTCAGATGCTGATTATGGAGGTTGCAGAATTGACAGGAAGTCCACTTCAGGAACTTGTCAATTTCTAGGAAGTAAGCTGATATCTTGGTTTTCGAAGAAACAGACCTCAAGAACAACCAAGATTCGGGTTGAATTTATAGCTGCAGGAAGTTGCTTTGTGCTTTCGATTCTTTGGCTCGCACAACAATTAAGGGATTATAAAGTTGTAAATAATGAAGTACCAATATTTTGTGACAATAATAGTGCCATTGCTATTTCACAAAATCCCATTATTGCACACCGGATGCAAGCATGTGGATATCGACATCACTTCATCGAGATCATGTCGGAGAAGAAGGACATAAGGATGGAGAAAATTCATGCGATAAGCAAAAGAGTCGATATCTTGACTAAACCTTTGGCGGAATCAAGATTTCGTGAACTTTTCGGTTGAATTAGGGATGTTAGAACCAGTGTATAGAGTAAATCAAAAATTGAAGATTTTCGGATGCATGAAGTTTTTCGTAATTCTTCCGAGAAGCTCAGATAAAATGGAAAATCTCGAATCGAGTCTCGTGAAACTCAGATTTCATCAAGGTCAAGACTTTAATTATCTTGAACCAATTTAGTACTCAATATTATACTGACATTTTATCAAGGTCAGTACTCAGTAAGACTGATAGAGGGAAATTAGTCTGAAGAAGTAATGACTCATGCGACTCATTTATTGCTCAAGTAAAATTCAGTAATCATTCGCAATAAATACAAAACACCTGAGGAATGTTTTTGGGCGGGATCATTTTAAATTCCGAAGAAGGTCAATAGTCATTTAATGCTCTGCTACATTAATGACCAATGAGGATGTTTTGGCGGCTTACTTTTCGGAGATCGTTGGTTCGTATACCCGATTAATCAGAGATTAATCTCAACCGTTGTTTTTCACCTAACCAACGCGATTCCCCATGATCTCGAAGCTATATAAACCCCAATAAGCCATTCAAGCCAAAATTTTATCAAACCCTTCGTTCCCAAATCCTCTGCAAATAAAAATCCCCTTTGCACAGAAATTCCCAAACCCTAAAGCTTCTTTTCTTCAATCAATCTCTAAAATGGCTCCAACCTTGTTCAAGAGATTAGCCGAAACCAACAAGCCGTGGTACGCGTTCGTTGTCTCACTCGAAAGCACAACCAACTCAAAGCCAGAAGAGGAGGCTCTGCATATGATTCGACTGGCTAAACTCACTCAACTAGTCGCAGCCGGACTGCATGTGAGTTTTGCGAAAGAGGTAATCGAATTCATCTATAACTTGAAGATAGATGAAGAGGGTCAGATGCATTCTAAGATAATCAGATCACATTTAGAGCAATCGTTCAAATACGCCGATTTTGAGAGGGAATCAGTATGTAGTTCAAAAAATCAATGATGTTTTTGAGCTCGTGATAGAGGAGAGGATCCCACGATGTGTATGTCGGGTAGAGAGCGGGGAGTACTTAGATAGGATTGCCGAGAATCTGTTAAGTTTGAGGCGACATTGCTGCATAAGAAGCACTTTAAAGCCACAATATCGTGTGTTGATGGATATTGTGAGCAAGAGCATCATGAGTCTTATGGGGAGTTTTGAGTAGATCAAGACTCAAGCTCGGATTGATGGCGAATCGAGGCCTCACCCACCATGCACTTCAACTGGCTGAAGTTTTTGATCCAGACGGTGAGTGAGCAGACCAAAGTTTTGAAGAAGGTTGACGGGGCGATCTCAATAAAAGGCAAGATCCACCATGCCACCAAAATTGCTTATATTTTGGAGATGTGCAGAGAGGAGGAGGATATCTTCGCCAATTCGACCCCATTCCCTAAATCCAAAATTCTCTTTAAACCCATTGTTGCAAAGAAGCAGGCCATCAGGGGGAAGAGAGAAAAGAAGGTAGAATCACCAGTTGCGGCTGAAAAAGAGACTCAACAAACTAGGGGGAAGGTTTTGTTGGAGGCAAAGATGGAGCAGGGTGTAAGAATAATGAAGCAGAAGAACCTTGCCCCAAAGCGCAGAAGATTGGTGGTTCTCACTGATGAAGATGGCAGTGATTCTGAGGAGATTCAACCTGAGGGCCAAACCGCTCAGAGTTCGCCATTGCAAGTTTTGGCTCAGGTTATCTCCAAGGCACAAGACCAGACTGAGGAACAGGTCTTCTCTGAGGTGCTTGAGACATCTCTAAGTTCATACAAAATTTCTCAGGAAATTTTCAAAGGAACTCAGGCCTCAGAGATTCCTACTGAAAAAGTGCCGCTGCATAACAAAAGAGCTAACTCGTAACCAACTCGAGGAAGTGTCACCAGACCCGTAACCCACTCGGGGATGCAAACCGAGGTCCCGATCGCACAACCTTCAGAGGTCAGCCGAGACTCGGGAGCGTAATATTCTTGATGAGCTCTCGAGTGATCTACTTTTGATCCTCGCCAGGCCTCAATCGAACCAGAGAGCCCTAGATGGAAGAAGGGCGAGGTCAAGAAGGCGAGTGGAGGAGCAAGGGGGAACGGTTCATTCTTGACCGCTACTCCCCGAGCTCACCATACCCCGATCCGCAAGATGTTTTCTTCGATTAAGGACAATCAGTGTTCATCCTCAATCATACTCTTCCCGAGATGCTTGATATAGCCGCTGTGAGGGGAAGATCGTGGAATGAGGAAACAACCTTTCTCGACCGACTTATCGTGGTTCGAAGGACAAAGATCGGGATGAAAAACTCGATTTTGATGAGCCGGTTCGGAGGGTTAGTAAAGAAAAGCTACCGGGTTGGTGCCCCAAGCAAATGGAGACAAATCTCAAGATGGAGATGGGGACCAACAGGAGATGTTGAAAATCGGGCCTCGATGGAAAAGGAGACTTCAAGGTCGATCAACCCGAAATTGGTCAACCTCAGATCGGTTAGCACTCTTCAGTAATTTTTGGCACTATTAACAATAGTGCCAAAGTTAATGAAAAGTACTATCTTTAATTTCAATTGTCGATAAACAGACCGAGGCTCGATTAGAGACCGGAGATGAAGGAGCTCGGGATGATCAAACAACACGTAGAAGGTGCGAAGGTTCCCGAGATTGATCTCACTCCCTTGATGGAGAAACTTGAGAAGGTTGAGCCAGTGATGATCAAGATTGCTCAGATGGAAGAAACATTGGCCAATCAAGCTCAACAGATGGAAAGTCTTAGTCACTCTTCAGAGCTGGTGCTAATCCAAAACACTCTGACCTCTCAGATGACCTCCATGGAAGATAAGCTGAATAAAAAGCTGGAGGGAGTCAAGGCTGAGCTCGATCTTTGAAATGAATCGAAGCACCAGAGTCAAATCGCATTTCTAGAGGTGAAGTTGGCGAGAGAGGAATGAAGTGATGATAAAATGGCTTTGTTGAGGAAATGAGCTCAGTGCTCATGACCAAGATGACAGAGATGCTTAAGGAGG
The DNA here is from genome assembly GCA_037126765.1 of Stenogyne calaminthoides. Classification (NCBI taxonomy): domain Eukaryota; kingdom Viridiplantae; phylum Streptophyta; class Magnoliopsida; order Lamiales; family Lamiaceae; genus Stenogyne; species Stenogyne calaminthoides. The sequence continues at coordinate 31,026,103 of JBBCBC010000018.1, read as the reverse complement.
CTCTCTCTGGCCAGTTTGCTCACTTATCTGAAGAATTTTCTATGGCCAAGAATCATCTAAGGAGGTTAGAAGACGAACAAGATCAGATAGCAGGAGAAGTTCGCTGTGTGAGCAAAGAACAATATCACATGGACACAACACTCTCCAGACTTCTTCCAAATTACGGTGCCAAGAAGGGGGAAAAGGAAGGTGAAGACCTCAGAAAGTTCATGGCACGTACTTTGGAGAAGAAGGCTCGTAAAGATTTGAAATGTATAATCTAGCCAAAGCCTTAAGAGAAGTCGAAGCTCTACCGAGAAGTTGAAGTTCGCCAGTAGAAAAGCCTATCTACACTCGAAGTTTCGAGCAAACCATGCTTGATGTTGCAAGAGAGAAACCGAAGTCTTTAGAGCAAAGGTTGGAACAAGCCAGTTTCTTTGAATTGCCTATGAAGAGGAAAGCCTTGGGTGTTGTTCAACCTGTAAGCAAACGTGCGAAGGCTTCTAAGCCAATCCAGAGAAAGCTGATTCTGGATGATGAAGAAACAGAAGAATCTGAGTCTCAACCTCAGAAGAAAGTCTTCAACACGAGAGATGCTCTGAGGACACTCCAAATAGAACAAGCTAAGAAAGCTGCTGCTTCGGTCTCAGGAGCGTCTGTGATCAGAAAGAAGATAGACGAAGAGCAGAAGCGAAGGAGTGAATTCAGGAAGTTTGCGAGCAAGAGGAAAGAGTCATCAAAAGCACTAAATTGGCCCCACGTTGATAAATGGATGCCCATCAAACTCAACGATATGTTGGAAGAAGTCAAGAGAACCTTCTGGTTCAATTATGATGTTCTCAGGGAATGGAGAGGGGAAAGCTCCAATCAGAATGAAGCATTCATTGAATATCTCCTTACCTTCTATCCAAAGTATCTACATGGCTGGATTAACCTTGCGGATGAAGGAGAGGTACAGATAGTAGCCCCTGGTCCATATTCCTATCCTCCTCCAAGACTTGGTAATGGCTTGGTGAATGAAAAGGCCATTACTCAAGAAATTGCTCAGTATGCTGGTCAGTTGGGTCTAACAGGAAACAGTCCAGACATCATCAAGGAAAGAAATGAGCTGAAGAAGAGATTTTTTTGGAATGTTCGACTGGAGGTGCTTAATCGATGAAGTTGAGAATGAAGCAAATCAAGAGCAGAAGATCAAGAGCCAAATCAAGATCAAGATCAAGACTCAAGAAGATTCTCGTAATCTTTAAATTTTGTCTTTTTGATTTTGTTGATAAACTCATTGTAATCTGTAATGGGATACCAATCATCAATGAAGATTTATCATTATGCTCAAAAGATAATATCTCATTATCTTATTTACATGTCTTTTATTTTGATATGCCTGAATGAATGTCTCTGAACTGATTGTATGTTTATATGGGAGAAATTGTTTAAGTATTTGGTAATGAACTATTTAAAGAGAGTCATTACGGAAGAAATTGTTAAATGATTTAAATTGATTGGGAGACTCTCTGAAATTGTTGGGAGTTTTTCTGATTCAGGAAAATTTTTGGGAGACAACCAATCTTGTAAAAGGATAAACTGAAACCTGAGTATAGGTTATATGTTTGTAACAAGATAGGTTTTGGCATCATCAAAAAGGGGGAAATTGTTGGGAGATGAATTTAATAAAAGATATATGATTTTGATTTGATCCCAAAACCCCTGAGTATGACATGTTCAGAATGATCTTGATAGTTGAGTCAGGATTCAGTTTTAGAATATTCAGGATGTTATCTGCAGAATGTATAGTCAACAAATATAGTTCAGGATAGATACTAAAGACTCAAAAGAGGATACCGAGGAACCAAGACTCAAAGACGAAGATTCAAGCAGTATCAGTGAGTAGACTCAGAAGACTCTGAAGACTCAGAAGACCCTGAAGACTCAGAAGACTCTGAAGACGCAAGACTGAAGACTGAAGATTGAAGATCAAGAATACTGAAGGCACAGTAATTACTGAAGACTCAGTAAGGTACTGAATGCTCAGTATGAACCTGAATGTTTCGAGGCACTGAAAATATCTATCTGAAGGATGTAATTCTGAGAAGATCACGATTCCTTAGAAAGTTAGATATTGCAAAGACATTCAAATGCAGACAAAAGGAACTAAGTCAGAAGTGTTGTTAAGGTTATATCAAACTCAGAGTTTGTAACCAAAAAGAGCCATTGAAGGTGTCTACCTTTAACTGGAGACAAAAGTCAAAAAGAGGAAGACAACACTGTACCATACTGACACTGACAGTGACAGGTCAAAAAGGATGTCAGATGTACAAAAGTTCCAGACTGCAAAAAGTGAAGACCGGCTACATGAAAGGCTATTGCCTAAAACGTGTTAGGGAGTTTCAAACCCTAAATATAACCGTTTCTCACACACCATAAGAGGGAACTCACGAAGCTGTCTCTCCAACGGATAGTTTTCAAGAGTGACCTTGGTGTATGCCTATAAATACTGGTGACCCTCTACATTGTAAGGTTACGGGAAATTTATACGCAACTCAAGAGCTCAAACTTATTCTTGCAAAAGTTAAAGCACTCGAAAAACATAGAATTTCCCAAGTGCTTCTACATTGAAGAGAGCTCACTATACTAAGCCTAGCTTGATAAGAATTATCCAAAGCTTAGTCGAGATATCCTAACCCTTTGCATTGTGCTTTATTGTAAAGGATATCTCATCCTAGTTGGAAACCAACCAAGAAACCCCAAACCCCTGAGAAGGTAGTTGGAGTGTGTTTGTTGGTGAGAAGAGTTGTAAAGAGTTAGTAAACTACGCGGAGTAGTCGAAAACTCTAGAGGAGAAGTTTAGTAAGCGGGGGGTAGTCCGAAAGCTTGTTTGTGTTTGAGTAAGTAAACTACGGAGGTAGTCAGAAAGCTCAAGGTCGGGTTGAGTAAGTAAACTACGTGGAGTAGTCAGAAAACTCAGGGCCGAGTTGAGTAAGTAAACTACGCGAGGTAGTCAGAAAGCTCAGAAGTTGATAGTGAATTTCTCTGAGGATCAGAGAGAGTGGATGTAGGAGCTTGAGTCTCTCGAACCACTATAATTGCTTTGTGTTCTTTATTGCTTTCCTTATCCGTAGGCTTAAATTGCATTGACTTGATTTTGAAAGCATACTTTTCAATCGATATTCGGTTGGAATCAATCCAATTGAAGTTGCATAAGTGAATCACAACTTAATCACTATTTCATAAAGGGAAGGTTTTCAAAGAAAGCTTAAAACGAGTATAAACTAAGGGCCAACCATTCCATTTTAATCGAAAGTAGCTAGAACAGATAGTTACCAAACCGAACTCTCATTTGAGGATTCAAGAAGTTAGTTATCGATCCAAGCAACTCGGGATCTCGACACTCGGGACTCAAATTTGGGATTATCTCGAGGTATCGAAAGCATTTCGGGATCACCGTCTCGAAGAGACTTTGACTCGAGAGCGATCTGTGCTTCTCGTAACCTAATCTTCGGGATTATCCGATCCAAGTGACCTCAAAGAAGAAAAAGTTTTAAAAACACTGAACACGTGTATCCCCCCCATACACGTGTAAGACTCGTTTGCACCGGGACCAACACCTGTGTTAAGGGAAGAGTGGATGTAAGACGGGTTTCGTCTGAACCACTATAAAATCTTGTGTGCATTTACTTGCTTTATTTATTGCTTTACACTATTCACACAACTGAGTTTAAAACTACATACATATTCTAAGTTAAGCTCAGTCTGCACCAAGCAACTGATCTGATCAGGTTGACACCTTAGTCACGGTGATTGAAAAACTGACTTAAGAATCTGAATTGATAAACTGGTTTTTCACACGGGTATTTACAAGCTTCCGCACTCTCGGTTAAACTGACAGATATCAAACTGATCTGCCATCAGGCACTCAGTAAGATTGAACATCAGTCCAAACTGACTCACTAGCACTCTAATCAGGCAATCTTCAAATCACACCTGATCCGTACGAAAAGTTTTCAGAAGTCTATTCACCCCTCCCCTCTAGACTTCTGCCCTCACAAAACCCGTTCGGGACCTACAAGTGGTATCAAAGCAGTGGTTCTACAGACCACTGGCTTTGAGTATCATCGATTCTTGAGGATGAATCTTTGTGGTCATTTGAACAGATCTTGAAAAACCATTTTCCAAACTCATTCATTTTCAAAATCACTCAGCATGGATAATACCTCTGGTATGTATCATGATTTGCCTAAGTTTTCAATTGATGAGTATGCAGATTGGACTATATACATGTGCAACCATCTGAGATCGATAAGCGGCAGAATGATGGAAGTCATTGAACGAGGACCCATTATCATATATCACGACAACCCAGCGGTTGGAGGAGATCCAGATCATGCACCTGGAAGTCTTGTTCGAAAAAGTCCAGCCCTGATGGATGCAGAAGAAAGAAAGTTGTATACTCTAGAATCAATCGCTAGGCATATAATCATGAAGACGATGGATTAAGTCACCAAAGAGAAGATAAAGTATCTCAAAACAGCAAAACAAATGTGGGATACTCTTGCTGAGATATGCAAAGGAAATGATCAGATCAAAGGCAGCCGACTACAAGCTGAACTGGTGAAGTTCGAAAAACTCAAAATGTTGCCCAACGAGACCATCAACGAGCTCGATGGGAGGATCACCATGTCAGTAAATAAGCTACGAGAACTTGGAAGAGAGATGTCAGACAAAGACATCAATTATAAGATCTTAAGATCTCTCACCAAGAAATGGGACATGAAAGTTACGGTAATCAAGGATTGCCAAGACATTTCCAAGATGAAGCCAAGTAGCTTATTCCTAAGCCATAAAGCCCATGAGTTTGATTTAATCGAAAGAGGGCAAGCAGATGAAGACGAGACGCCTGCTGAAGCCTCAATCTCCACATCTAAATCAGTTGCATTCAAAGCAACTAGCAGCAGATCAAAGGCCACTGAACCTGTTGGAAACATCATAAGCCAAGCTGAACAGATCGCTTTACTTACCAGGAAACTTGAAAGATCAAATATTCAATTCGGTAAGTATCGCAGATTCTACAAGGATTATCAAGACAACAGAAGGAACAGGAGACCAACTGATAGATCACTAGAAAGGAATAGATCTGATGACCGAAGGGATCACAGAGATGATAAAAGAGATGATCGGCCAGACGAGAGAAGAGATAACAGATCTGAAAGAAGGAGTTCAGACTACAATCAGAAAGGAAAGTCACCTGACAGATCCTACAGACGAAGTGTCTCACCTGGCAGAGGAAGTTCCGTGGATCGTGGATCGTGCTTCAACTGCTTGAAACCAGGTCACTATAGCTCCGACTGTCCAGACCTGACTCCCAGAGAAAGGGAAGTGAAGCGGAACAAAAGAGAGCTACGCTTCAAAGACAGAAAAGCCATGGTTGCTGACACATCAGGAATTGATGATTCCTATCTGCCTTCTGAGGATTCTGGCTACTCATCTGTAGAAGATTTCTGTCTGATAAGCAGTGCTGTTGATTTCCTCAACCATGAAGATTTGATATTCTCTTCAGATGACGATGAAATCTGCCCGATGGCCAGGGAGGAAGACCAATCTGAGGTAACCTCCAAACCTTCTGCTTTTTCAATTTCCACACCAGCTATTATTAGCACACCTGCTGGAGAGATTGACTTGCAGCTCTACTCTGAGCAATTGCTTGATGATCTCTCTGATGCAGTAGACACTTATACAATAGTGGAAGCTGAAAATGACAAACTAAGGATCAGAAATAATCAGCTTGTTAAAGAGAATGCTGACAGTAAAGCAGCTGAACTGAAATCAGCTGAAACTGCTCAGAAGGTAAATGAGGAACTTAACTTTCTGAAGGTTAAATCTTCTTAACAGGAGAAGCAGATCAAAGATCAGCTAGCAATCAACAAACAGCAAGCTGATGATTTCAAAATCCTACAAGCTAAGTTTGATGAGCTATTCCGACTACATGAGAGTCTAAAATCTACTGAGGATAATTTGAACAAGAAAATAGAGGTATTCACGAAGTCATCAAAAACCATTCAAGATATGAACACCTATTTTCGAACGCCGACTAACAAGAAGGGAATTGGGTATGAGAACCCTTCTACATCCTCAAAAGCCCCGTTTGGTTCACTTCAAAAGGGTGTAATCAAACGAGTCTCTGACAAAGATACACAAAAAGCTAAAAATGTATCTGATAAGGGAAAGAGACCTGCTGAGCAAGTAAGGTAAGTGTCTAATCAGAAAGGGAACAGAAAATGACCCCAACTGATTAAGAATCAGCTGAGGAATCAACAGATGAACCCAGTTCTTCTGAAGAAACCTCAACCTGATCAGCAGATTAGGTATCAGAAGAGACAACCTGTAAAAAGGAAATCTAATCTGAGACCCAATCGAGGTCAGCTGCCTAATAAGCAAGCTATAGGTAAGCTGCAAAGACCATCTATGCCAAAGAGATATGAATCTTTTAATGGTAGCAGTCGTACCTACCCTTATTACCAGAGATCTAGGGCTACTGCACCTGAGCCACACTGGGGTAAAGGAAGACAAAATATAAAGAAAAATCTCAAGTCTTCTGATTCACCCAATGCTCACACGAATAATCATACAAATCAGAAAATATATAAAGAGACGTATGATTATGTTGATATGTATGGGAGATAAATCAGGTCTTCTGATCTATCTGATTACAATAGAAGTGCCCTATTTGTGTGGATCCCTAAATCCACCACTAACCCCTCAGGACCCAATTCCAAAGGGGTACCTAAAGCCTGATTCGATTGCAGGTTCGCGTGTGACTGGCCAACAAAGGAGGTGTACAAGCAACTATCTGGTACATCGATAGTGGATGCTCAAGGCACATGACTGGAAGCAAACATCTCCTTAGCTCTTACAAAGAACAAGAAGGCCCACGTGTACTCTTCGGTGATGATAACTTTGGTTTTAATAAAGGATTCAAAAGCTTAGAGAATGATGATGTACAAGTAACTGGAGTCTCGTATGTCGAAGGATTAAAGCACAATCTACTATCAGTGTCACAATTCTGCGACAACGGATTCAGCGTTGAGTTCTCGAGTGACAAGTGTACGATTAGAAATCGAGCTACTCAACAAATCTTGCTAACTGGTTCAAGGAAAGGGACGATCTACACAGCAGATTGGAACAGTTGCCCAAGAAATGCATGCTTAATTGTTAAGAGTTCCAAAAGTAGCAGTTGACTCTGGCACAAAAGAATGAGTCATCTGAACTTTAAGACTCTTAACAAGATAGCTAGGGTGCCTTTGGTTGAGGGACTTCCGAATGAGGTATTCTCTAAAGATCAGACATGTGCCGCATGTCAGAAGGGAAAACAAGTTAAAGCTTCATTCAAAGGAATACCTGGACCGACATCCAGTAGAGTACTGCAACTGCTCCATATGGATCTATTCGGACCAGTTACACCAGTCAGTCTCAGTGGACGCAAATATACTCTGGTAATCGTGGATGATTATTCCAAGTTTTTCTTGGGTTGTATTCTTATACAAGAAGAATGAGACAACGACAAAGATACCCGAGCTGCTCAAGAAACTACAAAATGAAAAGGGTGTCAGCATAGTAAAAATCAGATCGGATAAAGGTACAGAGTTCCTGAATTCTTTTATTACTAATTTTTGCACTGAGTTTGGTATACATCATGAGACGTCAGCTGGAAGAACGCCACAACAAAATGGAGTAGCAGAACGGAGAAACAGAACTCTCAAGGAAGCTGCTCGCACTATGTTAGCTGAACATGCGACACCAAGCCGTTTCTGGGCAGAAGCAATCAACACTGCATGCCACACTCAGAACAGATGTTCTCTGACTAAGACTCACTTCAAAACACCCTATGAACTGTGGAAGGGCAGAAAACCTAGTGTTTCATACTTCCATGTTTTTGGGTGTAAGTGTTTCATACACAACAATGGGAAAAGTCAGTTGAAGACTTTTGAGTCCAAGTCAGATGAGGGTATATTCTTAGGATATTCCTCATCCAGCAAGGCTTTCAGGGTTTACAACAAACGAACCCTAGTTGTGGAAGAAACACCCCATGTGGTCTTTGATGAGACATCTTCTGAACAAGAGAAAGTCGCCTCGTAACAAGCCGCACGGATCAACCGACACCGACACGCGAGAAAATGGATCGCCTAAGTATCAAGGAGAAAGAAGTCAACACGTAACAGGGGGTATATCCCGTAACTTTATTTTGTCGATTCAACAGTCAATCGGACCCTAAGGTACGCATATAACCGCCGATTGAAGAAATTTCGGTACAACCGAGACAAAGATCAACTAAACCATACGGTTCGTGGGGAACTCGAAGTTCCTACTGAAAACGCAGACATCAAGACAGGATGAGTCCAACATCACCGAGACATGTTCTTATCAAGTGGATCATAATTTCAAGACCACTCCTAATCACTAGTAATGAACTACTATCGAAATGGATGATGTTCTCCAAATAGACGCAAATCGAGTAGAAGGACTGGATTACGGTCATCCAACCGACCGATTATCGGAGACCCATCTCGATAGAGTCAAAACTAGACATCGATTGATGAAAGTGCCATGTATCGTTGTTATTCTGTCTTTGAAGGAACCAACTATAGTATAGGAAGCTCTACAAGACGCAAGTCGGATTCTAGCCATGCAAGAGAGTGGAACAGTTTGAGAGGAATCAAGTTTGGAACCGGTGGACAGATTCAACTCATCAAGACGTGATTAGCACGAAGTGGGTATTCAAGAACAAGAGAGATGAGAATAATGTCATAACCAGAATAAGGCAAGACTTGTTGCTAAGGGGTATTCACAATCGAAGGAATTGATTATGATGAGACCTTTGACCGCCGCCGCTTTAGAAGCCATTATTTATTTCGGCATATCTTGCCGCCTACGAGGGTTCCTTGTGTATCGATGGATGTAAAGAGTGCATTCTTAAACGGGTACTAGCAGAGGAAGTTTATGTTGAACAACCTCCAGGCTTTGAAAAAGGCAACCAAGTGTACCATTTAAGAAAAGCTCTTTATGGCCTGAAATAAGCTCCTCGAGCTTGGTATGATACAATCTCTCAATTCTTGTTAGACAGTGGATTCACTAAAGGAATAGTGGACAAAACCTTATTCAGAATAGAAGATGGAGAAGATATTCTGATGGTTCAGATTTACGTTGACGACATCATCATCTTGGATCTCCCAACAAGAAGTTCGTGTGTGAGATGTTCAAACAAATTGATGCAAGGGAAGTTCGAGATGTCCATGATGGGTCGAGGATGAATTACTTTACGGGTTTACAAGTCAAGCAAAAGTACGTGAAGGGATATTCAAATCGCCAAAGCGGAAGTACACAAGGAATCTACTGACCAAGTTTGGAGTTCAACATTGTAAGGAAGCCAGAATTCCCATGATGACCGGGTTCAAGATGGATCCAGATGAAGATGGTCAGAAAACTAATCAGAAAGAATATAGGGCTCTGATTGGATCTCTACTATACCGACCGCCAGACCAGACTGTATCACCTTTGCGAGAGGGTGTATCGCCTTGATTTCAAGCAAATCCAATGCAAAGCCACCTAGAAGCAGCTAAGCGGATTCTCAAGTATCTGAAGGGGAAAGTAAACCTTGGGTTATTTTACCCATCAGATGATAATCTAGAGCTTAGTGGGTATTCTGATTCTGATTACGGAAGTTGCAGAATCGACAGGAAGTCAACCTCAGGTTCATGTCAGTTTCTGGGAAATAAACTGATCTCTTGGTTTTCGAAGAAGCAGACATCAGTTGCGCGACATCTACTATGAAGCGAGAATATATGGGTGCAGAAACTGTTGTTCCCAACGGCTCTGGCTAAGCCAACAGCTGAGGGATTACAACATCGTAGCTAAGAACGTACCTATATTCTGTGACAGTAATAGTGCTATTGCAATCACTCAGAATCCAGTTCTACATACAAGATGCAAGCACGTGGATGTCAGACACCATTTTATCAGAGATCACGTTGAAAAGAAGAATATCAGAATGGAAAAGATCCATACTGACAAGAAGAAAGCTGATATTTTAACTAAGCCGCTAGCTGAGATCAGATTCAGAGAATTATGCAATGAGCTAGGACTTCTGGATCTCGGAGAAAGTGCACCAGAAATGGTTGGTGGATCGATCTCCGTAACCAAATTAGTTAAAAGACTAACCAAAGTTAAGAGGAATCAGTTGAGTTAGGAATCTTAACTGATCAGACGACCAGACGAGGAGCCGATCTGAAGTTCAGATAAGGAGCAGATCAGAAAGTCAGACAAGTAGCCGATCTGAAGTTCAGACAAGGAGCAGATCAGTTCAAGATATATCGATTAAGGGGAACCGATCGATTGGAAGATTACTTTATAAGTCGATTAAAGCTACAAAGAAACAAGCAAGTCGCACAAGTTGAAAGCTACAGATCGCATAAGTCAAGAGGCAACACAACAATGAAATAATGTATTTTTTTCATTGATAAGGACCCGGAGGTCAGATTTACAAGTTACAAGTGATATCACTAGCTACCTGCAAGCTATCTTCAAGTGGTATTACAAGCTTCAAGTACAAGAAGACCCGGAGGTCGCTACATAAACCATAAACCATAAACCCTAAGCCAACCCAAGGCAGGGAAGGAGAGAGAGAGATTTTAAGAACCGATGCTCTTCTTTTCTCCGACCCAGGGGGCGCAGAGAAGCTTCTAGAATCCTGAAAGCCACTCTTAGAGCTTCGAAGTGAGGAGCGAGAGCGAGCCTTGAAGGATCTTTAAGCTAGGAGCCCTTAGACCTAAAATCAATGGGCTCTCCAGCTGTTAAATGGGGCACAGTGCCACAGGTTTGGTCACAAGGACCAAATGGACACTAGTGTCACATGCAAATATTGAGTTTGATACACGAGATCGTATATCAAACTCATGTTTTGTTTCAGACTGAGTCTGTTGATGCTAATTTCGTCATCTCGATAGGCGCACAAGGTGCATATGGTTAGGAGAAGTGCCTTCTCATTTGCCTTAGTAGATCCGCCTCCACGGTGGTAAAGAAGCTTAGCATTGATCGTATGTGTAATCTTAGATGACGACGAAAGCAGTGTGAAGGAACACACATGGTTCATTTGAGAAGCTGAATTCATTGGAAAAGGGTTAAAGGTTTTCACCGGAAGTTTCACCGAAAATAAGGAAATCATCGGAAAGGCATGAAGTATATGCTAAAAAAGATGAATGGTTTTTGTTGAGTTGTTTTGCCTAACACCCCAGGTTAATTTATAGAAGGAAATTAGGGGTACAAATGCAAATTTATTTTCTCAGAAGACCTTAAGAGAAATTTGCATCGACAACGCGTAAGGAACACGCGGTTAATGGTTGGATGAGTTGACGGTGTGAGTAATCACAACGTATCTATGCCATTATTACAGAATGCCAAATTGCGCCGATTTGGGAATCGAGGTGACTTTTTGACTCCCTGAAGCAAATGCTTTGGCGGGGAGTTTGACTTAGTGCATAGTAAATGCGGGCTGAATAGATAAAGATTGAAGGATGAAGTGAATCAGATAAGTGTATCAGATAAGTGGATCAGATAAGTGACGAAGTGTTTCAAGCAAGAATCTGATAAGATAAGTAAGATATTGTTGGGAAATGCTTAAGGCTACCATCAGTAAGGTCAACAAGCACCAGATCAGATCACAGTGGTAACTGGTTGATTACAATATCAATCAGTCAGATACGTTCTCTTATTTATCCCTTTCTGAATATCTTATATGCGTTATTTAAATAAATTGATTTTACTCTGTTTTCACTTTGTGACGCATGCTCTGCAAAACTTTTAATGCGGACTTGGGAATGTGTTTTTAATGCGTTTTATTGCGGATTTTTGAGTCTGAAATTCGAGAAGACTACTTTTCTCAACCGTGCGATCAAAATACTTTTTGGCCGACTAATCTAAGCCACCGATTTCAAAACACGGATACTTGAGTACTTTGGAAAGTTGTGCAAAAAGGTTTTCCCTCGTTTTCTATAAAATCTAAATCTTTCTCAGAAAACTTCTTTCCAATACTTCGTCTTCTCAAAAGCTCTTTAAAGATCAAAACTTTCAAAATCTTCAGAGAATTACTTTCGAAATCAATTGATTCCAATTTTACGATTTCTCAAATCCTCGAGTCAATTTCTAGTAATTTCTCGTTTAAATATTGCTTTATTTCAATTCACTCTGGTACCTAGGTTTACAAGTCGTGATGATATGTTTCTGTAATTTTTTTTATAAGATCTATACGCTTACTTGCTAAATTGATGCTAAGATTACTGGTTTGACTGAATTTATTGAGATATCTTACTCAAACTAAACATCAATTTGCATATCGTACAGAAATGGCATATCTAATTCCATGACCGAGCCAAGGGAAAAAGTTCTGCAACTTTGCTTCAATGAAGAAAGACATCATTGATGAGAAGTATGTAGTATTCACCATCACCTCAGATCCTGAATCACTGGAAATTCTGGAGTGCTTGCGAGCGTGTGGGCTAGAACGATATTGCTCTACACATCAGAACATCGTCCACACCTATGATGCCCTTGAATTTTTATACAATCTATAGAGGGATGAAGACATTGATGCTGACCTGATTTCCTCCGTTGGCGGACTGGAAGTGCGAGTGTCGAATGACGATCTCCAGAGGATATTCGGCCTAACTCGTGGAAGCATCAATCCAGAGACCTACACGACTGATGTAGGAGAAAAGGAATTTCTTGAAGCCGAGTTATTGAGACCAGCAAACAAGGAGAACACGACAAACGTCAAAGCCTCCTATCTGAAGAGGAAATATCGCCTTCTCCTTGAGATAGTTCAAAAGGTGATCATGTTCTCAACTTATAGTCTTGATGCTGTCACTTCCTATAAGATCAGTGTCATGGCTGCAATAATAAAGAAGGCTTCAGATATAGATTGGTTGGGTATGGTCAAGGCACGACTGAGGAAAGACTCCGGGAAGTTCGAACTGACCCAGAGCAATGTAGTGTGCTTATCTTCCAAGTGCTCCTTCATCCACAAAATCTCAATCATTCTGTCAGATAAGTTGCCACAGAACTATGAATGGAATGAGAATGGAGCAAAGATATATCAAGCAAAGCACAAGGCCATATTGAGCAAGGATGAGTCCCTACCTGTACAATTTGATGAAGATCCAACTCCTTATGTGCCCAAACCCAAGGGAGAAAAGAAGGGAAAAGATAAGGCAACTGCATCTTCTGAAGCGCAGGGAACGACCATTCCAGAAAAGAGGATGAAGAGGAAGGATCTGACCAAGAAACCAGATGCTCAGCGGAAACGTCAGAAGAGATTGACTTCTCCTCTGAAGACTGCTCCAAGTTCTGCCCAGCAAGTTAGCAGAACGAAGGATCTGATGCAAGTGGAATCAGAAGAGGAGATAGCAGTCCACTTTGAGCCCACTACCAGAGAAGTAAGGGAAGAGCAGATGATCGCAGCAAAAGGAGAGAAATCTGTCAGAAGGACAGAAGTGGAGCAATCTGAGGAAGAATCACCATCTGATTCTCTGCCTCTCACCACGATTTTCCAGAGAGCAAGATCGCCAACGCCCACTTCCAAATCACCATCACCCTCTCCTCACAAAACCTTCTCACCCTCACCCTCACCTATCAGATCACCCAGATCTCCCACACCACCAATCAATGAACCTGTTCAGGATACTGAACACCCTCAAAACGCTGAAAACGAACCACAAATATCCTAATCTCCAACCAAGTCACAAGCATCTGAGAGATCCGACAAGCGAGTATCCATCTCTCATAATCCCTTCAACACCAGAACCGTGCTTGCTTCACCTGCTCCAGAAAGCCCCATCATAAGGATAATGAAGGAACAAATCAAGGAGTATATGCTGGATCTATGCCCTGAATTGGATCAACATCCTGGCATTCAGCAACAAATAGAAGAGATTGTGTTCTGGAGGGATATCAGACTGAAAAGCATTGAAGAATTTCTGATTCTCATGACAACTCTGGGATCAAATTTCTTTGTAGACTTGGAGATGAAATACATAAACACTGCTGGGATTGAAAGCGCTGTTGAATTGGTATCTGATGATGATATCAGATGGTTGATTCACGAAAGGTTCGGAATTGCTGATAACAGGGAGGAAACCGTTCAACCTCCTACAGATCATGAGGGAGCTGCCGATGAACCAAGAATGGGTGCTGCAGATGAGACCCGACTTGGCAAGGCTTCAACATCTGACCAGACTGCTACGATGAGCTCTGATACCCTAGATCTTTATTCTGAGAAGATTCAGGATGGGATCAAGACTGCTATTGAAGACAAATTCGCAGCGCTCACAGCAGATCTGATGAAGCGATTTGCAGAAGAGCAAGCAAAACTAGTTGACAGAGAAAGAAGTCACACAGTTGGGATGCACAATGCCATCCTCTCTGAAGTTATACAACTAGTTAATCCTCTTGCCGAGAAGCTGAATCTCCAGTCGGACAAACTCAAAGTTCAGACAGATATGCTCGATCAGACACAGGTACTATTGGAGAATGTCTGGGCATCTTTGGAGAAAACTGACAACCACATGAATATGTGTTGGAAACAATTTATAGCTTCTACAGAATGAGCAAGACAGGATATAGAATCTCCTCTCAGACGCTTCTTGAAACCTGCACCTTCTGCCACCGTTCAGATCACTCCTCTTGTTGTCGAGGAACTCAGAGAGGAGATCACACGGCAATTCAATGCTCTGAACCGCAAAGTGTCCAACCTCTTTGATGAAACCAAAAAGGGGGAAGGACAAGAGAATAAAGAGAAGAAAGAAAAATAGACACAGTTGGTAACAACTACATCTCTACCAGAAACCACTGTATCTGACTTGCCAACCACTTCATCTATTGATCTCGTTGCTGAAGTAAAAGAAACTGTGGAGCAACATAGCAAAGAGATCACTGAGCAGAAAATTGCTCTTTTAGAGGTTATTGTCAGAGTCGACAAGATTGAAAACTTTTCTTCATTCGTACAGAAAAGAATGGAAACTGATGATCAGGCCAAGAGCCTTGAACTCGCTAAGAAATTAGCTGAAGAAGACGAACAAGAAGAATCTGAGCAGACTCTGAGGAGAAAGAAAGGCAAAGGCAAGATGATGAAAGCAATCATGAAGATCGAGAGAGACAAGGCCAACTATTCTCTACCAAAAAGCGGATGACTCTAACAAGTTCAAGAGCAAACAAGACAGAGAATTAGAGAGGCCGCCATCAAAAAAGCGTAAGTTAGAGAGGCTAAGGGATCGAACATCGCTACATCCGAAGGAAGAGGAAGAACGCCGCAGCAGAGGAGATTGCTTGGGAGAAGAATGCCCTTCCAAAGACTAAGTTAAAGACATCCCTCACAGCACGGTTAGATCTTCTTCCGTAATGGGATCGATCGAGAGGAGAATGGTTATGTGGACGATACATCCCGAGAAGATTCCGATTCATCAAGATCAGACTGAAAATGATGATGAATTTCGGAACTAGTTAGAAACGATGTATCCAGACTTCTACCAGACGGTGATGAAAGAAGGGAAAATCATGTCACTAATACCAGAAGCTCCACCCTTTGAACTACTCCTTCCACCTTTGCGTCCAGACAAAAAGCTAGATGCTGTAAAATTCAAAAATGCCTACTATGGATTTGCTGAAAAAGGAGGGATCCATAGAAGAGAAGATCTGGAGAAACTGATGCAAAGGATGTACAAGATGTTTGGCATCCCCAAAGAGTTGCAAATGTTCAAGTACACCTGAGGAAGACAACTTGGAATCAGATGATAGGTACACTTTTCATGTATTCTATAATGCACACACCTATCTGAATGAAACATTTCATCTCTCTGATTCTAAGACAACATCTCATTGTCTTCTGAAATTTGTACTGCATTTCATTATCTGCATTTCTATTCATGGTATCTGTTTTTCTGATTAAGTGTTTTGGTTCCATCAAAAAGGGGGAAATTGTTGGGAAATTTGTATTTAAGTTTTGATGGAAGTTCCAAAACAGGTTGTAATAGGACATCGGACTGTTACCGATCGATGACTTAGAATCGATTAAGATGACCAAATTTGAAATGTATAGATAATCGATGTAAAGATAGGTCACATATTGAGGGGGGAACTCAATATGTATAGGTCGTCGAAGTATCGGATGACCCGGATAAGGTCGATGATTAGAAGGCTAAGATCAAATCGAAGAAAAGAAGTCAAGATCGGTGAAGATGTAAGACATGAAGACTCAGATGAACTCAAGACTCAGATGAACCCAAGACTCAGATAAACGAAGACTCAGATGAACTCAAGACTCGGATGAACTCAAGACTCGGATAAACTCAAGACTCAAGAATAAAACTCAAGACTCAAGATGATCGAATACATCGAGGCTCGAGTCACCAAGATCGGAAGACTACCGGAAGACCAAGACCTATATCACCGAAGTCCCAGATATTGAGCTAAGACAATCTGCATCGGAAGACTCAACAAGGTAGACTGATCAATTATCTGATCAAGTCAGTGTTGCTAGACCAGAGAGAAACGTGAAGAGTGGTGAGATGGGAACGAAAGAGGAGTTAAAATCAGGGTTTCCTTTATCAGGGGAAATAGAGGTTCAATATATATTTATCTGAATAAGGAACCGAGGCTCAGGATCCACCTGAGCCAAACTATCTGGAGTAAGGAACCGAGGCTCAGGATCCACCGGGCCAAATTATCCTGAGTAAGGAAACTGAGGCTCAGGATCCACCTGAGCCAAATTATCTGATTGAGGAAACTGAGGCTCTGGATACACCTGAGTCAAATTATCTGAATAAGAAACCGAGGCTCGTGGATGCATCCGAGTTTTAATTATCTCAATAAAGAAATCAAGCTCGGGATGCATTTGAGCCAAATTATCTGAGTAGTTTATCTGAATGAGGAAGGGTTTGGGCTTCTCGCAAATGGGCCCAAACATTTAGAATAATCTGGAAGATCCATTATCTATTTTAGATTCTGTTTTTAAAATACCTAAGGAATATCCACTGTTGTGTGGACCCCACTGTTAGTTACAAATAAGGCCTCTGGTCGATGAATGAGAATATCAGAAAAATTGCATCATTCTCTCTCTTCTAACTACCTCTCTTCCTATCTAATTCTCTCTCTCCCTATTTCTTCAAATCTTCATCTTGTTCTTCATCTTTCTACCAACAATTTATATTTTAGCAATATTATTCCAGAAAATCTAAAAAACACATTACAAACATCCCAGAAAATATCAAAAACGTAACAGTCAGCTCACACATGGCGTCAATCAAAATGGTACACCAGACAAGACGAATCTTCTACAAAAGGAATATCAATCGTCTAACGGACAAATTACTAAAGTGCCGCCTCGCGAAGCCAAGGAGAAAGTGACACGTGCACAAAAAAAGCTGACAATATGGGATTCGATGCTGCGGACATAAACGACGCTAATCATGCCTACGGCCACACCGATATTCGGAGCACGTCACAATCATATCCTACAGCCTACCTAATATTGCCCGAAATTCAAATTGCTCTCCAACGGCTCTTTGATTTCGAGGTCTATAAAATGGGATCGATCTTCAAAATTGTAGTGTGACAACGTATCACTAAGAACGAACACGGAGACACCACAAAAGAAGCAAAAACTACAGCAAAATCTCCGCTCAAAGAACACCATATTTGAAGATTATTCTTAGAGTGTTCATCCCATAGTTCTTAGCAAGAAATTCTATCCACTAGCATTTGGCTACATAAACACCAGGATAGATTTCCAGTTGGAACCACAACAAACCTTTACCCAAACTCAAAGTTAGGTTAAGTTTGTTACCGCAAGATTTCAGACTAGGGATTCTAGTTTCTGATTTCTGGTTCGGTTGAGTGTGAACTCAATAAACATTTGTTGGGTGTTGGACTAACACATAAAACTAAGTCCAGTTGGTTAAGTTGGTGCCCCTGTGTTAAGGGAAGAGTGGACGTAAGACAGGTTTCGTCTGAACCACTATAAAATCTTGTGTGCATTTACTTGCTTTATTTATTGTTTTACACTATTCACACAACTGAGTTTAAAACTGCATACATATTCTAAGTTAAGCTCAGTCTGCACCAAGCAACTAATCTGATCAGGTTGACACCTTAGTCAGCTGATTGAAAACTAACTTAAGAATCTGAATTGATAAATTGGTTTTTCACACGGGTATTTACAAGCTTCAGCACTCTCGGTTAAACTGACAGATATCAAACTGATCTGCCCTCAGACACTCAGTAAGATTGAACATCAGTCCAAACTGACTCACTAGCACTCTGATCAGGCAATCTGCAAATCACACCTGATCCGCATGAAAAGTTTTCAGAAGTCTATTCACCCCTCCCCTCCAGACTTCTGCCCTCACAAAATCTGTTCGGGACCTACAAACTATGTTGTTCTCATTCATCCCACTTGGAGTTTGTTGCGAAGGCAATGGAACTCCAATTACGCTCTCCAGACATTGATGAAATCGATGAACCATAAAATTTTCATGATCAAAATGTACAGCTTACACAACCACAGCTCCGTAAGTCTACAAGGATTCGTAATCCGCTCACTAGATATTATGATTTCCTCGTAGAGGAACATGATGACGTGGAGATCCCGAATAAAGACGATCCTAGAACTTACACTGAGGCAACATTAGATGTTGACTCAGAGAAGTGGCATGAAGCCATGAAATCTGAGATGGACTCAATGTACACAAATCAAGTCTGGGACTTGGTTGAATTACCGAAAGGGGTTAAACCCATAGGTTGCAAATGGGTCTAAAAACGTAAGACTGATGCAAACAACAAGGTACAAACCTACAAGGCTAGGTTGGTGGAAAAAGGGTATAGTCAACGCAAAGGCATTGACTATGATGAGACTTTCTCACCTGTTGTTAAGATCAAGTCCATTCGAATTTTACTTGCGGTAGCAGCACATCTAGATTATGAGATTTGGTAGATGGATGTCAAAACAGCCTTCCTCAATGGCAAATTGACAAGGAGGTGTTTATGACTCAACTAGAAGGTTTTGTATCTAAGCCAAAGTCTAATCTTGTGTGCAAGCTTAAACGGTCCATTTATGGACTGAAGCAAGCTTCTAGGAGTTGGAATATCCGATTTGATGAAGCTGTCAAATCGTTTGACTTCATCAGGAATTCAGAAGATCCATGCGTTTATCGTAAACGCAGTGGGAGAAATATTATTTTCATAGTTGTGTATGTCGATGACATATTGATTATGGGAAACAACATTCCTCTTATGCAGTCAGTAAAGGATTGGCTATCAAGGACCTTCATGATGAAGGATCTTGGTGAGGTCTGCTACATCTTAGGGATCAAGATCCATAGGGATAGATTCAAGAGGATGTTGGGGCTATCACAGTCAACCTACGTAGATAAGGTGTTAAAGTGATTTGCGATGGAGAACTCTAAAAGAGGTTCTCTACCGGCATGTCATGGGATAAAGCTGTCCAAGAAGGATTGTCCTTCTACGGACGTTGATATCCGGCGCATGAAGGATATACAATATGCATTTGCAATTGGCTCCATTATGTATGCCATGACTTGCACAAGGCCAGATGTGGCCTTCGCTGTTAGCACCACTGGTAGATACCAGCAGAATCCAGGCGAACCTCACTGGATTGCTGTCAAGAACATTCTTAAGTACCTTAGACGTACCAAAGATTGCTTCTTGGTCTACGGAGGACAGTCAAAGCTAGTTGAAACTGGCTATGATGATGCTAGTTTCCAATCCGACTGTGATGATTACAAATCACAGTCGGGTTATGTTTTTGTTCTCAATGGTGGGGCGGTTAGTTGGAATAGTTCCAAACAAGTGGCTACCGCATACTCAACAACCGAAGCTGAGTACATTGCTGCGGTGGAAGCTGCCAAAGAAGCTGTCTGGATAAAACAGTTCTTAAGTGAACTAGGGGTAGTTCCAAGTGCCAACAGTCCAATAAAGTTGTATTATGACAATACTAGTGCGGTTGCGCAAGCTAAGGGACCGAGATTCAATAACAGAAACACGCATGTACCGAAGCGTTATCACTTGATAAAAGAGATAATCGCTAGAGGAGAGATAGAGTTAGAATGTGTCCCCATGGAGGATAACTTGACTGATCCTTTCACCAAGGATTTGAGTGTTCATGTACACACTAGACATTTTGATGATCCAGGGGATAGACATGTAGGTGATTGGATCTAGTTCAAGTGGGAGATTTTTAATGTTAGTGTCCTAGAGACAATCCATTGTAAGGACATAATACTCAGATAATATTCAGTGTTGGTTTAATACTATTGTTTATTTAATATTAAATGTATGGCATCACACTCATTAGAATATTATGTTTGATTATTTGCATTTGTTCTTATCTCTGTTCTCTTGAGTCACTGCTGTCATTGAGTGTGTGAGAACTCAGATGACTTAAGCATGACTCTCAAACAACCCCAATTGAGGATCATCAAGAATGCGATATTGATGATGCAATGGAGATTGGTGTGCGATCTGTATTATACTCTTAGAGAGTGTAGCAAGATCTCACTTACTACGAGATATTAGGTATCTCATGATGGATGCACAAATACCTTAGAGGGTATTGGTATACCCATCCGAGAAACCGTTTGATGTAGTTCCACTATATGTGTCTACGGGTGTCTCGGTTAGTGGGAGCGATGCGATACTCCTTTGACTTGAGGTCAATATGCACGACATGTGTGGAGTGATGAACTTTGACCATGACCGACGCTTGCACCCTTCCATGGGTAGATATGGCTTGGATTGGGTTCATCACGAAGTGCATGTGCGTGGTAGTTGAGCTATGAAAAGGATTCATTCCTCAAAGTGGATTACAGAGAATACTCATCTTCTCATCATAATTAGATCAAAGTCATTGGCCAATGCACGTCAACTTGGACTGTGTGGCCAAGTGTGACATATGTGATCAATTAGTGATTAGAGATAAATTGATTATGTTATTTGAATAGACACTTCATCATGTTCAAGACGAATCGAGTATTCGTTAATGAAAGGAGGAAATCGTAATAGATTATGTTTCAGTTACAGGTAGTTGCACGTTTCTCGCAACGTACCCCATATATTGAGAATATCTGATTTATTATCTAGGGTTCAATTAAGATCGTTAGTTTGACTAATCACTCGATATATGAGGGTCTATGAGTCACACAACAAGTAGTTCCCTTTTACGGATTATAGTTGGTTGATTAAATGTTAAATTGAATTTAATATTTAATTTATGGAGAAGTAATTAATAATAGATTAATTTGGAATTAATTATTATTAATGTTTAATTAAATTGGATTTAATTAAATAAGAATTCCCAATAATAATATTTGAAATATTATTGTAGGATTTAATATATATGGAAACAAATCGTAGAGATTTGTCATATATGAAATTTAAATCCGTAGAGATTTATATTTAGGGTATTAAATTAAAAGGGTTTAATTTAATTAAAATTAGGGATTTTATTTTCCAAATCGGGCTAGCTTAGGTTTTAAGTTGGGCCTACCTATATATACAAGCTCTTGGGAATTCACAAACAACGTTACTTTATATTTTCTCCATAAGATCTAGAGTTTGGATTTTCCTAGCAAATTCGTCTCGGGATTCAACGCTGGAAAATTCGTGCAAGTCCATGATTGGAGATTACGTGGATACCGTAGTTGAGAAATCTGCTCTCGAGTTACTGTAAGATTTCTTGTTATGGTGTAATCTATATGCAATTAACTATTCGTTGTTGGTGAACTTTAATTTTTGTTGCGCATGTATTACGTGTTTACGTGCCTCTATATTCCAACATATACTACGTGAGCCAAGCGCTCAACGAAACGGAACGAAGATATCTACCCCTAAAAAAACTTGCCTATGCCCTCATGATGAGTATTAGAAAGCTGCGATCATACTTTTTCGACCACTAGGTAGAAGTGGTGACCTCGCTCCCGTTAAGGAACGCGCTGCATCGACCAGACATCGTAGGACGATGCACGAAGTGGGCAATTGAGATCGGCCAGTTTGGAGTCACTTACGCGCCTCGAACTGCCATCAAAGCATAGGCCTTGGCCGATTTTGTCCTAGAATTTACCTTCCCAACCAGTCCAGAGATGCCGATCATTTCGCCATGGGAACTTTACGTGGACGGATCATCCACACATACCTGGGCAGGGGCAAGCGTGGTGTTAACCAGCCCGGATGGATACTCTTTCCAGACGTCCATCACGTTCGACTTTCAGGCAACCAACAATGAGGCAGAATAAAGCCCTCATCGAGGGACTAGAAATGGCAATGGCCATGGGCGTCAGGAAATTGAAAATACACACTGACTCGCAACTAGTCGTGTGCCAGGTATCGGGGGAATATGAGGCCCGGAACGACCGAATGACCGCGTACCAAGAAGTTGTCAGAAATTTACTCGAAAAATTTGACCAAGTATATGTGGAGTTGGTGCCCAGAAATGCAAACTCACAAGCAGACGCCCTGACCAGGCTGGCAACATCGGAGGGACCAGCAGACATGAAGGAGGTTACCATCACAAAGATGACACATCCTTCGACCACACACGCCTTGGTCTCCATAGCCGACCTCATGGAGATCGACGTCGAAAACTGGATGACACCAATTATAGATGAGGGGTATGCGATGATCGACGGTAACCTTTACAAATGAGGCTTCAGCACACCACTACTCAGATGCGTGACAACAAAACAAGGACAAATTATCTTAAGGGAGATCCACGAAGGAATCTGTGGAAACCATATAGGAGGCCGTCCCTGGCTCATAAAATAATACCGCAAGGGTATTTCTGGCCAACGTTGAAGAAGGACGCCCTCGAAATTATGCAAAGGCATGCCATCACTGTCAGATATTCACACCATCAATCAAGGTGTCTCCAGAGGAACTAACCAGCATCATGAGTCCATGGCCTTTCGCAAAATGGGAGATCGACATTATCGGACCTCTGCCTACGGCCCCGGGGACAGTGAAATTCGCCCTCGTCGCGGTTGATTACTTCACGAAGTGGGATGAAGCGAAGCTCTTGTAACAATTGACCAAGACAATGTGATAAAGTTCATCTGGAGAAACATCATCTGCCGGTTTGGCCCCCCGCAGGCAATAGTGACAGATAACGAAAAATAGTTTGAAGGCCTCAAGATCGACGTTTTCTTCAGAAAATGGAAAATAACAAAACTTTTCTCCACAATCCAATGACCAGGTAGAAGCCATCAACAAAATCATCAAGCACACGCTAAAAGCGCGACTTGAGGGGGGGGAAGGGCAGATGGGCAAGCGAATTGCCCGAAGTATTATGGTAGTACAGAACAACGTGTAGAACAAATATGGGAGAAACACTATACTCTCTCGCATTCGGGGTAGAGGCAGTAATCCTCGCTGAAGTCCTAGTGCCCAGCCACTGAACTGACAAAGGGACTTTGGGCAACAACGACCTAACAATGGCGACCAGCCTCGACTTCCTAGAAGAAAGAAGGATGGAAGCCAACCTGAAGAATGTCAGCTACAAACGACAAGCGGAGATGTATTACAACTCGAAGATCAAACTCCGCCAGTTCAAGGAAGGCAACCTCGTCCTAAAGAAGGTGCTCGGAGTCCCCAAAGGAGTATTCGGCCCCACCTGGGAAGGCCCATTCAGAATATCTAAATGCCTTGCAAACGGGGAGTACGGGATCGAAGACCCAGATGGCACGCCAACCCAGTACCCATGGAACGCGGCTCACCTGAAGAAATACTACCAGTAGGAAATAACTTTTAAATTTTTTAAAATTTTCGAAGTTCCAAATGTAATAACTCCCTATTTCTAAGGAGGAGCCTTTGTAATCAATTCTTTTTAAAAGTATAAGAATGTCAAAATTCCACCACATGCTTGTATGCCTTAGAACAAGTCGACCATGATTCTTAACACGAACAACCTAAACGACAAAGGTCGAGTCAAAAGAGTGGTCGCAAAATGCATAAGTCGACCACCTAAGGTAGAAAATGATCTCCGGAACTCACATAACCAAGGTCACCCTTCGCGTGGACCATGTCCAAGCACGACAAATTTTCTAAAGACAACACCATAACACGACTAAGCCTAAGTTTAGTTACGCCGCACAAAATAAGACAGTTAAAATAAAGTTCGGCTACATCGCACATAAATGGTGATCAGAACACATACAATGATCCATAGTCGCCGGTGTATGTCTGAGATCATACGACCAACATTCATAGGGAAAACACAAACGTTCGGGTACGAAAAAGGAAAAGAAAGCAGCCATAAGAGAGCAACAAGATAAGGGTCTTTTCTTTCATTAACAGATAAACGCCCGAAGGCAAAGGTTACAATTCCATACCCCAAAGGGCCAGAGACACAAAACGAAACCTAAAAAAAAAGGAAAAGGGGGTTCACAGACGCCCTCACAAACTTAACTAAAAGGAGGGGCGCTAAACACCATCCCACGATCTACCATTCTCACCAACCACAACCTGGTCACCCGCCGCCGCCTCTCCTCCGGCACTCTCACCGTTAACGACCCCCTCCGTAGCGGCCTCCCCGCTCCGGGCACTTGCCGCCTCGCCACCAGCCGCCCTTTCTTCAACCGCCGGCTCTGGGGCAGTTGTCGCAACCATCTCCACGAGAGCCTTCTCAGAGGAAGTCCCCTGGTTGGCACCCTCGCCCGGCAACCTCAGCCTGCTCGCCGGGGCAAGAAATGACAGATCGATGTCAAATTCAGCCAGGTCTGCTATGGGTAACACCATATCGGCCTTGGGCTGGCAATCAGCGACGAAGGCTTTAAAATCCTCCACAAGCACAGAGGCGTCAGCAGATGGGTCACGACAAAACAATGCCTGGAGGACATCAGCATAGGCACTGATATATGAGAAGATCCCCAATGCGGCATCATCTGCAGCTCGGAGGGAAGCTTCCCGGGCTATCTAGAGCTCAAGACCCTCGACCTTAGCCTCAAATTCGACCGCCAGGGAATCGGACTCAATCAGCTGACGAGAAAGCTCGTCCACCCTACCCTTTAGGGTCATCGTCTCAAGATAATACTCGTCCAAGTCAGAGCATCTCTTGGCAGTCACCTCCGCAACCTGCCTCGCCAGTTCAGCCGACCTCTCTTGAGCCGCCTTCAGATCGGCCTCCATCCGAGGAGCAGAACAAGCAGTATCCAGGTCCTAGTCGTTCTGCTCGACCACCCGCTCAATAAAGGTGGCCGCCTTCTGAGAGTGGATCAGAGCGGAGTACACGTTGATCTCCTTGGAGCTACAGGAGGCCACCTGATGATCGTCCAATGACCAGCTCCGAGCCACATCCCAAAGGGTACTCCGCAGGTACAGAGGCCAGTCCCCCGACACCCCAACAACCGGGGGTATCTTCGACCGCAAATAGTCAGGTGACAAGAGGGGGAAAGTTCACGAACCTGTACCAGGAAGGGGTTAGAACTATGCCCCAGAAGGAAAATTATAAGATAAAATCCAGATACTTATACCCCAGAGCGATCAATGTCCCACCCCACGAAGGAGCGGTCACCGGAAAACTGGCGGCCAGGCGGCGGAGGTGGCCCAGTAGGAGCCGGTCGGGCGGTGAGCAGTGGCTCCCGGGAGGAAGGAGGGCAGTGGCCATGCCCGAGTGACGATCCTCACGATGAGCCCGCTTGCGGGTCGGGGACTCCGCCTCTCGAACGCGGCGAGCATCTCCTCGGCTCTTTTGTTGCTTGCTCTTCTCCTTGGATATTTCCCCACAGGAGGAGCCCCCGGTTTCCACAAGACTGCCGTTACGCACAGAAGTGGCAACCCAAGTAGAGGACCCGGTGTGAGAAAACTGGAGGGCTGGATTACGGTGCGAAGACATTTGCTTTGGTGTCAGAATGGTCGCCCGGATGGGGAAGTGTGCAATTGTAGGAAAGAGAGTCGATTAAGCGAGTAACGAGCAGATAAACCGACTTGATTAAGGCAGATAGGGCCCTTACCAGAGCGACCAAGTTCACACAGAAAAGTCTGCAAAACACCCCACAACCTCTCGGAGGAAGAATTGAAGAAATCCACGTGACGAAGCTCGTAGGGGTACTCAAAAGCAAGACGATGAGCAGCCTCAAAATCCCAGTTCAATCGACCCTCGTCAGCAACAATAACACTTGTAAGAAAAAGGAAAAATTAGATCAGTACGGAGGTGCCCAAGAGTACTTCGGGAGCTTGTGAGGAGTCCTATCTTGAAAGTCGGAGGGAATGCAGATCTCCTCGATAGAACCACGAGTGCTGCTCTACCAAGCTCCATCTACAAACCACCAGCGGGGATGCCAATTCTTCACTTTGTTTATGTTACCCCAAACTGTGCGGCGACCTGGCCAATTCTTCAAGGCATAGTGGCCTTCCGAGCCGTGCTGAGCAATCAGCGACCAGAAAAAGTTCACTTCCATAGGAGTGGGCAGGCGATACAAATCAACTTGGGCAAGAACAGTCATGGTCGACAGAATGTAACTCCACCGGTTAGGGGTAATCTGGGCTAGGGTAAGTCGCCAAGCGGCCAGCAAGTGCGAGATCACCGGGTGAAGTGGGAAACTGAGGCTGGCGTCCAATGAGGCCTCATGGATGGCAATCATGCCCTCTGGGGGTTGATCAGCCCACTTAGAGTCATCGGGACGATAGAAGTAGACATCATTGGGAGTCTCATATCGAGAATGGGTCGCATCAAGTTTGGCCTCCGTCACTATGGATTTCCTTTTCTCATCGTTCATGAAGAATCGTGAGTTCTTGGCTTTTCGCACGATTGGCCGCAATGGTCGCTGATGTTCAAGGCTGGCCGCAATGGTCAGCGAGATGAAGTTTTTGGTAGCTCAGGCGTATCATCGCCCCCAGGCGCGCTCACATGCAGTTCTGGAGTAAGGATACCCAAATCCTCAAGATATTCGAAGACGTCGAGATCCACCGGATAATTCCCCCCGTGATCATGGCGGGAAGAACCAACATCCGTGGAAGGCACCCCCGCTACTGGTACCGGCGGGTGAAACTTCCTGCATCATAGGTGGAGTTCGGAATGGAGTCTCAGGGGGAGTTCCGCTCTTTCCCCGGGCCATATCAAGACAGGTCTCGTTCGACATGAAGGAAGGTTGCGAGAGAGATATAGAGAAAGACCAGAAGAATGGCACTTACACTAGGATGTGGAGCTTGCGTGAACGTTGATGGAGCGCCGGAATTCTAAGGACGAAGAAGCAAGGAAGGGAAATCCCCAAAAATGGGGAGGAGAAGCCCATTTATAAGAAGACGTAGGGGTCCATATGCAAATACTTTTTCAAAATTTGGGGAAAATCTGCAAAATCCCAAAAAAAGCGGGGCGCTGGTGGTCATGCGCCATCATTACGGAGCAGAACAACGTTAACATCAACATCCTTTCGAGGCAACCGTCGGACTTATCATGGCAGATGGGCGACCACTGTCATGCATTGGGAGTCGGGAAAGAGAATAAGCTAAGATGATCAGCGACCACCTCGCTGGCGACCTGGGGGGCAATTGTTGTAGCCCCACGACAATGGGGTGACCACCCACCAAGAACATGGCCAACAGAGATATCGCAAGATGACCATGACCCCGGGCTGAGGGAAGATAACCGACCAAGGGGGAGCGACCATTAGGAGCGACCTCGGCTACTCTGGTTGGCAGCCCCGGGCGACCACCCAAGGCCGAGAGTGGTAAACATGGAAGGGACTCAAGGCAGTTGGAGAGGCGGATTCTCCGGATATAAACATGGCAAGAATATCTGAGCGCGAAGATCAGAGTCCCGAATGAAGGAAACCGCACCCCGACTGTTGGCAACCCTAAAGGGCCGACGAAATGGGCCCATGAAGTAGTTTTTGACCTAGCTGTGCAGTCTATAAATACATCGGGTGACACACAATGTAAAGGATCAAAATTTTAGTACTTAGGCAGATATAATAATAATCTCCTGACTTGGTATTACCCCAGACGTAGCCAAATTCTGGCGAACCGGGTCACCAAATTTGTGTTATTATTTGCATCTGCGTTGTTTACTTCGAGAGTGGTTGTTTGTACATTGGAGTATTTTCCGGTTACAACAAAACCCCGGCTAACACTCCAGAAGATCCTAATCTACACTTAGCCAAAAATAAGGAAGACCCAGTATCACAACGGGAATATGCTAGGATTATCGGGAACCTGATGTACATTTCAAACTGTATGCGTTCAAATAGAGCATATTCTGTTAGCAAACTCAGTACATTCACAAGTAATCCTGGCAAGGATCACTTGACATCTCTGACAAGAGTTCTGAGGTATTTAAAACATACCTTAAGTCATGAAATTTTGTACACAAGATACCTACCAGTGTTAGAAGGATACACTGATGCAAACTGGATATCTGACACAAAGACTCCAAGGCCACCAGTGGATATGTGTTCACTATAGGTGGAGAAGCAGTGTCATGTAAATCCTCTAAGCAAACTTGCATAACTCGATCCACAATGGAATCGGAGTTTATAGCCTTGAATAAGGCCGGAGAAGAAGCAGAATGGCTTCGAAACTTCCTAGAGGATATTCTCGATTGGAATAGACCAATGCCTCCCATTATGATACATTGTGATAGCATGTCAGCTATTGGGAGGGCACAAAGTCACTTGTACAAAGGTAAGTCTCGACATATACGAAGGAGACATAATACCGTTAGACATTTAATCTCAAGTGGAGTAATCTCCATTGACTACGTGAAGTTAAAAGAAAACATTGCGTATCCCCTGACAAAAGGCATTGGTAGAGATCAAATGTATAGTGCGGTAAGGGGAATGGGGCTAAAACCCACACATTAAAGAGTGTTCATAGTGGTAACTCATCCATGATGACTTGAGGATCCCAAGAACTTGGTTCAATGAGACAACTAAGCTATGGAGCACTCAGTTACGCACTTGAAAACTATGAATTCAAGCCCATTCTCGAATCCCTTCAAGTGCCACTTGCATCTTCAAAATGCAAAAACCTGATGACATGTGGTGAGGTTAAGCTTTACTGCTTTTAATGATTTCTATACCTTATCTGAAGGTGGAGTATCGCAGGGTAATCCTTATACGAGATCACCTATATAAATGTGAAGTGGGGCCGTTTCAACTGATATTTTAGTACACACTTATGAATCCGAGATATGGTCCACGACCGAAATGGATAACAATGTGAGAACAAAAAAGGGGTTAGAGTTATTTTTGTGTGTATGTCATTGTCTTGGTTTACACAAAAAACTGACCAGTTCAAGACATCGTGTTCACTGAGCAGCGAGTAAATCCGATGGCATTTCACTAGGGAACATTCAAATCCACAAGCTACCTATCCTGATGCAACAATGGCTCGTCGGGACTTTCTTAAGGTTCACATGTTGGGGTTATACGTGAAAGTATGCTTTTACTTAATAACAGACTAATGTACTCTTATCTACTAAATATAAATTATTTTATCACTGTTGCTTTAAATATGAATGAATGTTATTTATTTACTGCAAACCATTCAATACTAGTACATATTACATTGTAGTTAATGTGGTGATACCCGATCACAGAAGATCACATTAACAGTCCCTTGTAAATAAGGACATCTTCACAACCTAGATGGAATTGAACACTCCATTGGTAGAGGTTGAAGTGTAAATTCTCAGATTGACTTGTCTTGACCAAGAGATTGCACTAGCACATTGTGGTGTGCTGAAGTGGACCTACAGAGAGGATAAATTCTTCCGTACTGACTTATGGGATGAAGAATTAGACCTCAGTTGTTATTGATTTCTTAACCTCTGTCACTTAAATAGGATTGTGCGTATTTAATATTTATTGCTTTGATTTGCGTTGGGTTTAGAGTCAGATGGCGATTCTATACTTTGCATTTTAAGCATTATTATTAATTACATGACAATTGCTAAGATTTAATACAGAGCAACGTGTGCAAGGAAAGTTTTGTATGATTTGTCCCCTTGGTGGGCTCAGAAGTTTTATCATACCAATCTTGCAAGTAGAATTAGTTTCCAGTATAGATAATAATGAAGGTCCCGATTTTAAGTGTCGAAAAACCCATTTTGCGTGTACGGAAGACTTTGTGTCAAGTGATGCATATAAAAACTGGGGTGAGGGAATGGTCAATACTAATTTTTTGCTTTTAAGAACGATGTGTGTTGTTTTGCTTATAATCGTATGCATATGACAAGTATAAACATAAAGCAGTAAAGAACACACAAGATTTTATAGTGGTTCAGACGAAACCCGTCTTACGTCCACTCTTCCCTTAACACAGGGGAACCTTAACCAAACTTAACCTGCGGGACTTATATCCCTCACGGGATGGCCGAGATGTTTACCGAGTTTGCACTCAAACAAGACTTATCACCCTCACGGGATTGCCTACCCTCCCTTGCGGGATTGCTAGATGTTTACCGAGTTCACACTCACCTACAAACTTATCCTATCAAACTGATTTGGGTAAGGTTTGTTTGGTTTCCAACTAGTTTGAGATTTTCCCTTACATTTGTTTAGCCTCAATGCTAAGGATGGGAAAATCTCTCTAAGCTTAGGATATAGCATTTGTGCTTAGATCTAAGGTAGAACACTCTTGAATATATGCGTGTATCTCTCGCTCTATGTTCTATGGTGGGAATGCTTGAGTATATAGAATCGGGTGCACAATTCCTTTCAACGTGCCTTGTGTTGACTGCCTTAGCCGTGCTACGATCAGGCCATATTTCAGGACTCGAATCATCTGGCACACGACCTTGGCTGGGAACTGCTGGAACCCATATCTTCTTAGCTCTATAGCATCGTTTTCTACATTCTCCACACTCTTCCACATTCATCCACATTTGATAATGAAGGAAGAACTTGTATTTATAGTGTGGATTTGAATGTTACCGTTGGAGAGAATCACATTCAAATCCATACTATGCTGTAGCTTTTTGCAGCTTTTTCAGGCTTGTCGTCTTCCTCTCATTGGTCCACGTCAGCTGAATCTAATGGCTATATTCTTCAGTTTCTTCTGAGTCTCTAACGGCTTATATTCTTCAGGATCTTCTGAGTCTCAGGATCTTCAGTTCTATCTGAGCCTTCAGGTTATCTGAGCCTTCAGGTTCTTCAGTAACTTACTGAGTCTCAGGTTCTTGATTCAGCAGACTTCTCTTCAGCGGACCTTGTCTGATCAGGCATACTGACACTCAGGCTTACTGAGTTCAGTTCTCTGAATTCAGACATCCTGACCCTCAGGTCACATTGACTCAGGCTATCTGATTTCTTCTTGCCTGATCTGATCAGCTCGACTGATCAGATCAACATATCTTCAGGATCATCTCAGGATAGCATCAGGTCATCTGCATCAAGTTAGCATATCAGATTATCATATCAGATTATCATATCTGATCTCGATCATGTCTGATCTCGATCAGTCTCATCTGCTCATCTTCTGATCTGTAACCTTCTCTTCTGATTTGCTGGCTTTAGCTTTTCTTCACATCTGATTTGCACAGCACATCAGCTAACTCCGGAACTCATCTAACTCATCTTGATCTCGATAATTCTCGTCTGCAGCCTTGTCTGATCTCGATCATCTTCTTCCGATTTCGTGAGTTCCCCCTCAATTTGTTCTTTCGTTCCCCCTTAACTTGTTATCTGTAAATTCGCTTGAATAACACAAGTTAATAATGTTTTGGAATAAATTATCAAAACTAAAATATCCCAACAAATAATGTTGAGCTGTCTTTACTCCAAGGAAAAAGATATTGATTAATATAAAGCTTTTCAGTGGCTTAATTAATTAATGGACTAAATAATCTTAAACGCGGAAAATAATAACCGGGAGCCATATTATCGTAATATGGATTAAAATGGATAGTGAAATATTAATTTTATAGTGGAATAAATTAATATTAATGGGTTGAATAATATTGTGGCTCAATATTAAGAAATTCAGAGCCCATTACTTTGTATAACCAAACTGAATTTCTGTCTTATTTACTTAAATTAAATTATATATCACCGTTTCTTTAAATATGATTGAATGTTATATATATTTACTGCATAACTGTTCCATAAATAATACATGTTACATTGTAGTTAATGTGGTGATACCAGATCACAGAAGATCACATTAACAATTCCTTGTAAACAAGTACAAATTCACAAACTAGATGGAAATGAACAATCCATCGTGAAAGGTTGAAGTGTAAGGCTCGGATTGACTTGTCTTGACCAAGAGATTATTTACTTGACGAATTGCTAAATTAATACAGAGAATCTTGTGCTTGGAGAGTCTTGCGTGATTTGTCCCCTAGGTGGGCTCAGAAGTTTTATCATACCAAATCTTGCAAGTGGAATTAGTTTCTGGTATGGATAATAATGTTGAGTTGTTCTTACTCCAAGGAAAAATATATTAATTAATATAAAGCTTTTCAGTGGCTTGAATTAATTAATGGACTAGATAATCTTAAACACGGAAAATAATAACCGAGAGCCATATTATAGTAATATGGATTAAGATGGATAGTGCAATATTAATTATGTAGTGGAATTAATTAATATTTATGGGCTTGAATAATATTGTGGCTCAATATTGATAATTCAAGGTCCATTGGAAGATCCAATCTTAATTCTCCTAAATGCCCCTTTAGTAGCCCAAAGATAAAGTCCAATAACTGAAAAAGGTGTTTAAAATAAAAGAAATATTGTTGTCTAATTTATCCATTATTTTTTAAAATAATAAGGAGGAGAGAAAAGATTTTCTTGATTTTCTTGGAAAGGTTTTATGGAATAAAGTATTCTTGAAGTACAGGTTTATCCCACAAATTCAAGAAAAGTCAAAGATCTTATTTTTTCTTTTAATTATTGAAATTTTCAAAAATTCTATAGTATTGGGGAAGAAAAGATATTTTGTGAATATTATGAATATAGAATATATGAGATATATTCAAGATTGTATCTTGGGAAGATACAAAGAAATTTCCTAACCCTAATATTTACTCAAAATTTTTGCTCCCCATGAGATCTATAAAAATGGGATGAATTTTTCATCCCCAACATAATTCCATGTGTTGAAAAAATTAGAAATCCACAAAGGTGGTGCAACATTTTTTCTCTTTTCCTTTTGTTAATTATTTGAAGGAGATTCTTCCACCGGGATATCAAATAAGGACGTGGGAATACTGGAGAAGGTCGTTGGGTTTGTGTGATCGTTTTTCCTCCGTTGAATCCGCCAAAAGGTACGCCGTACGTAACTTCTATAATTCCACATGTGTAGGATTTACGTGGCTCTTTGTACGCATGATATATTTTTGAATATTTAATTATTATTTGAATTAATATATGATTAATTCATGCTAGTAATAATTAAATAATTTAAATTTGTATTTAAATTGCACCTCGAAGAAACAGAACTCTTTTAGAAATGGTCAGATCCATGATGAGTTATTCGGATCTTCCCAAGTCATTTTGGGGACACGCTTTGGAAACAGCGGCTTACATTCTAAACACGGAGTCTAAGACACATGAGAATTTGGAGTTGTCCGGCTTACGTGTTGGACAAGGAAGCCGATAAGTTGGACCCACGTTCAGAATTAAGGTTGTTCATTGGGTATCCCGAAGGAACGAAAGGGTGTATGTTCTATGGTCCTGACGATCAAAAGATTGTAATAAGTACATACTTTAGATTTTTGGAAGAAGACTATATGAACAATATGAAGCCCAACAGTGAGATTACATTAGACGAATTAAGAGGGCCAACTCCATCACCAACTGTACAAGTAGATATATCAAACGTCACACCTGCACAAACGGAACCTCGTCGCAGTGGGAGGGTTGTTAGACAACCCGAGAGATTCTTAGGGATAGTAGAGTCTACGAATTTGATCTCATGAGAAGAATCGGACCCATGGTCTTACAACGAGGCGATCCAAGACAAAGATGCAGATTCTTGGCAAACTGCAATTGAGGCCGAGATGGATTCTATGGATCATAATCAAGTGTGGGAGCTTACCGAACCACCCAATGGGGTAAAACTCATTGAATGCAAGTGGGTATACAAGAGATAAAGGGGACCGGACGGGAAGGTTGAGACCTTCAAAGCTAGGCTTGTGGCAAAAGGATACACTTAGAAAGAATGAATCAATTATGAGGAAACCTTTTCGCCTGTAACCATGCTTAAGTCCATCTGTATTCTCTTGTCAATAGTTGCACATCAAGATTTTAAGATCTGGCAAATGGATGTCAAGACAGCTTTCCTAAACAGAATTCTTGAAGAAGAAATCTATATGCGCCAACCCGAAGGTTTCATTGCGAAAGGCAAAGAGCATCTAGTTTGCAAGTTTAAGAAGTCCATCTACGGACTTAAGCAAGCATCCCGAGCTTGGAACCAATGTTTTGATCAAGGGATAAAATCCTACGGTTTCAATCAAAATGAGTTC
The DNA here is from genome assembly GCA_037126765.1 of Stenogyne calaminthoides. Lineage (NCBI taxonomy): Eukaryota > Viridiplantae > Streptophyta > Magnoliopsida > Lamiales > Lamiaceae > Stenogyne > Stenogyne calaminthoides. Next base: position 30,991,617 of record JBBCBC010000018.1, on the reverse strand, counting down.
GAGAGTTGTGTATACAGAAAGTGTGACGGAACTGCATTGGTATTCTTAGCACCATACGTAAACGACATTCTACTCATCGAAAATGATGTAAAGGTGTTGTCAGACGTAAGGGTGTGGCTGTCAAATCAGTTTGATATGGAGGACTTATGAGAAGTCGGTCATATCCTAGGGATCAAGATTACTTGAGATTGCAGGAAAAGAATGATTAGGTTGTCCCAAGCATCATACATAGATACTGTTTTGAAGCGATTCAGCATGCAGGATTCCAAGAAGGGTTTCTTACCCTTCAGACATGGAATTCATCTGTCAAAAGAAATGTGTCCAAAGACACAAAATGAGATAGATGACATGAGGGAAATTCTATATGCGTCAGTAGTTGGAAGCCTCATGAATGCAATGTTGTGCATGAGATCGGATATTTGCTTTGTCGTAGGAATGGTAGCAAGATATCAAAGTAATCCGGGAAAAGAGCATTGGACTGCTGTTAAAAACATTCTGAAGTATCTGAAAAGAACTCAAGATAGAATGCTGGTTTATAAATCAGACAATCTTATCCCCATTGGATACACAGACTCGGATTTCCAAGCGAATATAGATTCTAGAAAATCTACCTCGGGTAGTGTGTTTTGTCAAGGAGATGCAACCATAATATGGAGAAGCGTTAAGCAGACATGCATCGTAGATTCTACCATGGAAGCCAAATATGTAGCTGCTTGTGAAGCAGCGAAAGAAGCGGTATGACTCAAGAACTTTTTAGTGGACTTGGACGTAGTTCCGAATTTACCCAGCACTGTCACGGTTTACTGTGATAATGCCAGAGCAGTTGCAAATTCAAGGGAACCAAGAGCCTACAAAGCCAGCAAACACATTGAAAGAAATAACCATCTTATACGAGAAATCGTTAAGAGAGGAGATACAGAGGTGATAAAGATCGCATCGGAAGACAACCTAGCAGATCCATTCACAAAAGGTCTGCCTCAGAAAACAATCTAGAGCCATGTGGAAGGAATGGGTGTCAAGTGCGTTGTCAATCTGCTTTGAGTATAAGTGGGAGAAATATTATTAGGTTCATGTAGGTGACATTAGATGTCATGAAGAATTAGACCTCGGGTTTTATTGATTTCTTAACCTCTGTCACTTAAATAGGATTGTGTGTATTTAGTATTTATTGTTTTGATCTGCGTTGGGTTTAGAGTCAGATAGTGATTCTATACTTTGCATTTTGGGCAATATTATTAATTACATGGCAATTGCTAAGATTTAATACAGAGTAACGTGTGCAAGGAAAGTCATGTATGATTTGTTCCCTTGGTGGGCTCAGAAGTTTTATCATACCAATCTTACAAGTGGAATTAGTTTCCAGTACGGATAATAATGTTGAGCTGTCTTTACTCCAAGGAAAAATATATTAATTAATATAAAGCTTTTCAGTGGCTTAATTAATTAATGGACTAAATAATCTTAAACACGGGAAATAATAATCGGGAGCCATATTATCGCAATATGGATTAAGATGGATAGTGCAATATTAATTTTATAGTGGAATAAATTAATATTAATGGGCTGAATAATATTGCGGCTCAAAATTAAAAAATTCAGAGCCCATTGGAGGTCCAATCTTAATTCTCCTAAAGGCCCCTCAAATAGCCCAAATATAAGTCCAATTAATAAAAAGGAGAAGAAAATATTATTGCCTTATTTTTCTTGTAATTTTCGAAAATTATGGGACAAGAAAGAGGAAAAGATTTTCTTGAAAAGATTTTATGAAAAAAGATAAGTATTTTTGTAATACAAGATTATCTCATAAATTCAAGAAATAAAATCTTGTCTTCTTGTGCATTGATATTTTTTGAAAATCTTGTAGATAAGGGAGGAAAAGATTTTTTGTGTTTATTTTGGAAATAAAATAAATGCGATATATTCAAGATTGTATCTTGGGAAGATACAAAGAAATTTCCCATAATACCATTAGGGCACAAAAATTCGCCCCTCCATACTCTATAAATAGGGGATGATTTCTTCATCTCCAACACAATTACAGTCTTGGAAAAATTAGAAATCCACAAAGGTGGTGCAATATATTTTTCGATTTTATCCTTTGTTAAAATTGTTCATGAAAATCCTTCCACCGGATTACGAGCAAGGACGTGGGACATATTTGAGAAGGTGTTTGGATTGATCCATCTACTCAACGGTTTTCACTCCAAGAGGTACGTTTTGAATAACTCCTAAATTCCGCATGTGTAGGATTTACGTGAAATTACTTGTACGCATGTTATTGTTGCCTTTTAATTGTTATTTGAATTAATATATGATTAATTCATGCTAGTAATAATTAAAATAATTTAAATATGTATTTAATTGCATCTCAAATAGATCCGGGACCCTATTCCCCAACATCACATGCATTAATATCATTCATGTGGGGGATTGTTGGAAATTGATTGTGAATTGGGTGTTGACCCAACGTTGACCAAATTTCAAGATGTTGATCCATTTGTGGAAAATGGAAACAAGCTTCGAGTAGATTAACTTGATGTATTTATTTGCTCAAAATCAATTTCGGGTGAATGAGATATTAATACATTAAGTTGGCAATTTGTTGTGGAAAAGTTGAAGAGGAAATTGTGGGGGGAAAGGAAATCAATTCTATCCCACATTGGAAAATTAGGAAGGAAATTGCTTCCTTATTAATAGACTTGTGGTATGGAAAGTCAATTTGACTAAAGTCTATTGACCACACCCGCATCCACACGGGCACACGCACGTCTCACTTAGTCGCATTGGGCGCTTTTTAGAAGCACACTTTGGACTTCGCACGTACGCGTCGTCCTGAGGAGCCTTTATTTTTCGAAGAAGGTAGGCACAGTGGTGGCTCATGGATGCGGACCGCGGGACTCAAGCCCGCTGCACAGGTTTCGTGCGACAGGTGGGATTCTAACTCGAGTCGGCGCGATGGCCCGCAGCAGGAGAGTGCGCGCGCGCTGCGACAATTGGGGATCGAACAAGCGATCCCAGACGGATGGACACGATGGTTCGCGGGCATATGAACTGAATTGGGTCCGCGGACCAGTTCTGTCGAACCGCGTGCAGGGGCCGAGCCGTCCCATGCGAAAGGGTGTGATCTGGGCTGTCGGATCTAGATCTGATCTAAAAGACATGATCAGAGGGCCCAGATTCCTCCTGTCCATAAAGTTCCACCTATTCACCAGAAGACACCACAACTCTTCAACTTCTATAAATTCAGTCCCCAGAAATCATTTTTTCCATCCAAAATCTCAAAGTTTTCAGTGCATACAAAAGCATTCTAGCAATCTAGATTTCTGCATTAGTAGTCGTGTCAAGAAAGTTCTGGATACCCGAGTCCGTTCGCCGATAGTTTCGATTCATAGTGCAATGATAGTGAAGTTTTAAAGTCGTTGTATCTTGGGGAGGATTGTCATTGATACTATATTGCACCGGAGTACGGGGCAATATCGTCTTACGGAAAGAGAGTCCAACTCTTGCCTCGACTTTTCGTATTAAGTCTGCATCATCTTCATCTATACACACAACACTATTTTTCTAACATATTAAAATATATCTCTTCCCGTTGAACCAATTCAATGTCAAGTTTTTTTTAACGATGTCGTCCCTGCATTTTTTCCACTGGTTACGAGCTTCAAAATCACCAAAAGGATTGTGAGTCGACCTGAGACGTGAGGTCTTCTCCCTATAGGAGGCTGATGATATTTTGCAATCTTGTTCGACAAAAATCCAATCCATTGATTGAATGATATACGACCTCCATGAGTATACCCATGAAGTATATGATATGCAAAGGTCCACAACTCAATGGGGGACATAATTCTTCATCTTCATTTAAGAGCTCCGGCTCATCGAGCACCACTTCATTATATTGAAGGCAACCAAAGATAGTTTCGACAATTCATAGACATCCCACGATGAAAGCGATATCTCCGCGAAGTAAGTAAGTAAAATTTTGGTAGACGGACACCACACCTCACAAAAAGTCTTGATGATTTCAAAGTTGCAGTTGTAGTAAAAAGGGAAGCAAAGACATCAACATAAATGTTTGCTTCTTTAAGAGTATATTGACATCTGCTAAAAATATCTTCGGTACATTCTCAATAACCCTTGGTATAACAAAATTTCCCAGCTCTCCATTTAGCCATACCAACAATTATACGTCGCACCAATGTTAGTAAAAGATTCACATACTCTTCGGACTTTCTATGGAACTCCTCTCAGAATCCAAGTCGTTGACGATATTTATAGTGAAATTTCTAAAGACCAAGTGTCCGAGTGAAGTTCATTGTCCAACTTTAACCAAGATTTTGTATAACTATTGATGAGTGCCTCCTCTAATTTGGATACTCGTTACTTAGTAATTCTCAACGATAGACGTCAACCATTGAAAGAAGGGGCTCATCTACCAGTCGAGGAGCTGCTCATCGGTAGTTATGTAAATGTTGGCTAAAGCTGGATAATAAACTTCACTTGGGCACTTGGTCTCAAAAAAATTCACGGTAAAAGTCGTCAAAGGCTTTGATTCTGAGAGGAGCTCATCATAGAAAGTCTGAAAGTGATGTGAATTTTTTGTCGACAATGGGACAGCGACGTATAGTTATGGGTATGCCTAAATAGAGCGGGCCCGTAGAGTTTTCAGTGGAATTTCGTTACATCAAGGTTTATTGGGAATGGACCAAAGATATTTTAAGCAGATTTCTACATACTCTTAAAAAAGTAAACATTTATGATGTTGTCTTCGCGTCCCTTTTTAAATACGACTGCAACTCTGAAATCATCAAGCCTTTTTGTGAGGCCATCTACTAATACTTGCTTACTTCCTTCGAAGAGATGTCATTTTCTTTGTAGGATGTCTATGAATTGTCGAGACTACTTTGGTTGGCCAACAATATGATGAAGTGATGCCTAATGAGCCAGAGCTCTTTAACTAAGTCGGAGAATTATGCCCCCTGGCTAAGTTGTAAGCATTTTCTCCATGCTTATCATATGTTCGTGGACATTCTCATGGAGGTCATGTATCTTTCGATCGATAAATTAGATTTTGGTAAAACAAGATGGCAAAATATTGTCATCCTCCTATACAGTGTGAGAGGAAGAAGACCTCTTGTCTCAAGTCGACTCACAATCCTTCTGGTGATTTTGAAGCTCATAACCAGTGGTCTAATGCAAGGTGAAACCATTCAAAACACTTGACATTGAATAGTTCAAACGAGAAGAGGCGTATTTGACTGCTTATTTAGCTTGCTGGCTTTGTGCATTCATGCTTACTAGTGATGGGGTAAATATGATAAAACCCAACACATTTAAGATGGAGTCTAATAGCTATTGGCAAGATAGTTGGTCTCGTTGTTCCGGTTGTGATGAGTATCTATAGAGGCTTGAATCATCTTTTGCGACAACCGTAATCTTCAGGAGCCAGTTTCGCCTTTCTAGTTCTTTTTGTTTACACTTGATTGGCCCAATACTCTAAGACATATTTCTTAGTTGTTCACGAATATCACATCCCTTCAATGTTGCTATTTTTGGGAGAGAATGGTGCGAAGCATTACGAAACGGGAGATGCTCGTAATGAATTCACTGAGGAGAATCTCCTTCATGGACTTGTGATGTATTTACTCAGCAGAAACCCTTCATGTACGTTGATAATTGAACCGTAAAATAGGGTTATTGGAACTACTTCATAATAATGCATTCTAATTACCTCACTTGGCGGCAAGACGATCGTTGCATCATCGATCTCTTCAACGCACATTGATTTAACCACCAATTTGGCTTCTATCAAGAAATTTTCAAAGAACTAAATGTTGATTTTCGTGAAGCTACTTTAGAGAATGAGGTTCAGTGTTGGAGACTTTGTACTTGTTGGGAGATGAATTTAATAAAGATATGATTTTGATTAGATCCCAAAACCCCTGAGTATGACATGTTCAGGATAATCATGATAGTTGAGTCAGGATTCAGTTTTTAGAGTATTCAGGATATTATCTGCAAATGTATAGTCAGCAGATATAGATCAGGTTAGGATCTGAAGATTCTGAAGAACTCAGTAAGTTTCTGAAGAAACCAAAGTTTCAGTATGGAACTGAAGTTTCCGAAGTTTCAGTATGAAACTGAAGTTTCTGAAGTTTCAGTATGAAATTGAGAAACTGAAGACTCAGTATGAAACTGAGGAACTGAAGACTCAGCATGAAGACTCAATATATCAGTCAGTATATCTGAAGACTCAGAAGACCCTGAAGACTCTGAAGACAGAAGACTGAAGATTGAAGATCAAGAATACTGAAGGCACAGTAATTACTGAAGACTCAGTAATGTACTGAATGCTCAGTATAAACCTGAATGCTCAGAGGCACTGGAAATATCTATCTGAAGGATGCAATACTGAGAAGGTCCCGATTCCTTAGAAAAATAGATATTGCCCAAGACATTCAAATGCAGACAAAAGGAACTAAGACAAAGTGTTGTTAAGGTTATATCACTCAGAGATTGTAACCAAAAAGAGCCGTTGAGTTGTCTACCTTTAACTGGAGACAAAAGTAAAAAAGAGGAAGACATCACTGTACCATACTGACACTGACAACGACAGGTCACTGAAAAGATGTCAGAAGTACTAAGTTCCAGACTGCAAAAAGTGAAGACCGGCTACATGAAAGGCTATTGCCTAAAACGTGTTAGGGAGTGTCAAATCCTAAATATAGCCGTTCCTCACACACCATAAGAGGAAACTCACGAAGCTATCTCTCCAACGGATAGTTTTTCAAGAGTAACCTTGGTGTATGCCTATAAATACTTGTGACCTTCTACATTGAAAGGTTACGGGAAATTTGTAAGCAACTCAAGAGCTCAAACTTATTATTGCAAGTTGAAGCACTCGAAAACCCAAGAATTTCCCAAGTGCTTTAAATCGAAGAGAGCTCATTCCACTAAGCCTAGCTTGATAAGATATATTCAAAGCTTAGTCGAGATATCCTAGCCTTTGCTTTGTTCTTTATTGTAAAGGATATCTCATTCTAGTTGAAAACCAACCAAGAAACCCCAAACCCTTTGTAAGGTAGTTTGAGTGTGATTGTTGGTGAGATTGGAGTTGTAAAGAGTAAGTAAACTACATTGAGTTAGTCAGAAAGCTCTAGAGAAGAAGTGAGTAATCTATCTTGGATGACGGCAGAAAGCTTGTGTGAGTTTTGAGTTAGTAAACTCTGAGAGATAGTGTAAAAGCTCAAAATTAGAAAGGTTAGTAAACTACAGAGGTAGTCAGAAAGCCTTAGGAAGTGATTAGTGAATTTCTCTGAAGAGATCAGGGAGAGTGGACGTAGGAGCTTGAGTCTCTGAACAACTATAATATGCTGTGTTCTTTGCTTTCTGTTTTGCTTGATTTGTCTGTTGCATTACTGTGTTTTGAAAACATATTTTCACTGATATTTCATTTGGAATCAATCCACTGAAAGTTGCATATAATTGAATCACAACCTAATCACTATTCCATTAAAGGCAGGTTTTCAGAAAAAAACTTAAAACTAGTATAAACTAAGGGCCAACCATTCCGCACATCTGAGTATCTAGAACAGATAGTTACCAAACTGAACTTACTCTTCTGAGGGTTCAGTAAGTTAGTTATCTGATCCAAGCAACTCAGGATCTCTCGAAAAACTCGGGACTCGGTTGGGATTATCTCGAGGTATCTTAAAGAAATTTCTCGGGATCATTGCCTCGAAGACTTTGACTCAGAGCGATTTGTGCTTCTCAGGACCAAATCATCGGGACATGACGACCCAAGTCGACCTCAAGTAAAAGAAAAAGTTTTAAAATCACTGAACACGTGTATTCCCCCCCATACATGTGTAAGACTCGTTTGCACCGAGACCAACAAGTGGTATCAGAGCAGTGGTTCAACTTGACCACCTGCTTTGTTGACTAAAGTTTTATTTGCTAAAATACTTGTGGTCTATCCGAATCGATCTTATTTCTTTCAATTCTTAAAAAGACTCGGATAAAATGTCTTCTAAGAAACTTCTCATGTTCTCGAGAGAGAACTATGATTTATGGAGACCGAGAATGCAGGGCTCATCTCGTATTCTAAACATGAGCGATGTGGAGAGTGGTCTCTGAAGGGCCATTCCAATTTCATCGTGGTGAATCGGAGGAGGAATGTAAACCGAGAGAAACGATCCTGCAGCAGATTTCCTAAGTCGATGACCAACCGACTCGAGGAGAGGAAGTTAGTCAATCTAGACTATATTGCTAAAGACACACTATATAAAGACAATTGATGATGGTGTGATGGGAATGATCTCTCAACGCAATCTCGCAAAAAAGAAATTTGGGATACACTAGTCAGTAATGTGCCAAGGCACATATCATATCAATGAAAACAAACTTTCAGTTGCAATTGCAAAGTTTGATAGTTTTGAAATGGATGAAGGTGAATCTATAGACAAATTGGAAGTCAGATTCACTAGCATTATGAATGATCTAAATGCACTTGGAAAGAAATATCCACAGAGAGAAGTTGCATTGAAAATTCTTAGAGGTCTTTCTAAGAAATGAGATATACATGCAGTGGTGATTGAAAACACCAAAAACATTAATTCAATGCCATATCAACAAGTCTTCTCTCGATTTGAAAGCCTATGAGTTAAGTAATTGATAAGAAATCTAAAAAAAAGGTCGACAAAGAAAGATGATTCATCATCTAGTAAGAATGTGGCTTTTAAGGCCAAGGATAAAACCTGTAAAACTAGAGAGTCTGAGAACTCCCTTGCTAAGAATCAAGATGAGCTTGAGGATAAGCTAGCACTGATGGCAAGGAGGTTTGAAAGACTTAATAGTCGATATGGAAAATATAAAAACTATTACAGGAATCACAGGTACCAGAAGAAACCTGAGGACAAACCAACTGAGAAGAGAAAGGACTTGAAAAATGAAGGGTCTTCATCCAGAAAGAAGGACTCCAAGTCCAAAGAAGAAAGTGATCAGGATGATGATGCCAACAGATGCTACAATTGCCAAAAGAAAGGTCACTTCCAGTATGATTGTCCTGACCTGAGTGCTAAGGAGAGAAGAGAAAGACAGGCTAAAAGAGACAAGAAGTTCTCTAGCAAAAAGGCCATGGTTGCAGAAGAAGAACATTCTGAGGAGGGATCTAGCTCTTCAGATGAAATCTTCTCAGACAATGAAAGTGATGACCTCTGTCTAATGGCTATTGAGGAGGAGGAAAACAAGGGCACTGAGCTGATTAAAGATCACATAGCACTGATGAGCAGAGATGAAAATGCTCCTGATGTATGGTATCTTGACAGTGGATGCTCAAGACATATGACAGGATTCAAGCAGATACTCAGTGACTATGTTGAACAAAGAGGCCCTCAGATCACTTTTGGAGATAACTCCAAAGGACAGACTGAAGGATATGGAACTTTGGAAATCGACTCAGTTCATATCCATGGTGTTTCATATGTATCTGGATTAAAGCATAACTTGCTTTCAATAAGCCAATTCTGTGATAAGGGTTTTATTGTTGAGTTCTCTAAGAACTTATGTTATGTGAAAGATGATATGTCACGAAAAAATATTCTCGACCGGGTACTAGAAAAGGAAATGTGTATCTTCTTGGTCGATTGGAGTTCAACTCCTAAAGATACATGTTTGGTTGCTAAAAGTTCCACAGAGATACCGGTTTGGTTATGGCATAAAAGAATGAATCACTGAATTTCAAAACCCCGAATAAACTTGCAAGATTAGCTCTTGTGAGAGGGTTGCCTAATGAAGTGTTCAAGAAGGAACATATTTGTGATGCGTGCAAAAAGGGAAACAAATTAGAGCATCATTTAAAAGCAAAGTAGATGTTTCTCCGAAAAGAATACTTCTTGTTGTTGCATATGGATCTTTTTGGTCCAATAACACCAGTGAGCACCAATGGCAGGAAATACACTCTAGTATTAGTTGATGACTACTCAAGATATACTTGGGTCATATTCTTACTCAGTAAGAAAGAGACTCAGATAAAGTTGCCTGAATTCTTGAAAAGGCTCGAAGATTGAGAAAAAATCGAGAGTGTGGTCAAAATCGGATCGACAAAAGAAACCGAATTTATAAACCATATTATATCGATTATTATGCAAAGAAATGGAATTTCTCATGAAACATCAGCTGCAAGGACCCCTCAACAAAATGGTGTTGCTGAAAGAAGGAACATGACTCTGAAAGAAGCTGCAAGGACAATGATAGCTGAAGTATATTTTCCTAAAAGATTTTATTTTGAAGTCGTCAACACTGCATGCTATTCACAGAACAGATCCATGCTGACCAAGAGTCAAGGCAAAACACCCCATGAGCTTTGGAATGAAAGGAAGTCTCTTGTTTCTTTCTTTCGTGTGTTTGGTTGCAAGTGTTTCATACACAATAATGGTAAAGATCAGTTGAAAACATTTGATAGTAAAAGCGGATGAAGGAATATTCTTAGGATATTTCAAGTCAAGAAAGCTTTTCGAGAGTTTACAACTGTAGGACTTTATTGTGGAGGAAACACCTCATGTTGTTTTTTTGATGAATCTACTTGTGTTCGTAAGAAACAGGAACATGATGCGTAAGAACCCACCAAGAGGATCACCAGATTAAGCCCTGAAAAAGAATGATAAAACATCCATCGAACACGAAAAGAAAGTCACCACCATCTATGATTGGAGTGACTTCAGACTCAGATAAAGAAGTTCGGGATGGAACTCGAGGATGGTGAGACTCGGGATGGAAAGTCTTCTTCGAAGGAAAACCAACACACCGAAGGTGACCAATCAACGAGCAGACACCGTTCGGACTCGGTATGTGACGTCAATGAAGATGTGGTCACGGTGAGGCAAATTCTAAATCTATCAACCAAAGGGGGAACAAATGTCTCGACAATGTTTCAATAGAATTTCCCGAGGAAGATGATTCCTTTCTCCTTTTCGTTGTTCGAGTTTATTGAACTAACTGAACCTAACATTTCAAATGTTGATGATACTATTGAAGAGGGAACATCTAGAAGAAGATGGTTAGATAGTCATCCTACAAGTCAGATTGTGGGTGATCTAACTGAAGGTGTCAAAACAAGAAGGTTCCATGGTGAAAGTGCACTATTCTGCTGCTTCCTATCAGAAAAAGAGCCTACTGAGATTAATGAAGCTCTACAAGATTCTTTTTGGATTACTGCTATACAAGATGAGCTGAACCAATTCTCAAGGAATGAAGTATGGGAGCTAGTGGATAGACCTGAAAGGCACAATGTCATTGGAACCAAGTGGGTATTCAAGAATAAAAGAGATGAAAACAACAACAATGTAAGAAACAAGGCAATGCTAGTTGGACAAGGTTATTCCCAAGAAGAAGGCTTGGATTATGATGAAACCTTTGCACCAGTTGCAAGACTAGAAGCCATCAGATTGTTTCTTGCATATGCTGCCCACATGAAGTTCACAGTCTATCAAATGGATGTGAAAAGTGTATTTCTGAACGGTGTGCTTAAAGAAGAGGTTTATGTAGAGCAACCTCCTGGTTTTAGACAGAATGACCAAGTTTACAGGCTCAGAAAATCCTTATATGGTCTTAAGCAAGCACCCAGTGCATGGTATGATACTCTTTTCGGTTTCATCGACCATGGTTTTGTCAAAGGAATGTTGATAGAACTCGCTCGGGATAGAAGATGGGGAAGATATCTTACTGGTTCAGGATATATGTTGATGACATCATTTTGGATCTCCAAACCATCAATTGTGTGAAAAGTTTTCAACACTGACGAAAGACAAGTTTGAGATGTCAATGATGGAGAGATGAATTTCTTTCTAGGTCTTCAAGTGAAACAATCAAAGGAAGGAATCTTCATCAACCGTGCAAAGTACACCGAGATCCGATTGCAAAATATGGTGTATGAGAATTGCAATGCGGTTAGAATTCCTATGAATACTAACTACAAGATGGATCCCGATTTAGGAAGGCAAATCAAGAAGTCATAACGATTATAGAGGAATCATTGGATCATTGCTCTATCTCACGTGACAAGTAGGTAGGATATAACATTTCTTTGTTGGGATATGTGCAAGATACCAAGCTAATCCTAAGGCTAGTCACATGGAGGTCGCCAAAAAGATCTTGAAGTATCTTAAGGGCACACGATGAATAGAGGATTATGGTATCCGGTGATGATAACCTTGAATTAACCGGGTTACTCGGATCTTTGTTTATGGAGGTTGTAGAATTGACAGAAGTCCACTACAGAACTTGTCAATTTCTTGGAAGTAAGTCGATATCTTGGTTTTCGAAGAAATGGACCTCGAAGAGTAACCAAGATACTATTGAAAGTGAATACACGGGCTGCGAGGAAGTCTTTGTGCTTAGATTCTTTCGCTCGCACAACAATTAAGGGATTATAAAGTTGTAGCCAATAAAGTACCAATATTTTGTGACAATAATAATGTCATTGCTATTTCACAAAATCCGTTATTGCACACGGATGCAAGCATTTGGATATCGGACATCACTTCATCGAGAGATCATGTTGAGAAAAAAGGACATCGGGATGGAGAAAATTCATCTCGATAAAACAGAGATCGATATCTTGACTAAACCTTTGGTGAATCAAGATTTTAGGAACTATCGGTTGAATTAGGGATGTTGGATCGGTGTATAGAGTAAAAATCTGAAAAAATTGAAGGTTTTGGGATGCATGAAGTTTTTCGAGATTCTACCTTGAAACTCGAGGATAAAATGAAAATCTTGAATCGACTCTCGTGAAACTCAGTTCTTGAAGGTCAATTTTTAAAGATATTATCTTGAACCCATTCAATTTTTCAAGATCATCATTGACCTTTTATCATGGTCAATACTTAGTAAGACTAATAGAGGGAAATTAGTCTGAAGAAGTAATGACTCACGCGACTCATTTATTGCTTAAGTGAAACTCAGTAATCATTTGCAATAAATACAAAACACCTGAAGAATGTTTTTTGGGCGGGATCTTTTAAATTCCTAAGAAGGTTAACAATCATTAAATGCTCTGTTACAATTAATAACCAATGAGGTTAAAATGGCGGCTTACTTTTCGGAAGATCGACCTTTCGTATACCTAATACCTATGATTAATCTCAACCGTTGTTTTTCACCTAACCAGTATGATTCCCCACGATCTCACGATATATATTCCTTGAAATCCTTTTCAAGCCAATTTTATTAAAACCCTTCGTTCCCAAAAACCTCTGCAAATAAATCCCTCCTTTACCCAGAAAAGCTTCATCGCACCAAACCCTAAATCTTCAAATCTAAAAAATGGCTCCTACCATATTCGAAAGATTAGCCGAAACAAATAAGCCATGGTATGAGTATGTGGTTTCTCTGGAGAGTACTTCCAATGCCAAGCACGAAGAAGAGGCGCTCCACTTGATTCGGTTGGCAAAATTGATGAACCTCACCGCGAACTGACCGGAGGCGGAGTATACTCGCGAAGTAATCGAGTTTGTCGCTAATTTGGAAATAGATGAGGATGATTGTATTGAGTCCAAGATTTTTGTTTCGCATCTTGAATAATCAATGAAGTATGTGGATTTTGTTCGAGAGCTTTATATCGTCCCTAAGCATTTAAACAATGTTTTTGAGTTGTGCGATAGGGGAGATGATCCCTCATTATATATGTTGGGACGGGAGCAAGAGTATCTTGATGGGATTACTGAGAATCCTGTTAAGTTTGAAGCAACTCTGCATAAGCGGCATCTAAAGCCGAAGTACAGAGTGTTGATGGATATTGTTGGAAAGTGCATCATGAGTCGATCTGGAAGCTTTGAGCAGATCAGCACTCCCAAACTCCGACTGATGGCGGCGATTGAGGACTCACCCAACAAGGATTTTAACTGGTTGAAATATCTGATCAAGGTGGTTAGTGAGCAAGCCAAGGTCATAAAAAGGGACGATGGGGTAATTTCGATCAAAGGAAGGATCCTCCATGCCACCAAAATAGCTTTTATTTTGGAGATGTGCCGAGAGGAGAAGGATATCTTTTCAAACTCTACTCCATTCCCTAAGTCCAAAGTAATGTTCAAGCCCATTGCTGCAAAGAGGACTATCAAGGGGAAGAAAGAGAAAAATGTGGAATCACCAGTTGCGGCTGCTGCTGAAGAAAGCCAACAAACCAGGGGGAAGGTTTTGTTGGATGCCAAGATGGAGCAGGGTGAGAGATTGAAGAAGCAGAAGACCCTTGATCCAAAGCGCAAGAGAATGGTGGTTCTCACTGATGATGAGGAAGAGAGTGAGACTGAGGAGATTCAGCCTGAGAGCCAAACTGCTCAGAAATTGCCTTTACTTGTATTGGCTCAGGCTATCTCAAAAGCACAGGATCAAACTGAGGAGCAAGTCTTCTCTGAGGTTCTTGAGACGTCGCTTAGTTCTGATAAGTTCTCTCAAGAAATCTTCCAAGGACCTCAGACCTCAGAGAAAGTACAGATCCCTGCTGAGGAAGCACCTGCTCAGACCTCAGAAAATGTTCAGATTCCCTCTGAGGAAGTGCCTACTCAAGTCTCAGAGCAAACTGAAAATCCCACTGAGGCGGAGGCGCCTCGGACCTCGAACCAAGTCGATTCAGGATCGAGGAGTTATGCGCCCAAACCTCGAGTTCTTTGAGCCTCGGGGAGCCGATGAATTTTGATGAGCTCTGAATGAGCTGTTAATCGATCCTTCAGCAGACTTTCCAATCGAACACGAGAGCCCGATGCTCAAGAAAGGTGAAGTTGAAGAGACCAAATGGCGGGTTAAAGGAAACGGTTCATCCTTGACCGCTACCCCGAAGCTTAGCTCATTCCCGACCTCTAAGACATCTTCTTGATTGAGGTCAACGGTCTACATCCTCAAACAGACTCTTCAGGAGATGCTCAACATTGCTTCATTCAGAGGCGAAGACTGGTGGAACGAGGAGACATCTTTTCTCATTGAATTCTCAGGGTTCGGAAAACCAAGCTCGGGATGAAAATCTCGGACTTTGATGAGCTTGTGAAGAGGAAGGTTCTTTGAGAGGAAAAGTTCTTTGAAGTTGGTGCCCGAGCTCCAAAGATAAATCTCGGGATGGGGACCAACAAGGGATGATGAGAGTCAATCTCTTGAAGGAGAAAGACTCAGCCCGATCTTGTCCGATCTATTTGTTTAACATCCTCGGACTAAAGTTAGCCTTCAGTAACTTTTGGCACTATTAATAATTATGCCAGATTACCGGGTTCATACCTTTAAATCTGAATGTCTCGATATGCAGATCGAGGCTCAGTGGACACCCAAGCTCGTGGTGAATCCCAGACTCAGACCGAAGTCCGAAGCCCCAGTTCGATCAAGCTCAAGTTGAGATCGAGACTCAGATGAACAAATTAACTCAGGTGAGGCACAAACCGATCGATATGCTCCCCGAGATTGATCTCACCCCGATGATGGAGAAGCTGGAGAAGGTTGAGCTGATCCTGACCAAAGTTGCTCAGATCGAGGAGGCATTGGCCAACCAAGCTCAGAAGATTGAAAGCTTGGGTTCTTCTTCAGAACTGGTGCTACTTCAGGATACTCGATTGCATAAGTCGACCTCCATGGAAGGAAAGTTAGAAAAGAAGATGGAGGGGTTCAAGGCTGAGCTTAATGCAGAGCTGAAGCAGAAGCATCAGGAGCGGACTCAAATTCTAGAAGCAAAGTTGGTAGAGAAGAATGAGATGCTGGTGAAGAATGTTGTTGAGGAAATGAGCTCAATGCTCATGGCCAAGATGACAGATATGTTCAAAGAAGCTCTCTCTAGCCAATTTGCTCATCTGTCTGAAGAATTCTCTGTGGCGAAGAACCACCTCGAAGGCTCGGAGGAGGAGCAAGATCGGATGGCAGGGAGGTGCGGAGGTCAAGAAGAACAATACCATATGGACACAGCACTCTCCAGACTTCTGCCAGAGTATGGTTCCAAGAAGGGGGAAAGACCTGGAGCTGATCTCAGGAATTTATTGGAACATACTCTGAAGGGCAAAGTTGTCAAAGATGCTGAAAAGAAGCTCTGAAGGGCAAAGTTGTCAAAGATGCTGAAAAGAAGATCATTGCCGAAGCCATGAAGGAGATAGAAGCCACTGAGAAGCTTAAGTTCAAGAAGGTGGAGGCTTAATCTACACTCGGGTTTCAGAGGAAACAATGCAAGAAGTTGCTAGAAACCGAGTGGTAGAGGAAGAATTGGTACAAGCCTAGTTTGGTCTTTGAAATGCCCATCAAGAGAAAGGCTATGGCGATGGAAGAGCCTGAGGGCAAAAGAGCAAAGGCTTCTAAGCCAATTCAGAGAAAATTGATGCTGGATATTGAAGAATCTGAGGTTGAGCCAAAGAAGAAGGTCTTCAATACCAGAAGCGCTCTGAAAACACTCCAGATTGAACAAGCAAAGAAAATTGTCGCTTCGCTTTTTACGTGTACAATGATCGAAAAGAAGGTAGAAGAAGAGCGAGAAAAAAGAAGGAGTGGGTTCAAAAAGTTCGCAAGCAAGAGGAGAGGGAACACAAAAGCACAGAAATGACCGCATGTTGACAAATGGATGCAAGTCCATCTCAACGATGCATGGGAAGAAATCAAGAGAACCTTCTGGTTCTACTATGATGTGCTCAGAGAATGGAGAGGGGAGAGCTCAGATCCGAATGAGGCTTTCATCGACTATCTCCTGACCTTCTATCCAAAATATCTTCAAGGCTGGATAAATCTTGCGGATGAAGGAAAGGTGCAGATAACCGCCCCTGGTCAATACGTGTACCCTCCTCCCAGGCTGGAGAATGGCTGTGTGAATGAGAAAGCCATTGCTCAAGAAATATCTCAAGACGCTTATTCATTAGGTCCGACAGGAACAACTCGATATCATCAAAGAGAGAGATGCGCTGAAAAGAAGATATTACGGAATGTTCAACCTTGAAGTCCCTGATGATGAGGTGGAGGAAGATCGAATCAAGAGCCGAATCAAGAGCCGAAAGTCAAGAAGCGAAGAAAGATGTAAGATGAAGACTCAGAAGATTCATGTAATTTTTTTTGTCTTTTTGATTTTGTTAGATAAGATTCATTGTAAACATGTAATAGTTTACCTATCATCAATGAAAACTTATCATTTATGCTCAAAAGATAATATCTCATTATCTTATTTACATGTCTTTTAATTTTGATATGCCTGAATGATTGTATCTGAGATTAATTATTGGGAAATTAATTGTTGAGAGACTCATTATTTATGGGGGAAATTGTTGAAAATAAACCAATCTTATAATAGGATAAACTGAAACTTGAGTATAGGTTAAGTATGTTTGTAACAAGATAGGTTTAGGAATCATCAAAAAGGGGGAAATTGTTGGGAGATGAATTTAATAAAGATATGATTTTGATTAGATCCCAAAACCCCTGAGTATGACATGTTCAAGATAATCTTGATAGTTGAGTCAGGATTCAGTTTTTAGAGTATTCAGGATATTATCTGCAAATGTATAGTCAACAGATATAGATCAAGTTAGGATCTGAAGATTCTGAAGAACTCAGTAAGTTTCTGAAGAAACCGAAGTTTCAGTATGAAACTGAAGTTTCCGAAGTTTCAGTATGAAACTGAAGTTTCAGAAGTTTCAGTATGAAACTGAGAAACTGAAGACTCAGTATGAAACTGAGGAACTGAAGACTCAGCATGAAGACTCAGTATATCAGTCAGTATATCTGAAGACTCAGAAGACCCTGAAGACTCTGAAGACAGAAGACTGAAGATTGAAGATCAAGAATACTGAAGGCACAGTAATTACTGAAGACTCGGTAATGTATTGAATGCTCAGTATAAACCTGAATGCTCCGAGGCACTGAAAATATCTATCTGAAGGATGTAATACTGAGAAGGTCGCGATTCCTTAGAAAAATAGATATTGCCCAAGACATTCAAATGCAGACAAAAGGAACTAAGACAAAGTGTTGTTAAGGTTATATCACTAAGAGATTGTAACCAAAAAGAGCCGTTGAGTTGTCTACCTTTAACTGGAGACAAAAGTCAAAAAGAGGAAGACAGCACTGTACCATACTGACACTGACAACGACAGGTCATTGAAAAGATGTCAGAAGTACTAAGTTCCAGACTGCAAAAAGTGAAGACCGGCTACATGAAAGACTATTGCCTAAAACGTGTTAGGGAGTGTCAAATCCTAAATATAGTCGTTCCTCACACACCATAAGAGGAAACTCACGAAGCTATCTCTCCAACGGATAGTTTTTCAATAGTAACCTTGGTGTATGCCTATAAATACTTGTGACCTTCTACATTGAAAGGTTACGGGAAATTTGTAAGCAACTCAAGAGCTCAAACATATTATTGCAAGTTGAAGCACTCGAAAACCCAAGAATTTCCCAAGTGCTTTAAATCGAAGAGAGCTCATTCCACTAAGCCTAGCTTGATAAGATATATTCAAAGCTTAGTCGAGATATCCTTGCATTTGCATTGTTCTTTATTGTAAAGGATATCTCATTCTAGTTGGAAACCAACCAAGAAACCCCAAACCCTTTGTAAGGTAGTTTGAGTGTGATTGTTGGTGAGATTGGAGTTGTAAAGAGTAAGTAAACTACATTGAGGTAGTCAGAAAGCTCTAGAGAAGAAGTGAGTAATCTATCTTGGATAGACAGAAAGCTTGTGTGAGTTTTGAGTTAGTAAACTACAGAGGTAGTCAGAAAGCTCAAAATTAGAAAGGTTAGTAAACTACAGAGGTAGTCAGAAAGCCTTAGGAAGTGATTAGTGAATTTCTCTGAAGAGATCAGGGAGAGTGGACGTAGGAGCTTGAGTCTCTGAACCACTATAATTTGCTGTGTTCTTTGCTTTCTGTTTTTCTTGATTTATCTGTTGCATTACTGTGTTTTGAAAACATATTTTCACTGATATTTCAGTTGGAATCAATCCACTGAAAGTTGCATATAATTGAATCACAGCCTAATCACTATTCCATTAAAGGAAGGTTTTCAGCAAAATCTTAAAACGAGTATAAACTAAGGGACAACCATTCCGCACATCTGAGTAACTAGAACAGATAGTTACCAAACTGAACTTACTCTTCTGAGGGTTCAGTAAGTTAGTTATCTGATCCAAGCAACTCAGGATCTCTGAAAACTCAGGACTCAGTTGAGATTATCTTAGGTATGTGAAAGCAGCTCAGGATCACTGTCTCAGTAGACTTTGACTCAGAGCGATTTGTGCTTCTCAGGACCAAATCATCAGGACAACCTGACCCAAGCTGACTTCAGTAAAAGAAAAAGTTTTAAAATCACTGAACACGTGTATTCCACCCCCATACACGTGTAAGACTCATTTGCACCGGGGACCAATAGTACTTTACGTAAGTCGTTTGCTAAAGTGTGTTTGCCAAGCTTCTAGCCTCGAGAATTATTTATCGTCATATTACAAAAATGGTGGAACCAAGCCAATGGTTCTTATTTAGAAGTTCACTTCAAAGATTTAATTAACTTAAAGCTTAATAGTGTGCTAATAAAAGAAGCGTTAGTTGTTGATTTTGCTTCGAGCATGTAAAAAGACCTTTGACCTTCATACTAAAAGAATAAATTAATAAACAAAGAGGTAAAAAAAAGACAAATATGGTCTCATCAAATAAAAGGGTGAAAATATCAAATAGAATTCCCTTATTCATTAATTGGTCTCATATGGTCTCATCAATTTATCGTTCCATATATTTTTAAAAAAAAAGAATATAATAAGGGGGAGTATTGGACTCTTGGTTGATTTAAGTCCAACAAACACACAATGATCAGATTAAATATGCTGGACCTTATTTGTATTAAGAAAATAATTAAGGTCCATGGTTGTAGTGATTCGTTAACCCAAATTAAAAAACGGATGGATTAGATTTTTTTAGTATCACTATTATATATAAAAAAATTATTATTATGAAAAAAAAATATTTATACATAATAGTAATAATTTTTATACATAAAAGTGATAAATTTTTTTAAGTGAAAATTTTTGTACATAACAGTGATAATTTTTTACACAAAATAGTGATAGAGTTCATGTATACCCACTACAAAAAAAAATAGAGGGTTGCCTACGAAATATTCCAAAAAATAGAGGATTACCTAGGGAATATTTCAATTTGCTTAGGCATTTTTATTAATAGGTAAATTTGCCTACGGGATGTAATTCGTAGGTAAATTTATTTGTAAGTCATTTCTAAACCACAAATATAATTGACTACAAAAATGTAAATTGCATAGGGAATTATCTTTTGTAGTTAATTAGTTTGCCTACAGAAATTAGAAATGTGTAGGTAGTTTCATGGTAGGTAATTTGTTTGTCTAGAAAATTATTTTGTGTAGGTAACTTTTCATAGATTTTTCTAAAAATTGGTATACAAATTCTAGACAATGGTTACTTTTAAGGACCAAACTATTTTTGTAAGAAAATTTTGTAGACATTTAAAAATTTTGGTAGACAATTCTTTATTTTCTTGTAGTGACCATTAGTTCACAAGAGTGTTACTCAAAACAAAGACGACCTTACAAAATATTCTAATGTAGTTAGTTTTGAACTTTTGGTGATGATCCCAATCATGTACCAATACATATTATGCATAAAAAAAAAATTGTAGTTACCGCTATAAATTTTTGGTGATGATCCATCCCCTGTTTGATAAGAACACGAACTCTGTGTTGTTGAGATGAAACCTTTGGAAGAATTCTCCGACTTAATTTGTAGCGCCATATGTGAACTCAAGAATCATTCAATTATGCCATAATAATAATAATAACAATAATAATAATAATAATAATAATAATAATAATAATAATAATAATAATAATAATAATAATAATAATAATAATAATAATAATAATAAGGGAAGCACAGAAAATAAGTATGCTTTGTGTAATTTGATCATGAGATGTATACCTGTTGATTTGAACTCTCTCGATGATCAAGACTGCCTTGCTCTTGATTTAGAAAAAAAGGGTTAAGTCATTATATAGAATTGAAAATCCTATTTGAAAAGAGGATTTGAGATCATGTAAAAGGATACGCTAGATGCAAAAATAGGAATTTACAGATTTTTTTTACCAAAAAAATTTAAGGAAAGAAAATATGTGAAAAAAGAATCTGTATCCGGGTGCTTATAGATCAAGAATATGATGGAATTTGCAATTTGTATAATTTTTTATTTTTTTTTCAATTTGCAAGTTACAATTTGTATTATAATAAGGGTCCGTTTGGTTGAGGGTAACGAGAATCATTCACATTAATATTATTTGACAGTTTTTGATACACCCGAGAAAATAAAATTAAGTAATTAATTACCCTACTTTCATTACTTGTAATCACTCACTCAGACCACTCTTCTTAGATGATATTCATTGTTGATTTTCTAACAAAACAATAATAATGCAATCAATACCCCATAATTATTGACCCTTCAATAATACGCATTACCATTCTCAACTCATACCAAATAGGCATAATTGAATGCAATTTAAACTATTTTTGTGATTTTTTTTTCTACCACACGTGTCACAAATTATAGTTTTTTTTTTGAGAGGTAAAGATGAGTTGTATTGATTAAGTGCAAGGGGTACTCAATCCATGAAATATACAAACACTGACAAATGTCACCTATAATTTTCTAGGAATATAGATTAAAGGTTGTGACTCCCAGTCACAAATTATAGCTTAGGTTGCAATCAATAAGTTTCGTATAGCACATGTGTTGCAATCGAATTAAAAAAATTATGCAGGTTGCTAGTAAAAAAATGACAATAGTACATATATCAGATGATATTAATCCAAAAGTAAACATAAAGACGCCTATACAATATTACACGGATGTAAAATTTGTGCAATAGTGTTCCACTCTACTCGGATTTAATATACAAACTTGTTCTCCCACGCCTTTTTTATCCTCGCGGTTTTTCAAATCTTCCACGACGGTCTCCACTTTTCATTCTCATCTTTTCTTCATGTTGCTATGTTTTTTTATTTGTTTTCTATCTTTCCATTTGTCATTCTTGAATTTTCTCTTCCTCACAATTTTACAGGTAAAGCCAGTCTAGGGGTGGCGCATCCGGTGCAACTGCACAGGCCCCCAAATTCATCATATATTTATAATATAATTTAAAGGGTTGAAATATCAATATCAGGAGCTTATTGCATAATTGGGTATTCCAATTGCTCAAAACATTAAACACAGTCTAGCTAAGGAGACTATTGATTAAGCTTGTATGGCTACAAAGTACAAACAAGAAGAGGCAACTACATTTTACATTGAAAACGAGTCGACAATCACGTTATAGGGAAGAATTCGGTGTTTCATAACAAAAGTAAACACATCCATTTTCGCCATAAAATGCATTGCCAAAAATGAGGCTCAAATGGAATACGTGAAATTACAAGATCAAATTGCGATATCTTCACGAACGAAGCCGCTCAAGTATCACAAATCAAGTTTAAGAGGAGGTGTTGATATAAACTTGATTTTATAAAAGAAGATATGATATATGTATTGCAAAAAAACAAAGAGACGAAGAAACAAAGAAATGTCTAGAATATAAAAGAAAGAAGGGAAAAGAAGATCCTAAAAAAATGCACATGGAAGTTGAGAATTGCAGGGAATTCTAGGCCAATTAATCAATTAATCTTGGCCACAAATTTAAGTAGGCGATCGTGCATGAGCAACTATAAATTGGAATGTACTAGTTTTTTGTTTTTGTTTTTTTTTAAAAGGTAAAATAAATTGGGATGTAGTTTGTAACTCTAGAGTATATGAATTTAAATAAATATTAGTAATTGAAGTAAGTTTCTATCTCTCAATCAATATATATTCTAAACCTAGTCTCCCCCCATATACATACACACTCATGCGTCTACATTCTCAAGAAATTAAGTTTAGCTATTCTATATTTTGTACATTCAAATTCAAAACAATTCATCATCCTCCAAAATATTCAATTTCATATATTTATCCAGTAACTAATATTGTAATATCAATATTTATCACCAAAATCACTCGACTTAGTAGTTGACTTTATCTAATTGGCTAGCATTGTTGTCGAGTCCACCCGTCACTAGACACACATATTAATTTCTTCTTTGTAATGTTGTTTAAAACTAGAAATCAACAATGATTAATGAAGAATGACACTAAAAGTTTAGAAAATAAGTTAAATAAATTTGAAATTATTAATTAATGAACTGTATTATCAAAACTTCTGCTTTGGAGATAAAAGGATAGCTAGACAGATAAATCTAAAATAATTTATTATCAGAATTTCTTTCCAGTCAATTAATTTGATTCATTATTTTGTTAATAGCTTTATTTTCACCAATGCATCTCCACCGATATAATTCCACATTTGCCCCTCTCTTTCTTCTTCCTTCACCACCCTATTAGCTGCTTTAATTTATGATGGTGGTTGATACTGATAAATGGGGTGTATGAGTGTTAAAAGAAGAACGATAAGAGTAATTTTGATATTTTGTCATTGTATTAAACTAAAAGAAAGCGGAGTGGGCGTGACTTAATTGGGTGCAAATAACCTGAGCCTTTATTTTAATATTTAGAGATAATTCTACCGTTATATTTAGAATTGTACTATCTCAGAAATACTCCATAGCAGCGCCAAAGTTTAAAATTCACTATCTTTGAAGTACTACATAGTCGTGTCAATGTTTAATGACTTCAAACATCAGAGAGATAATGTTGAAGATTGCAAAGTTTAATGACTTCAAACATCAGAGAGATAATAGTGGAGATTGCAGACATATATATTTACTCTCTTTTGTTAATTAATCTTTTCATGCACTGGCCAAATTTAGAATTGGAGAATGAAATCTACCATGGATCTAAAACCTCATATTTGGAAAAGAGTGAGAAGGTTTATATAGTTATCTTGAATTAAAAGAATAATTTTGAATTTGAAAAGAAATAAAGAATAAATTTGAATTTGAAAAGAAATATAGGGTATTTATGAATTGAGTGGGCTTCTGTGCGCGAGGTACACCGTGCACTTTATAGTGTATTTTGAAATATGCGATTTGTTGTACTGAAATTTACAACTTATTTGCACTTAAATATATAACACATACACGTTTCAGTGTCAATAAGTTATAGTACATTTTAGTGCTACAAGTTGTATAATTCAAAAGGTACATTATAAAGTGCATAGTGCACCCGATGCATATGAAACCTAGTCTTATACAAATTTTGTTAGATTTGAAAATTCACAAAGTGTTAAACATAAACCAAAAATCGATTTCACATATAAAAATTTGAATTCGGATGGGCATAGACAAAACACGCTAGTTGTGACCCCCACTTTCTTCTACAACTAGCACGTAATCTCGCGTACTATGCGGGATTTAAAATATTTTTTTATTAATTTTAATTGAAATATTTTAAATATTTAATTTAATTATAAATGCAATTATAAAGATCACAAGTCTAAAATCATTTGACCAAGTCAAGAACTCCACTACTCAAGTCTCCAAGTTAGTTAGTTAGTTAGAAAGTTAGTTATTTCTACAAGTAATACCTTTCAGTATCACAACTAATACTGTAAGGTATTATAAATAGTCTGAGCTAATCCCTTTTGTAATTTAACAATTCATTCGATCAATTTCAGTTTCTCTCCTGTAAAACAGAATGTTCATTTCATCAAATCAAGATTATTCTTGCTTTCATATTGTTCTTCATATGGTATCATTTTGAATCGATCTTCGATTCTTATTGTTACGCATTAGGTTTCTTAATCGCTTCGATTGAATTTCTTTTTCGATCCACTTTCTTTGTGATTCTTTTTTGAATCATTTTTCCACTGTCTTTGATCGGTTTTCGATCATTTTCATTGAGTTCTACGCTCGATCTGTTCGTGTTTACCAAGATTTTACATATTTTTTTCTGATTTCGCCCTAGATTGATTTTATTATGAAATGGAGACTTTGCTGGGAAATATGGGGTGCCCAGATCTATTCGAGATGAATTTAAATACATATTTAAATAAATCAATTAATTACTAACATGAATTAATCCTAAATCAATTCAACATAATAATTAAACAAACAATTTAGCAACATTCGTACACGTAATCCACGTAAATCCTAATCATGCGGAATCTAGGAGTTACGAGATTACATACCTCTTGTATAGACAACCGTTGAGACGATGGATCAACCCAAAGAGCCTTCTGTTGTACCATGGAATAATCCTACTCGGTGAGGAGATCGGGTAGAGCGACTTTGGTAGGAATCGGGAGGCTGCGGAGCGACTTCCTCAAAGATAAAGAAGGTCGCACAGCGACTTAGAAGGCTGAAGGAGGTCGCAAAGCGACCTAGAAGGAATAAGAAGGTCGCATTCGACCTTGGGAAAGACCACAAGTCAGAAGCGAGACGGCTATTTATAGCAAAGATACGGATAACTGAAAACGCGAATATCGCAGGGTAAGCAAGGCAAGTGTATCCAGACGCGGAAACTACGGGATTAATCGATAAAACCCTAGCTCTGGCGGCTAGGTGCTTGGCAAGCCCATTGAAGGAAGCCCACGGAGGAGTGTACCCTAATTTCTGCTCTATAAATACAACTTGTATAACTCATTGTAAAGGGATGAAATCTTAGTACTCTTAGGCAGAAAATATAATAAAATACTCCTGGCTTGGGTGCCCCCAGACGTAGTCTTCTTCAAAAGGCGAACTGGGTAACCAAATATGCGTATATTTCATATGTGTTCTTGGTTACTTAATTGATCCCATTCAATAATATCACGTTACCCTAGACATAAAATCTAGGTCACAACATTGGCGCCGTCTGTGGGAACACTCTGTCAATTTACTAAATAAATTCGCAGAAAACCCATTCCTTACCAATGGCGATCAACCAAGGTAACACTACCAGAAACGAGACAGACCACCGCGATGGTGTCGAGGCCTCCGAGAGCTCACAACGATCTCACCCCATCATTCCAGAGGCCACCCCCGACTGGTGTAATCTCGTGCAGACACCGGAGGACGCGAAGGCCGTGTTGGCCGTCCTCCACAAGAAACACCTCGCCTTTGATGACGAGGACGAACAGCCACCAGCTAAGAAAGCGACACCCAATCCAGGAACTAATAAGGGCAAGAATGCCCTTGTCGAGAAAGGGCACTCCACGAGCCAACTGGTGTACGATCCGGTGAAGCACGCAATCATTCGGAATCGCAGGCTCTTAGAAAGGCCAGCAGGGTCAGACAACGTGTTCGACTGACTTGGGAGACAAGATGCCCAGAAGGCCCCAATAGCCATCGAAGACGAGGCGCAATCTCAGCCCCGCCGCATCGACCAGATGGAGTGAGATCTGGCCATAGCTCTAAACTTACATCATGATGAACCGCCGAGGGGGTCGGCAATTTGCCAGGACAATCCACGAACGACCTACCCCCCCAAGGACCATCGCGACATCAAAATCGACGCGCTGGCCAGGACGGTCCAGCGACTTCTAGAACGAGCCAAGAACCAAAGCAGCCCGACGGGGGCAGACCATAACCTTATCATCCCGGACTCCCCCCTCGGGACCACAGTCACTTTGGCACCTACCTAACGAAAAATCAACACGGCAGCCCTAGATCGCTACAGTGGAAACACGGACCCAAGGGTCCACGTGGCCAAGTATAACTCCTACATGGCCTCCATGGGCGCGACAGATGCCACTAAGTGCCGTTTGTTTTCTCTAACTCTGAGCGACCAGGCCCACCAATGGTTCACCTCGCTGCCACCTTTCTCAGTGGAATCTTTTGAACAACTCGCCAGGCTGTTTCTGACCCATTTCACGGCCTTGGCGCCGCGACCTGCGACTAGATAGCGACTTATGAACACCCAACAGGCCGACAATAAGTCTGATCGATCCTACATCGAAAGGATCGACAAGCTCATAAGCGAAGGTGATCCGATCGGGGATGAAGCCAAAGTGCTCGGGGCCGTCTCTGGACTCAAGAAAGGAACCAAACTGTGGCGGCGTATGACCACTGAATACCCGATCAGCTACAACGACTTTTGGAGATGAGCTAGCGACCTCATCCACGCCTCAGAGCTTATGGAATCGAGACTCTCCGATGGCAAAGAGGTCGCCGACCCAAAGAAAAGCTCTAAGAAAGCTGATAGTCATTACAAGGCACCTGGCAACTTCAAACCTTTTGAAGAAAATATCCCGGTAAAATTGATGGAAGTGCTTGGCATGACGCCCGGGCACGTATACAACCAGATCAGGGACCGGGAACTGCTTCTCCCACCTCGGCCGATCAAGAACAAGGGGAAGGCAAACCCCAATAAATACTACCATTTCCACGAGCAAACTGGGCACTATACCAGCGAGTGCAAGGATCTACTCCCCCAGCTTTGGAGGCTATACGAGGATGGATTACTGGACGAGTTTGTCAAGCGACCTTAGAAGAATCAGGATCAAGCTCAGAGAGGTCGCCAACAAGCAAACCCACAGGCGGAACAGGCTCCGGGAGATGCCGGTCAGGGGGAACGGCCAGTACCACCCATGCCAGAAGGGGCGAGAGATCGCGTGATACATACCTTATCCCCACTGGGGACAGTGGGGGGCTTTCATCAACCGGCTCATCCAAAAGGCGGATGAAGGCGGAGATAAGAGAAATAGAGAACGCCAGAAAAATGGTGTTACCCGTCTTCACAGTAGGAGAAGAGACTAGCACGATTGAGTTCGGCGAGAAGGACAAGGCCGGGGTAGTCTACCCCAATGTCGATCCACTGGTAATTAGAGCCAATATCATGGGCACCACCGTATGCCGCTTGCTAGTGGATGGAGGGGCTTTCTGCAACATACTTTTCAAGAAGACCCTGGACCAGCTCGGAGATTACGACGCATACATCACTCCATGCGACCATGTCGTGAAAGGCTTCGGGGATGCGACCGTGAAGCCGACAGGAATGATCCGAATTACCATAGAATTAGTCTCCACTCTGAATGAAAAAGTTAGGGCCACTAGACTTTTAAATTTTTTAGTTGTCGACCTCCCGAGCTCCTATAATGGATTCCTCGGGAGGCCATTTGAACATAAATTTGAGGCTGCATCCTTGACTTTTTATTTTTGTGTAAAGTTTCCCACCAAGAGTGGGCTGGTCGGCACCGTCAAAGGTGACCAAGTTGATGCAAGGGGTTGTTTGATTTATTCCTCTCTCGTTTAAATTCCGCACCAATATCTAGCAAACAAATACTTGTAATAGATAGCGAAAAGCAGTGTGAAATTTTAAATAACAAAACGAGCAGGAAGAGAAGTCGCGACGACCTCGATCCAAGGATGGGGCCCAAACTAGAAGAATTTCTGCTCGAAGCAGAAATAGACGACCCACGGCAAAATACCCCAAGGGCCATCCCGGGGGAAGACCTCGAGAAAGTCAAAGTTGACCCAGCCCGACCAAATCTTGAAGTAATCATAGGCTCAAGAATGCCGGACGACCTAAAGAGGAAAGTCGTCGACTTTTTCAAAAAGAACTTAGACGTCTTCGCTTCTTCGCACAAGGATATGGTGGGGATCGACCCGGAAGTAAAATGCTTCATAGACCAAATTAAAACCGATAGCCGGAAGAGAAAGTTCGCCCCGAAAAAGTACGCAAAGATTAGCCGAGGAGATAAAAAGTTATCGACAACAACTTGATCATGTCCCGATCAACCCCAAAGGTGGCCAATGCCGTGTTAGTGAAAAAATCCAATGGGACTTGGCGGTTGTGCATCGACTTCACAGATCTCAACGGCGCTTGTCCAAAAGATTTTTTTTCGATGCCCCACATCGACCACTTGATAGACAACACGGCGAGACACGAGATAATGTCCTTCATGGATGCCTTTGCCCTTCGGCTTGAAAAAACGCAGGGGCAACATACCAGAGGCTGGTCAACCGCATGTTCACCGACCTCATTGGGAAGTCGGTGGAAGTTTACGTAGATGACATAGTTGTCAAAAGTCTGAAGTCGGAAGACCACCTGACACACTTGGCCCAGACTTTTGACATCCTGAGGAAGTTCAACATGAGATTGAACCCCAAGAAATGCAATTTCGGGGTCGAATCGGGAAAATTCTTGGGGCACCTAGTGAGTAAGCGGGGAATAGAGGCGAACCCCGCCAAGGTCAAAGCCATATTGGACATGGGAGCGCCTCGAAACGTAAAGGAAGTACAGAAACTCATGGGATGCCTAGCCGCCTTGAACAACTTCATCTCCCGAATGGGGGACAAATGTAAGCCGCTATTCGACACCATCCCGAATGGACACACGAAAGCCAGGAAGCTTTAGACAAAATCAAGGCTTACTTAGCGGATGTAAGCATTCTGTCAAAACTGGTTCCGGGGGAGAAACTTTTCCTATACCTCACGGCTTCCGAGACAGTTTGAGTGTGGTACTCGTCCGAGTAGAGGACATGAATGAATTCCCAATCTACTTCATCAGCCAGACATTGAACGAAACCGAACAGCGATATCCGGCCCTGAAAAAACTATCATATGCGCTAGTCATGAGCGTAAGGAAACTAAGGCCATACTTCTTCGACCATCAAGTCGAGGTACTTACCTCCACACCCCTGAGGAACATCTTACATCGACCATGTAGGTCCCGAACGGGTTTTGTGAGGGTGGAAGTCTAGAGGGTAGGGGTGAATAGACTTCTAAAACTTTTCGTACGGATCAGGTGTGAACTGCAGATTACCCGATCAGAGTGCTAGTGTATCAATTTAGACTGATGTTCAATCTTACTGAGTGCCTGAAGGCAGATCAGTTTGATATCTGTCAGTTTAACTGAATGGTGCGGAAGCTTGTTTTTACCCGTGTGAAAAACCAGTTTTATCAATCTGATTCTGAAGTCAGTTTTCAACCAGTTGACTAAGGTGTCAATCTGATCAGATCAGTTGCTTGGTGCAGACTGAGCTTAACTTAGAATATGTATGCTATTTAAAACTCAGTTGTGTGACTTGTGTAAAGCAATAAGAAAGCAAGTAAATGCACACAAGACTTTTTATAGTGGTTCAGACGAAACCCGTCCTACGTCCACTCTTCCCTTAACACAGGGGAACCTTAACCTACTTTAACCTGCGGGACTTATATCCTTTTCAGGATGGCCGAGATGTTTACCGAGTTCCCACTCAAGCTTAACCTACGGGACTTATATCCTTTTCAGGATGGTCGAGATGTTTATCGAGTTCCCACTCTACAAACGTAACCAGCGGGACTTATATCCTTCAAAAGGATAGCCGAGATGTTTAATGAGTTCTCAGTCTACAGACTTAACCTAACTTGCATTTGGGTGAAGAATGTTTGAGGGTTCCAACTGGAAATCTATCCTGATGCTTTAGGTAGCCAAAATGCTAGTGGATAGGATTTCTTGCTAAGAACTAATGGGATGAACACTCTAAGAATAATCTTCAAATGTAGTGTTCATTGAACGGAGATTTTGTTGTAGCTTTAGCTTCTTTTGTGGTGTCTCCGTGTTTGTTCTTTGCTTGTTCTCACTTGTTGGTCCTTGTCTTCAAAATGAAGATCGATCCCATTTTATAGACCTCGAAATCAAAGAGCCGTTGGAGAGCAATTTGAATTTCGGGCTATATTAGGTAGGCTGTAGGATATTATTGTGACGTGCTCCGATTATTGGCGTGGCCGTAGGCATGATTAGCGTTGTTTTTGTCCACAGCGTCGTATCCCATATTGTCAACTCTTTTTGTGAACGTGTCACTTTCTCCTTGGCTTCGCGAGGCGGCACTTCAGAAATTTGTCCGTTAGACGATTGATATTCTTTTTGTAGAAGATTCGTCTTGTCTGGTGTATCTTTTTTATTGTCACCAGTGTGGTGACTTGATCGAGTGGCGATCGATCTACCTTGTTTGAGTCTTGGATGCACATTGTCTTAGCTTCAATATCGACTCGTTGAATGTAGGTCTTCAGGTCGTTTGATCTTCAGGTCTCTCTGAGCCTCAGTGTATTCAAATCATCTTGTGTCTTGAGTTTATTCTTGAGTCTTGAGTTTATCTAAGTCTTGAGTTCATCATCGAGTCTTCAGGCTTATCTGAGTCTTTAGGTTCATCTGAGTCTTCAGGTTCATCTGAGTCTTCAGTGTCTTCTTGTCTTCACCTTATCTTCAGACTTCTTGTCTTCTGATTTGTGCTTAGTCTTCTGATCATCTGACCTTATATGGGTCATCTGATGCTTCGACCTGACCTATACATATTGAGTTCCCCCTCAATATGTGACCTATCTTTTACTTCAGCTATCTATACATTTAAATTTGGTCATCTTATCGATTCTAAGTCAACAAATACCTAACAGTGTCTGAGTGGTCCTATTACAACCTGTTTTGGAACTTCCATCAAAATTAAGTTACAGATTTCCCAACAATTTCCCCCTTTTTGATGGAACCAAAACACTTAACCATACTTAATCAGAAAAATAGATACCATGAATGGAAATGTAGATGATGCAAACAGTACATACTTCAGAAGACAATGAGATGTTGTCTTAGAATCAGTGAGATGTAAAATTTCATTCAGATAGGTGTGTGCATTGTAGTATACATGAAATGCGTACCTATCATCTGATTCCAAGTTGTCTTCTTCAGGTGTACTTGAACATTTGCAGTTCTTTGGGGATGCTAAACATCTTGTACATCCTTTGCATTAGTTTGTCCAGCTCTTCTTTTCTATGGATTCCTCCTTTTTCAGCAAGTCCATTGTAGATATTCTTGAATTTAACAGGATCTAGCTTGTTGTCTGGACGCAAAGGTAGGAGTGGTTCAAAGGGTGGAGCTTCTGGTATGAGTGACATGATCTTGCCTTCTTTCATCACCATGCGGTAGAAGTGCGGATACTTTGTTTCTAACCGGTTCGAAATTCATCATCATTTTTGATCGATCTTGATGAATTGGAATCTTCTCCGGGATGTAGACGTCACATAACCATTCTCCTCTGATCTGATCCCATTCTGGAAGCAAATCTTGTAGTGCATAGAGGATGCCTTTAACAGGTGCCGGAAGGGCATTCTTCTCCCAAACAATCTCCTCTTCTGCAGCTTCGTTCTTCCTTTTCCGCCCGGATGTAGCGATGTTCGAGTCCCTTAGCCTCTGCTAACTACGCTTCTTGATTGCGACCTCTCTTATTCTCTTTCTTTATGCGCTCTTGAACTTGTTAGAGTCATCCTCGCTTTTGGTGGAGAATAATGGCCTTATCTACGATCTTCCGATTCTTTCATCATCTTGCCTTTGCCTTTCTTCCTCCTTAGAGTCGCTTCGGAGTTCATCTTTTTTCGTCTTCTTGACTAATTTCTTAGCGAGTTCAAGGCTCTTGGCACGATCATCGATTTCCATTCTTTTACGAGCGGACGAAGAGAAGTCTTCAATCTTGTCGACTCTGGCAGTAACCTCTGAAAGAACACTTTTCTGCTCAGCGATCTCTTTACTGTGTTGCTCCACATTTTCTTTCATATCGAGAACGAGATCGGTAGATGGAGTGGTTGGCAAGTCGAATCTGATGGTTTTGGTAGAGATGAAAATTTTACCAAGCGTGGTGCGAAGTCTTTTTTTCCTTCTCTTTGTTCTCTTTTTCTTGAGTCTGTTTTTCTATATTCTCTTTTCCTTCAGACTCTTTTCCAGACTCTTTTCCTTCCCCCTTTTTGGTTGCATCAAAGAGGTTGGAAATCTTCTTGGTTCGGAGTCATTAATTGCCGTGAGATCTCTCTCTCGAGTTCCTCGACAACAAGAGGGTGATCCGAGCGGTGGCGAAAGGTCGCAGTGTGTGAAAGCGTCCGAGAGCGATTTTGATTTCTGTCTTTACTCGATTCGTAGAAGCTAGAAAATGTTTCCAACCCATATCCAAGTGGTTGTTGGTTTTGTCCAAGGATGCCCGGACACTTTCCAAAAGTACTGTAATTCGATTGAGCATCTCTGTATCGAACCGTGGAGTTTTGTCGATCGAGCTTGAGCTTTTCAGCAAGAGGATATACTAGTTGCATTACTTCAGCAAGGATGGCATTGTGCATCCCCACTGTGTGACTTCGCTCTTTGTCAACTAGTTTTGCTTGGTCATCTTCAAATCGCTTCATTAGATCTGCCATGAGCGCTGCGAATTTGTCTTCAAATGCAGTCTTGATCCCATCCTGAATCTTCTAAGTGTGATGATCTAGGGTATCAGAGCTCATCAATGTAGCAGTCTATTCAGATGTTGAAGCCTTGCTAAATTGGGTCTCATCTGCAACACCCATTCTTGGTTCATCGGCAACTCCCTCATGATCTGTAGGAGGTCGAACGGTTTTCTCCTTGTTATCAGCAATTCCGAACCTTTCGTGAATCAGCCATCTGATATCATCGTCTGATGCCAATTCAACATCACTTTCAATCCCAGCATTCTGTAGACATTTCAACTCCAAGTCTACAAAGAAGTCTGATCCCAGAGTTGTCATTAGAATCAGAAATTCTTCAATGCTCTTCAGTCTGATATCCCTCCAGAACACTATTTATTCTATCTGTTGCTGGATGCCAGGATGTTGATCCAATTCAGGGCATAGATCCAGCAGATACTCTTTGATCTGTTGCTTCATTATCCTTATGATGGGGCTCTCTAGAGCAGGTGAAGCAAGCACTGTTCTGGTGTTGAAGGGATTATGAGAGATGGGCACACGTTCGTCGGATCTCTCAGGTTCTTGAGACTGGATCGGGGATTGGGATGTTTGTAGTTCAGGTTCGTTTTCAGCGTGTTGAGGCTGTTCAGTTTCCTGAATGGGTTCATTGATTGGTGGTGTGGGAGATGTTGTTCTGAGAGGTGAGGGTGATGGTGAGAAGGTTTTGTGGGGAGAGGGCGAAGGTGATGATTTTTGAGGAGAGGGTGATGGTGATTTGGAAGTGGGCATTGGCGATCTTGCTCTCTGGAAGATCTTGGTTAGAGGCAGAGAATCAGATGGTGATTCTTCCTTAGATTGCTCCACTTACGTCCCTCTCGTGATTTCTTTCCTTCATTTGCGATCATCCGCTCTTCCCCTTACTTTTTCTCGATAGTTGGCTCAGGCGGAATTTGCTATCTCCTCTTCGATTCTTCTTGCATCGGATCCTCCGATTCGCTAGGCGGCTTGGCAGAACTTGGAGCAGTCTTCAGAGGAGATGAGACTCTCTTCTGACATTTCCGCTGAGCATCTGGTTTCTTGGCCAGATCCTTCCTCTTTATCCTCTTCTCTGGAATGGCCTTTTCGCACCCGAACGATCACGATTGCCTTATCTTTTCCTTTTTCTTTTCTCCCTTGGGTTTGGGCACATAAAGTCGGATCCTCACGGCTTTTTTCGGTGGGGACTCATCCTTGCTTGATGGGGCCTTGTGCTTTGCTTGGTAAATCTTCGCTCCATTCTCGTTCCATTCATAATTACATGGCGGCTTATCGGCGAGAATGATAGAATTTTGTGTATGAATGAGCACTTTGAAGATAAGCACACTTCATTGCTCCGGGTCAGTTCGAACTTCCCGGAGTCTTTTCTCAGTCTCGCTTTGACCATACCCAACCAATCGATGTCTGAAGCCTTCTTGATTATTGTAGCCATGACACTTATCTTGTAAGAAGGCGGCATCAAATTTTCATAAGTTGAGCACATGATCACCTTCTGAACAATTTCAAGAAGAAGGCGATACTTTCTCTTCAGATAGGAGACTTTGATGTTCGTCGTGTTCTCCTTGTTTGCTGGTCTCAACAGTTCGGCTTCAAGAAACTCCTTTTCTCCTACAGCAGTCGTGTAGGTCTCTGGATTGATGCTTCCTCGAGTTAGGCCGAATATCCTCTGTAGATCGTCATTCGTCACTCGAACTTTCATTCCGCCAACGGAAGAAATCAGGTCAGCATAATTGTCTTCATCCCTCTGCAGATTGTAAAGAAATTCCAGGTCTTCATGGGTGTGAACGATGTTCTGATGAGTAGAGCAATATCGTTCCAGTCCACACTCTCGAAGACACTCCAGAATTTCCAGCGATTCCGGATCTGGGGTGATGGTCAAGACTACGTACTTTTCATCAATGATGTCCTTCTTCATCGATGCAAAGTTGCAGTACTTTTTCCCTTGGCCCGGTCTTGAAACAAGATGTGTCATTTCTGTACAATATGCAAATTGATGTTTAGTTTGAGTAAGATATTTCAATAAATTCAGTCAAACTAGTAATTTCAGCATCAATTTAGCAAGTAAGCGTTTAGATCTAATAAAAATTACAGAAATACAACTAGTAAACCAAGGTACCATAGAGAAATTTAGATCATGCAATTAATTTAAAACAAGGAATTACCAGAAATTGATTCGAAAGATTTAGAAATCGAAAGGGTAGAATAAAATGATTTCGAAGGTAATTCTCTGAGGATTTTAAAAAAAATGTGATCTTTTAAGAGCTTTGAGAAGATGGAGTGGTGGAAAGCGGTTTTCTGAGAAAACCTTTTTGCACAACTTTCCAAAGTACTTAAGTATCCGTGTTTTGAAAACGGTGGCTGAGATTAGTCGGCCAAAAAATATTTTGATCGCACGGTTTAAAAAAAATAGTCTTCTCATTTTTCGGACTCGAAAAATCGTAATAAAACGTTTTGAAAACATTTTCCCAAGTCCGCATTAAAAGCTTTGCAGAGCATGCGTCATGAATAGTGTAAAATAAATCAATTAAAATAAATAACGCATATAAGGTGTTCAGAATGAGATAAATAAAAGAGCGTATATGACTGATTGATATTGTAATCAATAAGTTACCACGGTGATCTGATCTGGTACTTTGTTGACTTATCTGGTGGTTGCCTTATGCATTTCCCAACAATATCTCACTTATCTGATCAGATTTTTGCTTGAAACACTTCTCCACTTATCTGATCCTCTTTTCTGATACTCTTCATCCTTCAGTCTTCTTCTAATCAGCTCGCATTTACTGAAGTCAACTCCCGCCAAAACTTTTACTTCGGGGAGTCAAAAAGTCGCCTCGATTCCCAAATCGGCGCGATTTGACATATCGTAATAATGGCATAGATATGCTGTGATTTAATCACACCGTTAACTCATCCAACCATTAGCCGCGTGTTCCTAACGCGTTGTCGATGCAAATTTCTCTTAAGATCTTCTGAAAAGGTAAAATTTACATTTATACCCCTAATTTCCTTCTATAAATTAGCCTAGGTGTTAGGCAAACAACACAATCATAAACCATTTTATCTTCTTTAGCATATCCTTCATGCTTTTCTAATGAGTTCCTTATTTCCGGTGAGACTTCCGGTGGGAACCTTTAGCCCTTTTCCAATGAATTCAGCTTCTCAAATCAACCCTGTGTGTTCCTTCACACTGCTTTCGTCGTCATCTAAGATTTCACATACGATCAATGCTAAGCTTCTTTACCACCGTGGAGGCGGATCTGCTAAGGAAAATGAGAAGGCACTTCTCCTAACAAGTATATGCACCTTGTGCGCCTATCGAGATGATGGAATTAGCATCAACAGACTTAGTCTGAAACAAAACATGGGTTTGATATACAAAATAGTGTATCAAACTCAATATTTACATGAGACACTCATGGCCATATGGTCTTTGTGACCAAAACCGTGGGTAATCGTGGTCCCATTTAACAATTTGGAGAGTCCATTGATTTTAGGTCTAAGGGCTCTAGCTTAAAAGATCCTTCAAGGCTCGTTCTCGCTCCTCACTCCAAGATTTTAAGAGCGGGCGGGATTCTAGCTTCTCTGCTGCCCCTCGGGTCGGAGAGTCCGAGAGCATCGACTCTTAAAATCTCTCTCTCTCCTTCCCTGCCTAGGGTTGTCTTAGGGCTGATGGTTTATGTTTTGACCTCCGGGTCCTCTTGTACTTGTAATATTACTTGAAGATAACTTGTAGCATTTGTAGCTTGTGATATCACTTGTAACTTGTAAATCGACCTCCGGGTCTTTATCAATGAAAAATTCTATTATTCCATTGCTGTGTTGTTTCTTCTGACTTATGCAATCTGTAGCTTTAATCTTGATTTGCTTGTTGACTGTAGCTTAAATCGACTTATAAAGTAATCTTCCAATCTGATCAGTTCCTTAACTGTCGATATATCTTGAACCGATCGTCCTTTTGTCCGAACGGAGATCGGGCTACTTATCGACTTTTCGACCGCCTCTTATATCGAACTTCGGATCGCTCCTCGTCGGTCAGTTCGATCGGTTGAGATTCCTAACTCAACTGATTCCACTTAACTTTGGTTAGTCTTTTAACCAACCGGTTCTCGAGATCATTCCTTCAACCATATCGGTGCATTTTCTCCAAGATCGAAGCCCTAGCTCGTTGCATAACTCTCGAATCGATCTCGGTAGCGGCTTGGGTAAGATATCACTTTTACGCTCAATTATGGATCTTTTCCATCCTGATATTCTTCTTTTCAATATGATCTCTGATAAAATGGTGTCTGACATCCACATGCTTGCATCTTGTATGTAGAACAGGATTCTGAGTGATTGCAATGGCACTATTATCATCACCGAATATAGGTAATGCGTTTTAGCTACGATGTTGTAATCCCGCCGACTTAGCTTAGCGAGAAAGTTTGGGAACAACAACTTCCTCGCAGCCCATATGTTACGCTTCAAGTAGAGATGTCGCGAATCGATGTCCGCTTCTTCGAAAACCATGAGATCAACTTATTTCCCGTGTTTCGACATGAACCTGAGGTTGACTTCCTGTCGATTCTGCAACCTCCGTAATCTGAATCAGAATACCCACTAAGCTCTAGATTGTCATCTGATGGGTAAAATAAACCAAGGTTTATAGTCCCCTTCAGATACTTGAGAATCCGCTTAGCTACTTCTAGGTGGCTTTGCATTGGATTTGCTTGAAATCTGGCACATACACCTACTGCAAACGTAATGTCTGTTCTGCTGGCAGTCAGGTATAGTAGTGATCCAATTAGAGCTCTATACTCCTTCTGATTCGTTTTCTGACCATCTTCGTCTGGATCCATCTTGAACCCGGTCATCATGGGAATTCTGGCTTCCTTGCAATGTTGAACTCCAAACTTTGCCAGTAGATTCTGTGTATACTTCGCCTGGCAGATGAATATCCCTTCTGTACTCTGCTTGACTTGTAAACCCAGAAAGTAATTCATCTGACCCATCATGGACAACTCGAACTTCCCTTGCATCAACTTGCTGAACTTCTCACATAGCTTTTTGTTGGGAGATCCGAAGATGATGTCGTCCACGTAAATCTGAACCATCAGAATATCTTCTCCATCTTCTATTCTGAATAAGATTCTGTCCACTATTCCTTTAGTGAACCCGCTTGTCGCGAGTCGTTTTGGTTGATGAATATTATGTGGCTAATTTTGATTACAACTCGCAAACAAAACATATACGTGTAAAATAAACAGTAAATAAGATGAATTTGTTGACCTAGTTCGTCAAGAAATGACTACTCTGGGGGCATACCAAGCCAGGATATAGTATTACGAGCTTTTACGTCACGAGTTCTTGATACATCTTATGAAGATGAATCGATGCGAGATTAGCAAATGAGTTCTAGGGTTTTTCGTATATGTGAATAAACACTCTAATTTTTTGGTTCCTCACCTCTCCGAGGGGATTTTTTGTAGGCTACTTTTACGGGATTATTTTTCGAACCTTTCTCTTTTCTTTTTTTTTCTTCCTTTTATAAGACTTGGCAAGCATGAGCTGGATTGGTATAGCATGTCCTTGGATTGGTATAGCATGTCTTTGGAAGCTTTGGATCATGCAAGAACTCGGTGGGTTGGCCACGTTCTGACTTCATCTTCTAGATCGATCTTTGTACTAGCTTAAATGCGTAGGGACGCTCTTTTGATCGTCCAAATTAATCTTTTGTTCGGTTGGACTTTTTGTTCGCCCCTTTAATCATGTCAGTTTTATTGTCAATTTTATATTGAAAAATTGTCCTCCTCGAGCACACTGATTCCTCAGGATATTTGGGTCTTCGGGATATTTGATCGTCGAGCACTCTGACCCTTTAGGATGTCTGAGTTCTTCAGAGATCCGAGTTCGAAAATCTTGACACAGCTCTTTTAACTCCTTCTTTCCGATCTGAGTAGCGGATACGTTTGTTCGGTAGGCTGGCCGAGCAATTCTGATCGGTTGGCGAACAGCGAACAAAAAGTAACTCATCCACCGGGTATGATTATTATATTCGAATATTACACGTGTCGCTCTTTGATGATCGATTAATCCTGATTTATTATATCGAACACAACAATACCCCCCAGCCGGGTCGCTTTGTATTCTACATGGGGCCCGGCTGTTAAAGTCTGATTGGGCCATGTTTGACATCGCTTCGAATTCCGCGCTGGATCTTTGAATTTGTACCCGATGTCCATATAAACCATATTTCTCCGCCTTAAATTTTTTCTCTTTTCTCCTCTGCTCTTTTATTGTCTTCCGCGTTCGAAAGTTTCCGGTGAAGGCTTCATTGTTCCGGCGAAGAAATTCATTAAGGTAACCGCTGCATTCTTCTTCTATTTTGTAATTATGGCCTCTTGCTCGAATTCCTCTGTTCAATCCGACCATCATAGTTCCCCTTCGCCTTCCCCTATTAGTAGAATCCCCCGTAATAATGTAAGTACATCGGAGGCAAATGCCTCGAATTCAGGATTCCGTTGGCAATTACGGCAACCATTTACCGTTCTTTCTTCTGACTCCGATAAAGCCCAAACGGAGTCGGGATGGGGGGTTTGACTTCGTAATGATTCGTCGGACGATTCTGATTATGATTCTTTGCCCCAAATTCAAACTAGGTCTAGGGCTATTGATAATGTTGATGTGAGATGAAATGATCTTCTTTGTGGGGGGGAAATTTTGGCAAATCAGAATTTAGCTTGAATCGAACATAGGTGTAGATGGTGGGCAAAACTCTGAACTTGGTATACCTGTTGGTGTCCCTCACAGTCCAACATATAGCGAGTACAATGCTCGTTATAATTTTGGTTTGCCCGAACAACCTCATAGGACTAGTGTAGAGAACGAGTACCCAGCGAGCAAAGTAGCAAGCATAATTGATATAGATATGCTCGCTCAACTGCATAGAATTTATGAAACCCCTAAGGATGTCTTTTTCTGGGCACCGGGTCCTGATGAGCGGGCTGACCAACCCCCTGAGGGTTGTGTCGCAGTGAATTTGGACACCATGGAGGCTGGCCTTCGATTTCCTCTCCATCCGGCAATCACCCGTTTGCTCGTGGAGTGGAATATCACCATTACGCAGCTTAAACCGAACGGATGGCATATGGTTATGAGTTTTTTGACTCTGTTCGCAAAATGAAGCCTGTGTATTATCCTTGGCAATTTGAACTTGCTCGGTTAGTGCACTTGACTCGTCCGAGGGGCGAACACGGATGGTTGTTTATGCAAGCTAACGCCAAGTGCAAAATTATCGAGGATGTGCCGAACAAAATCAGTGACTGGAAAGAGAAGTTCTGGTTCGTAGGGGGCAA
The DNA here is from genome assembly GCA_037126765.1 of Stenogyne calaminthoides. Taxonomy (NCBI): domain Eukaryota; kingdom Viridiplantae; phylum Streptophyta; class Magnoliopsida; order Lamiales; family Lamiaceae; genus Stenogyne; species Stenogyne calaminthoides. The sequence goes on along the minus strand of JBBCBC010000018.1, from coordinate 30,951,120 downwards.
TTGGAAAAGCCCGGCCTCTGGAAGCGAGCCAAATGCTCGCTTGGACATCCCCACTGACTTCGGAGTGTACCGAAGTAAGTGATTTTGTATCTTTCATTCTTCAATTTGAACTGATTTTAACTCACTTTTTATTTCAGGGATTCTAGCTGCGACGGATAAGGAGACAAACGACGGCTATTTCAGCAGCGTTTGGCAGATTGATCTGGAATCTCGTTCAGAAAGATCTGTGATAACTTTGAACACCGCCGAACAGAGAAAGAAAGGAGGTTTGTTCGTGCCTCCTCATCATCTTGTTCTTTGTTGATCCTTCCCAGGAAGGATTATCTTTTGTTCTTGCATAAGTCTTGTGTCTTTTTATTATTTGTTACCCATTGATTCTCGATTTCATTTTATTTCTGACTTTTCCTAATTTGTGACCATCATTGAGTACATCTGAACACACTGAGATGGCTCGAAGAAAAAGGCCACAGGAACTTGCTCGGATTCAGGCTGAGCGAGAGGCTCAGCGAACAGGTAGAGGGGAGGCGAGCAGGGCCAAACGACCCTCATCCGGTCCTGGAGAATCAAGTCGAAACCTGAGAGGGCTCTGGATTGCTCGCCCGAACATGGGGTTTGGCGAACAAACTCCACCACCAAAAAAAGACCAAGGGTGGAGATCGTGAGCAGGGGCAGCTTAACAGGGGCCCGAGCGAATAAGGGGCGAACGAGCAAACTCGGATAAACCTTTGAAGCCATCCAGTCGACTCGGACCCTACTGGTCGAGGCGATCAGAGCGGCCGCCTCTGTTGTTGGTCCCATTTCGCAGATTGTCGAAATGGAAGTTGCACATCCTCTCCTCCAATTTGGACCCCCAGATCATGGACTCCGTTAGACCACGAGCTCCGATCTCCGAAAGACAAATCATTCACAGGATGGGATCCATTTCGCGTGAAAGGTACATTTTGCTCGCTCGATCTTTGCTTTGGTTTCTAGTCGATATCTCTATACTCACTTGGTTGAATATATATATATTTTGTAGGTTGAAGCGGGTCGCCCTTAATGCCCAACCTAAAGAATTACTTTTGCTTTCGAAAGTGTTATGAAAGTTCCAGCGCACGGAGCATGTTCAAAAAAGCTTGCGGAGACTCGCTCGAGCATGGACTATCGATCTGGAGGAGTCTACTACGGGTCCCACCCCCTGGAAAATATGCATTTAAAATTTGGTGCTTCAGGGCCAATCTATGGTCGCTCTTGAGAAAGCTTATGCTCAATCCGCTAACATCCAAGCCAATTATTTGGCTTTGATTAGGAACTTTGAAGATAAAGTGATCGAGTGAGCACAGGTCCAGATTTAACCGAAATTCGCTCAGAGCAAATTTTTCAAGACAAGTTGGCGCCAACAACGGGCTCGGGAGGATGCTTTCATGTTTTCAAGAGAATGCTCGCTTTAGCTCAAGAGGATGCTCGTCAAACAAGAGAGGCTCTCAATCTGTCTCGGGAGGAGGTGATCAATATATCTGAAAGGGCTCAAGAAGAAATGAATGTTGAGCTTCGTAAACTCCGGGCTGGTGTTGATCAAATGGAAAGTGAGAGGGACGCACTTGGCCAACAGCTCATCATTGCTGAAGAGACTAATACTCGTTTAGGCCTCGAAAACTCAAAGCTGCATGATGACGAGTATATTGACTCCATGTCCAACTTCTCGTATATTTTGCGCTTTTTTGCCGATCTTTATTCGATCTGTTAGCCACATACTCAATAAAATGACGGATGCCCCCTCATATCAAATTTTCAAGAAGACGGTTGATAACCCTCGGATCGCAACCTCCCAATGTTGGATTTGAATGGTGCGTGCGACTTTTCCATTCTTCTGAAGGGATCAAAATTGACGATCCAATTTCGGATGAAGAGGAGAACTTCGAGACCTTATTATTCTCGAGGTTGCCGATCAAAATCTTCACCGAATGGGACCAATCAGTGCAGGCGAGCAAGAACCTCCCCGAACCGAGCAAAATCGCCTCCCGGCGAAAGCATCCGATACTGGACATTCGAAGTTTGTTGAGGGACCCGAACATAATGTGTTCGACATTTCTCTTCCGCTCTACCCCCAATTTTGACTTTGCACCTTGATGTCTTTTTCTTTGTAAAACTTGTGTAACTTTTTGTCTTCTTCACTTTTTAGTTCGAACAATATATCTTTTTACTTTGTTTCTTGTTGATACTTTTTCTTTTGTCAGAACATTTTTTCAATTGAACGAATGGATTACATCTTGGTGTTTTTCCTCTAACTTTGTTTTGTTGAGAATGAATGTTGATACTTGTGTTGCTTGATATTTGCTTTGTTGCTTTGCGTTGTCGCTTTATTGTTTTCAGTTTTGCCCTTTTCTTACGAATGAATTGAACATTGGGATTACTATGCCCGCCCGACTTCTTTTAGGTTTTGATTGTCTTATTGACGTTGCAATCGGTTGATCGTCTTATTTAGATGCGACCCGGATGGGTTACTTTATGAACCCCCTTTCTTGGTGCGTGATCGTCTTATTTTGGATGCGATCACTTCATTATTTCGGTCGTCTTATTTAGCTGCGACCCTTTTCAAATCCCGCTTCGTCTTCTGGTATCTGTAAGTACTAGTCGTCTTATGCGACTTCGCGTACCCATTACTCGCTTTTTTGCTGCGGGAATCAGAATATGAACTCGTTCGTCAGGTGAACATAGACACTGGGCTCGTTCGTCTTTTTGTCGGTCGTCCGGCTTAGGTGCGACCTCAAATAGGCTGAACTAGAATCTCTTTAGCGAACAAAAGTACATATATCTTTTTTTTCTTTTTTGCAACACTTTGTATTCTATTACATCATTCATAGTCAAGAAGACTATCTATTACATAACTATTGTTATCGGACCGGGGTTTTGAATCTAAACCTTGTCTTGAGTAGAACCTGTTGGCCCTCACCTTGTCCGCGGAATTGATGTTGACAAGGATGTGGCACATCAAGTTGTCTACCCTTTTTTTTTTTGTAACATGCTCAAGCAAAGAAGAAGATAAACTTTGTCCCTCCTGGACAAGTTGTGGTTTCGGGGCGACCATGGCAGCATGAGCGTATGGCGGATTTCGCTTTCGCATTTAGAATAGGTGCTTGAGCAAAACTTTCATTTCGCACCATTACGTCCCTCCCAAGAGATGTAGATGCCGAGCATCAAGATCGACATCTTATTTTGGGCGGACACTATGACATCCCTCCCTTCGGAGGAGATTTTGGGGATGCATAGGGGACCTTACGGGGCTTCATCTGCGAAGCGATGAGTAACGATGGAGTGGCAACCATGACTCTTCCGAGCATCTTGAGTCCCGCAACGGCTTCAACTCAAGGCTTCGTAATGAACATGGGGTAAAAAGACTAGTATCCGGACGGATGCTCGATTCAAACTAAATGACTATTTGAATCGAGAGTCGGATTCTTCTACGCCCTGGGGGCATACTAAACCATCTTCCTTCCGAGAATCGCAAAGATTTTTCTTTTTTTTCTTCTTCATCTTTTTTTTTTTTTCTTTTAACCATATATGCCCTATTTATAGAACTGTCCCCAAGCTAGTCTTTGGCATAGATAGTCGGTGCTAGCTCTCTTATTTTTGCTCTCCTTTTTGACATCTGTTCGCTTTTTGTGACTCTTGCTCAAAAAATTAACTCATCCTCGCATGGTCGCCACCACTTGTCAACTCGCTCCTCCCGACACGTATCTTCTATTGACAACTCGTTCGACTACACGTATCTCCGCGTCATCAATAGTGTTGTCCAACATTTTTCTTGAAGATATGCATCGAAATTAATATATTCTTCTTTTATGGTCGCCCCTACTCGTTTTTGAACCGAATGGCCGATTGTGTTCGCCAACAATATGCTCGCTTTTAATTGTTTTAACTTTGTTCGGCCGATACTATACTCGCTTTTATTGATAATATTTTTTCAAATTTGACGCGTTCCACGAAATAAGACAATGGGACTCCATTCAGTCCTCCAAGTCATATGCCCCGATTTGGTAAACGTTACGTGACTCGAAAGGACCTTCCCATGCTCGACCGAACACACCACTTGGGTACCCCCATCGACGCCTTAAAACCGGCTCGCCCACATTGAACTCGCATTCGGACTTTGGAATTATAAAACTTTTTCGATCTCTTTTTGTACATAGCATTCTTGAAATCACCTCCGTCCTTCTTTTTTTCTTCCAACAGTCGAATTCAGAGCGGCTACCGGTCATTAATATGCTCTCCGAAAGTCATTGTTCGATGACTTGGAATTTTGATTTCTTGGTATATGACTTCGCACCAAATGCTAAAGCAAAAGGGGTCTCCGCAGTTGATGTTCTGAAAGTTGTTCGATAAGCCCATAATATTTCAGGCAATTCTTCAGCCCATCCTCCCCCCTTGGAATTATCAAGTCTAGCCTTGAGGGTATGCTTGATAATTTTATTAAACTTCAACTTGACCGTTTGATTGGGGATAATATGGAGTTGAGTAGTGCTTTTTTTATGCCCCAGCGAGCACAATTTTGTCTGAATTCACTTCCATCGAATTGTTTGCCGTTATCAGTGACCAATGATTGGGGAAGCCCAAATCGACAGATGATGCTTTTCCAAACAAAGTTCCACATCCTTTGTTCGGTGATCTTGACAATGGCCTCAGCTTCTGCCCATTTAGTATAATAATCAACGGCCACCACAGCATATCTAACTCCCGATGTGCCACTAGGAAATGGGCCAATCAAATCGATCCCCCATTTGGCAAAAGGCCATGGGCTATAAACTGACACCAATTCTTCAGGTGGGCTATGAATAAGCGGAGCATGTACCTGGCACTGATGACACGCGCGAGCATATGCGAGCGAATCCTTTTTGAGGGTTGGCCAATAATAACCTTGTCTGATTATTTTGTGTGCTAGGACAAGCCCACCTGTATGATTTCCGCATACTCCGTCATGGATTTGTTGCAGAAGTACATGTCCTTCTTCAGGAGTGATACACTTCGAAGTGGAAGTGAGAAGCTTTTTTTTGTACAAATGCTCGTCTATAATAGTATATCGACAGCGATTGTAACCGAGGCGAAGTAGCTTGTACCCTATTCTCGGGAGAAGTCCCTTTTGTAAGTAACTCATTATTGAGTCATCCAAGTTTCTTGTTCGCTTTGTTATTTGGGCGATCGTAATCGGGGGCGATGGCGTCGTGCAAGCCGCGGACGACCACAATGTTGTTGTAGGTTCACTTCTTCTTGTTACCCGAGGCGTGCCAAAGCATCAGCGAATGAATTACCCAATCGTGGTAATTGTTCAATGAAAACTTGGTCAAAATGCTCGAGCAACTCTTTTGCTAGTTGTTGATATTGTGCCATTTGTTCGCCTCGGGCCTCATACTCGCCTGTTACTTGATAAACGATTATCTGAGAATCGCTATAGATCATCAGCCTCTGAATTCCCATTGTCATTGCCATCTGTAGTCCAGCGATCAAAGCTTCATATTCAGCCTCATTATTTGTAGCTGGGAAATCAAATCGGATGGCTGTTGTAAACGTTTGCCTGGTTGGGCTGATGAGAACTACGCTTGCTCCGGCTCTTGAACTTGTTGATGAACCATCAACATACATGTGCCATGGTTGATCGACAATTTTTTTCAGAATTTGTGGATATGTCAACTCAACCATGAAATCGCCATCGCTGGCCTTCATTCTTGCCGTCGTGGAGCTTAACGTAATGCCGATTGTCCTAACTCCACCGCCCATTTGAGCAATCTTCCGAAGTATCTGGTCGGTGGAGGACTTGGCGCAATGGAAATGCAGTCAATACCTCAACTGAGTGGTCGAAAAAATATGGTCGCAATTTTCGCGACACTCATTCTGGCGTATGCTAATTTTTTCGATGGAGGATACCGAGCTCGGCCTCTTTTAAGACTTGGCTAACATAATAAATGGGCAAATGTGTGGTCCTTCGCCTGCATTGAGCACAAAGATCGATGTTCGATGTTCGGACAAGAAGATACGATAGAGTTGTTCGCTGGGATAGGCTTAGATAAAGGTTCGAAAGTATCTCGCAAGTGCCGCTTTAATGATTCAAATGCATTTTGGCAATGCTCGGTCCACTTAAATTTCCCCTTCTTTAATGCATCAAAGAAAGGTTTACATTTGTCCCCAGTTCGTGATATAAACCGGCTCACGGAGGCTAATCGTCCGGTTAACTTTTGGACCTCTTTCAAATTTACGGGGGGGCTTGCATATCGAGCATGGCTTGAATCTTTGACGGGTTCGCATCAATCCCCCGTTGACTAACCATATGTCCGAGGAATTTCCCTGAATGAATCCCAAAGCTACATTTCTTGGGATTTAACTTCATATTATACTTCCTCAGTATATCAAACGTTTGTGCGAGGTGGGTGATGTGGTCTTCCTTATGTTTACTCTTTACCACAATATCATCGATATATACCTCAATTGTTCGGCCGATGTGTTCGTCGAACATTTTGTTCACCAAACGTTGATACGTTGCTCCGGCATTCTTTAATCCGAATGGCATGCGTTGCCAACAGTACATATTCTTTTCACTGCAGAATGCCGTATTCTTTTGATCGTCCGGATGCATCGGTATTTGGTGATAACCAGCGAACGCATCCATAAATGTCATGAGTTCATGGCCCGCTGTATTATCAACCAAATAATCAATGTGTGGCATCGGAAAATTATCTTTTGGACATGCCTTATTCAAATCGGTGAAATCAATAACGTCTCAAGATCCATTTGACACGAAGCGAGCACGTGGTTCTCAAGCCATCTTGGGCATTTTACCTTCGGATCGGTTTGTTGTCGGCGGCTTTTTGATTTCATTATTCATCGTGGATATTTTTTCGGACTAAACTTTTTGCGTTTTTGGACAATGGAGCTTGTATTGGATCAAGGTTTTTACCGGATCTATTCAACCATGTCCTCGTGCGACCATGAACGAACACATCTAAATTTGTTGAAGGTTCCTTTTTTAATTCGAACCAACGAACACTTCTAATTATTCGAATTAATCTTGATTATTGCTTTTTTTTGCTTCCACCGAGGGTCTTGGATGGACCCGGGGCTCATCATCAACCTCCATGGGTTCAAAACCTATGCGAGGCTCTCAGTCCGATTGCTCGCGTTCTACCGATCAATATTCATTTGATCTAGGAGATCGGGGGAATTAGTTGTCTCCCCAAAGTTTATGTTCGCGCCTTCTGTGCTCGCACGAATGGTTATGCTCGTCGAACTTATGTTCGTCGGAAGATCTTTTGGTGAGATATTTGCTCTTTGGCTAGGCTTATCAATCTCCGTGTTAAGCTCCATCATATTGACGTTGCTTTTGTCTTTTCTGGTACACACGATAGAAAACAATCTCGAGCTTTCTTCTGATCTCCTTTTACGCTACCTGTTCCATCTTGTGTTGGAAATTTAACACAGTAGTAATACGTGGAACAGGCCGCTTTGAATTCCTGAATAAAAGGGTGACCTAGAAAAACCCGTTATAAGTGGATCGAACATCGGCGATTACAAAATCTAACATTCTAGTTCGATCTAATGTCCGAATTCAAAGTTGATTCTAGCTCGACTCCTAACCTAATCATACCATAGGGTCGGGTTACAGATTCCCCAAAACCTATTATAGTATGATTACATGGTTCAATATAACTGCTCAAATCCCCAACTTGTTTTTCCATCTGGCGAAGGGTATTGACGAACAAAATGTTCGCATAAGCTCCAAAGATCAACTAAGAGGCGATGTACCTTCAACCCAAGGAGACGAGCACTGATGGTTAAGGAGTCGTTGTGGGGAGTTATAATTCCGTCGAGATCGTCCTCCGAGAAAATGATTTGGTGAGTAGGTGGGGAACTGGATGATGTGCTCGCCACCTTCACCTGATGGATGTTCTGCATGTCACGCATCTCCATCTTTTTGCGTCTGTTAGATAACATTGGCGCCTGGTAACATCCACCCACGGGACCATATTCGGGACGTATCATGTGGATTTCTTGGCTTTCTCGACCTCTTCCCACGATGGAGGAGGCCTTTTGGACGTTTTCAGATCTCTTACGTGATTCTTGGGATCTTGTCAAATGTTTGTTCGGCCTTTCGCTTTCCCCTTCGATCTTTGTTTTTTACGTTTTGCGAATCACGTTCGCGAGCTTTTTTAAGAACGGGAAAGGCGATTCTCTTCATATAGCTTCAAAGTTGGTGAGTAAATCGCGGCAATTTTCAGTATTGTGCCGGATGTACTCGTGATAATTCTGATATTGGGGCGTTAAGTCGACGCTTATCCATTACAATTCTTCTTGGCTTTGTCCAACATGTCCCGATCTTTAATTTGATTAAAGATAGTTTTATTAAACGCCCAAGAGACTTCGTAGGGCATTTCTTCTCGCTCTTTCTTCAAAAGGTTTGAAGGATTTTGGGTCTCACCCCCTTCATTCGTCGTTTTCTTTTCGAAAACTTTCCTAGCGATAGGCTCCTGTCTCAATCGTGATTGTGCGAGCAAATCTTGCATGGCTATGATTTTAGCTGCTCGCTCTCTAAACTCTGTGTATGAGTTCGGCCAATCTTGATGCATGGCCTTCCACATACGTGTTTAAAGTGGGGCCTCCACCACCGCGAGGATCTTGGCATCCTCTTCAACTGGGGCTCCATCATACAAACATTTATCAAATCTTTCTATGTATGATCGATCAGACTCACCTTTTAGTTGAGAAAAGTGCGCCAACCTTTGTTTCGGCGCAGGGCGAGCACACATGGATGAAAAGTGGGACAAAAATTGCCGCCCCATTTGTGCGAAAGACGTGATGGACGCAGCGGGTAAAGTTGTAAACCACCTATGTGCCCGATCACCCAAAGTCATGGGGAATGACCGGCATTGCGTCGCGTCTGTAGCCCCCATCGCGATCATAAAGTCTGAATATTTGCTGAGATGGACATGAGGATCCGACTCAGCATCGAAAATGGGAATTGTCGATTCGGGTCTTTTGCGACTTTCTCTTGTACTTCGGCCGCCATGATCACTGGTGATAATGGCGAGCAAGGTACGGTGCTCGTTCGAGGGTGGCCCTTAGTCGCGGCCAGATCGGCCTGTAATCCCTCGATGGCTTTTTGCATTTCCGCAAATTTTGTGGGACTGATAGACTTAGATTGGGGTTGTTTCCCATCATGAGGATCTCGTGGATCATGCTCGTGATGGGGCAGTCCCCCTCTCCAAGTTTGTCCTTGACTACCCAATCGGTGATGGATAGACAGCTTTGTTCCCGCCGATTTTTGTTCGGTATGCGGATGCTTTTGAAGATCTGAATGTGCGGGCATCTCTATTGGATGTCTCTTTCCTGGACCCTGTCGCCTATTATTGCCGATTCGGTCTTTGGCGGAGAGCCTCAAATGTCCAAACGCTGATGGTCTAGATCCTTGAGGCTGTTCGTCATCCGACGCGTATCATCTTTTTTTTCTTTGGTCCGCTTTGCAATTTTCTTTTTAGCTTGCTCGCTGTCGGGTGTATGCGAGTGTTGCTCTTCCTGCTTTTGAGCCTCTAACTTCGCCAATTCTTTTTCTGCCCTCTCTTTCTGTGCTCGCAACAAGAAAGTGATGGCTTTTGAAGTGGCCGCCGGATCATTGGCTATATCCTCAAGATTGATGGTTTCTACGGACTGATTTTTGTGAGGCTGGCGCTGAGCCTCTTTCCGGTCGTGAGGTCGGCTTTGCCCCGACCTCTCCGTTTGTGTATTCCTAGATTGAGGCATTCTATTTCTTTTTTACGCCTAACTAACTACGGGTTTGTGTATGGGTTGGTTTTTGATTTATACCCTCCTTCTAGCGCCAATTGTCGCGAGTCGTTTTGGTTGATGAATATTATGTGGCTAATTTTGATTACAACTCGCAAACAAAACATATACGTGTAAAATAAACAGTAAATAAGATGAATTTGTTGACCCAGTTCGTCAAGAAATGACTACTCTGGGGGCATACCAAGCCAGGATATAGTATTACGAGCTTTACACGTACAGTTCTTGATACATCTTATGAAGATGAATCGATGCAGATTAGCAAATGAGTTCTAGGGTTTCTCGTATATGTGAATAAACACTCTAATTTTTCGGTTCCTCACCTCTCCAGGGATTTTTGTAGGCTACTTTTCTGGGATTATTTTACGAACCTTTCTTTCTTCTTTTTTTTCTTCCTTTTATAAAGACTTCGCAAGCATGAAATTTGGATTGGTATAGCATGTCTTTGGATTGGTATAGCATGTCTGCCGAAGCTTTGGATCATGCAAGAACTCCGGTGGTGTTGCCATGTTTTCGACTTCATCTTCTAGATCGATCTTTTACTACTTTTAAATGCGTAGGACTCTTCTTTTGATCGTCCAAATTAATCTTTTTGTTCGGTTGGACTTTTTTGTTCCCTTTAATCATGTCGTTTTATTGTCAATTTTATATTGAAAAATTGTCCTCCTCGAGCACTAATCGATTCCTCGGGATATTTGGGTCTTGGGATATTTGATCGTCGAGCACTCGACCCTTTAGGATGTCTCGAGTTCTTGAGAGATCGAGTTCAACATATCTTGACGCTCTTTTAACTCCTTCTTTCCGATCCGAGTAGCGGATACGTTTGTTCGGTAGGTTTGGCCGAGCAATTCGATCGGTTATTAACAAATGAACAAAAAGTAACTCATCCACCGGGCATGATTATTATATTTGAATATTACACGTGTCGCTCTTTGATGATCGATTAATCCTGATTTATTATATCGAACACAACACCGCTGTTTATCAAGAACTAAGAGAGTGTATCATACCAAGCTCGAGGAGCTTGTTTCAGTCCGTAAAGAGCTTTCCTTAAACGGTACACTTGGTTGCCTTTTTCAAAGCCTGGAGGTTGTTCGACATAAACTTCCTCTCGCTAGTACCCCATTTAAGAATGTACTCTTTACATCCATCCGATACACAAATGAACCCTCTCGTAGAGGCAAAGATATGCTTAAACAAACCGAATGGCTTCTAGGCGAGCGACTGGTGCAAAGGTCTCATCATAATCAATTCCTTCTGGTTGTGAATACCCCTTAGCAACAAGTCTTGCCTTATTCCTGGTTATGACATTTTTCTCATCTCTCTTGTTCTTGAATACCCACTTCGTGCCAATTACGTCTTAGATGAGTTGGCCTGTCCACCAATTTCCAAACTTGATTCCTCTCAAACTGTTCCAGCTCCTCCTGCATTGCTAGAATCCAGCTTGCGTCTTGTAGAGCTTCCTCTACTGTAGTTGGTTCCTTCAAAGATAGATAACAACAGTACATGGCACTTTCACCAATCTGATGTCTAGTTTTGACTCTATCAGATGGGTCTCCGATAATCAGATCAGTTGGATGACTGGTAATCCAGGTCCTTCTGTTCTGATGTGCGTCTGTTTGGAGAACATCATCCATATCTGATAGTTCATCACTAGTGATTGAGAGTGGTGCGGAATTATGATCCACTTGATAAGAACATGTCTCAGCTGATGTTGGACTCATCATGTCTTGATCGACGTTAAGTAGGAACTTCAGAGTTCCCCGAACCAGATGATTCGGTTGATCTTGTCTCGGTAATAGCGAACTTTCTTCATCGAGCGGTTATGCGTACCTTAGGGTCTAATAGACCTGTTAAATCAGCAAGATCAAGTTCTGGGATGTACACTTTTATGTGTTCAGCTTCTTTCTCCTTGATGCTTAGCTGATCCATTTTCTGCGTGTCAGGTAGCGGTTGATCTGGTACGGCTTGTTCTGAGGCAGCTTTCTCTTGTTCAGAAGATGTTTCATCAAAGACCACATGGGGAATATCCTAAGAATATGTGATCATCTGACTTGGCCTCAAAAGTCTTCAACTAATTTTTCCCATTGTTGTGAATGAAACACTTGCACCCAAAAACATGGAAGTATGAAACACGAGGTTTTCTGTCCTTCCACAGTTCATAAGGTGTTTTGAAGTGAGTCTTAGTCAGAGAACATCCATTTCGAGTATGGCATCGGTGTTGATTATACCCGTAAACGGCTTGGTGTGGCATGTTCAGCTAACATAGTGCGAGCAGCTTCCTTGAGAGTTCTGTTTCTCCGTTCTGCTACTCCATTTTGTTGCGGCGTTCTTGCAGCTGACGTTTCATGCTGTATACCAAACTCAGTGCAAAAATCAGTAATAAAGGAATTCAGGAACTCTGTACCTTTATCTGATCTGATTTTTACTATGCTGATACCCTTCTCATTTTGTAGCTTCTTGAGCAGCTCGGGTATCTTTGTCGTTGTCTCATTCTTCTTGTATAAGAATACAACCCAAGTAAACTTGGAATAATCTTCCACGATTACTAGAGTATATTTGCGTCCACTGAGACTTACTGGTGTAACTGGTCCAAATAGATCCATATGGAGCAGTTGCAGTACTCTACTGGATGTTGGTCCTGGTCTACCCTTGAATGAGGCTTTAACTTGTTTTCCCTTCTGACATGCGGCACATGTCTGATCTTTGGAGAATATCTCATTTGGAAGTCCCTCAACCAAAGACATCCTAGCTATCTTGTTAAGAGTCTTGAAGTTCAGATGACTCATTCTTTTGTGCCAGAGCCAACTGCTACTTTTAGAACTCTTAACAATTAAGCATGTATTCTTTGGGCAACTGTTCTAATCTGTTGTGTAGATTGTGCCATTCCTTGAACCAGTTAGCAAGATTTATTGAGTGGCTCGATTTCTTATCGTACACTTGCGCTCGAGAACTCAACGCTGAATCCGTTGTCGCAGAATTGTGATACTGATAGTATATTGTGCTTCAATCCTTTGACATACGAGACTCCAGTTACTTGTACATCATCATTCTCTAAGGTTCTGAATCCCTTGGTAAAACCAAAGCTATCATCACCGAAGAGTATACGTGGGCCTTCTTGTTCTTTGTAAGATCTAAGGAGATGTTTGCTTCCAGTCATGTGCCTTGAGCATCCACTATCGATGTACCAGATAGTTACTTGTGCACCTCCTTTGTTGGCGGTCCACGCTGAACCTCGCAATCAAATCGGGCTTTAGGTACCCCTTTGGAATTGGGTCCTGGGGGGTTAGTGGTGGATTTAGGGATCCACACAAACAGAGCACTTCTATGAAAATCTGATAGATTAGAAGGTCTGATTTGTCTCCCATACATATCAACATAATCATACATCTCTTTATATGCTTTCTGATTAGTATGATTATTCGTGTGAGCCTTGGTTGACTTAGAAGACTTGGGATTTTTCTTTATATTTTGTCTTCTTTTAATCCAGTGTGGCTCAGGTGCGGTAGCCCTAGATCTCTGGTTATAAGGGTAGGTACGAATGCTACCATCAAAATATTCATATCTTTTTGGCATAGGTGGTCTTTGTAGTTTACCTATAGCTTGCTTATTAGGCAGCTGACCTTGATTGGGTTTCAGATTATATTTCCTTCTTACAGGTTATCTCTTCTGATATCTAATCTATTTGTCAAAGTTGAGGTCCCTTCGTAAGAACTGGGTTCTTTGTTGATTCCTCTCGCGATGCTTTATCGATTGGGGTTCATTTACATTTCCCTTTTCGATTAGACACGCTTTACTTTACTTTCGTGAGTCTTTTTTTCCTTATCAGATACAAGTATAGCTTTTAGTGTATCTTTGTCAGAGACTCGTTTGATTACACCCTTCTGAAGTGAATCAAACTGGGCTTTTGAGGATGTAGAAGGGTTCTCATACCCAATTCCCTTCTTGTTAGTCATCGTTCGAAAATAGGTGTTCATTTCTTGAATGGTTTTAGATGACTTCGTGAAAACCTCTATTTTCTTGCGCAAACTATCCTCAGTAGTTTTTAGACTCTCATGTAGTCAGAATAGCTCATCAAATTTAGCTTGAAGGATTTTGAAATCATCAGCTTGCTGTTTGTTGATTGTTAGCTGATCTTTGATCTGCTTCTCCTGATCAGAAGATTTAACTTTCAGAACGTTAAGTTCCTCAGTTACCTTCCTCGGCGGTTCGGTGAATTCGATTCTTCAAAGCTTTTTTGAGAGCCTTCTCTTTAACAAGCTAATTATTTATGATCCTTAGCTTGTCATTTTCAGCTTCCACTATTGTATAAGTGTCTACTGCATCAGAGAGATCATCAAGCAATTGCTTAGAGTAGAGCTACAAGTCAATCTCTTCAGCAGGTGTGCTAATAATAGCAGGTGTGGAAATTGAAAAAGCAGAAGGTTTGGAGGTTACCTCAGATTGGTCCTCCTTGGCCATCATGCAGACTTCATCGTCATCTGAAGAGAATATCAGATCTTCTTGCTCGTGGAAGTCAACAGCACTGCTTATTAGACAGAAGTCTTCTACAGATGAGTAGCCAGAATCCTCAGAAGGCAGATAGGAATCATCAATTCGGATGTGTCGACTACGAGGGCTTTCCTATCTACGGCGTTGCTCTCTTTTGTTCATTTCTCTTCTCTTTCTCGGGAGTCGGTCGAGGCGGTCGGTCTTTGTAGTGACACGGTTTCTCGCATGATTGAAGCATGATCCTCGATCTACGAAACTTCCTCTGCCAGGTGAGTCACTCCGTCTGTAGGATCTGTCAGGTGACTTCCCTTTCTGATAGTAATCTAAACTCCTTCTGTCAGATCTGTTATCTCTTATCTCATCTGTCAGATCATCTCTTTTCTTTTCTTCTCGCGTGATCTCTTGATCATCAGTGCAGTTCTTTCTCGTGATCCGTCGGTTGGCCTCCTGTTTCTTTGATAGTCTTTTGTAGAATCTCCGATACTTACCAAGCCGAGTATTTGTTCTTTCAAGTTTCGGTAAGCGGAAGCGTCTGCTTACCTTGACTCATTATGTTTCCAACGAGGTTCAAATTGGCCTTCGATCTGCTTCTTTGGTTGCTTTAAATGTAAGCCGATTTAGGCGTTGAGGCTTCAAAGAGCGTTTTCGTCTTCATCTGCTTGTCCTCTTTCGATTAAATTGAACTCGTGAGCTTTAAGGCTTAGGAACAAGCTACTTGGCTTCCTCTTTGAAATGTTTTGACAATCCTGGATTACCGTGACTTTCATGTCCCATTTCTTGGTGAGAGATCTTAAGATCTTGTAGTTGATATCTTTGTCTGACATCTCTCTACCAAGTTCTCGTAGCTTATTGACCGACATGGTGATCCTCCCATCGAGCTCGTTGATTGTCTCGTTGGGTAACATCTTTAACTTTTCGAACTTCACCGGTTATTTTTTGTAGTCGATATCTTTGATCCGATAATTTCTTCAGATATCTCGCTAAAGAGTATCCCACATTGCTTTTGCGGTTTTGAGATACTTTATCTTCTCTTTGGTGACTTTATCCATTGTCTTCATGATTATATGCCTGGCGATTGTATCTAGAGTATACAACTTTCTTTCCTCTGCATCCATCAAGGCTGGGCTTTTTCGCACAAGACTTCCCGTGGCAAAATCTGGATCTCTTCCAACTGCTGGGTTGTCGTGATATATGATGATGGGTCCTCGTTCGATGACTTCCATCATTCTGCCGCTTATCGATCCTAGATGGTTGCACATATATATAGTCCAATCTGCATACTCATCAATTGAAAACTTAGGCAAATCATGATACATACCAGAGGTATTATCAATGCTGAGTGATTTTTGAAAACGAATGAGTTTTAAAACGGTTTTTCAAGATTTGCTCAAATGACCACAAAGATTCTTCCTCAAGAATCGATGATACTCAAAGCCAGTGGTCTGTAGAACCACTGCTCTGATACCACTTGTAGGTCCCAAACGGTTTTGTGAGGGTGGAAGTCTAGAGGGGAGGGGTGAATAGACTTCTAAAACTTTTCGTGCGGATCAGGTGTGAACTGCAGATTACCCGATCAGAGTGCTAGTGTATCAGTTTAGACTGATGTTCAATCTTACTGAGTGCCTGAAGGCAGATCAGTTTGATATCTGTCAGTTTAACTGAATGGTGCGGAAGCTTGTTTTTACCCGTGTGAAAAACCAGTTTTATCAATTTGATTCTGAAGTCAGTTTTCAACAAGTTGACTAAGGTGTCAATCTGATCAGATCAGTTGATTGGTGCAGACTGAGCTTAACTTAGAATATGTATGCTATTTAAAACTTAGTTGTGTGACTTGTGTAAAGCAACAAGAAAGCAAGTAAATGCACACAAGACTTTTTATAGTGGTTCAGACGAAACCCGTCCTACGTCCACTCTTCCCTTAACACAGGGGAACCTTAACCTACTTTAACCTACGAGACTTATATCCTTTTCAGGATGGCCGAGATGTTTACCGAGTTCCCACTCTTACAAACTTAACCTGCGGGACTTATATCCTTTTCAGGATGGCCGAGATGTTTACCGAGTTCCCACTCAAGCTTAACCTACGGGACTTATATCCTTTTCAGGATGGTCGAGATGTTTATCGAGTTCCCACTCTACAAACGTAACCAGCGGGACTTATACCCTTCAAAAGGATAGCCGAGATGTTTAATGAGTTCTCACTCTACAGACTTAACCTAACTTGCATTTGGGTGAAGAATGTTTGAGGGTTCCAACTGGAAATCTATCCTGATGCTTTAGGTAGCCAAAATGCTAGTGGATAGGATTTCTTGCTAAGAACTAATGGGATGAACACTCTAAGAATAATCTTCAAATGTAGTGTTCTTTGAACGGAGATTTTGCTGTAGCTTTAGCTTCTTTTACGGTGTCTCCGTGTTTGTTCTTTGCTTGTTCTCACTTGTTGGTCCTTGTCTTCAAAATGAAGATCGATCCCATTTTATAGACCTCGAAATCAAAGTGCCGTTGGAGAGCAATTTGAATTTCGGGCTATATTAGGTAGGTTGTAGGATATGATTGTGACGTGCTCCGATTATCAGCATGGCCGTAGGCATGATTAGCTCCATTTTTGTCCACAACATCGTATCCCGTATTGTCAGCTCTTTTTGTGCACGTGTCGCTTTCTCCTTGGCTTCGCGAGGCGGCACTTAAGAAATTTGTCCGTTAGACGATTGATATTCTTTTTGTGGAAGATTCGTCTTGTCTGGTGTATCTTTTTGATTGTCACCAGGTGTGAGCTGACTTGATCAGGTAACTGATCAGTCTACCTTGTTTGAGTCTTCAGATTCACATTATCTTAGCTTCAATATGCAGACTCTGCAGAATGTAGGTCTTCAGGTAATTTGATCTTCAGGTGTCTCTGAGCCTCAGTGTATTCAGTCATACTGAGTCTTCAGGTTTATTACTGAGTCTTCAGGTTTATCTGAGTCTTCAGGTTCATCTGAGTCTTCAGGCTTATCTGAGTCTTCAGGTTCATCTGAGTCTTCAGGTTCATCTGAGTCTTCAGTGTCTTCTTGTCTTCACCTTATCTTCAGACTTCTTGTCTTCTGATTTGTGCTTAGTCTTCTGATCATCTGACCTTATCTGGGTCATCTGATGCTTCGACCTGACCTATATATATTGAGTTCCCCCTCAATATGTGACCTATCTTTTACTTCAGCTATCTATACATTTCAGCTGGTCATCTTAATCTGATTCTAAGTCATCAGTCAGCTAACAGGTCTGACTGGTCCTATTACAACCTGTTTTGGAACATCCATCAAAACTAAGTTACAGATTTCCCAACAGGCCAGATACGTCAGGGCGATGCCTCAAATGGGCAATCGAGGTTAGACAATACGGGGTAACTTACGCACCCCGACCTGCAATCAAAGCCCAGGCTTTAGCTGATTTCATCCTAGAACTCACCTTCCCATCAGAAGCCGGGTGTTCAAACGGTCCACCCTGGAAGTTATTCGTTGACGGATCAGCGACCTCCCAAAAGTCGGGGGCCGGTATAGTTTTGACCAGCCCGGAAGGGACCTCGTTCCAAAACGCCATCACTTTTGACTTCCCCGCAACAAATAACGAGGCCGAATATGAAGCGCTCATCAGCGGCCTGGAAATGTCAACAGCGATGGGTGTCAAGATATTGCAAGTTCACACAGATTCCCAGCTCGTAGCCTGCCAGGTCTCAGGGGAATATGAGCCAAGAGATGACCGAATGGCAGCTTACCAAGAGGTGGTGAAAATATTATGTCAGAAGTTCGACCAAATCCATGTCAAGCTGATCCCAAGGGAACAAAACTCGCGAGCCGATGCATTAGCGCAACTAGCGACTTCCGAAGGATCACCAGAGATGAGAGATATCACCATCACGACATTAACCCACCCCTCCACCGCACACTTGAAGGTCGTAAACCTAAAAGCCCCAACACCGAACTGGATGACACCCATCATCGAATATTTGACAACAGGTCTCCTGCCAACAGACAGGATCCAAGCTCGGCAGTTATAATTACGGGTAGCAAGATACACAATGATCCAAAATGAGGTTGTACAAGCGTGGTTTCAGCATCCCCCTACTCCGGTGTGTCACACCCGAACAAGGACAAGTGATTCTACGCGAAATACACGAAGGGGTATGCGGAAACCACATTGGGGGAGAATCGCTGGCCTACAAGACTACAAGACAAGGGTACTTTTGGCCCACACTAAGGGCTGACGCCATCATCTTCGCCCGCAAGTGCCACAAGTGCCAAATCTATGCCCCTTCCATCAAGAGCGCACCGGAACAACTCACAAGTATCCTCAGCCCCTGGCCATTTGCAAAGTGGGGGATAGACATCATTGGCCCACTCCTAATAGCGCCAGGTTCGGTCAAATATGCCCTGGTAGCGGTAGATTACTTCACAAAATGGGCCGAAGCTGAGGCACTGGCGACCATAGATCAGAACCAGGTCATCAAGTTTATATGGTGGAATATCATATGCAAATTCAGCTTACCACAAGCAATCATATCAGACAATGGTAAACAATTCAACGGCCTCAAGGTCGAAGCATTCTTCAAGAAATGGAAAATCACCAAGCTCTTCTCGACCCCATATCATCCACAGTTAAACGGCCAGGTCGAGGCCGTGAACAAGATCATTAAACACACTCTCAAAGCCAAGATTGAGGGAGCCAAGGGGAAGTGGGCTAGCGAGCTCCCGGGTGTTTTGTGGGCCTATAGAACGACCTGCAGAAATTCAATAGGAGAAACCCCCTACTAACTAGCATTCGGGACTGTAGCAGTAGTTCCCGCAGAAACTAACTTCCCCAGTCTCCGCACAAGTCAGGTCATCTTCGACCAAAACGATGAGGCCCTAACCAGAAACCTCGATCTGCTCGAGGAAAAGTGGCTAGAAGCCAACATAATAAACGCAAGGTACAAACAAAGGTCGGAGAAGTACTATAACTCCAAAGTACGACTTCGACGCTTCAGAGAAGGAGACCTGGTGCTCAAGAAGATACTCAGCGAATCGAAAGGAACCCTCGGCCCGAATTGGGAGGGCCCATTCAAGATCTCGAAAATCTTACCTAATGGAGCGTATGAGCTCGAACAACCAGATGGCACCAAGACTCAATACCCATGGAATGCAACACACTTGAGGAAATATTATCAGTAAAATTACATTCTTGTAATCAGTTATTTATTAATTATTTATCAATAATAATGTCTTTTCATTTATCTCAAAATTACTGTGTAAAACCCAAAGGGATTATGTAAAGAAAACATAAGTCACCCGAGGTACAATTTTTGATATACCGAGGGGAGGATCGACACCCCATGAGGGGCGACCTCCCCCGACTTTATAAGACGACCAGAAAAATGAAGTCCAAACAATAAAGTCGCAATATGGATAAGAGGACATGGACAAATAGACAACAAGTCGCATAAGGAAATTAAGTCAACACATTGTAATAAAAGAAAAGGAAATTTCATTTATATTGATAGAATAGGAGGCCCGAAGGCGCATACAATGAAGCAAGCCCGAAGGTCGGTACATCAAAATGATAAACAAAAAAGGTAAACTGCTAGGAGCTTCGCCACTCAGGGCCCTGCCAAACCACCAACCGACCCCTCCACAATCCCTTCCACGACCTCTGGCACGGGGACTTCGGGAGCCGACCCAGACTCCAGCTGGGCGACCTCCAGATCGGGGACCAGGCGCACAATCCGGGAGGGGTTGGCAAAGAAGGAGAGGTCAACACCCATGTCTTCCAGGTCCTTGATCTCCAGAAGGACGGTAGGAACAGGAGGACAGTCGCGAACATAGTCCCACAACTCGGCAACAAAAAGAGTGAGGTCGCCGGTTGGATTCGCCTTGTGAAAGACCCGGATGGCCCCGACGTAGGCCATCACATAAGCAAAGTTGGCATTAAGCTCCTCTGTCCTCCTGAAGTCGTTCTCCTTCGCGGACAACACCATCCCCCAGCCTCGGCCAGCTCGCCCTCCAGCATCGGAGAGCCGTTTAAGCAGGTCGGAGTTGGAGGACTCCAACTTCTTCTGAGCATCTGCCGCGGCGACCAATATCTTGGCCTGGTCGGCAACCCGGGCTTGCGACTTCTTGAGCTCCTCCATCTCTGTCTCCAGCTGAGCACTGGTCTTCTCCAGGTAGAAGACCGTCTTCTGGGAGTGGGCAAGGGCCGAGTACAGATTACCCGTTGCCTTCTGCCGGCGGGCATTGTTGTGGTCCATTTATGTCCATCCCCGGGTTAGATTCTATAGTTCCCTACGGAGATAGGCGGGCCAGCTCTCAGGGACCCCAGCAGGGACAATGTGGCTCGACCTCAAGAAGCTTAGGGCCTAAGGGCCGAACTTGTGTGCAGTAAGCTCCGGGCTGCAAAAGAGATCCGGAGGTCGTTAATAATAAAAAAATAAAATGTATGAAGGGAAGACTCGTAGTTGAAAACTTACTCATTGACACGGTCGGCGTCCCAGCCCAACCAGGAGTCATCCTCTGGGAGCCGACCTCCTCGAGGAACGGAGGCGGGTTGCGAAAAGGGACGGGGCTGCGACCTCCTGGCCTCCTAGGTGACCTCTTCCCTCGCCCTCTTCTAAGCGGGCTCAGGAGTTGGCTCTTTCTCCTTCCTCTTACCCCTATCAGCGGCTGAGGGGCCGGATGGAGCCAAGCTCGGAGGAGGGACGTCGGTGGCCGCGACATGCTTCATCTGGCCTAGCACCGATTTCTTCCTTGAGGCCATGATCACTGCGGAGGGCTGGCAGCTGTAGATGGGGATGTCGGGATCTGCACGCCAAAAATGTGAGATAATCAAAGGCAAAAAAAAAAAAAGAGGTACTCACAAGGGATGTTCAGGTGGCGGCCTTTAACCGATCGAGCTCGGAGTTGAGGGCGTTGACATCGCGGAGGCTCGGGGCAGTTTCACGGATGGTCCTGAACGCCTCTTGAAAATCCCAGAACAGGTCGGAGGTCGAGGGCGCGAACACTGCAAAAGAAATGGAGAATTAGATCAGTACGACCTCAGAAGTATGAAGATAAAGTTTTACCATGTTAGACTCGACGCGCATAGTCCATGGGAACCCGGATGGGCAATGTACTCGAAGAGTCCGTTGACTCCCAAGCGCCCCCAACGAACCACCACTTCCGATGCCAGTCTGTGACTTTGTTCGGAATCCCACTCACGAGCTCCCGACCCTTGCGAAGTCGTAAGGCATTGTAGCCGCCGGCTTGAAAGATTGGCGACATCACATAAGCGACCTCGCCAGGGGTCGGCATCCGGTGTAGCCTAGCCAAACCTAGAACGGTCATCGTCGAGAGTATGTAGCTCCTGCCGTTCGGAGTAATCTGGGTAAGGCTCTGATTCCAAGCCGCCAGCAAGTGGGAGATCGCCGGGTGAAGAGGAAAGTGAATCCCTGCCTCCATCGTGTGTTTGTTGATCGCTATCATGCCTGGAGGTGGCTGATCGGCACTCTCTTTGGAGGTCGTCCCATAAAAATGCACGTCGCGGGGCACTTTATACAACCGGCGGAGGGAGCGCACGTGCCGATCAGACAGAGTCGACTTGTACCGGGGCAGGTCGAAGGCCATATACTCAGCTGAATAGGGGGCCTCAGCTGAATAGGGGGCCTTAGCTGAATAGGTGTGGTAGTCAAAAGCCCGCTCGTATGCCCCATAGTCCAGGGTCGGGGCCGAGGTACCGGCGGGCTGTTCCCGCTCAGACGCGGCCGGGCGAAATGTGCCAATGTCTAACGGAAGAAGATGGGTGATGTCCTCCAATTCCTGAAGAAACCGCTCGTCCATGCCCTCGGTGTCACAGATAACATGCCGGATTCCCGCGGACGAGGACCCACACTCACGGCCGGTGGCGGAACGGGAGCCGTGGTGTTGCCAAAGTTGGGCTATCGCCACATTGTCCTCTTCCGTGGAGGAAGAGGCCAGAGGACAAGGCGCGATGGGTGTAGAAGAACCGGAAGCCATAGAAGAAGAGTGGAAAAGGGGGGGATTACCTGAATGAACCTCGTCGGAGTCTCGCCGGAAAGGTAGAAGCTTAGGTTCGAAAGAAAGCTGGAGCTGCGCGCAGAAGGAGAAATGGCAACGGGCGTGTAGCCCTAGCTCTTTTTATAGAAGTAAACGGGGGTCAAAATGCAATAAAGACATAAGTCGGACCCCTCTCAAAGAAACGAAGTCACGCAGGTCGCGCGTAACCTACACCGCGCTCACCGATTAGAGAGGCCTATGGCGCATGACCTCATCCGCCTGCAACATCATCATGGCAAATCCATCGAATCTCGCACGAATCGGTGCAACGGTCCACTTTCCCACGATTAACCAGGCGCCTCGGGAGTGCTTCCCGAGGCCGAATCTCCCTAAGTCGATCAAGCTACAGATCAAGCCTAGGTCCCGATGCAAGCACGCGACCTCGACTTGAGGGGTAATTTTTGTACCATGGAATAATCCTACTCAGTGAGGAGATCGGGTAGAGCGACTTCGGTAGAAATCGGGAGGCTGCGGAGCGACTTCCTCAAAGATAAAGAAGGTCGCACAACGACTTAGAAGGCTGAAGAAGGTCGCAAAGCGACCTAAAAGGAACAAGAAGGTCGCATTCGACCTTGGGAAAGACCACAAGTCAGAAGCGACCTCAGACGGCTATTTATAGCAAAGATACGGATAACTGAAAGCGCGGATATCGCGGGTAAGCAAGGGAAGTGTATCCAGAAGCGGAAACCACGGGATTAATCGATAAAACCCTAGCTCTGGCGGCTGGGTGCTTGGCAAGCCCATTGAAGGAAGCCCACAGAGGAGTGTACCCTAATTTCTGCTCTATAAATACAACTTGTATCACTCATTATAAAGGGACGAAATCTTAGTACTCTTAGGCAGAAAATATAATAAAATACTTCTGGCTTGGGTGCCCCCAGACGTAGTCTTCTTCAAAAGGCGAACTGGGTAACCAAATCTGTGTATATTTCATATGTGTTCTTGGTTACTTAATTGATCTCATTCAATAATATCACGTTGCCCTAGACGTATAATCTAGGTCACAACACCTTCCCAAATATATCCCGCGTCCACGAACGTAATCCGGTGGAAGGATTCGCACGAACGATTTTAATAAAGGAGAAAAATAAAATATTTTGCCACCACCTTTGTGGATTTCTAATATTTCCAACACATGGAATTACATTGAGGATGAAACATTCATCCCCTATTTATAGGACAAGGGGGGGGAGGGAATTTTGACCTAATTGGGTCATTGGAAAATTTCTTTGCTTCTTCCTCAAGATACAATCTTGAATATATCCAATATATTCTATTTCCCAAAATATCTCCCAACAAAATCTTCTCCTCCTTTCTTGCTCCTTATTTTCGAAAAATACACACAAGTAGGGAAGAAATAAGATCTTTTTCCTTTCTTGAATTTATGGGATAAACTTGTATCTCAAGAATACTTATTCCATAAAACCTTTCCAAGAAAATCAAGAAAAAATCTTTTTCTCTCTCCTACCTATTTTTTTGAAAATAATCATGGAAAAATAGGCAAAATATTTTCTTCTCCCTTTCATTAATTGGACTTTAATTTGAGCTATTTGAGGGGCCTTTAGGAGAATTATGATTAGACCTCCAATGGTCTATGAAACTTTAATATTAAGTCAAATATTATTCAAGCCCATTAATATTAATTTATTCCACTATAAAATTAATATTGAACTATCCATCTTAACCCATATTACGACTTCACAATAATATGGCTCCCGGTCCTTATTTCCCGTGTTTAAGATTTTCTTAGTCCACTAATTAATTAAGCCATTGAACAAGCTTTATATTAATTAATATCTTTGTCCTTGGAGTAAAGACAACTCAACATTATTATCCATACCGGAAATAAATTTCCACTTGAAAGATTTGGTATGATAAAGATTCTGAGCCCATCAAGGGGACAAATCAAGCAAGCCGTGCTTGCACACGATTCTCCGTATTAAATCTTAGCAATTGTCATGTAATTAATAATATTGCCCAAGATATAAGGTATCGAATTGCGTTGATTCTCTTCCTATCATAAGTCAAAGCAATAGTTATTAATTTCACACGATCCTATTTAAGGGACAAAGATTAAGAAATAACGAACCACTGAGGTCTAATTCTTGTATATTCAGTACCGAAGAATTTATCATCCTGTAGGTCCTATTCAACGCATCATAATGCACTAGTGTTATCTCTTGGTCAAGACAAGCCAATCTGAGCCTTGCACTTCAACCTTTCATGATGTATTGTTCATTTCCATCTGGGTTGTGAATTTGTACTTAATTATAAGGAACTGTTAATTTGATCTTCTGTGATCTGGTATCACCAAATTAACTAAAATGTAACACGTACTTACTTATTGAACATGTTTTCAATAAATATATATAACATTCAATCATATTTAATGCAACAATGATTAATAATTTATTTCAGTAAATAAATAAGAAATTCAGTTTGGTTATACAAAGATTAAAACATACTTTCCAGTATAACCCCAACAATCTCCCACTTATACTCAAAGTCTGCTTTTAAGTATACTACAACATGTCTCGTGTTCTATGTGACATCTAATGTCACCTGCACGAACCTAATAATATTTCTCCCAATTATACTCAAAGCAGATTGACAACGCTCTTGACATCCATTCCTTCCACATGTCTCTCGAATGTACTCTGAGGTAGTCCCTTTGTGAATAGATCTGCTAGGTTGTCTTCCAACGCAATCTTTGCCACCTCTATGTCTCCTCTCTTAATGATTTCTCGTATAAGATGGTATTTTCTTTCTATGTGTTTGCTGGCCTTGTGGGCTCTCGGTTCCTTAGAATTTACAATTGCTCCGGCATTATCACAATAAACGGTGATCGTATTGGGCAAATCCGGAATAACGTCCAAGTCCACTAGGAAGTTCTTGAGCCAAACCATTTCTTCGCTGCTTCACAAGCAGCTACATATTCGGCTTCCATGGTAGAATCAACGATGCATTTCTGCTTAACGCTTCTCCATGTCATGGCTACTCCCCCCATGCAAAACACACTACCCGAGGTTGAATTTCTGGAGTCCATGTCTGATTGGAAATCTGAGTCCGTGTAACCGATGGGGATTAGACTGTCTGATTGATAAACTAACATTTTGTCCCGTGTCCTCTTCAGATACTTCAGAATGTTTTTAACTGTAGTCCAATGCTCTTTCCCAGGATTGCTTTGATATCTTGCCACCATGCCTACGGCAAAGCAGATATCTGATCTCGTGCACAGCATTGCATACATGAGGCTTCCTACAACCGAAGCATAATGAATGTCTTCCATGTCATCTATTTTCTTTTGTGTCTTGGGACACATCTCCTTGGATAGATGGATTTCGTGTCTAAAAGGCACAAAGCCTTTCTTGAATCTTGCATGCTGAATCGCTTCAAAACGGTGTCTATATATGAGGCTTGCGAAAGCCCGATCATTCTTTTCCTACGATCTCGAGTGATCTTGATCCCTAGGACATGACCGGCTTCTCCTAAGTCCTTCATATCAAACTATTTTAAAAGCCATGCCCTTATGTCTGACAACACCTTTACATCGTTCCCGATGAGCATAATATCGTCTATGTATAGTACCAAGAATACCAAGGCAGTTCCGTCACGCTTTTTATAAACACAGCTTTCGAAATTGTTTTGATCAAAACCGTAGGATTTTATAACTTGATCAAAACACTGATTCCAAACTCGGGATGCTTGCTTTAGCCCATAAATGGACTTCTTCAGCTTGCAAACCAAATGCTCTTGGCCTTTTTCAATGAAGCCTTCAGGTTGTTGCATATAGATTTCTTCGTCAAGACTTCCATTAAGGAAAGCGGTCTTGAAATCCATTTGTCAGATTTCAAAGTCTAGGTTCTCAACAATCGACAAGAGAATGCGGATGGACTTGAGCATGGCTACGGGCAAAAAGGTTTCCTCATAATCTATCCCTTCTTTCTGTGTGTACCCTTTCGCCACGAGTCTTGCCTTAAAGGTTTCAACCTTTCCGTCCGGTCCCCTTTTTCTCTTGTATACCCACTTGCATACAATGGGTTTTACCCCATTAAGTGGTTCGACTAGCTCCCACACTTTATTATGATCCATTGAACCCATCTCGACTTCCATTACGGTTTGCCAAGAATTTGCATCCTTGTCTTCGATGGCCTTGTTGTAAGACCATGGGTCTGATTCTTCTCCTGGGATCAAGTCCGAGGACTCTACTATCCCCAAGAATCAATCGGGCTGTCGGATAACCCTCCCACTGTGACGAGGTTCTGGTTATGTAGGTGTGACGCTTAGTATATCGACTTGTACAATTGGCAACGGAGTCGGCCCCCTAAGTTCTTCTAAGGTAATCTCACTTCTAGGCTTTTTATCGTTCATATAGTCTTCTTCCAAAAATCTAAAGTGCATACTAATTACCACCTTTTGATCTTCGGGACCATAGAACATGCATCCCTTTGTTCCCTCGGGATACCCTATAAACAACCTTAATCCGAACATACGTCTAATTTACCGCCTTTCTTATCTAACACGTATGCCTGATACCCCCAGATCCTCATGTGTCCTAAGCTGGGTTTGCGCCCCGTCCACAATTCTCTAGGGGTTTTGGGAACCAATTTGGATGGCACTAAGTTTAGAATATAAGCTGTTGTTTGCAAGGCATAACCCCAGAACAATTTTGGTAAATCCGCATAACTCATCATTGACCTTACCATTTCTAAAAGCGTTCTATTTCTTCGTTATGCAACCCCATTTTGTTGAGGGGTACCGGGTGCAGTCAACTGGGATGCAATCCCTTCATCCGACAGGTAGTTCAAAAATTCATCGCTGAGGTATTCGCCTCCACGATCAGATCGTAGAAAATTGATACTCTTTTCCTTATGATTCTCTGCTTGAGCCTTCAATTCTTTGAATTTATCAAAGCTCTCAGATTTATGCTTCATTAGGAAAATGTACCCATATCGTGAGTAATCATCGATAAACGTAAAGAAATACTCGTAGCCACATCTAGCTTTGATTTGCATTGGACCACACACATCGGTGTGAACGATCTCCAACACTTCTTTAGCTCTAAGCCCCTTGGCTCCAAATGCCCTCTTGGTCATTTTACCCCCCAAGCATGATTCGCAAGTTGAAAATGGTTCAATCCGGGGGGACTCCAATGAACCATCTTGGACAAACCTTTGGATCC
Organism: Stenogyne calaminthoides; assembly: GCA_037126765.1. Taxonomy (NCBI): domain Eukaryota; kingdom Viridiplantae; phylum Streptophyta; class Magnoliopsida; order Lamiales; family Lamiaceae; genus Stenogyne; species Stenogyne calaminthoides. The sequence continues at coordinate 30,923,586 of JBBCBC010000018.1, read as the reverse complement.
TTTTTGGGTTAATATGACCTAGTCTTAGGTGCCAAAGAAGTGTCTCGTTTACGTCAGTCGAACGTTTTCTTTATTACTTGAAATAGTATATATGTTATAGGATGCATTCTGTGAGTGATGTGCACAGTCAATAATATAGAGATTGTTCCGTAAAGTTTCATGATAGATAACCACATCGTTACGAAAAATAGTAACATGTTTAAAACGAACAGAATATCCATCAGCAAATAGTTTGGAAACTTAAAAAAAAGGTTTTTGCGAAAAACAGGAACATATGGAACATCTCTTAAAATTACTTTTATCTTCAAAAAACAGGTGCACGTCTCCCACTGTTTCAGCTGCCACTTTCGCAGCATCGCCTAACGTGATGAGGATCTCACTCCCACTAAGCTGTCGGGTTCGTTTGAACCCGTGAAGCAAACATGATCAGTGGATCCCGTATCAACTACCCACAGATGAGAAGTATACGTCGCTAAACAAGTTTCAACAACTAGTGTGTGAGAATTACCTTTCTTTCCATTTCTCTTGGGATTGGAACAGGCCGACCTCCAGTGTCCCTATGCACCGCAGTTGAAGCACTTTCCCTTTGGATTTTCCTTGACACCACCAGCATTCCTCATCTTACCATTGCCCTTGGCAATAGTTGAGTTTGATTGCTTATGGCTTTTGGTCCTCTTCTTCTTCTTGCCTTCTCTTGGCCTAGAAGATGAAGACGGACCTCTTGCCGTCCAATCTTGAGTTTGGTGCCCCATCAATATCTCTGCCGAGACCAAAGCTTGCAACAAAACAGCTAGCGAGGCCAAAATGATCAAAACTTTTGGGCCGAGAGTGGAGTACCAAATCGATCTGGGTCTCCAGATCATAATCTGCACCCAGAACCTCAAGTTTGTTCAAATGGACCATCAATTTTGAGGACGTAATCCCTTACGGGGTTGTCCTCCACCTATTTTCAACGAAAATATCTCTCGCAAGGTGATCTGACGAGCCCCACGTTTTTGACTCGTCAGTTGGCTCACGTAGTTTTTAGTGTTTTAAGAATCCACTTGTGCTTTTGTGCAGTTAGGACAATCATAACTTTTCGTTTCCAATCAACATAGTTTCCTATACAATTCTATTGACTTTAAGTAAATTAACAGTGGATTAAAAGGTTGCGACATGCTGAACTGAAATAAACACACATCTTGTTTCGATATCCGGATCAACACAAAGAAAATCACATAGTTCGATCACATGAATCATATTGAAATCTCAAAAAAAATATGAACATGTATCAGCCAACATCTCAAAACAGTTTTAAATGAGCCTCTTGGGAGGGTCATCATTTAAACCACATTCAAGTAGGTTACAAATGTTATAACCGAAATTACCCGAACGTATAAACAATCACTCACAAAACAATGATAGCAGAAGAAAATAATAAAAAACACGTAATTTGTTGACCCGGTTTGCCAAATACGGCTACATCCGGGGGCAATACCAAGCCAGTAAATTCACTATAATATCTGCCTAAGGACTAAGATTTTGATCCCTTACAATGAACAATACAACGTGTATTTATAGATGGGGAACTAGGGTTTTTCCCTCTCCATGGGTCGGAGCTCTCGGCCCTCTAGGGTTTTGAGTTGGCTGGGAGCGGATCCCTTTCTTCTCGGCGTGAATCTCACCTTTAGTTGGACCTTCCCCGATTATTCCCCGAGATTCTGCCTCCATAAATGTCCCTGATCTTATCCCATAATTACACCACGACTTATACGGGAAATCGTCGCGTTGTGGCGGCCAGGTTTAGGTGGTCGCTTCATGGTTGTTCGTCGTAGCTTGGTCGCCCCATCTTTGGTCGCCCTTGGATGGTCACCTCGTCATGGCGAGATTGTCCCTGGTCAGACTGGTTCACGGTCTCTAGTGCCTAGGGCGACGCCCGCTCATGGGCCTCGAGAAGCCCAACCGTTGCCTCAAAAAGGCAGTGTTGTTACTGGACAATATGCTTTTACTTTGTATAACCAGACTGGATTTCTATCTTATTTGCTTAAATAAATTATTTATCACTAATGCTTTAAATATCATTGAATGTTACATATATTTACTGCATAACTGTTCAATAAATAAGTACGTGTTACATTGTAGTTAATTTAGTGATACCAGATCACAGAAGATTAAATTAACAGTCTCTTGTAACTAAAAGTACAGAATTCACGACCCAGATGGAAATGAACAAACCATCGTGAAAGGTTGAAGTGCAAGGCTCAGATTGGCTTGTCTTGACCAAGAGATTGCACTACTGCATTATGATGTACTGAACAGGACTACAGGAGGACAAATTCTTCAGTACTGAATATAGAAGAATTAGACCTCAGTGGTTCATTATTTCTTAATCTCCGTCCCTTAAATAGGATCGTGTGGAACCAATAGCCATTGCTTTGACTTATGATGAGAAGAGGATCATTGAGATTCAATACCTTGTATCTTGAGCAATGATATTGGTTACACGATAATTGCTAAGATTTAATACGGTGAAACGTGTGCAAGTACATCTTGTTTGATTTGTCCCCTTGGGAGACTCATAAGTTTTATCATACCAAATTTTGCAAGTGGAATTAATTTTCGGTATGGATAATAATGTTGAGCCTTTCCTTAACTAAGGAAAAATATGTTAATTAATATGAAGCTATTTCAGTGGCCTAAATTAATTAATGGACTGGATAATCTTAAACACGGGAAATAATAATCGAGAGCCATATTAACAGTAATATGGGTTAAGATGGATAGTGCAATATTAATTATGTAGTGAGATTAATTAATATTTATGGGCTTGAATAATATTGTGGCTCAATATTGAAAATTCAAAGTCCATTAGAAGGTCCAATCTTAATTCTCCTAAAGGCCCCTCAAGTAGCCCAAACATAAAGTCCAATAACTGAAAAAGGTGTTTAAAATAAAATAAATTATTGTTGCCTAATTTTTCATTTTTTTTGAAAATTATGAATAAAAGAGGGAGAAATATTTTCTTTGAATTTAGTTATGGAATGAGGATAAGTATTCTTGGAATACAAGATTATCTCATTAAATTCAAGAAATCTCTCACTTGGTTATTTATCAAGGATGCAGAAATCGCGCCTAAGCGCTAGGCGCCGGTTGGCCACAACAATTTTTACAAAATCGGTGCATCTGTGCGTTTTCACGCATGGACACCGCCTGGGCGGCCTAGGCGGTCTGTGCGGACAAGGCGGCTGGGCGGCAAATCGCGCCTAGGCGGCTGATTTTCATTTTTTTTAAATTAATACTAATAGAAATCTAGAGGACCTTAATGAGGATGATTTCTCTTCGGATGATGAGGATGTAGAGGAGGGCATTGAGTTTGAGTCTGATGATGATCGTGTTTATGGAGATGAGCAACCTTCCGATCATCGTACCACTTAATTTGGTTATTGTCATTGATGATGAGACATTTGCTTTGAACTTTTGACTTTTGAGTTCTTATTTTGTAATTTATGACTATGATTTTATGTTAATTGTTGTGATTTTTCATGTTGAAAATTTCAAAAAAAAAAAATCTATAAGCGGCGATAAAGTGCCCACGACTAAATGACTAGAAACGCTTACTTTGGCGCTACCGATTCTGCACCCTTGCTATTTATAATGAAATTTTTGAAAATTCCATAACATAAGGAGGAGGAGATTTTATATTTGGGAGATATTTTGGGAAATAGAATATATTAGATATATTTAAGATTGTTTCTTGAAGAAGAAGCAAGGAAATTTCTCAATCACCCAAAACCCTAATATTTTCGCCCCCCTTGGTATTATAAATAGGGGATGAATTTTTCATCCCCAATGCAATTCCATGTGTTGGAAAAATTAGAAATCCAAAAAGGTGGTGCAACATAATTTAATTTTTCCTTTTGTTAATTGTTCGCGAGCATCCTACCACCGGATTGTTGGACAAGGACGTGGGAATACTTGAGAAGGCCTTTTGGTATGTTCGTGTGAACGGGATCCATCTTCTCAACGGTTGTCACTCCAAGAGGTTAGTTCACGTAAACTCCTAGCTATTTCGCATGCGTAGGATTTATGTGACGAACTTGTATGCATGATTTGTTGTTGAATTATTATTTGAATTAATATATAATTAATTCATGCTAGTAATAATTGTTAGAATTAAATTTGTATTTAAATATTCATCCCGAATAGATCCGGGCAAATAATTCCCCAACAACTGGTATCAGAGCCACGGTTTCGGGCTCTGAATTTTAAATTGTAATTTAATTCGTTATTCATTAAATTTGGAATTGGATAACAGAATTGCTAGATCTTTTTTGCAGGTATCCAATTGTCATGGTATTTGATGAATGTTTTATGCATGCATATAAATTTTGGTTTTTAATTCGATTCGTTTAAATTCATTTTGCCTCGTGAGAAAATTCACGAGTAGATTAGGATTTGTTTGATTCATTCA